>JANCRA010000060.1:2500-1202500 GCA_024362935.1 Setophaga petechia
AACCCTAACCCTAACCCTAACCCTAACCCTAACCCTAACCCTAACCCTAACCCTAACCCTAACCCTAACCCTAACCCTAACCCTAACCCTAACCCTAACCCTAACCCTAACCCTAACCCTAACCCTAACCCTAACCCTAACCCTAACCCTAACCCTAACCCTAACCCTAACCCTAACCCTAACCCTAACCCTAACCCTAACCCTAACCCTAACCCTAACCCTAACCCTAACCCTAACCCTAACCCTAACCCTAACCCTAACCCTAACCCTAACCCTAACCCTAACCCTAACCTAACCCTAACCCTAACCCTAACCCTAACCCTAACCCTAACCCTAACCCTAACCCTAACCCTAACCCTAACCCTAACCCTAACCCTAACCCTAACCCTAACCCTAACCCTAACCCTAACCCTAACCCTAACCCTAACCCTAACCCTAACCCTAACCCTAACCCTAACCCTAACCCTAACCCTAACCCTAACCCTAACCCTAACCCTAACCCTAACCCTAACCCTAACCCTAACCCTAACCCTAACCCTAACCCTAACCCTAACCCTAACCCTAACCCTAACCCTAACCCTAACCCTAACCCTAACCCTAACCCTAACCCTAACCCTAACCCTAACCCTAACCCTAACCCTAACCCTAACCCTAACCCTAACCCTAACCCTAACCCTAACCCTAACCCTAACCCTAACCCTAACCCTAACCCTAACCCTAACCCTAACCCTAACCCTAACCCTAACCCTAACCCTAACCCTAACCCTAACCCTAACCCTAACCCTAACCCTAACCCTAACCCTAACCCTAACCCTAACCCTAACCCTAACCCTAACCCTAACCCTAACCCTAACCCTAACCCTAACCCTACCCTAACCCTAACCCTAACCCTAACCCTAACCCTAACCCTAACCCTAACCCTAACCCTAACCCTAACCCTAACCCTAACCCTAACCCTAACCCTAACCCTAACCCTAACCCTAACCCTAACCCTAACCCTAACCCTAACCCTAACCCTAACCCTAACCCTAACCCTAACCCTAACCCTAACCCTAACCCTAACCCTAACCCTAACCCTAACCCTAACCCGAACCCTAACCCTAACCCTAACCCTAACCCTAACCCTAACCCTAACCCTAACCCTAACCCTAACCCTAACCCTAACCCTAACCCTAACCCTAACCCTAACCCTAACCCTAACCCTAACCCTAACCCTAACCCGAACCCTAACCCTAACCTAACCCTAACCCTAACCCTAACCCTAACCCTAACCCTAACCCTAACCCTAACCCTAACCCTAACCCTAACCCTAACCCTAACCCTAACCCTAACCCTAACCCTAACCCTAACCCTAACCCTAACCCCTAACCCTAACCCTAACCCTAACCCTAACCCTAACCCTAACCCTAACCCTAACCCTAACCCTAACCCTAACCCTAACCCTAACCCTAACCCTAACCCTAACCCTAACCCTAACCCTAACCCTAACCCTAACCCTAACCCTAACCCTAACCCTAACCCTAACCCTAACCCTAACCCTAACCCTAACCCTAACCCTAACCCTAACCCTAACCCTAACCCTAACCCTAACCCTAACCCTAACCCTAACCCTAACCCTAACCCTAACCCTAACCCTAACCCTAACCCTAACCCTAACCCTAACCCTAACCCTAACCCTAACCCTAACCCTAACCCTAACCCTAACCCTAACCCTAACCCTAACCTAACCCTAACCCTAACCCTAACCCTAACCCTAACCCTAACCCTAACCCTAACCCTAACCCTAACCCTAACCCTAACCCTAACCCTAACCCTAACCCTAACCCTAACCCTAACCCTAACCCTAACCCTAACCCCTAACCCTAACCCTAACCCTAACCCTAACCCTAACCCTAACCCTAACCCTAACCCTAACCCTAACCCTAACCCTAACCCTAACCCTAACCCTAACCCTAACCCTAACCCTAACCCTAACCCTAACCCTAACCCTAACCCTAACCCTAACCCTAACCCTAACCCTAACCCTAACCCTAACCCTAACCCTAACCCTAACCCTAACCCTAACCCTAACCCTAACCCTAACCCTAACCCTAACCCTAACCCTAACCCTAACCCTAACCCTAACCCTAACCCTAACCCTAACCCTAACCCTAACCCTAACCCTAACCCTAACCCTAACCCTAACCCTAACCCTAACCCTAACCCTAACCCTAACCCTAACCCTAACCAACCCTAACCCTAACCCTAACCCTAACCCTAACCCTAACCCTAACCCTAACCCTAACCCTAACCCTAACCCTAACCCTAACCCTAACCCTAACCCTAACCCTAACCCTAACCCCTAACCCTAACCCTAACCCTAACCCTAACCCTAACCCTAACCCTAACCCTAACCCTAACCCTAACCCTAACCCTAACCCTAACCTAACCCTAACCCTAACCCTAACCCTAACCCTAACCCTAACCCTAACCCTAACCCTAACCCTAACCCTAACCCTAACCCTAACCCTAACCCTAACCCTAACCCTAACCCTAACCCTAACCCTAACCCTAACCCTAACCCTAACCCTAACCCTAACCCTAACCCTAACCCTAACCCTAACCCTAACCCTAACCCTAACCCTAACCCTAACCCTAACCCTAACCCTAACCCTAACCCTAACCCCTAACCCTAACCCTAACCCTAACCCTAACCCTAACCCTAACCCTAACCCTAACCCTAACCCTAACCCTAACCCTAACCCTAACCCTAACCCTAACCCTAACCCTAACCCTAACCCTAACCCTAACCCTAACCCTAACCCTAACCCTAACCCTAACCCTAACCCTAACCCTAACCCTAACCCTAACCCTAACCCTAACCCTAACCCTAACCCTAACCCTAACCCTAACCCTAACCCTAACCCTAACCCTAACCCTAACCCTAACCCTAACCCTAACCCTAACCCTAACCCTAACCCTAACCCTAACCCTAACCCTAACCCTAACCCTAACCCTAACCCTAACCCTAACCCTAACCCTAACCCTAACCCTAACCCTAACCCTAACCCTAACCCTAACCCTAACCCTAACCCTAACCCTAACCCTAACCCTAACCCTAACCCTAACCCTAACCCTAACCCTAACCCTAACCCTAACCCTAACCCTAACCCTAACCCTAACCCTAACCCTAACCCTAACCCTAACCCTAACCCTAACCCTAACCCTAACCCTAACCCTAACCCTAACCCTAACCCTAACCCTAACCCTAACCCTAACCCTAACCCTAACCCTAACCCTAACCCTAACCCTAACCCTAACCCTAACCCTAACCCTAACCCTAACCCTAACCCTAACCCTAACCCTAACCCTAACCCTAACCCTAACCCTAACCCTAACCCTAACCCTAACCCTAACCCTAACCCTAACCCTAACCCTAACCCTAACCCTAACCCTAACCCTAACCCTAACCCTAACCCTAACCCTAACCCTAACCCTAACCCTAACCCTAACCCAACCCTAACCCTAACCCTAACCCTAACCCTAACCCTAACCCTAACCCTAACCCTAACCCTAACCCTAACCCTAACCCTAACCCTAACCCTAACCCTAACCCTAACCCTAACCCTAACCCTAACCCTAACCCTAACCCTAACCCTAACCCTAACCCTAACCCTAACCCTAACCCTAACCCTAACCCTAACCCTAACCCTAACCCTAACCCTAACCCTAACCCTAACCCTAACCCTAACCCTAACCCTAACCCTAACCCTAACCCTAACCCTAACCCTAACCCTAACCCTAACCCTAACCCTAACCCTAACCCTAACCCTAACCCTAACCCTAACCCTAACCCTAACCCTAACCCTAACCCTAACCCTAACCCTAACCCTAACCCTAACCCTAACCCTAACCCTAACCCTAACCCTAACCCTAACCCTAACCCTAACCCTAACCCTAACCCTAACCCTAACCCTAACCCTAACCCTAACCCTAACCCTAACCCTAACCCTAACCCTAACCCTAACCCTAACCCTAACCCTAACCCTAACCCTAACCCTAACCCTAACCCTAACCCTAACCCTAACCCTAACCCTAACCCTAACCCTAACCCTAACCCTAACCCTAACCCTAACCCTAACCCTAACCCTAACCCTAACCCTAACCCTAACCCTAACCCTAACCCTAACCCTAACCCTAACCCTAACCCTAACCCTAACCCTAACCCTAACCCTAACCCTAACCCTAACCCTAACCCTAACCCTAACCCTAACCCTAACCCTAACCCTAACCCTAACCCTAACCCTAACCCTAACCCTAACCCTAACCCTAACCCTAACCCTAACCCTAACCCTAACCCCTAACCCTAACCCTAACCCTAACCCTAACCCTAACCCTAACCCTAACCCTAACCCTAACCCTAACCCTAACCCTAACCCTAACCCTAACCCTAACCCTAACCCTAACCCTAACCCTAACCCTAACCCTAACCCTAACCCTAACCCTAACCCTAACCCTAACCCTAACCCTAACCCTAACCCTAACCCTAACCCTAACCCTAACCCTAACCCTAACCCTAACCCTAACCCTAACCCTAACCCTAACCCTAACCCTAACCCTAACCCTAACCCTAACCCTAACCCTAACCCTAACCCTAACCCTAACCCTAACCCTAACCCTAACCCTAACCCTAACCCTAACCCTAACCCTAACCCTAACCCTAACCCTAACCCTAACCCTAACCCTAACCCTAACCCTAACCCTAACCCTAACCCTAACCCTAACCCTAACCCTAACCCTAACCCTAACCCTAACCCTAACCCTAACCCTAACCCTAACCCTAACCCTAACCCTAACCCTAACCCTAACCCTAACCCTAACCCTAACCCTAACCCTAACCCTAACCCTAACCCTAACCCTAACCCTAACCCTAACCCTAACCCTAACCCTAACCCTAACCCTAACCCTAACCCTAACCCTAACCCTAACCCTAACCCTAACCCTAACCCTAACCCTAACCCTAACCCTAACCCTAACCCTAACCCTAACCCTAACCCTAACCCTAACCCTAACCCTAACCCTAACCACCTAACCCTAACCCTAACCCTAACCCTAACCCTAACCCTAACCCTAACCCTAACCCTAACCCTAACCCTAACCCTAACCCTAACCCTAACCCTAACCCTAACCCTAACCCTAACCCTAACCCTAACCCTAACCCTAACCCTAACCCTAACCCTAACCCTAACCCTAACCCTAACCCTAACCCTAACCCTAACCCTAACCCTAACCCTAACCCTAACCCTAACCCTAACCCTAACCCTAACCCTAACCCTAACCCTAACCCTAACCCTAACCCTAACCCTAACCCTAACCCTAACCCTAACCCTAACCCTAACCCTAACCCTAACCCTAACCCTAACCCTAACCCTAACCCTAACCCTAACCCTAACCCTAACCCTAACCCTAACCCTAACCCTAACCCTAACCCTAACCCTAACCCTAACCCTAACCCTAACCCTAACCCTAACCCTAACCCTAACCCTAACCCTAACCCTAACCCTAACCCTAACCCTAACCCTAACCCTAACCCTAACCCTAACCCTAACCCTAACCCTAACCCTAACCCTAACCCTAACCCTAACCCTAACCCTAACCCTAACCCTAACCCTAACCCTAACCCTAACCCTAACCCTAACCCTAACCCTAACCCTAACCCTAACCCTAACCCTAACCCTAACCCTAACCCTAACCCTAACCCTAACCCTAACCCTAACCCTAACCCTAACCCTAACCCTAACCCTAACCCTAACCCTAACCCTAACCCTAACCCTAACCCTAACCCTAACCCTAACCCTAACCCTAACCCTAACCCTAACCCTAACCCTAACCCTAACCCTAACCCTAACCCTAACCCTAACCCTAACCCTAACCCTAACCCTAACCCTAACCCTAACCCTAACCCTAACCCTAACCCTAACCCTAACCCTAACCCTAACCCTAACCCTAACCTAACCCTAACCCTAACCCTAACCCTAACCCTAACCCTAACCCTAACCCTAACCCTAACCCTAACCCTAACCCTAACCCTAACCCTAACCCTAACCCTAACCCTAACCCTAACCCTAACCCTAACCCTAACCCTAACCCTAACCCTAACCCTAACCCTAACCCTAACCCTAACCCTAACCCTAACCCTAACCCTAACCCTAACCCTAACCCTAACCCTAACCCTAACCCTAACCCTAACCCTAACCCTAACCCTAACCCTAACCCTAACCCTAACCCTAACCCTAACCCTAACCCTAACCCTAACCCTAACCCTAACCCTAACCCTAACCCTAACCCTAACCCTAACCCTAACCCTAACCCTAACCCTAACCCTAACCCTAACCCTAACCCTAACCCTAACCCTAACCCTAACCCTAACCCTAACCCTACACCCTAACCCTAACCCTAACCCTAACCCTAACCCTAACCCTAACCCTAACCCTAACCCTAACCCTAACCCTAACCCTAACCCTAACCCTAACCCTAACCCTAACCCTAACCCTAACCCTAACCCTAACCCTAACCCTAACCCTAACCCTAACCCTAACCCTAACCCTAACCCTAACCCTAACCCTAACCCTAACCCTAACCCTAACCCTAACCCTAACCCTAACCCTAACCCTAACCCTAACCCTAACCCTAACCCTAACCCTAACCCTAACCCCTAACCCTAACCCTAACCCTAACCCTAACCCTAACCCTAACCCTAACCCTAACCCTAACCCTAACCCTAACCCTAACCCTAACCCTAACCCTAACCCTAACCCTAACCCTAACCCTAACCCTAACCCTAACCCTAACCCTAACCCTAACCCTAACCCTAACCCTAACCCTAACCCTAACCCTAACCCTAACCCTAACCCTAACCCTAACCCTAACCCTAACCCTAACCCTAACCCTAACCCTAACCCTAACCCTAACCCTAACCCTAACCCTAACCCTAACCCTAACCCTAACCCTAACCCTAACCCTAACCCTAACCCTAACCCTAACCCTAACCCTAACCCTAACCCTAACCCTAACCCTAACCCTAACCCTAACCCTAACCCTAACCCTAACCCTAACCCTAACCCTAACCCTAACCCTAACCCTAACCCTAACCCTAACCCTAACCCTAACCCTAACCCTAACCCTAACCCTAACCCTAACCCTAACCCTAACCCTAACCCTAACCCTAACCCTAACCCTAACCCTAACCCTAACCCCTAACCCTAACCCTAACCCTAACCCTAACCCTAACCCTAACCCTAACCCTAACCCTAACCCTAACCCTAACCCTAACCCTAACCCTAACCCTAACCCTAACCCTAACCCTAACCCTAACCCTAACCCTAACCCTAACCCTAACCCTAACCCTAACCCTAACCCTAACCCTAACCCTAACCCTAACCCTAACCCTAACCCTAACCCTAACCCTAACCCTAACCCTAACCCTAACCCTAACCCTAACCCTAACCCTAACCCTAACCCTAACCCTAACCCTAACCCTAACCCTAACCCTAACCCTAACCCTAACCCTAACCCTAACCCTAACCCTAACCCTAACCCTAACCCTAACCCTAACCCTAACCCTAACCCTAACCCTAACCCTAACCCTAACCCTAACCCTAACCCTAACCCTAACCCTAACCCTAACCCTAACCCTAACCCTAACCCTAACCCTAACCCTAACCCTAACCCTAACCCTAACCCTAACCCTAACCCTAACCCTAACCCTAACCCTAACCCTAACCCTAACCCTAACCCTAACCCTAACCCTAACCCTAACCCTAACCCTAACCCTAACCCTAACCCTAACCCTAACCCTAACCCTAACCCTAACCCTAACCCTAACCCTAACCCTAACCCTAACCCTAACCCTAACCCTAACCCTAACCCTAACCCTAACCCTAACCCTAACCCTAACCCTAACCCTAACCCTAACCCTAACCCTAACCCTAACCCTAACCCTAACCCTAACCCTAACCCTAACCCTAACCCTAACCCTAACCCTAACCCTAACCCTAACCCTAACCCTAACCCTAACCCTAACCCTAACCCTAACCCTAACCCTAACCCTAACCCTAACCCTAACCCTAACCCTAACCCTAACCCTAACCCTAACCCTAACCCTAACCCTAACCCTAACCCTAACCCTAACCCTAACCCTAACCCTAACCCTAACCCTAACCCTAACCCTAACCCTAACCCTAACCCTAACCCTAACCCTAAACCCTAACCCTAACCCTAACCCTAACCCTAACCCTAACCCTAACCCTAACCCTAACCCTAACCCTAACCCTAACCCTAACCCATTATGTGCCCAGCTTGCAAAGTGATAGAAAACAGTACCTTTCCACTCTCCTGCCTTTCCACTCACATTAATACTTGAAAGGAAGGCGTCTTAGACAACTTTCTTTTTCTTGTTGCAAAACCCTCTGCAGCCCTCTGTGCAACTTCTACAACACGATAGGAGATGTTTAGTGAGAAGGAAGGTTTTGTCCTTGCGAGACATAGTGAAAAAGCTATTTGCTTAGATGTAGGTGACAAGAAACACTTACTGCAGTGGACTGACAAGCTAATTGCTACACAACACTGGGATTGTGTGCCCAGCTTGCAAACGGATAGAAAAAAGTACCATTCCACTCTCCTGCCTTTTCTATTAACATTTCTATTTGAATGGAAGGATTTTTGGACATCTTTCTTTTGCTTGTTGCAAAACACTCCCCACACCAGCGTGCACCCTCCACAACAAGGTGGGAGATGTTTTTTGAAGTGGCACAGTTTCTGCTTGCGAGACATAGTGAAAAAGCTTTTTGCTTACATGTAGGTGACAAGAGGCACTATCTAGAGTGCACTGCAAAGCTAATCGAAGCACAACACTGGGATTATGTGCCCAGCTTGCAAAGTGATAGAAAACAGTACCTTTCCACTCTCCTGCCTTTCCACTCACATTAATACTTGAAAGGAAGGCGTCTTAGACGACTTTCTTTTTCTTGTTGCAAAACCCTCTGCAGCCCTCTGTGCAACTTCTAGAACACGATAGGAGATGTTTAGTGAGGAGGAACGTTTTCTCCTTGCGAGATATAGTGAAAAACCTATTTGCTTAGATGGAGGTGACAAGAAACACTTACTGCAGTGCACTGACAAGCTAATTGCTACACAACACTGGGATGGTGTAAGCAGCTTGCAAAGTGATAGAAAACAGTACCTTTCCACTCTCCTGCCTTTCCACTCACATTAATACTTGAAAGGAAGGCGTCTTAGACAACTTTCTTTTTCTTGTTGCAAAACCCTCTGCAGCCCTCGGTGCAACTTCTAGAACACGATAGGAGATGTTTAGTGAGGAGGAAGGTTTTCTCCTTGCGAGACATAGTGAAAAAGCTATTTGCTTAGATGTAGGTGACAAGAAACACTTACTGCAGTGCACTGACAAGCTAATTGCTACACAACACGGGGATGGTGTAAGCAGCTTGCAAAGTGATAGAAAACAGTACCTTTCCACTCTCCTGCCTTTCCATTCACATTAATACTTGAAAGGAAGGCGTCTTAGACAACTTTCTTTTTCTTGTTGCAAAACCCTCTGCAGCCCTCTGTGCAATTTCTACAACACGATAGGAGATGTTTAGTGAGGAGGAACGTTTTCTCCTTGCGAGACATAGTGAAAAAGCTATTTGCTTAGATGTAGCTGACAAGAAACACTTACTGCAGTGCACTGACAAGCTAATTGCTACACAACACTGGGATGGTGTAAGCAGCTTGCAAAGTGATAGAAAACAGTACCTTTCCACTCTCCTGCCTTTCCACTCACATTAATACTTGAAAGGAAGGCGTCTTAGACAACTTTCTTTTTCTTGTTGCAAAACCCTCTGCAGCCCTCTGTGCAACTTCTAGAACACGATAGGAGATGTTTAGTGAGGAGGAACGTTTTCTCCTTGCGAGACATAGTGAAAAAGCTATTTGCTTAGATGTAGGTGACAGGAAACACTTACTGCAGTGCACTGACAAGCTAATTGCTACACAACACTGGGATGGTGTAAGCAGCTTACAAATGGATAGAAAACAGTACCTTTCCACTCTCCTGACTTGTCCATTCACATTAGTATTGGAATGGTAGGAGTTTTGGACATCTTTCTTTTGCTTCTTGCAAAACACTCCCCACACCAGCGTGCACCCTCCACAACAAGATGGGAGATGTTTTTTGAAGTGGCACAGTTTCTCCTTGCGAGACATAGTGAAAAAGTTTTTTGCTTACATGTAGGTGACAAGAGGCACTATCTAGAGTGCACTGCAAAGCTAATCGAAGCACAACACTGGGATTATGTGCCCAGCTTGCAAAGTGATAGAAAACAGTACCTTTCCACTCTCCTGCCTTTCCACTCACATTAATACTTGAAAGGAAGGCGTCTTAGACAACTTTCTTTTTCTTGTTGCAAAACCCTCTGCAGCCCTCTGTGCAACTTCTAGAACACGATAGGAGATGTTTAGTGAGGAGGAAGGTTTTGTCCTTGCGAGACATAGTGAAAAAGCTATTTGCTTAGATGGAGGTGACAAGAAACACTTACTGCAGTGCACTGACAAGCTAATTGCTACACAACACTGGGATGGTTTAAGCAGCTTGCAAAGTGATAGAAAACAGTACCTTTCCACTCTCCTGCCTTTTCCATTTATATTAATACTCGAAAGGAAGCAATTTTGGACAACAGTCGTTTGCTTCTTGCAAAGCACTCTGCAGCCTTGCGTGCAACCTCTAGAACAAGATGGAAGATGTTTTCTGAACAGACACACTTTCTCATTAAGAGATATAGTAAAAAAGCTTTTTGCTTAGATGTATGTGACAATGGGCACTTGCGAGAGTGCACTACAAGTGTAATCTCTGCACAAGACTGGGATTGTGTGCCCAGCTTGCAAACTGATATGAAACAGTACTTTTCCACTCTCTTGCCTTTCCTTTCACATTAATACTGGAAAGGAAGGCGTTTTGGACAACTTTTGTTTTCTTGTTGCAGAACACTCTGCAGAGCTGCGTGCAACCTCAGGAACAGGAAGGAAGATGTTTTCTGAACTGGGACACTCTCTCCCTGCGGGATACATTGAAAAACTTGTTTGCTGAGATGTAGGTGGCAAGAGGAACTTACCACAGTGCAGTGCAAAGGTAAAGGCTGCACAACACAAGCATTTTGTAAGCAGTTTGCAAACTGAGCGATAACAGTACCTTTCCACTCTGCTGCATTTTCCTTTCCCAGTACAATACGAATTTTAGGGGGTTTGAAAAACTTTCTTTTACTTCTTGTGAAACACTCTGCAGACCTTCTTGTACCCTTTTTAAAACGATGGGAGCTGTTTTCTGAACAGGCAAAGTTTTTCCTTAGGAGATACAATGAAAAAGCTCTTTGCTTAGATGTAGGTGACTAGAGGCACTTGCTAGAGTGCACTGCAAGTGTAATCTCTGCACAAGACTGGGATTGTGTACCCAGCTTGCAAACTGATATGAAACAGTACTTTTCCACTCTCTTGCCTTTCCTTTCACATTAATACTGGAATGGAAGGCGTTTTGGACAACTTTTGTTTTCTTGTTGCAGAACACTCTGCAGAGCTGCGTGCGACCTCTAGAACACGATGGAAGATGTTTTCTGAACTGGGACACTCTCTTCCTGCGGGATACAGTGAAAACCCTATTTGCTGAGATGTAGGTGGCAAGAGGAACTTACTACAGTGCACTGCAAAAGTAAAAGCTGCACAACACTGGCATTTTGTAAGCAGCTTGCAAACTGAGAGAAAACAGTACCTTTCCACTCTCCTGCCTTTTCCATTCCCAGTTACATTCCAATGTTAGCAGTTTTGGACAACTTTCTTTCTCTTCTTGCAAAACAATCTGCAGACGTGTGTGCAAGCTCTAGGACTCGAAGAGAGATGTTTTCTGAACAGGAACATTTTTCTCCTTGCGAGACATAGTGAAAAAGCTTTTTGCTTAGATATAGGTGACAAGACGCACTATCTAGAGTGCACTGCAAAGCCAATTGCTGCACAACACTGGCATTGTGTAAGCAACTTGCAGTCTGAGAGAAAAAAGTATCTTTCCGCTCTCCTGCCTTTTCCAGTTCCAGGAACATTCGGATGGGTGGCGTTTTGGACAAGTTTCTTTTTCTTGTTGCTAAACGCTCTGCAGACCTGCGTGCAACCTCTACAACAGGAGGGGAGATATTTTCTGAACAGACACAGTTTCTCCTTGCGACACATAGTGCAAAAGCCTTTTGCTAACATGTAGCCGGCAGGGGACGCTACAGACCAGGTAACGAAGCACTGCAAAGTTAAAAGCCGCTGCCGGGCGTCTTCGGCACTAGCTGTGCTCCGAAGCACACCGCGACCCGCCCACAGCCCTTAAACGGGAACCGTGCTTTTCGCGCCAAAAAAAACCGTCTTCTCCACCGGGACACAGAGACTGCGGCAGCATCTGAGCGGCGAACAACGTGCCCGCACAACACTGGGATCGGGTAAGCAGCTTGCAAACTGGTAGAACACAGTACCTATCAACTCTCCTGCCTTCTCCATTCCCAGTAACTTTCAAATTGAATGCGTTTGGCACAATGTTCGTTTTCGTGTTGCAGTACACTCTGCAGACCTGCGTGCGACCTCAGGGACACGATGGAAGATGTTTTTTAAACTGGAACACTCTCTCCCTGCGGGATACAGTGAAAAACCTTTTTGCTTAGATATAGGTGAGTAGAGGCACTTGCTACAGTGCACTGCAAAGGTAATGGCTGCACAACACTTGCCTTGTGTGCACAGTTTCTAAACTGATAGAAAACAGTACACCTGCACTCTCCTGCATTTTCCTTTCCCAGTGAAATTCGAATCGAAGGGGTTTGGACAACTTTCCTTTACTTCTTGCAAAACACTCTGCAGACCTTCTTGTACCTTCTAAAACACCACGGGATATGTTTTCTAAACAGACACACTTTCTCCTTAAGAGATATAGTACAAAAGCTTTTTGCTTTTAGATGCAAGTGACAATAGGCACTTGCTACAGTGCACTGCAAATGTAATGGCTGCACAAAACTGGCATTTTGTAAGCAGCTTGCAAACTGAGAGAAAACTGTACCTTTCCACTCTCCTGCATTTTCCTTTCCCAGTACAATTTGAATCGAAGGTGTTTGGGACAACTTTCTTTTACTTCTTGCAAAACACTCTGCAGACATTCTTGTACCCTTTAAAAAACCATGGGAGCTGTTTTCTCAACAGGCAAAGTTTCTCTTTAGGAGATACAGTTAAAAAGCTATTTGCTTAAACGTAGGTTACTCTAGGATCTTGCTACAGTGCACTGCAAAGGTAATGGCTGCACAACACTTGCATTGTGGCACAGTTTGCAAACTGATAGAAAACAGTACTCCGGCACTCCCCTGGATTTTCCTTTCCCAGTGAAATTCGAATCGAAGGGGTTTTGGACAACTTCCTTTTACTTCTTGCAAAACACTCTGCAGACCTACTTGTACATGCTAAAACATCATGGGAGATGTTTTCTGAGAAGGCAGAGTTTCACCTTGCAAGATATTGTGAAAAAGGAATTTGCTTAGATGTAGGTGACAATAGGCACTTGCTACAGTGCACTGCAAATGTAATGGCTGCACAACACTGGCATTTTGTAAGCAGCTTGCAAACTGAGAGATAACAGGACCTTTCCACTCTGCTGCATTTTCCTTTCCCAGTACAATTCGAATTTTAGGGGTTTTGGACAACTTTCTTTTACTTCTTGCAAAACACTCTTGTACCCTTTTCCAAACGATGGGAGCTGTTTTCTCAACAGGCAATGTTTCTCCTTGCAAGACATTGTGAAAAAGCTATTTGCTTAGATATAGGTGTCTAGAGGCACTTGCTACAGTGCACTGCAAAGGTAATGGCTGCACAACACTTGCATTGTGGCACAGTTTGCAAACTGATAGAAAACAGTACCTTTCCACTCCTGCATTTTCCTTTCCCAGTACAATTTGAATCGATGGGCTTTTGGACAACTTTCTATTACTTCTTGCAAAACACTCTGCAGACCTTCTTGTACCCTTTTCATAAAACATGGGAGATATTTTCTCAGCAGGCAGAGTTGCTCCTTGCAAGACATTGTGAAAAAGGAATTTGTCTAGATGTAGGTGACAGTAGGCACTTGCTAGAGTGCACTGCAAATGTAATGTCTGCACAAAACTGGGATTGTGTACCCAGCTTGCAAACTGATATGAAACAGTACTTTTCCACTCTCGTGCCTTTCCTTTCACATTAATCCTCGAAAGGAAGGCGTTTTGGACAACTTTCCTTTTCTTGTTGCAGAACACTCTGCTGACCTGCGTGCGACCTCTAGAACAAGATGGAAGATGTTTTCTGAACTGGGACACTCTCTTCCTGCAGGATACAGTGAAAAACCTATTTGCTTACATGTAGGTGGCAAGAGGAACATACTACAGTGCACTGCAAAGGTAAAAGTTGCAAAACACTGGCATTTTGTATGCAGCTTACAAACTGAGAGATAACAGTACCTTTCCACTCTACTGCATTTTCCTTTCCCAGGACAATTCGAATTTTAGGGGGTTTGAAAAACTTTCTTTTACTTCTTGCGAAACACTCTGCAGACCTTCTTGTACCCTTTTAAAAACGATGGGAGCTGTTTTCTCAACAGGCAAAGTTTCTCCTTAGGAAATACAGTGAAAAAGCTATTTGCTTAGATGTGGGTGACTAGAGGCACTTGCTAGAGTGCACTACAAGTGTAATCTCTGCACAAGACTGGGATTGTGTGCCCAGCTTGCAAACTGATATGAAACAGTACTTTTCCACTCTCTTGCCTTTCCACTCACATTAATACTGGAAAGGAAGGCGTCTTAGACAACTTTCTTTTTCTTGTTGCAAAACCCTCTGCAGCCCTCGGTGCAACTTCTAGAACACGATAGGAGATGTTTAGTGAGGAGGAACGTTTTGTCCTTGCGAGACATAGTGAAAAAGCTATTTGCCTAGATGTGGGTGACAAGAAACACTTACTGCAGTGCACTGACAAGCTAATTGCTACACAACACTGGGATGGTGTAAGCAGCTTGCAAAGTGATAGAAAACAGTACCTTTCCACTCTCCTGCCTTTCCATTCACATTAATACTTGAAAGGAAGGCGTCTTAGACAACTTTCTTTTTCTTGTTGCAAAACCCTCTGCAGCCCTCGGTGCAACTTCTAGAACACGATAGGAGATGTTTAGTGAGGAGGAAGGTTTTCTCCTTGCGAGACATAGTGAAAAAGCTATTTGCTTAGATGTAGGTGACAAGAAACACTTACTGCAGTGCACTGACAAGCTAATTGCTACACAACTCTGGGATTGTGTGCCCAGCTTGCAAACGGATAGAAAAAAGTACCATTCCACTCTCCTGCCTTTTCTATTAACATTTCTATTTGAATGGAAGGAGTTTTGGACATCTTTCTTTTGCTTCTTGCAAAACACTCCCCACACCAGCGTGCACCCTCCACAACAAGATGGGAGATGTTTTTTGAAGTGGCACAGTTTCTCCTTGCGAGACATAGTGAAAAAGGTTTTTGCTTACATGTAGGTGACAAGAGGCACTATCTAGAGTGCACTGACAAGCTAATCGAAGCACAACACTGGGATTATGTGCCCAGCTTGCAAAGTGATAGAAAACAGTACCTTTCCACTCTCCTGCCTTTCCACTCACATTAATACTTGAAAGGAAGGCGTCTTAGACGACTTTCTTTTTCTTGTTGCAAAACCCTCTGCAGCCCTCTGTGCAACTTCTAGAACACGATAGGAGATGTTTAGTGAGGAGGAACGTTTTCTCCTTGCGAGACATAGTGAAAAAGCTATTTGCTTAGATGTAGGTGACAAGAAACACTTACTGCAGTTCACTGACAAGCTAATTGCTACACAACACTGGGATGGTGTAAGCAGCTTGCAAAGTGATAGAAAACAGTACCTTTCCACTCTCCTGCCTTTCCATTCACATTAATACTTGAAAGGAAGGCGTCTTAGACAACTTTCTTTTTCTTGTTGCAAAACCCTCTGCAGCCCTCTGTGCAACTTCTAGAACACGATAGGAGATGTTTAGTGAGGAGGAAGGTTTTCTCCTTGCGAGACATAGTGAAAAAGCTATTTGCTTAGATGTAGGTGACAAGAAACACTTACTGCAGTGCACTTAGAAGCTAATTGCTACACAACACGGGGATGGTGTAAGCAGCTTGCAAAGTGATAGAAAACAGTACCTTTCCACTCTCCTGCCTTTCCACTCACATTAATACTTGAAAGGAAGGCGTCTTAGACAACTTTCTTTTTCTTGTTGCAAAACCCTCTGCAGCCCGCGGTGCAACTTCTAGAACACGATAGGAGATGTTTACTGAGGAGGAACGTTTTGTCCTTGCGAGACATAGTGAAAAAGCTATTTGCTTAGATGTAGGTGACAAGAAACACTTACTGCAGTGCACTGACAAGCTAATTGCTACACAACACTGGGATGGTGTAAGCAGCTTGCAAAGTGATAGAAAACAGTACCTTTCCACTCTCCTGCCTTTCCACTCACATTAATACTTGAAAGGAAGGCGTCTTAGACAACTTTCTTTTTCTTGTTGCAAAACCCTCTGCAGGCCTCTGTGCAACTTCTAGAACACGATAGGAGATGTTTAGTGAGGAGGAACGTTTTCTCCTTGCGAGACATAGTGAAAAAGCTATTTGCTTAGATGTAGGTGACAGGAAACACTTACTGCAGTGCACTGACAAGCTAATTGCTACACAGTACTGGGATGGTGTAAGCAGCTTACAAATGGATAGAAAACAGTACCTTTCCACTCTCCTGACTTGTCCATTCACATTAGTATTGGAATGGTAGGAGTTTTGGACATCTTTCTTTTGCTTCTTGCAAAACACTCCCCACACCAGCGTGCACCCTCCACAACAAGATGGGAGATGTTTTTTGAAGTGGCACAGTTTCTCCTTGCGAGACATAGTGAAAAAGTTTTTTGCTTACATGTAGGTGACAAGAGGCACTATCTAGAGTGCACTGACAAGCTAATCGAAGCACAACACTGGGATTATGTGCCCAGCTTGCAAAGTGATAGAAAACAGTACCTTTCCACTCTCCTGCCTTTCCACTCACATTAATACTTGAAAGGAAGGCGTCTTAGACAACTTTCTTTTTCTTGTTGCAAAACCCTCTGCAGCCCTCTGTGCAACTTCTAGAACACGATAGGAGATGTTTAGTGAGGAGGAAGGTTTTGTCCTTGCGAGACATAGTGAAAAAGCTATTTGCTTAGATGGAGGTGACAAGAAACACTTACTGCAGTGCACTGACAAGCTAATTGCTACACAACACTGGGATGGTGTAAGCAGCTTGCAAAGTGATAGAAAACAGTACCTTTCCACTCTCCTGCCTTTTCCATTTATATTAATACTCGAAAGGAAGCAATTTTGGACAACAGTCGTTTGCTTCTTGCAAAGCACTCTGCAGCCTTGCGTGCAACCTCTAGAACAAGATGGAAAATGTTTTTTGAACAGACACACTTTCTCATTAAGAGATATAGTAAAAAAGCTTTTTGCTTAGATGTATGTGACAATAGGCACTTGCGAGAGTGCACTACAAGTGTAATCTCTGCACAAGACTGGGATTGTGTGCCCAGCTTGCAAACTGATATGAAACAGTACTTTTCCACTCTCTTGCCTTTCCTTTCACATTAATACTGGAAAGGAAGGCGTTTTGGACAACTTTTGTTTTCTTGTTGCAGAACACTCTGCAGAGCTGCGTGCAACCTCAGGAACAGGAAGGAAGATGTTTTCTGAACTGGGACACTCTCTCCCTGCGGGATACATTGAAAAACTTGTTTGCTGAGATGTAGGTGGCAAGAGGAACTTACCACAGTGCAGTGCAAAGGTAAAGGCTGCACAACACAAGCATTTTGTAAGCAGTTTGCAAACTGAGCGATAACAGTACCTTTCCACTCTGCTGCATTTTCCTTTCCCAGGACAATACGAATTTTAGGGGGTTTGAAAAACTTTCTTTTACTTCTTGTGAAACACTCTGCAGACCTTCTTGTACCCTTTTTAAAACGATGGGAGCTGTTTTCTGAACAGGCAAAGTTTTTCCTTAGGAGATACAATGAAAAAGCTCTTTGCTTAGATGTAGGTGACTAGAGGCACTTGCTAGAGTGCACTGCAAGTGTAATCTCTGCACAAGACTGGGATTGTGTACCCAGCTTGCAAACTGATATGAAACAGTACTTTTCCACTCTCTTGCCTTTCCTTTCACATTAATACTGGAATGGAAGGCGTTTTGGACAACTTTTGTTTTCTTGTTGCAGAACACTCTGCAGAGCTGCGTGCGACCTCTAGAACACGATGGAAGATGTTTTCTGAACTGGGACACTCTCTTCCTGCGGGATACAGTGAAAACCCTATTTGCTGAGATGTAGGTGGCAAGAGGAACTTACTACAGTGCACTGCAAAAGTAAAAGCTGCACAACACTGGCATTTTGTAAGCAGCTTGCAAACTGAGAGAAAACAGTACCTTTCCACTCTCCTGCCTTTTCCATTCCCAGTTACATTCCAATGTTAGCAGTTTTGGACAACTTTCTTTCTCTTCTTGCAAAACAATCTGCAGACGTGTGTGCAAGCTCTAGGACTCGAAGAGAGATGTTTTCTGAACAGGAACATTTTTCTCCTTGCGAGACATAGTGAAAAAGCTTTTTGCTTAGATATAGGTGACAAGACGCACTATCTAGAGTGCACTGCAAAGCCAATTGCTGCACAACACTGGCATTGTGTAAGCAGCTTGCAGTCTGAGAGAAAAAAGTATCTTTCCGCTCTCCTGCCTTTTCCAGTTCCAGGAACATTCGGATGGGTGGCGTTTTGGACAAGTTTCTTTTTCTTGTTGCTAAACGCTCTGCAGACCTGCGTGCAACCTCTACAACAGGAGGGGAGATATTTTCTGAACAGACACAGTTTCTCCTTGCGACACATAGTGCAAAAGCCTTTTGCTAACATGTAGCCGGCAGGGGACGCTACAGACCAGGTAACGAAGCACTGCAAAGTTAAAAGCCGCTGCCGGGCGTCTTCGGCACTAGCTGTGCTCCGAAGCACACCGCGACCCGCCCACAGCCCTTAAACGGGAACCGTGCTTTTCGCGCCAAAAAAAACCGTCTTCTCCACCGGGACACAGAGACTGCGGCAGCATCTGAGCGGCGAACAACGTGCCCGCACAACACTGGGATCGGGTAAGCAGCTTGCAAACTGGTAGAACACAGTACCTATCAACTCTCCTGCCTTCTCCATTCCCAGTAACTTTCAAATTGAATGCGTTTGGCACAATGTTCGTTTTCGTGTTGCAGTACACTCTGCAGACCTGCGTGCGACCTCAGGGACACGATGGAAGATGTTTTTTAAACTGGAACACTCTCTCCCTGCGGGATACAGTGAAAAACCTTTTTGCTTAGATATAGGTGAGTAGAGGCACTTGCTACAGTGCACTGCAAAGGTAATGGCTGCACAACACTTGCCTTGTGTGCACAGTTTCTAAACTGATAGAAAACAGTACACCTGCACTCTCCTGCATTTTCCTTTCCCAGTGAAATTCGAATCGAAGGGGTTTGGACAACTTTCCTTTACTTCTTGCAAAACACTCTGCAGACCTTCTTGTACCTTCTAAAACACCACGGGATATGTTTTCTAAACAGACACACTTTCTCCTTAAGAGATATAGTACAAAAGCTTTTTGCTTTTAGATGCAAGTGACAATAGGCACTTGCTACAGTGCACTGCAAATGTAATGGCTGCACAAAACTGGCATTTTGTAAGCAGCTTGCAAACTGAGAGAAAACTGTACCTTTCCACTCTCCTGCATTTTCCTTTCCCAGTACAATTTGAATCGAAGGTGTTTGGGACAACTTTCTTTTACTTCTTGCAAAACACTCTGCAGACATTCTTGTACCCTTTAAAAAACCATGGGAGCTGTTTTCTCAACAGGCAAAGTTTCTCTTTAGGAGATACAGTTAAAAAGCTATTTGCTTAAACGTAGGTTACTCTAGGATCTTGCTACAGTGCACTGCAAAGGTAATGGCTGCACAACACTTGCATTGTGGCACAGTTTGCAAACTGATAGAAAACAGTACTCCGGCACTCCCCTGGATTTTCCTTTCCCAGTGAAATTCGAATCGAAGGGGTTTTGGACAACTTCCTTTTACTTCTTGCAAAACACTCTGCAGACCTACTTGTACATTCTAAAACATCATGGGAGATGTTTTCTGAGAAGGCAGAGTTTCACCTTGCAAGATATTGTGAAAAAGGAATTTGCTTAGATGTAGGTGACAATAGGCACTTGCTACAGTGCACTGCAAATGTAATGGCTGCACAACACTGGCATTTTGTAAGCAGCTTGCAAACTGAGAGATAACAGGACCTTTCCACTCTGCTGCATTTTCCTTTCCCAGTACAATTCGAATTTTAGGGGTTTTGGACAACTTTCTTTTACTTCTTGCAAAACACTCTTGTACCCTTTTCCAAACGATGGGAGCTGTTTTCTCAACAGGCAATGTTTCTCCTTGCAAGACATTGTGAAAAAGCTATTTGCTTAGATATAGGTGTCTAGAGGCACTTGCTACAGTGCACTGCAAAGGTAATGGCTGCACAACACTTGCATTGTGGCACAGTTTGCAAACTGATAGAAAACAGTACCTTTCCACTCTCCTGCATTTTCCTTTCCCAGTACAATTTGAATCGATGGGCTTTTGGACAACTTTCTATTACTTCTTGCAAAACACTCTGCAGACCTTCTTGTACCCTTTTCATAAAACATGGGAGATATTTTCTCAGCAGGCAGAGTTGCTCCTTGCAAGACATTGTGAAAAAGGAATTTGTCTAGATGTAGGTGACAGTAGGCACTTGCTAGAGTGCACTGCAAATGTAATGTCTGCACAAAACTGGGATTGTGTACCCAGCTTGCAAACTGATATGAAACAGTACTTTTCCACTCTCGTGCCTTTCCTTTCACATTAATCCTCGAAAGGAAGGCGTTTTGGACAACTTTCCTTTTCTTGTTGCAGAACACTCTGCTGACCTGCGTGCGACCTCTAGAACAAGATGGAAGATGTTTTCTGAACTGGGACACTCTCTTCCTGCGGGATACAGTGAAAAACCTATTTGCTTACATGTAGGTGGCAAGAGGAACATACTACAGTGCACTGCAAAGGTAAAAGTTGCAAAACACTGGCATTTTGTATGCAGCTTACAAACTGAGAGATAACAGTACCTTTCCACTCTACTGCATTTTCCTTTCCCAGGACAATTCCAATTTTAGGGGGTTTGAAAAACTTTCTTTTACTTCTTGCGAAACACTCTGCAGACCTTCTTGTACCCTTTTAAAAACGATGGGAGCTGTTTTCTCAACAGGCAAAGTTTCTCCTTAGGAAATACAGTGAAAAAGCTATTTGCTTAGATGTGGGCGACTAGAGGCACTTGCTAGAGTGCACTACAAGTGTAATCTCTGCACAAGACTGGGATTGTGTGCCCAGCTTGCAAACTGATATGAAACAGTCCTTTTCCACTCTCTTGCCTTTCCTTTCACATTAATACTGGAAAGGAAGGCGTTTTGGACAACTTTCTTTTTCTTGTTGCAAAACCCTCTGCAGCCCTCGGTGCAACTTCTAGAACACGATAGGAGATGTTTAGTGAGGAGGAACGTTTTCTCCTTGCGAGACATAGTGAAAAAGCTATTTGCCTAGATGTGGGTGACAAGAAACACTTACTGCAGTGCACTGACAAGCTAATTGCTACACAACACTGGGATGGTGTAAGCAGCTTGCAAAGTGATAGAAAACAGTACCTTTCCACTCTCCTGCCTTTCCACTCACATTAATACTTGAAAGGAAGGCGTCTTAGACAACTTTCTTTTTCTTGTTGCAAAACCCTCTGCAGCCCTCTGTGCAACTTCTAGAACACGATAGGAGATGTTTAGTGAGGAGGAAGGTTTTGTCCTTGCGAGACATAGTGAAAAAGCTATTTGCTTAGATGTAGGTGACAAGAAACACTTACTGCAGTGCACTGACAAGCTAATTGCTACACAACACTGGGATGGTGTAAGCAGCTTGCAAAGTGATAGAAAACAGTACCTTTCCACTCTCCTGCCTTTCCACTCACATTAATACTTGAAAGGAAGGCGTCTTAGACAACTTTCTTTTTCTTGTTGCAAAACCCTCTGCAGCCCTCGGTGCAACTTCTAGAACACGATAGGAGATGTTTAGTGAGGAGGAACGTTTTGTCCTTGCGAGACATAGTGAAAAAGCTATTTGCTTAGATGTAGGTGACAAGAAACACTTACTGCAGTGCACTGACAAGCTAATTGCTACACAACACTGGGATGGTGTAAGCAGCTTGCAAAGTGATAGAAAACAGTACCTTTCCACTCTCCTGCCTTTCCACTCACATTAATACTTGAAAGGAAGGCGTCTTAGACAACTTTCTTTTTCTTGTTGCAAAACCCTCTGCAGCCCTCTGTGCAACTTCTAAAACACGATAGGAGATTTTTAGTGAGGAGGGAGGTTTTCTCCTTGCGAGACATAGTGAAAAAGCTATTTGTTTAGATGTAGGTGACAAGAAACACTTACTGCAGTGCACTTAGAAGCTAATTGCTACACAACACGGGGATGGTGTAAGCAGCTTGCAAAGTGATAGAAAACAGTACCTTTCCACTCTCCTGCCTTTCCATTCACATTAATACTTGAAAGGAAGGCGTCTTAGACAACTTTCTTTTTCTTGTTGCAAAACCCTCTGCAGCCCTCGGTGCAACTTCTAGAACACGATAGGAGATGTTTAGTGAGGAGGAACGTTTTCTCCTTGCGAGACATAGTGAAAAAGCTATTTGCTTAGATGTAGGTGACAAGAAACACTTACTGCAGTGCACTGACAAGCTAATTGCTACACAACACTGGGATGGTGTAAGCAGCTTGCAAAGTGATAGAAAACAGTACCTTTCCACTCTCCTGCCTTTCCACTCACATTAATACTTGAAAGGAAGGCGTCTTAGACAACTTTCTTTTTCTTGTTGCAAAACCCTCTGCAGCCCTCTGTGCAACATCTAGGACACGATAGGAGATGTTTAGTGAGGAGGAACGTTTTGTCCTTGCGAGACATAGTGAAAAAGCTATTTGCTTAGATGTAGGTGACAAGAAACACTTACTGCAGTGCACTGACAAGATAATTGCTACACAGCACTGGGATTGTGTAAGCAGCTTACAAACGGATAGAAAACAGTACCTTTCCACTCTCCTGACTTGTCCATTCACATTAGTATTAGAATGGAAGGAGTTTTGGACATCTTTCTTTTGCTTCTTGCAAAACACTCCCCACACCAGCGTGCACCCTCCACAACAAGATGGGAGATGTTTTTTGAAGTGGCACAGTTTCTCCTTGCGAGACATAGTGAAAAAGGTTTTTGCTTACATGTAGGTGACAAGAGGCACTATCTAGAGTGCACTGACAAGCTAATTGAAGCACAACACTGGGATTATGTGCCCAGCTTGCATAGTGATAGAAAACAGTACATTTCCACTCTCCTGCCTTTCCATTCACATTAATACTTGAAAGGAAGGCATCTTAGACAACTTTCTTTTTCTTGTTGCAAAACCTTCTGCAGCCCTCTGTGCAACTTCTAGAACACGATAGGAGATGTTTAGTGAGGAGGAACGTTTTCTCCTTGCGAGACATAGTGAAAAAGCTATTTGCTTAGATGTAGGTGACAAGAAACACTTACTGCAGTGCACTGACAAGCTAATTGCTACACAACACTGGGATGGTGTAAGGAGCTTGCAAAGCGATAGAAAACAGTACCTTTCCACTCTCCTGCCTTTCCACTCACATTAATACTTGAAAGGAAGGCGTCTTAGACAACTTTCTTTTTCTTGTTGCAAAACCCTCTGCAGCCCTCTGTGGAACTTCTAGAACACGATAGGAGATGTTTAGTGAGGAGGAAGGTTTTGTCCTTGCGAGACATAGTGAAAAAGCTATTTGCTTACATGTAGGCGACAAGAAACACTTACTGCAGTGCACTGACAAGCTAATTACTACACAACACAGGGATGGTGTAAGCACCTTGCAAAGTGATAGAAAACAGTACCTTTCCACTCTCCTGCCTTTCCACTCACATTAATACTTGAAAGGAAGGCGTCTTAGACAACTTTCTTTTTCTTGTTGCAAAACCCTCTGCAGCCCTCTGTGCAACATCTAGGACACGATAGGAGATGTTTAGTGAGGAGGAACGTTTTGTCCTTGCGAGACATAGTGAAAAAGCTATTTGCTTAGATGTAGGTGACAAGAAACACTTACTGCAGTGCACTGACAAGCTAATTGCTACACAGCACTGGGATTGTGTAAGCAGCTTACAAACGGATAGAAAACAGTACCTTTCCACTCTCCTGACTTGTCCATTCACATTAGTATTAGAATGGAAGGAGTTTTGGACATCTTTCTTTTGCTTCTTGCAAAACACTCCCCACACCAGCGTGCACCCTCCACAACAAGATGGGAGATGTTTTTTGAAGTGGCACAGTTTCTCCTTGCGAGACATAGTGAAAAAGGTTTTTGCTTACATGTAGGTGACAAGAGGCACTATCTAGAGTGCACTGACAAGCTAATTGAAGCACAACACTGGGATTATGTGCCCAGCTTGCATAGTGATAGAAAACAGTACCTTTCCACTCTCCTGCCTTTCCATTCACATTAATACTTGAAAGGAAGGCATCTTAGACAACTTTCTTTTTCTTGTTGCAAAACCCTCTGCAGCCCTCTGTGCAACTTCTAGAACACGATAGGAGATGTTTAGTGAGGAGGAACGTTTTCTCCTTGCGAGACATAGTGAAAAAGCTATTTGCTTAGATGTAGGTGACAAGAAACACTTACTGCAGTGCACTGACAAGCTAATTGCTACACAACACTGGGATGGTGTAAGGAGCTTGCAAAGCGATAGAAAACAGGACCTTTCCACTCTCCTGCCTTTCCACTCACATTAATACTTGAAAGGAAGGCATCTTAGACAACTTTCTTTTTCTTGTTGCAAAACCCTCTGCAGCCCTCTGTGGAACTTCTAGAACACGATAGGAGATGTTTAGTGAGGAGGAAGGTTTTGTCCTTGCGAGACATAGTGAAAAAGCTATTTGCTTAGATGTAGGTGACAAGAAACACTTACTGCAGTGCACTGACAAGCTAATTGCTACACAACACTAGGATGGTGTAAGCAGCTTGCAAAGCGATAGAAAACAGTACCTTTCCACTCTCCTGCCTTTCCACTCACATTAATACTTGAAAGGAAGGCGTCTTAGACAACTTTCTTTTTCTTGTTGCAAAACCCTCTGCAGCCCTCGGTGCAACATCTAGGACACGATAAGAGATGTTTAGTGAGGAGGAACGTTTTGTCCTTGCGAGACATAGTGAAAAAGCTATTTGCTTAGATGTAGGTGACAAGAAACACTTACTGCAGTGCACTGACAAGCTAATTGCTACACAGCACTGGGATTGTGTAAGCAGCTTACAAACGGATAGAAAACAGTACCTTTCCACTCTCCTGACTTGTCCATTCACATTAGTATTAGAATGGAAGGAGTTTTGGACATCTTTCTTTTGCTTGTTGCAAAACACTCCCCACACCAGCGTGCACCCACCACAACAGGATGGGAGATGTTTTTTGAAGTTGCACAGTTTCTCCTTGCGAGACATAGTGAAAAAGGTTTTTGCTTACATGTAGGTGACAAGAGGCACTATCTAGAGTGCACTGACAAGCTAATTGAAGCACAACACTGGGATTATGTGCCCAGCTTGCATAGTGATAGAAAACAGTACCTTTCCACTCTCCTGCCTTTCCATTCACATTAATACTTGAAAGGAAGGCATCTTAGACAACTTTCTTTTTCTTGTTGCAAAACCTTCTGCAGCCCTCTGTGCAACTTCTAGAACACGATAGGAGATGTTTAGTGAGGAGGAACGTTTTCTCCTTGCGAGACATAGTGAAAAAGCTATTTGCTTAGATGTAGGTGACAAGAAACACTTACTGCAGTGCACTGACAAGCTAATTGCTACACAACACTGGGATGGTGTAAGCAGCTTGCAAAGCGATGGAAAACAGTACCTTTCCACTCTCCTGCCTTTCCACTCACATTAATACTTGAAAGGAAGGCGTCTTAGACAACTTTCATTTTCTTGTTGCAAAACCCTCTGCAGCCCTCTGTGCAACTTCTAGAACACGATAGGAGATGTTTAGTGAGGAGGAACGTTTTCTCCTTGCGAGACATTGTGAAAAAGCTATTTGCTTAGATGTAGGTGACAAGAAACACTTACTGCAGTGCACTGACAAGCTAATTGCTACACAACACTGGGATGGTGTAAGCAGCTTGCAAAGCGATAGAAAACAGTACCTTTCCACTCTCCTGCCTTTCCACTCACATTAATACTTGAAAGGAAGGCGTCTTAGACAACTTTCTTTTTCTTGTTGCAAAACCCTCTGCAGCCCTCTGTGTAACTACTAGAACACGATAGGAGATGTTTAGTGAGGAGGAACGTTTTCTCCTTGCGAGACATAGTGAAAAAGCTATTTGCTTAGATGTAGGTGACAGGAAACACTTACTGCAGTGCACTGACAAGCTAATTGCTACACAGCACTGGGATGGTGTAAGCAGCTTACAAATGGATAGAAAACAGTACCTTTCCACTCTCCTGACTTGTCCATTCACATTAGTATTGGAATGGTGGGAGTTTTGGACATCTTTCTTTTGCTTGTTGCAAAACACTCCCCACACCAGCGTGCACCCTCCACAACAAGATGGGAGATGTTTTTTGAAGTGGCACAGTTTCTCCTTGCGAGACATAGTGAAAAAGTTTTTTGCTTACATGTAGGTGACAAGAGGCACTATCTAGAGTGCACTGCAAAGCTAATCGAAGCACAACACTGGGATTATGTGCCCAGCTTGCAAAGTGATAGAAAACAGTACCTTTCCACTCTCCTGCCTTTCCACTCACATTAATACTTGAAAGGAAGGCGTCTTAGACAACTTTCTTTTTCTTGTTGCAAAACCCTCTGCAGCCCTCTGTGCAACTTCTAGAACGCGATAGGAGATGTTTAGTGAGGAGGAAGGTTTTGTCCTTGCGAGACATAGTGAAAAAGCTATTTGCTTAGATGGAGGTGACAAGAAACACTTACTGCAGTGCACTGACAAGCTAATTGCTACACAACACTGGGATGGTGTAAGCAGCTTGCAAAGTGCTAGAAAACAGTACCTTTCCACTCTCCTGCCTTTTCCATTTATATTAATACTCGAAAGGAAGCAATTTTGGACAACAGTCGTTTGCTTCTTGCAAAGCACTCTGCAGCCTTGCGTGCAACCTCTAGAACAAGATGGAAGATGTTTTTTGAACAGACACACTTTCTCATTAAGAGATACAGTAAAAAAGCTTTTTGCTTAGATGTATGTGACAATAGGCACTTGCGAGAGTGCACTACAAGTGTAATCTCTGCACAAGACTGGGATTGTGTGCCCAGCTTGCAAACTGATATGAAACAGTACTTTTCCACTCTCTTGCCTTTCCTTTCACATTAATACTGGAAAGGAAGGCGTTTTGGACAACTTTTGTTTTCTTGTTGCAGAACACTCTGCAGAGCTGCGTGCAACCTCAGGAACAGGAAGGAAGATGTTTTCTGAACTGGGACACTCTCTCCCTGCGGGATACATTGAAAAACTTGTTTGCTGAGATGTAGGTGGCAAGAGGAACTTACCACAGTGCAGTGCAAAGGTAAAGGCTGCACAACACAAGCATTTTGTAAGCAGTTTGCAAACTGAGCGATAACAGTACCTTTCCACTCTGCTGCATTTTCCTTTCCCAGTACAATACGAATTTTAGGGGGTTTGAAAAACTTTCTTTTACTTCTTGTGAAACACTCTGCAGACCTTCTTGTACCCTTTTTAAAACGATGGGAGCTGTTTTCTGAACAGGCAAAGTTTTTCCTTAGGAGATACAATGAAAAAGCTCTTTGCTTAGATGTAGGTGACTAGAGGCACTTGCTAGAGTGCACTGCAAGTGTAATCTCTGCACAAGACTGGGATTGTGTACCCAGCTTGCAAACTGATATGAAACAGTACTTTTCCACTCTCTTGCCTTTCCTTTCACATTAATACTGGAATGGAAGGCGTTTTGGACAACTTTTGTTTTCTTGTTGCAGAACACTCTGCAGAGCTGCGTGCGACCTCTAGAACACGATGGAAGATGTTTTCTGAACTGGGACACTCTCTTCCTGCGGGATACAGTGAAAACCCTATTTGCTGAGATGTAGGTGGCAAGAGGAACTTACTACAGTGCACTGCAAAAGTAAAAGCTGCACAACACTGGCATTTTGTAAGCAGCTTGCAAACTGAGAGAAAACAGTACCTTTCCACTCTCCTGCCTTTTCCATTCCCAGTTACATTCCAATGTTAGCAGTTTTGGACAACTTTCTTTCTCTTCTTGCAAAACAATCTGCAGACGTGTGTGCAAGCTCTAGGACTCGAAGAGAGATGTTTTCTGAACAGGAACATTTTTCTCCTTGCGAGACATAGTGAAAAAGCTTTTTGCTTAGATATAGGTGACAAGACGCACTATCTAGAGTGCACTGCAAAGCCAATTGCTGCACAACACTGGCATTGTGTAAGCAGCTTGCAGTCTGAGAGAAAAAAGTATCTTTCCGCTCTCCTGCCTTTTCCAGTTCCAGGAACATTCGGATGGGTGGCGTTTTGGACAAGTTTCTTTTTCTTGTTGCTAAACGCTCTGCAGACCTGCGTGCAACCTCTACAACAGGAGGGGAGATATTTTCTGAACAGACACAGTTTCTCCTTGCGACACATAGTGCAAAAGCCTTTTGCTAACATGTAGCCGGCAGGGGACGCTACAGACCAGGTAACGAAGCACTGCAAAGTTAAAAGCCGCTGCCGGGCGTCTTCGGCACTAGCTGTGCTCCGAAGCACACCGCGACCCGCCCACAGCCCTTAAACGGGAACCGTGCTTTTCGCGCCAAAAAAAACCGTCTTCTCCACCGGGACACAGAGACTGCGGCAGCATCTGAGCGGCGAACAACGTGCCCGCACAACACTGGGATCGGGTAAGCAGCTTGCAAACTGGTAGAACACAGTACCTATCAACTCTCCTGCCTTCTCCATTCCCAGTAACTTTCAAATTGAATGCGTTTGGCACAATGTTCGTTTTCGTGTTGCAGTACACTCTGCAGACCTGCGTGCGACCTCAGGGACACGATGGAAGATGTTTTTTAAACTGGAACACTCTCTCCCTGCGGGATACAGTGAAAAACCTTTTTGCTTAGATATAGGTGAGTAGAGGCACTTGCTACAGTGCACTGCAAAGGTAATGGCTGCACAACACTTGCCTTGTGTGCACAGTTTCTAAACTGATAGAAAACAGTACACCTGCACTCTCCTGCATTTTCCTTTCCCAGTGAAATTCGAATCGAAGGGGTTTGGACAACTTTCCTTTACTTCTTGCAAAACACTCTGCAGACCTTCTTGTACCTTCTAAAACACCACGGGATATGTTTTCTAAACAGACACACTTTCTCCTTAAGAGATATAGTACAAAAGCTTTTTGCTTTTAGATGCAAGTGACAATAGGCACTTGCTACAGTGCACTGCAAATGTAATGGCTGCACAAAACTGGCATTTTGTAAGCAGCTTGCAAACTGAGAGAAAACTGTACCTTTCCACTCTCCTGCATTTTCCTTTCCCAGTACAATTTGAATCGAAGGTGTTTGGGACAACTTTCTTTTACTTCTTGCAAAACACTCTGCAGACATTCTTGTACCCTTTAAAAAACCATGGGAGCTTTCTCAACAGGCAAAGTTTCTCTTTAGGAGATACAGTTAAAAAGCTATTTGCTTAAACGTAGGTTACTCTAGGATCTTGCTACAGTGCACTGCAAAGGTAATGGCTGCACAACACTTGCATTGTGGCACAGTTTGCAAACTGATAGAAAACAGTACTCCGGCACTCCCCTGGATTTTCCTTTCCCAGTGAAATTCGAATCGAAGGGGTTTTGGACAACTTCCTTTTACTTCTTGCAAAACACTCTGCAGACCTACTTGTACATGCTAAAACATCATGGGAGATGTTTTCTGAGAAGGCAGAGTTTCACCTTGCAAGATATTGTGAAAAAGGAATTTGCTTAGATGTAGGTGACAATAGGCACTTGCTACAGTGCACTGCAAATGTAATGGCTGCACAACACTGGCATTTTGTAAGCAGCTTGCAAACTGAGAGATAACAGGACCTTTCCACTCTGCTGCATTTTCCTTTCCCAGTACAATTCGAATTTTAGGGGTTTTGGACAACTTTCTTTTACTTCTTGCAAAACACTCTTGTACCCTTTTCCAAACGATGGGAGCTGTTTTCTCAACAGGCAATGTTTCTCCTTGCAAGACATTGTGAAAAAGCTATTTGCTTAGATATAGGTGTCTAGAGGCACTTGCTACAGTGCACTGCAAAGGTAATGGCTGCACAACACTTGCATTGTGGCACAGTTTGCAAACTGATAGAAAACAGTACCTTTCCACTCTCCTGCATTTTCCTTTCCCAGTACAATTTGAATCGATGGGCTTTTGGACAACTTTCTATTACTTCTTGCAAAACACTCTGCAGACCTTCTTGTACCCTTTTCATAAAACATGGGAGATATTTTCTCAGCAGGCAGAGTTGCTCCTTGCAAGACATTGTGAAAAAGGAATTTGTCTAGATGTAGGTGACAGTAGGCACTTGCTAGAGTGCACTGCAAATGTAATGTCTGCACAAAACTGGGATTGTGTACCCAGCTTGCAAACTGATATGAAACAGTACTTTTCCACTCTCGTGCCTTTCCTTTCACATTAATCCTCGAAAGGAAGGCGTTTTGGACAACTTTCCTTTTCTTGTTGCAGAACACTCTGCTGACCTGCGTGCGACCTCTAGAACAAGATGGAAGATGTTTTCTGAACTGGGACACTCTCTTCCTGCAGGATACAGTGAAAAACCTATTTGCTTACATGTAGGTGGCAAGAGGAACATACTACAGTGCACTGCAAAGGTAAAAGTTGCAAAACACTGGCATTTTGTATGCAGCTTACAAACTGAGAGATAACAGTACCTTTCCACTCTACTGCATTTTCCTTTCCCAGGAGAATTCGAATTTTAGGGGGTTTGAAAAACTTTCTTTTACTTCTTGCGAAACACTCTGCAGACCTTCTTGGACCCTTTTAAAAACGATGGGAGCTGTTTTCTCAACAGGCAAAGTTTCTCCTTAGGAAATACAGTGAAAAAGCTATTTGCTTAAATGTGGGTGACTAGAGGCACTTGCTAGAGTGCACTACAAGTGTAATCTCTACACAAGACTGGGATTGTGTGCCCAGCTTGCAAACTGATATGAAACAGTACTTTTCCACTCTCTTGCCTTTCCACTCACATTAATACTGGAAAGGAAGGCGTCTTAGACAACTTTCTTTTTCTTATTGCAAAACCCTCTGCAGCCCTCGGTGCAACTTCTAGAACACGATAGGAGATGTTTAGTGAGGAGGAACGTTTTCTCCTTGCGAGACATAGTGAAAAAGCTATTTGCCTAGATGTGGGTGACAAGAAACACTTACTGCAGTGCACTGACAAGGTAATTGCTACACAACACGGGGATGGTGTAAGCAGCTTGCAAAGTGATAGAAAACAGTACCTTTCCACTCTCCTGCCTTTCCACTCACATTAATACTTGAAAGGAAGGCGTCTTAGACGACTTTCTTTTTCTTGTTGCAAAACCCTCTGCAGCCCTCTGTGCAACTTCTAGAACACGATAGGAGATGTTTAGTGAGGAGGAACGTTTTGTCCTTGCGAGACATAGTGAAAAAGCTATTTGCTTAGATGTAGGTGACAAGAAACACTTACTGGAGTGCACTGACAAGCTAATTGCTACACAACACGGGGATGGTGTAAGCAGCTTGCAAAGTGATAGAAAACAGTACCTTTCCACTCTCCTGCCTTTCCATTCACATTAATACTTGAAAGGAAGGCGTCTTAGACAACTTTCTTTTTCTTGTTGCAAAACCCTCTGCAGCCCTCTGTGCAACTTCTAGAACACGATAGGAGATGTTTAGTGAGGAGGAACGTTTTCCCCTTGCGAGACATAGTGAAAAAGCTATTTGCTTAGATGTAGGTGACAAGAAACACTTACTGCAGTGCACTGACAAGGTAATTGCTACACAACACGGGGATGGTGTAAGCAGCTTGCAAAGTGATAGAAAACAGTACCTTTCCACTCTCCTGCCTTTCCACTCACATTAATACTTGAAAGGAAGGCGTCTTAGACGACTTTCTTTTTCTTGTTGCAAAACCCTCTGCAGCCCTCTGTGCAACTTCTAGAACACGATAGGAGATGTTTAGTGAGGAGGAACGTTTTCTCCTTGCGAGACATAGTGAAAAAGATATTTGCTTACATGTAGGTGACAAGAAACACTTACTGCAGTGCACTGACACGCTAATTGCTACACAACACTGGGATGGTGTAAGCAGCTTGCAAAGTGATAGAAAACAGTACCTTTCCACTCTCCTGCCTTTCCACTCACATTAATACTTGAAAGGAAGGCGTCTTAGACAACTTTCTTTTTCTTGATGCAAAACCCTCTGCAGCCCTCTGTGCAACTTCTAGAACACGATAGGAGATGTTTAGTGAGGAGGAAGGTTTTCTCCTTGCGAGACATAGTGAAAAAGCTATTTGCTTAGATGTAGGTGACAAGAAACACTTACTGCAGTGCACTGACAAGCTAATTGCTACACAACACGGGGATGGTGTAAGCAGCTTGCAAAGTGATAGAAAACAGTACCTTTCCACTCTCCTGCCTTTCCATTCACATTAATACTTGAAAGGAAGGCATCTTAGACAACTTTCTTTTTCTTGTTGCAAAACCTTCTGCAGCCCTCTGTGCAACTTCTAGAACACGATAGGAGATGTTTAGTGAGGAGGAAGGTTTTGTCCTTGCGAGACATAGTGAAAAAGCTATTTGCTTAGATGTAGGTGACAAGAAACACTTACTGCAGTGCACTGAAAATGTAACTGCTACACAGCACTGCGATTATGTTAGCAGCCTGCAAAGTGCTAGAAAACAGTACTTTCCCACTCTCTTGCCTTTCCCTTCACATTAATACTTGAAAGGAAGGCATCTTAGGCAACTTCTTTTTCTTGCTGCAAAACACACTGCAGCCCTCTGTGCAACTTCTAGAACACGATAGGAAATGTTTAGTGAGCAGGAAGGTTTTCTCCTTGCGAGACATAGTGAAAAAGCTATTTACTTAGATGTAGGTGACAAGAAACACTTACTGCAGTACACTGAAAAGCTAACTGCTACACAGCACTGCGATTGTGTTAGCAGCCTGCAAAGTGCTAGAAAACAGTACTTTCCCACTCTCTTGCCTTTCCCTTCACATTAATACTTGAAAGGAAGGCATCTTAGACAACTTTCTTTTTCTTGTGTCAAAAAACTCTGCAGCCCTCTCTGCAACATCTACAACACGATGGAAGTTGTTTAGTGAGCAGGAAGGTTTTCTCCTTGCGAGACATAGTGAAAAAGCTATTTGCTTCGATGTAGGTGACAAGAAACACTTACTGCAGTGCACTGACAAGATAATTGCTACACAACACTGGGATTGTGTAAGCAGCTTACAAACGGATAGAAAACAGTACCTTACCACTCTCCTGACTTGTCCATTCACATTAGTATTAGAATGGAAGGAGTTTTGGACATCTTTCTTTTGCTTGTTGCAAAACACTCCCCACACCAGCGTGCACCCTCCACAACAAGATGGGAGATGTTTTTTGAAGTGGCACAGTTTCTCCTTGCGAGACATAGTGAAAAAGGTTTTTGCTTACATGTAGGTGACAAGAGGCACTATCTAGAGTGCACTGACAAGCTAATCGAAGCACAACACTGGGATTATGTGCCCAGCTTGCATAGTGATAGAAAACAGTACCTTTCCTCTCTCATGCCTTTCCATTCACATTAATACTTGAAAGGAAGGCGTCTTAGACAACTTTCTTTTTCTTGTTGCAAAACCTTCTGCAGGCCTCTGTGCAACTTCTAGAACACGATAGGAGATGTTTAGTGAGGAGGAACGTTTTCTCCTTGCGAGACATAGTGAAAAAGCTATTTGCTTAGTTGTAGGTGACAAGAAACACTTACTGCAGTGCACTGACAAGCTAATTGCTACACAACACTGGGATGAAGTAAGCAGCTTGCAAAGCGATAGAAAACAGTACCTTTCCACTCTCCTGCCTTTCCATTCACATTAATACTTGAAAGGAAGGCGTCTTAGACAACTTTCTTTTTCTTGTTGCAAAACCCTCTGCAGCCCTCTGTGCAACTTCTAGAACACGGTAGGAGATGTTTAGTGAGGAGGAACGTTTTGTCCTTGCGAGACATAGTGAAAAAGCTATTTGCTTAGATGTAGGTGACAAGAGACACTTACTGCAGTGCACTGACAAGCTAATTGTTACACAACACTGGGATGGTGTAAGCAGCTTGCAAAGCGATAGAAAACAGTACCTTTCCACTCTCCTGCCTTTCCACTCACATTAATACTTGAAAGGAAGGCGTCTTAGACAACTTTCTTTTTCTTGTTGCAAAACCCTCTGCAGCCCTCTGTGTAACTACTAGAACACGATAGGAGATGTTTAGTGAGGAGGAACGTTTTCTCCTTGCGAGACATAGTGAAAAAGCTATTTGCTTAGATGTAGGTGACAAGAAACACTTACTGCAGTGCACTGACAAGGTAATTGCTACACAGCACTGGGATTGTGTAAGCAGCTTACAAACGGATAGAAAACAGTACCTTTCCACTGTCCTGACTTGTCCATTCACGTTAGTATTAGAATGGAAGGAGTTTTGGACATCTTTCTTTTGCTTGTTGCAAAACACTCCCCACACCAGCGTGCACCCTCCACAACAAGATGGGAGATGTTTTTTGAAGTGACACAGTTTCTCCTTGCGAGACATAGTGAAAAAGGTTTTTGCTTACATGTAGGTGACAAGAGGCACTATCTAGAGTGCACTGACAAGCTAATTGAAGCACAACACTGGGATTATGTGCCCAGCTTGCATAGTGATAGAAAACAGTACCTTTCCACTCTCCTGCCTTTCCATTCACATTAATACTTGAAAGGAAGGCATCTTAGACAACTTTCTTTTTCTTGTTGCAAAACCTTCTGCAGCCCTCTGTGCAACTTCTAGAACACGATAGGAGATGTTTAGTGAGGAGGAACGTTTTCTCCTTGCGAGACATAGTAAAAAAGCTATTTGCTTAGATGGAGGTGACAAGAAACACTTACTGCAGTGCACTGACAAGCTAATTGCTACACAACACTGGGATGGTGTAAGCAGCTTGGAAAGTGATAGAAAACAGTACCTTTCCACTCTCCTGCCTTTCCATTCACATTAATACTTGAAAGGAAGGCGTCTTAGACAACTTTCTTTTTCTTGTTGCAAAACCCTCTGCAGCCCTCTGTGCAACTTCTAGAACACGATAGGAGATGTTTAGTGAGGAGGAACGTTTTCTCCTTGCGAGACATAGTGAAAAAGCTATTTGCTTACATGTAGGTGACAAGAAACACTTACTGCAGTGCACTGACAAGCTAATTACTACACAACACGGGGATGGTGTAAGCACCTTGCAAAGTGATAGAAAACAGTACCTTTCCACTCTCCTGCCTTTCCACTCACATTAATACTTGAAAGGAAGGCGTCTTAGACAACTTTCTTTTTCTTGTTGCAAAACCCTCTGCAGCTCTCTGTGCAACATCTAGGACACGATAGGAGATGTTTAGTGAGGAGGAACGTTTTGTCCTTGCGAGACATAGTGAAAAAGCTATTTGCTTAGATGTAGGTGACAAGAAACACTTACTGCAGTGCACTGACAAGCTAATTGCTACACAGCACTGGGATTGTGTAAGCAGCTTACAAACGGATAGACAACAGTACCTTTCCACTCTCCTGACTTGTCCATTCACATTAGTATTAGAATGGAAGGAGTTTTGGACATCTTTCTTTTGCTTCTTGCAAAACACTCCCCACACCAGCGTGCACCCTCCACAACAAGATGGGAGATGTTTTTTGAAGTGGCACAGTTTCTCCTTGCGAGACATAGTGAAAAAGGTTTTTGCTTACATGTAGGTGACAAGAGGCACTATCTAGAGTGCACTGACAAGCTAATTGAAGCACAACACTGGGATTATGTGCCCAGCTTGCATAGTGATAGAAAACAGTACCTTTCCACTCTCCTGCCTTTCCATTCACATTAATACTTGAAAGGAAGGCATCTTAGACAACTTTCTTTTTCTTGTTGCAAAACCTTCTGCAGCCCTCTGTGCAACTTCTAGAACACGATAGGAGATGTTTAGTGAGGAGGAAGGTTTTCTCCTTGCGAGACATAGTGAAAAAGCTATTTGCTTAGATGTAGGTGACAAGAAACACTTACTGCAGTGCACTGACAAGCTAATTGCTACACAACACTGGGATGGTGTAAGCAGCTTGCAAAGCGATAGAAAACAGTACCTTTCCACTCTCCTGCCTTTCCACTCACATTAATACTTGAAAGGAAGGCGTCTTAGACAACTTTCTTTTTCTTGTTGCAAAACCCTCTGCAGCCCTCTGTGGAACTTCTAGAACACGATAGGAGATGTTTAGTGAGGAGGAACGTTTTCTCCTTGCGAGACATAGTGAAAAAGCTATTTGCTTACATGTAGGCGACAAGAAACACTTACTGCAGTGCACTGACAAGCTAATTACTACACAACACGGGGATGGTGTAAGCACCTTGCAAAGTGATAGAAAACAGTACCTTTCCACTCTCCTGCCTTTCCACTCACATTAATACTTGAAAGGAAGGCGTCTTAGACAACTTTCTTTTTCTTGTTGCAAAACCCTCTGCAGCCCTCTGTGCAACATCTAGGACACGATAGGAGATGTTTAGTGAGGAGGAACGTTTTGTCCTTGCGAGACATAGTGAAAAAGGTTTTTGCTTAGATGTAGGTGACAAGAAACACTTACTGCAGTGCACTGACAAGCTAATTGCTACACAGCACTGGGATTGTGTAAGCAGCTTACAAACGGATAGAAAACAGTACCTTTCCACTCTCCTGACTTGTCCATTCACATTAGTATTAGAATGGAAGGAGTTTTGGACATCTTTCTTTTGCTTCTTGCAAAACACTCCCCACACCAGCGTGCACCCTCCACAACAAGATGGGAGATGTTTTTTGAAGTGACACAGTTTCTCCTTGCGAGACATAGTGAAAAAGGTTTTTGCTTACATGTAGGTGACAAGAGGCACTATCTAGAGTGCACTGCAAAGCTAATTGAAGCACAACACTGGGATTATGTGCCCAGCTTGCATAGTGATAGAAAACAGTACCTTTCCACTCTCCTGCCTTTCCATTCACATTAATACTTGAAAGGAAGGCATCTTAGACAACTTTCTTTTTCTTGTTGCAAAACCTTCTGCAGCCCTCTGTGCAACTTCTAGAACACGATAGGAGATGTTTAGTGAGGAGGAAGGTTTTCTCCTTGCGAGACATAGTGAAAAAGCTATTTGCTTAGATGTAGGTGACAAGAAACACTTACTGCAGTGCACTGACAAGATAATTGCTACACAACACTGGGATGGTGTAAGGAGCTTGCAAAGCGATAGAAAACAGGACCTTTCCACTCTCCTGCCTTTCCACTCACATTAATACTTGAAAGGAAGGCATCTTAGACAACTTTCTTTTTCTTGTTGCAAAACCCTCTGCAGCCCTCTGTGCAACTTCTAGAACACGATAGGAGATGTTTAGTGAGGAGGAACGTTTTCTCCTTGCGAGACATAGTGAAAAAGCTATTTGCTTAGATGTAGGTGACAAGAAACACTTACTGCAGTGCACTGACAAGCTAATTGCTACACAACACTGGGATGGTGTAAGCAGCTTGCAAAGTGATAGAAAACAGTACCTTTCCACTCTCCTGCCTTTCCACTCACATTAATACTTGAAAGGAAGGCGTCTTAGACAACTTTCTTTTTCTTGTTGCAAAACCCTCTGCAGCCCTCTGTGCAACTTCTAAAACACGATAGGAGATGTTTAGTGAGGAGGAACGTTTTCTCCTTGCGAGACATAGTGAAAAAGCTATTTGCTTAGATGTAGGTGACAAGAAACACTTACTGCAGTGCACTGACAAGCTAATAGCTACACAACACTGGGATGGTGTAAGCAGCTTGCAAAGTGATAGAAAACAGTACCTTTCCACTCTCCTGCCTTTCCACTCACATTAATACTTGAAAGGAAGGCGTCTTAGACAACTTTCTTTTTCTTGTTGCAAAACCCTCTGCAGCCCTCTGTGCAACATCTTGGACACGATAGGAGATGTTTAGTGAGGAGGAACGTTTTGTCCTTGCGAGACATAGTGAAAAAGCTATTTGCTTAGATGTAGGTGACAAGAAACACTTACTGCAGTGCACTGACAAGATAATTGCTACACAGCACTGGGATTGTGTAAGCAGCTTACAAACGGATAGAAAACAGTACCTTTCCACTCTCCTGACTTGTCCATTCACATTAGTATTAGAATGGAAGGAGTTTTGGACATCTTTCTTTTGCTTGTTGCAAAACACTCCCCACACCAGCGTGCACCCTCCACAACAAGATGGGAGATGTTTTTTGAAGTGGCACAGTTTCTCCTTGCGAGACATAGTGAAAAAGGTTTTTGCTTACATGTAGGTGACAAGAGGCACTATCTAGAGTGCACTGACAAGCTAATTGAAGCACAACACTGGGATTATGTGCCCAGCTTGCATAGTGATAGAAAACAGTACCTTTCCACTCTCCTGCCTTTCCATTCACATCAATACTTGAAAGGAAGGCATCTTAGACAACTTTCTTTTTCTTGTTGCAAAACCTTCTGCAGCCCTCTGTGCAACTTCTAGAACACGATAGGAGATGTTTAGTGAGGAGGAACGTTTTCTCCTTGCGAGACATAGTAAAAAAGCTATTTGCTTAGATGGAGGTGACAAGAAACACTTACTGCAGTGCACTGACAAGCTAATTGCTACACAACACTGGGATGGTGTAAGCAGCTTGGAAAGTGATAGAAAACAGTACCTTTCCACTCTCCTGCCTTTCCATTCACATTAATACTTGAAAGGAAGGCGTCTTAGACAACTTTCTTTTTCTTGTTGCAAAACCCTCTGCAGCCCTCTGTGGAACTTCTAGAACACGATAGGAGATGTTTAGTGAGGAGGAACGTTTTCTCCTTGCGAGACATAGTGAAAAAGCTATTTGCTTACATGTAGGTGACAAGAAACACTTACTGCAGTGCACTGACAAGCTAATTACTACACAACACGGGGATGGTGTAAGCACCTTGCAAAGTGATAGAAAACAGTACCTTTCCACTCTCCTGCCTTTCCACTCTCATTAATACTTGAAAGGAAGGCGTCTTAGACAACTTTCTTTTTCTTGTTGCAAAACCCTCTGCAGCCCTCTGTGTAACTACTAGAACACGATAGGAGATGTTTAGTGAGGAGGAACGTTTTGTCCCTGCGAGACATAGTGAAAAAGCTATTTGCTTAGATGTAGGTGACAAGAAACACTTACTGCAGTGCACTGACAAGGTAATTGCTACACAGCACTGGGATTGTGTAAGCAGCTCACAAACGTATAGAAAACAGTACCTTTCCACTCTCCTGACTTGTCCATTCACATTAGTATTAGAATGGAAGGAATTTTGGACATCTTTCTTTTGCTTCTTGCAAAACACTCCCCACACCAGCGTGCACCCTCCACAACAAGATGGGAGATGTTTTTTGAAGTGGCACAGTTTCTCCTTGCGAGACATAGTGAAAAAGGTTTTTGCTTACATGTAGGTGACAAGAGGCACTATCTAGAGTGCACTGACAAGCTAATTGAAGCACAACACTGGGATTATGTGCCCAGCTTGCATAGTGATAGAAAACAGTACCTTTCCACTCTCCTGCCTTTCCATTCACATTAATACTTGAAAGGAAGGCATCTTAGACAACTTTCTTTTTCTTGTTACAGAATACACTGCAGCCCTCTGTGCAACTTCTAGAACACGATAGGAGATGTTTAGTGAGGAGGAACGTTTTCTCCTTGCGAGACATAGTGAAAAAGCTATTTGCTTAGATGTAGGTGACAAGAAACACTTACTGCAGTGCACTGACAAGCTAATTGCTACACAACACTGGGATGGTGTAAGCAGCTTGCAAAGTGATAGAAAACAGTACCTTTCCACTCTCCTGCCTTTCCATTCACATTAATACTTGAAAGGAAGGCGTCTTAGACAACTTTCTTTTTCTTGTTGCAAAACCCTCTGCAGCCCTCTGTGCAACTTCTAGAACACGATAGGAAATGTTTAGTGAGGAGGAAGGTTTTCTCCTTGCGAGACATAGTGAAAAAGCTATTTGCTTAGATGTAGGTGACAAGAAACATTTACTGCAGTGCACTGACACGCTAATTGCTACACAACACTGGGATGGTGTAAGCAGCTTGCAAAGTGATAGAAAACAGTACCTTTCCACTCTCCTGCCTTTCCATTCACATTAATACTTGAAAGGAAGGCATCTTAGACAACTTTCTTTTTCTTGTTGCAAAACCCTCTGCAGCCCTCTGTGCAACTTCTAGAACACGATAGGAGATGTTTAGTGAGGAGGAACGTTTTGTCCTTGCGAGACATAGTGAAAAAGCTATTTGCTTACATGTAGGTGACAAGAAACACTTACTGCAGTGCACTGACAAGCTAATTGCTACACAACACTGGGATGGTGTAAGCAGCTTGCAAAGCGATAGAAAACAGTACCTTTCCACTCTCCTGCCTTTCCACTCACATTAATACTTGAAAGGAAGGCGTCTTAGACAACTTTCTTTTTCTTGTTGCAAAACCCTCTGCAGCCCTCTGTGCAACATCTAGGACACGATAGGAGATGTTTAGTGAGGAGGAACGTTTTCTCCTTGCGAGACATAGTGAAAAAGCTATTTGCTTAGATGTAGGTGACAAGAAACACTTACTGCAGTGCACTGACAAGCTAATTGCTACACAACACTGGGATTGTGTAAGCAGCTTACAAACGGATAGAAAACAGTAACTTTCCACTCTCCTGACTTGTCCATTCACTTTAGTATTAGAATGAAAGGAGTTTTGGACATCTTTCTTTTGCTTGTTGCAAAACACTCCCCACACCAGCGTGCACCCTCCACAACAAGATGGGAGATGTTTTTTGAAGTGGCACAGTTTCTCCTTGCGAGACATAGTGAAAAAGGTTTTTGCTTACATGTAGGTGACAAGAGGCACTATCTAGAGTGCACTGACAAGCTAATTGAAGCACAACACTGGGATTATGTGCCCAGCTTGCATAGTGATAGAAAACAGTACCTTTCCACTCTCATGCCTTTCCATTCACATTAATACTTGAAAGGAAGGCGTCTTAGACAACTTTCTTTTTCTTGTTGCAAAACCTTCTGAAGGCCTCTGTGCAACTTCTAGAACACGATAGGAGATGTTTAGTGAGGAGGAACGTTTTCTCCTTGCGAGACATAGTGAAAAAGCTATTTGCTTAGTTGTAGGTGACAAGAAACACTTACTGCAGTGCACTGACAAGCTAATTGCTACACAACACTGGGATGGTGTAAGCAGCTTGCAAAGCGATAGAAAACAGTACCTTTCCACTCTCCTGCCTTTCCATTCACATTAATACTTGAAAGGAAGGCGTCTTAGACAACTTTCTTTTTCTTGTTGCAAAACCCTCTGCAGCCCTCTGTGCAACTTCTAGAACACGATAGGAGATGTTTAGTGAGGAGGAACGTTTTGTCCTTGCGAGACATAGTGAAAAAGCTATTTGCTTAGATGTAGGTGACAAGAGACACTTACTGCAGTGCACTGACAAGCTAATTGCTACACAACACTGGGATGGTGTAAGCAGCTTGCAAAGCGATAGAAAACAGTACCTTTCCACTCTCCTGCCTTTCCACTCACATTAATACTTGAAAGGAAGGCGTCTTAGACAACTTTCTTTTTCTTGTTGCAAAACCCTCTGCAGCCCTCTGTGTAACTACTAGAACACGATAGGAGATGTTTAGTGAGGAGGAACGTTTTCTCCTTGCGAGACATAGTGAAAAAGCTATTTGCTTAGATGTAGGTGACAAGAAACACTTACTGCAGTGCACTGACAAGGTAATTGCTACACAGCACTGGGATTGTGTAAGCAGCTTACAAACGGATAGAAAACAGTACCTTTCCACTGTCCTGACTTGTCCATTCACATTAGTATTAGAATGGAAGGAGTTTTGGACATCTTTCTTTTGCTTGTTGCAAAACACTCCCCACACCAGCGTGCACCCTCCACAACAAGATGGGAGATGTGTTTTGAAGTGGCACAGTTTCTCCTTGCGAGACATAGTGAAAAAGGTTTTTGCTTACATGTAGGTGACAAGAGGCACTATCTAGAGTGCACTGACAAGCTAATTGAAGCACAACACTGGGATTATGTGCCCAGCTTGCATAGTGATAGAAAACAGTACCTTTCCACTCTCCTGCCTTTCCATTCACATTAATACTTGAAAGGAAGGCATCTTAGACAACTTTCTTTTTCTTGTTGCAAAACCTTCTGCAGCCCTCTGTGCAACTTCTAGAACACGATAGGAGATGTTTAGTGAGGAGGAAGGTTTTCTCCTTGCGAGACATAGTAAAAAAGCTATTTGCTTAGATGGAGGTGACAAGAAACACTTACTGCAGTGCACTGACACGCTAATTGCTACACAACACTGGGATGGTGTAAGCAGCTTGCAAAGTGATAGAAAACAGTACCTTTCCACTCTCCTGCCTTTCCATTCACATTAATACTTGAAAGGAAGGCGTCTTAGACAACTTTCTTTTTCTTGTTGCAAAACCCTCTGCAGCCCTCTGTGGAACTTCTAGAACACGATAGGAGATGTTTAGTGAGGAGGAACGTTTTCTCCTTGCGAGACATAGTGAAAAAGCTATTTGCTTACATGTAGGTGACAAGAAACACTTACTGCAGTGCACTGACAAGCTAATTACTACACAACACGGGGATGGTGTAAGCACCTTGCAAAGTGATAGAAAACAGTACCTTTCCACTCTCCTGCCTTTCCACTCACATTAATACTTGAAAGGAAGGCGTCTTAGACAACTTTCTTTTTCTTGTTGCAAAACCCTCTGCAGCTCTCTGTGCAACATCTAGGACACGATAGGAGATGTTTAGTGAGGAGGAACGTTTTGTCCTTGCGAGACATAGTGAAAAAGCTATTTGCTTAGATGTAGGTGACAAGAAACACTTACTGCAGTGCACTGACAAGCTAATTGCTACACAGCACTGGGATTGTGTAAGCAGCTTACAAACGGATAGACAACAGTACCTTTCCACTCTCCTGACTTGTCCATTCACATTAGTATTAGAATGGAAGGAGTTTTGGACATCTTTCTTTTGCTTCTTGCAAAACACTCCCCACACCAGCGTGCACCCTCCACAACAAGATGGGAGATGTTTTTTGAAGTGGCACAGTTTCTCCTTGCGAGACATAGTGAAAAAGGTTTTTGCTTACATGTAGGTGACAAGAGGCACTATCTAGAGTGCACTGACAAGCTAATTGAAGCACAACACTGGGATTATGTGCCCAGCTTGCATAGTGATAGAAAACAGTACCTTTCCACTCTCCTGCCTTTCCATTCACATTAATACTTGAAAGGAAGGCATCTTAGACAACTTTCTTTTTCTTGTTGCAAAACCTTCTGCAGCCCTCTGTGCAACTTCTAGAACACGATAGGAGATGTTTAGTGAGGAGGAAGGTTTTCTCCTTGCGAGACATAGTGAAAAAGCTATTTGCTTAGATGTAGGTGACAAGAAACACTTACTGCAGTGCACTGACAAGCTAATTGCTACACAACACTGGGATGGTGTAAGCAGCTTGCAAAGCGATAGAAAACAGTACCTTTCCACTCTCCTGCCTTTCCACTCACATTAATACTTGAAAGGAAGGCGTCTTAGACAACTTTCTTTTTCTTGTTGCAAAACCCTCTGCAGCCCTCTGTGGAACTTCTAGAACACGATAGGAGATGTTTAGTGAGGAGGAACGTTTTCTCCTTGCGAGACATAGTGAAAAAGCTATTTGCTTACATGTAGGCGACAAGAAACACTTACTGCAGTGCACTGACAAGCTAATTACTACACAACACGGGGATGGTGTAAGCACCTTGCAAAGTGATAGAAAACAGTACCTTTCCACTCTCCTGCCTTTCCACTCACATTAATACTTGAAAGGAAGGCGTCTTAGACAACTTTCTTTTTCTTGTTGCAAAACCCTCTGCAACCCTCTGTGCAACATCTTGGACACGATAGGAGATGTTTAGTGAGGAGGAACGTTTTGTCCTTGCGAGACATAGTGAAAAAGGTTTTTGCTTAGATGTAGGTGACAAGAAACACTTACTGCAGTGCACTGACAAGCTAATTGCTACACAGCACTGGGATTGTGTAAGCAGCTTACAAACGGATAGAAAACAGTACCTTTCCACTCTCCTGACTTGTCCATTCACATTAGTATTAGAATGGAAGGAGTTTTTGACATCTTTCTTTTGCTTCATGCAAAACACTCCCCACACCAGCGTGCACCCTCCACAACAAGATGGGAGATGTTTTTTGAAGTGGCACAGTTTCTCCTTGCGAGACATAGTGAAAAAGGTTTTTGCTTACATGTAGGTGACAAGAGGCACTATCTAGAGTGCACTGCAAAGCTAATTGAAGCACAACACTGGGATTATGTGCCCAGCTTGCATAGTGATAGAAAACAGTACCTTTCCACTCTCCTGCCTTTCCATTCACATTAATACTTGAAAGGAAGGCATCTTAGACAACTTTCTTTTTCTTGTTGCAAAACCCTCTGCAGCCCTCTGTGCAACTTCTAGAACACGATAGGAGATGTTTAGTGAGGAGGAACGTTTTCTCCTTGCGAGACATAGTGAAAAAGCTATTTGCTTAGATGTAGGTGACAAGAAACACTTACTGCAGTGCACTGACAAGCTAATTGCTACACAACACTAGGATGGTGTAAGCAGCTTGCAAAGCGATAGAAAACAGTACCTTTCCACTCTCCTGCCTTTCCACTCACATTAATACTTGAAAGGAAGGCGTCTTAGACAACTTTCTTTTTCTTGTTGCAAAACCCTCTGCAGCCCTCTGTGTAACTACTAGAACACGATAGGAGATGTTTAGTGAGGAGGAACGTTTTGTCCTTGCGAGACATAGTGAAAAAGCTATTTGCTTAGATGTAGGTGACAAGAAACACTTACTGCAGTGCACTGACAAGGTAATTGCTACACAGCACTGGGATTGTGTAAGCAGCTCACAAACGGATAGAAAACAGTACCTTTCCACTCTCCTGACTTGTCCATTCACATTAGTATTAGAATGGAAGGAGTTTTGGACATCTGTCTTTTGCTTCTTGCAAAACACTCCCCACACCAGCGTGCACCCTCCACAACAAGATGGGAGATGTTTTTTGAAGTGGCACAGTTTCTCCTTGCGAGACATAGTGAAAAAGGTTTTTGCTTACATGTAGGTGACAAGAGGCACTATCTAGAGTGCACTGACAAGCTAATTGAAGCACAACACTGGGATTATGTGCCCAGCTTGCATAGTGATAGAAAACAGTACTTTTCCACTCTCCTGCCTTTCCATTCACATTAATACTTGAAAGGAAGGCATCTTAGATAACTTTCTTTTTCTTGTTGCAAAACCCTCTGCAGCCCTCTGTGCAACTTCTAGAACACGATAGGAGATGTTTAGTGAGGAGGAACGTTTTGTCCTTGCGAGACATAGTGAAAAAGCTATTTGCTTAGATGTAGGTGACAAGAAACACTTACTGCAGTGCACTGACAAGCTAATTGCTACACAACACTGGGATGGTGTAAGCAGCTTGCAAAGTGATAGAAAACAGTACCTTTCCACTCTCCTGCCTTTCCACTCACATTAATACTTGAAAGGAAGGCGTCTTAGACAACTTTCTTTTTCTTGTTGCAAAACCCTCTGCAGCCCTCTGTGCAACTTCTAGAACACGATAGGAGATGTTTAGTGAGGAGGAAGGTTTTCTCCTTGCGAGACATAGTGAAAAACCTATTTGCTTACATGTAGGTGACAAGAAACACTTACTGCAGTGCACTGACAAGCTAATTGCTACACAACACTGGGATGGTGTAAGCAGCTTGCAAAGTGATAGAAAACAGTACCTTTCCACTCTCCTGCCTTTCCACTCACATTAATACTTGAAAGGAAGCCGTCTTAGACAACTTTCTTTTTCTTGTTGCAAAACCCTCTGCAGCCCTCTGTGCAACTTCTAAAACACGATAGGAGATGTTTAGTGAGGAGGAACGTTTTCTCCTTGCGAGACATAGTGAAAAAGCTATTTGCTTAGATGTAGGTGACAAGAAACACTTACTGCAGTGCACTGACAAGCTAATAGCTACACAACACTGGGATGGTGTAAGCAGCTTGCAAAGTGATAGAAAACAGTACCTTTCCACTCTCCTGCCTTTCCACTCCCATTAATACTTGAAAGGAAGGCGTCTTAGACATCTTTCTTTTGCTTGTTGCAAAACCCTCTGCAGCCCTCTGTGCAACATCTTGGACACGATAGGAGATGTTTAGTGAGGAGGAACGTTTTGTCCTTGCGAGACATAGTGAAAAAGCTATTTGCTTAGATGTAGGTGACAAGAAACACTTACTGCAGTGCACTGACAAGATAATTGCTACACAGCACTGGGATTGTGTAAGCAGCTTACAAACGGATAGAAAACAGTACCTTTCCACTCTCCTGACTTGTCCATTCACATTAGTATTAGAATGGAAGGAGTTTTGGACATCTTTCTTTTGCTTGTTGCAAAACACTCCCCACACCAGCGTGCACCCTCCACAACAAGATGGGAGATGTTTTTTGAAGTGGCACAGTTTCTCCTTGCGAGACATAGTGAAAAAGGTTTTTGCTTACATGTAGGTGACAAGAGGCACTATCTAGAGTGCACTGACAAGCTAATTGAAGCACAACACTGGGATTATGTGCCCAGCTTGCATAGTGATAGAAAACAGTACCTTTCCACTCTCCTGCCTTTCCATTCACATTAATACTTGAAAGGAAGGCATCTTAGACAACTTTCTTTTTCTTGTTGCAAAACCTTCTGCAGCCCTCTGTGCAACTTCTAGAACACGATAGGAGATGTTTAGTGAGGAGGAACGTTTTCTCCTTGCGAGACATAGTGAAAAAGCTATTTGCTTAGATGGAGGTGACAAGAAACACTTACTGCAGTGCACTGACAAGCTAATTGCTACACAACACTGGGATGGTGTAAGCAGCTTGGAAAGTGATAGAAAACAGTACCTTTCCACTCTCCTGCCTTTCCATTCACATTAATACTTGAAAGGAAGGCGTCTTAGACAACTTTCTTTTTCTTGTTGCAAAACCCTCTGCAGCCCTCTGTGGAACTTCTAGAACACGATAGGAGATGTTTAGTGAGGAGGAACGTTTTCTCCTTGCGAGACATAGTGAAAAAGCTATTTGCTTACATGTAGGTGACAAGAAACACTTACTGCAGTGCACTGACAAGCTAATTACTACACAACACGGGGATGGTGTAAGCACCTTGCAAAGTGATAGAAAACAGTACCTTTCCACTCTCCTGCCTTTCCACTCTCATTAATACTTGAAAGGAAGGCGTCTTAGACAACTTTCTTTTTCTTGTTGCAAAACCCTCTGCAGCCCTCTGTGTAACTACTAGAACACGATAGGAGATGTTTAGTGAGGAGGAACGTTTTGTCCCTGCGAGCCATAGTGAAAAAGCTATTTGCTTAGATGTAGGTGACAAGAAACACTTACTGCAGTGCACTGACAAGGTAATTGCTACACAGCACTGGGATTGTGTAAGCAGCTCACAAACGTATAGAAAACAGTACCTTTCCACTCTCCTGACTTGTCCATTCTCATTAGTATTAGAATGGAAGGAGTTTTGGACATCTTTCTTTTGCTTCTTGCAAAACACTCCCCACACCAGCGTGCACCCTCCACAACAAGATGGGAGATGTTTTTTGAAGTGGCACAGTTTCTCCTTGCGAGACATAGTGAAAAAGGTTTTTGCTTACATGTAGGTGACAAGAGGCACTATCTAGAGTGCACTGACAAGCTAATTGAAGCACAACACTGGGATTATGTGCCCAGCTTGCATAGTGATAGAAAACAGTACCTTTCCACTCTCCTGCCTTTCCATTCACATTAATACTTGAAAGGAAGGCATCTTAGACAACTTTCTTTTTCTTGTTACAGAACACACTGCAGCCCTCTGTGCAACTTCTAGAACACGATAGGAGATGTTTAGTGAGGAGGAACGTTTTCTCCTTGCGAGACATAGTGAAAAAGCTATTTGCTTAGATGTAGGTGACAAGAAACACTTACTGCAGTGCACTGACAAGCTAATTGCTACACAACACTGGGATGGTGTAAGCAGCTTGCAAAGTGATAGAAAACAGTACCTTTCCACTCTCCTGCCTTTCCATTCACATTAATACTTGAAAGGAAGGCGTCTTAGACAACTTTCTTTTTCGTGTTGCAAAACCCTCTGCAGCCCTCTGTGCAACTTCTAAAACACGATAGGAGATGTTTAGTGAGGAGGAACGTTTTGTCCTTGCGAGACATAGTGAAAAAGCTATTTGCTTAGATGTAGGTGACAAGAAACATTTACTGCAGTGCACTGACACGCTAATTGCTACACAGCACTGGGATGGTGTAAGCAGCTTGCAAAGTGATAGAAAACAGTACCTTTCCACTCTCCTGCCTTTCCATTCACATTAATACTTGAAAGGAAGGCGTCTTAGACAACTTTCTTTTTCTTGTTGCAAAACCCTCTGCAGCCCTCTGTGCAACTTCTAGAACACGATAGGAGATGTTTAGTGAGGAGGAAGGTTTTCTCCTTGCGAGACATAGTGAAAAAGCTATTTGCTTAGATGTAGGTGACAAGAAACACTTACTGCAGTGCACTGACAAGCTAATTGCTACACAACACTGGGATGGTGTAAGCAGCTTGCAAAGCGATAGAAAACAGTACCTTTCCACTCTCCTGCCTTTCCACTCACATTAATACTTGAAAGGAAGGCGTCTTAGACAACTTTCTTTTTCTTGTTGCAAAACCCTCTGCAGCCCTCTGTGCAACATCTAGGACACGATAGGAGATGTTTAGTGAGGAGGAACGTTTTGTCCTTGCGAGACATAGTGAAAAAGCTATTTGCTTAGACGTAGGTGACAAGAAACACTTACTGCAGTGCACTGACAAGATAATTGCTACACAGCACTGGGATTGTGTAAGCAGCTTACAAAGCGATAGAAAACAGTACCTTTCCACTCTCCTGCCTTTCCATTCACATTAATACTTGAAAGGAAGGCGTCTTAGACAACTTTCTTTTTCTTGTTGCAAAACCTTCTGCAGCCCTCTGTGCAACTTCTAGAACACGATAGGAGATGTTTAGTGAGGAGGAACGTTTTGTCCTTGCGAGACATAGTGAAAAAGCTATTTGCTTAGATGTAGGTGACAAGAGACACTTACTGCAGTGCACTGACAAGCTAATTGCTACACAACACTGGGATGGTGTAAGCAGCTTGCAAAGCGATAGAAAACAGTACCTTTCCACTCTCCTGCCTTTCCACTCACATTAATACTTGAAAGGAAGGCGTCTTAGACAACTTTCTTTTTCTTGTTGCAAAACCCTCTGCAGCCCTCTGTGTAACTACTAGAACACGATAGGAGATGTTTAGTGAGGAGGAACGTTTTCTCCTTGCGAGACATAGTGAAAAAGCTATTTGCTTAGATGTAGGTGACAAGAAACACTTACTGCAGTGCACTGACAAGGTAATTGCTACACAGCACTGGGATGGTGTAAGCAGCTTACAAACGGATAGAAAACAGTACCTTTCCACTGTCCTGACTTGTCCATTCACATTAGTATTAGAATGGAAGGAGTTTTGGACATCTTTCTTTTGCTTGTTGCAAAACACTCCCCACACCAGCGTGCACCCTCCACAACAAGATGGGAGATGTTTTTTGAAGTGGCACAGTTTCTCCTTGCGAGACATAGTGAAAAAGGTTTTTGCTAACATGTAGGTGACAAGAGGCACTATCTAGAGTGCACTGGAAAGCTAATCGAAGCACAACACTGAGATTATGTGCCCAGCTTGCAAAGTGATAGAAAACAGTACCTTTCCACTCTCCTGCCTTTCCACTCACATTAATACTTGAAAGGAAGGCGTCTTAGACAACTTTCTTTTTCTTGTTGCAAAACCCTCTGCAGCCCTCTGTGCAACTTCTAGAACACGATAGGAGATGTTTAGTGAGGAGGAACGTTTTCTCCTTGCGAGACATAGTGAAAAAGCTATTTGCTTACATGTAGGTGACAAGAAACACTTACTGCAGTGCACTGACAAGCTAATTGCTACACAACACTGGGATGGTGTAAGCAGCTTGCAAAGTGATAGAAAACAGTACCTTTCCACTCTCCTGCCTTTCCACTCACATTAATACTTGAAAGGAAGGCGTCTTAGACAACTTTCTTTTTCTTGTTGCAAAACCCTCTGCAGCCCTCTGTGCAACTTCTAGAACACGATAGGAGATGTTTAGTGAGGAGGAAGGTTTTCTCCTTGCGAGACATAGTGAAAAAGCTATTTGCTTAGATGTAGGTGACAAGAAACACTTACTGCAGTGCACTGACAAGCTAATTGCTACACAACACTGGGATGGTGTAAGCAGCTTGCAAAGCGATAGAAAACAGTACCTTTCCACTCTCCTGCCTTTCCACTCACATTAATACTTGAAAGGAAGGCGTCTTAGACAACTTTCTTTTTCTTGTTGGAAAACCCTCTGCAGCCCTCTGTGCAACATCTAGGACACGATAGGAGATGTTTAGTGAGGAGGAACGTTTTGTCCTTGCGAGACATAGTGAAAAAGGTTTTTGCTTAGATGTAGGTGACAAGAAACACTTACTGCAGTGCACTGACAAGCTAATTGCTACACAACACTGGTATTGTGTAAGCAGCTTACAAACGGATAGAAAACAGTACCTTACCACTCTCCTGACTTGTCCATTCACATTAGTATTAGAATGGAAGGAGTTTTGGACATCTTTCTTTTGCTTGTTGCAAAACACTCCCCACACCAGCGTGCACCCTCCACAACAAGATGGGAGATGTTTTTTGAAGTGGCACAGTTTCTCCTTGCGAGACATAGTGAAAAAGGTTTTTGCTTACATGTAGGTGACAAGAGGCACTATCTAGAGTGCACTGGAAAGCTAATCGAAGCACAACACTGGGATTATGTGCCCAGCTTGCAAAGTGATAGAAAACAGTACCTTTCCACTCTCCTGCCTTTCCACTCACATTAATACTTGAAAGGAAGGCGTCTTAGACAACTTTCTTTTTCTTAATGCAAAACCCTCTGCAGCCCTCTGTGCAACTTCTAAAACACGATAGGAGATGTTTAGTGAGGAGGAAGGTTTTCTCCTTGCGAGACATAGTGAAAAAGGTTTTTGCTTACATGTAGGTGACAAGAGGCACTATCTAGAGTGCACTGACAAGCTAATTGAAGCACAACACTGGGATTATGTGCCCAGCTTGCATAGTGATAGAAAACAGTACCTTTCCACTCTCCTGCCTTTCCACTCACATTAATACTTGAAAGGAAGGCGTCTTAGACAACTTTCTTTTTCTTGTTGCAAAACCTTCTGCAGCCCTCTGTGCAACTTCTAGAACACGATAGGAGATGTTTAGTGAGGAGGAACGTTTTCTCCTTGCGAGACATAGTGAAAAAGCTATTTGCTTACATGTAGGTGACAAGAAACACTTACTGCAGTGCACTGACAAGCTAATTACTACACAACACGGGGATGGTGTAAGCACCTTGCAAAGTGATAGAAAACAGTACCTTTCCACTCTCCTGCCTTTCCACTCTCATTAATACTTGAAAGGAAGGCGTCTTAGACAACTTTCTTTTTCTTGTTGCAAAACCCTCTGCAGCCCTCTGTGTAACTACTAGAACACGATAGGAGATGTTTAGTGAGGAGGAACGTTTTGTCCCTGCGAGCCATAGTGAAAAAGCTATTTGCTTAGATGTAGGTGACAAGAAACACTTACTGCAGTGCACTGACAAGGTAATTGCTACACAGCACTGGGATTGTGTAAGCAGCTCACAAACGTATAGAAAACAGTACCTTTCCACTCTCCTGACTTGTCCATTCTCATTAGTATTAGAATGGAAGGAGTTTTGGACATCTTTCTTTTGCTTCTTGCAAAACACTCCCCACACCAGCGTGCACCCTCCACAACAAGATGGGAGATGTTTTTTGAAGTGGCACAGTTTCTCCTTGCGAGACATAGTGAAAAAGGTTTTTGCTTACATGTAGGTGACAAGAGGCACTATCTAGAGTGCACTGACAAGCTAATTGAAGCACAACACTGGGATTATGTGCCCAGCTTGCATAGTGATAGAAAACAGTACCTTTCCACTCTCCTGCCTTTCCATTCACATTAATACTTGAAAGGAAGGCATCTTAGACAACTTTCTTTTTCTTGTTACAGAACACACTGCAGCCCTCTGTGCAACTTCTAGAACACGATAGGAGATGTTTAGTGAGGAGGAACGTTTTCTCCTTGCGAGACATAGTGAAAAAGCTATTTGCTTAGATGTAGGTGACAAGAAACACTTACTGCAGTGCACTGACAAGCTAATTGCTACACAACACTGGGATGGTGTAAGCAGCTTGCAAAGTGATAGAAAACAGTACCTTTCCACTCTCCTGCCTTTCCATTCACATTAATACTTGAAAGGAAGGCGTCTTAGACAACTTTCTTTTTCGTGTTGCAAAACCCTCTGCAGCCCTCTGTGCAACTTCTAAAACACGATAGGAGATGTTTAGTGAGGAGGAACGTTTTGTCCTTGCGAGACATAGTGAAAAAGCTATTTGCTTAGATGTAGGTGACAAGAAACATTTACTGCAGTGCACTGACACGCTAATTGCTACACAGCACTGGGATGGTGTAAGCAGCTTGCAAAGTGATAGAAAACAGTACCTTTCCACTCTCCTGCCTTTCCATTCACATTAATACTTGAAAGGAAGGCGTCTTAGACAACTTTCTTTTTCTTGTTGCAAAACCCTCTGCAGCCCTCTGTGCAACTTCTAGAACACGATAGGAGATGTTTAGTGAGGAGGAAGGTTTTCTCCTTGCGAGACATAGTGAAAAAGCTATTTGCTTAGATGTAGGTGACAAGAAACACTTACTGCAGTGCACTGACAAGCTAATTGCTACACAACACTGGGATGGTGTAAGCAGCTTGCAAAGCGATAGAAAACAGTACCTTTCCACTCTCCTGCCTTTCCACTCACATTAATACTTGAAAGGAAGGCGTCTTAGACAACTTTCTTTTTCTTGTTGCAAAACCCTCTGCAGCCCTCTGTGCAACATCTAGGACACGATAGGAGATGTTTAGTGAGGAGGAACGTTTTGTCCTTGCGAGACATAGTGAAAAAGCTATTTGCTTAGACGTAGGTGACAAGAAACACTTACTGCAGTGCACTGACAAGATAATTGCTACACAGCACTGGGATTGTGTAAGCAGCTTACAAAGCGATAGAAAACAGTACCTTTCCACTCTCCTGCCTTTCCATTCACATTAATACTTGAAAGGAAGGCGTCTTAGACAACTTTCTTTTTCTTGTTGCAAAACCTTCTGCAGCCCTCTGTGCAACTTCTAGAACACGATAGGAGATGTTTAGTGAGGAGGAACGTTTTGTCCTTGCGAGACATAGTGAAAAAGCTATTTGCTTAGATGTAGGTGACAAGAGACACTTACTGCAGTGCACTGACAAGCTAATTGCTACACAACACTGGGATGGTGTAAGCAGCTTGCAAAGCGATAGAAAACAGTACCTTTCCACTCTCCTGCCTTTCCACTCACATTAATACTTGAAAGGAAGGCGTCTTAGACAACTTTCTTTTTCTTGTTGCAAAACCCTCTGCAGCCCTCTGTGTAACTACTAGAACACGATAGGAGATGTTTAGTGAGGAGGAACGTTTTCTCCTTGCGAGACATAGTGAAAAAGCTATTTGCTTAGATGTAGGTGACAAGAAACACTTACTGCAGTGCACTGACAAGGTAATTGCTACACAGCACTGGGATGGTGTAAGCAGCTTACAAACGGATAGAAAACAGTACCTTTCCACTGTCCTGACTTGTCCATTCACATTAGTATTAGAATGGAAGGAGTTTTGGACATCTTTCTTTTGCTTGTTGCAAAACACTCCCCACACCAGCGTGCACCCTCCACAACAAGATGGGAGATGTTTTTTGAAGTGGCACAGTTTCTCCTTGCGAGACATAGTGAAAAAGGTTTTTGCTAACATGTAGGTGACAAGAGGCACTATCTAGAGTGCACTGGAAAGCTAATCGAAGCACAACACTGAGATTATGTGCCCAGCTTGCAAAGTGATAGAAAACAGTACCTTTCCACTCTCCTGCCTTTCCACTCACATTAATACTTGAAAGGAAGGCGTCTTAGACAACTTTCTTTTTCTTGTTGCAAAACCCTCTGCAGCCCTCTGTGCAACTTCTAGAACACGATAGGAGATGTTTAGTGAGGAGGAACGTTTTCTCCTTGCGAGACATAGTGAAAAAGCTATTTGCTTACATGTAGGTGACAAGAAACACTTACTGCAGTGCACTGACAAGCTAATTGCTACACAACACTGGGATGGTGTAAGCAGCTTGCAAAGTGATAGAAAACAGTACCTTTCCACTCTCCTGCCTTTCCACTCACATTAATACTTGAAAGGAAGGCGTCTTAGACAACTTTCTTTTTCTTGTTGCAAAACCCTCTGCAGCCCTCTGTGCAACTTCTAGAACACGATAGGAGATGTTTAGTGAGGAGGAAGGTTTTCTCCTTGCGAGACATAGTGAAAAAGCTATTTGCTTAGATGTAGGTGACAAGAAACACTTACTGCAGTGCACTGACAAGCTAATTGCTACACAACACGGGGATGGTGTAAGCAGCTTGCAAAGTGATAGAAAACAGTACCTTTCCACTCTCCTGCCTTTCCACTCACATTAATACTTGAAAGGAAGGCGTCTTAGACAACTTTCTTTTTCTTGTTGCAAAACCCTCTGCAGCCCTCTGTGCAACTTCTAGAACACGATAGGAGATGTTTAGTGAGGAGGAACGTTTTCCCCTTGCGAGACATAGTGAAAAAGCTATTTGCTTAGATGTAGGTGACAAGAAACACTTACTACAGTGCACTGACAAGGTAATTGCTACACAACACGGGGATGGTGTAAGCAGCTTGCAAAGTGATAGAAAACAGTACCTTTCCACTCTCCTGCCTTTCAATTCACATTAATACTTGAAAGGAAGGCGTCTTAGACAACTTTCTTTTTCTTGTTGCAAAACCCTCTGCAGCCCTCTGTGCAACTTCTAGAACACGATAGGAGATGTTTAGTGAGGAGGAACGTTTTCCCCTTGCGAGACATAGTGAAAAAGCTATTTGCTTAGATGTAGGTGACAAGAAACACTTACTACAGTGCACTGACAAGGTAATTGCTACACAACACGGGGATGGTGTAAGCAGCTTGCAAAGTGAAAGAAAACAGTACCTTTCCACTCTCCTGCCTTTCCACTCACATTAATACTTGAAAGGAAGGCGTCTTAGACGACTTTCTTTTTCTTGTTGCAAAACCCTCTGCAGCCCTCTGTGCAACTTCTAGAACACGATAGGAGATGTTTAGTGAGGAGGAACGTTTTCTCCTTGCGAGACATAGTGAAAAAGATATTTGCTTACATGTAGGTGACAAGAAACACTTACTGCAGTGCACTGACAAGCTAATTGCTACACAACACTGGGATGGTGTAAGCAGCTTGCAAAGTGATAGAAAACAGTACCTTTCCACTCTCCTGCCTTTTCCATTTATATTAATACTCGAAAGGAAGCAATTTTGGACAACAGTCGTTTGCTTCTTGGAAAGCACTCTGCAGCCTTGCGTGCAACCTCTAGAACAAGATGGAAGATGTTTTCTGAACAGACACACTTTCTCATTAAGAGATATAGTAAAAAAGCTTTTTGCTTAGATGTATGTGACAATAGGCACTTGCGAGAGTGCACTACAAGTGTAATCTCTGCACAAGACTGGGATTGTGTGCCCAGCTTGCAAACTGATATGAAACAGTACTTTTCCACTCTCTTGCCTTTCCTTTCACATTAATACTTGAAAGGAAGGCATCTTAGACAACTTTTTTTTCTTGTTGCAAAACCTTCTGCAGCCCTCTGTGCAACTTCTAGAACACGATAGGAGATGTTTAGTGAGGAGGAAGGTTTTGTCCTTGCGAGACATAGTGAAAAAGCTATTTGCTTAGATGTAGGTGACAAGAAACACTTACTGCAGTGCACTGAAAATGTAACTGCTACACAGCACTGCGATTGTGTTAGCAGCCTGCAAAGTGCTAGAAAACAGTACTTCCCCACTCTCTTGCCTTTCCCTTCACATTAATACTTGAAAGGAAGGCATCTTAGGCAACTTCTTTTTCTTGCTGCAAAACACACTGCAGCCCTCTGTGCAACTTCTAGAACACGATAGGAAATGTTTAGTGAGCAGGAAGGTTTTCTCCTTGCGAGACATAGTGAAAAAGCTATTTGCTTAGATGTAGGTGACAAGAAACACTTACTGCAGTGCACTGACAAGCTAATTGCTACACAACACTGGGATGGTGTAAGCAGCTTGCAAAGCGATAGAAAACAGTACCTTTCCACTCTCCTGCCTTTCCACTCACATTAATACTTGAAAGGAAGGCGTCTTAGACAACTTTCTTTTTCTTGTTGCAAAACCCTCTGCAGCCCTCTGTGCAACATCTAGGACACGATAGGAGATGTTTAGTGAGGAGGAACGTTTTGTCCTTGCGAGACATAGTGAAAAAGCTATTTGCTTAGACGTAGGTGACAAGAAACACTTACTGCAGTGCACTGACAAGATAATTGCTACACAGCACTGGGATTGTGTAAGCAGCTTACAAACGGATAGAAAACAGTAACTTTCCACTCTCCTGACTTGTCCATTCACTTTAGTATTAGAATGGAAGGAGTTTTGGACATCTTTCTTTTGCTTGTTGCAAAACACTCCCCACACCAGCGTGCACCCTCCACAACAAGATGGGAGATGTTTTTTGAAGTGGCACAGTTTCTCCTTGCGAGACATAGTGAAAAAGGTTTTTGCTTACATGTAGGTGACAAGAGGCACTATCTAGAGTGCACTGACAAGCTAATTGAAGCACAACACTGGGATTATGTGCCCAGCTTGCATAGTGATAGAAAACAGTACCTTTCCACTCTCCTGCCTTTCCACTCACATTAATACTTGAAAGGAAGGCGTCTTAGACAACTTTCTTTTTCTTGTTGCAAAACCCTCTGCAGCCCTCTGTGCAACTTCTAGAACACGATAGGAGATGTTTAGTGAGGAGGAAGGTTTTCTCCTTGCGAGACATAGTGAAAAAGCTATTTGCTTAGTTGTAGGTGACAAGAAACACTTACTGCAGTGCACTGACAAGCTAATTGCTACACAACACTGGGATGGTGTAAGCAGCTTGCAAAGCGATAGAAAACAGTACCTTTCCACTCTCCTGCCTTTCCATTCACATTAATACTTGAAAGGAAGGCGTCTTAGACAACTTTCTTTTTCTTGTTGCAAAACCCTCTGCAGCCCTCTGTGCAACTTCTAGAACACGATAGGAGATGTTTAGTGAGGAGGAACGTTTTGTCCTTGCGAGACATAGTGAAAAAGCTATTTGCTTAGATGTAGGTGACAAGAGACACTTACTGCAGTGCACTGACAAGCTAATTGCTACACAACACTGGGATGGTGTAAGCAGCTTGCAAAGCGATAGAAAACAGTACCTTTCCACTCTCCTGCCTTTCCACTCACATTAATACTTGAAAGGAAGGCGTCTTAGACAACTTTCTTTTTCTTGTTGCAAAACCCTCTGCAGCCCTCTGTGTAACTACTAGAACACGATAGGAGATGTTTAGTGAGGAGGAACGTTTTCTCCTTGCGAGACATAGTGAAAAAGCTATTTGCTTAGATGTAGGTGACAAGAAACACTTACTGCAGTGCACTGACAAGGTAATTGCTACACAGCACTGGGATGGTGTAAGCAGCTTACAAACGGATAGAAAACAGTACCTTTCCACTGTCCTGACTTGTCCATTCACATTAGTATTAGAATGGAAGGAGTTTTGGACATCTTTCTTTTGCTTGTTGCAAAACACTCCCCACACCAGCGTGCACCCTCCACAACAAGATGGGAGATGTTTTTTGAAGTGGCACAGTTTCTCCTTGCGAGACATAGTGAAAAAGGTTTTTGCTAACATGTAGGTGACAAGAGGCACTATCTAGAGTGCACTGGAAAGCTAATCGAAGCACAACACTGAGATTATGTGCCCAGCTTGCAAAGTGATAGAAAACAGTACCTTTCCACTCTCCTGCCTTTCCACTCACATTAATACTTGAAAGGAAGGCGTCTTAGACAACTTTCTTTTTCTTGTTGCAAAACCCTCTGCAGCCCTCTGTGCAACTTCTAGAACACGATAGGAGATGTTTAGTGAGGAGGAACGTTTTCTCCTTGCGAGACATAGTGAAAAAGCTATTTGCTTACATGTAGGTGACAAGAAACACTTACTGCAGTGCACTGACAAGCTAATTGCTACACAACACTGGGATGGTGAAAGCAGCTTGCAAAGTGATAGAAAACAGTACCTTTCCACTCTCCTGCCTTTCCACTCACATTAATACTTGAAAGGAAGGCGTCTTAGACAACTTTCTTTTTCTTGTTGCAAAACCCTCTGCAGCCCTCTGTGCAACTTCTAGAACACGATAGGAGATGTTTAGTGAGGAGGAACGTTTTCTCCTTGCGAGACATAGTGAAAAAGCTATTTGCTTAGATGTAGGTGACAAGAAACACTTACTGCAGTGCACTGACAAGCTAATTGCTACACAACACTGGGATGGTGTAAGCAGCTTGCAAAGCGATAGAAAACAGTACCTTTCCACTCTCCTGCCTTTCCACTCACATTAATACTTGAAAGGAAGGCGTCTTAGACAACTTTCTTTTTCTTGTTGCAAAACCCTCTGCAGACCTCTGTGCAACATCTTGGACACGATAGGAGATGTTTAGTGAGGAGGAACGTTTTGTCCTTGCGAGACATAGTGAAAAAGCTATTTGCTTAGACGTAGGTGACAAGAAACACTTACTGCAGTGCACTGACAAGATAATTGCTACACAGCACTGGGATTGTGTAAGCAGCTTACAAACGGATAGAAAACAGTAACTTTCCACTCTCCTGACTTGTCCATTCACTTTAGTATTAGAATGGAAGGAGTTTTGGACATCTTTCTTTTGCTTGTTGCAAAACACTCCCCACACCAGCGTGCACCCTCCACAACAAGATGGGAGATGTTTTTTGAAGTGGCACAGTTTCTCCTTGCGAGACATAGTGAAAAAGGTTTTTGCTTACATGTAGGTGACAAGAGGCACTATCTAGAGTGCACTGACAAGCTAATTGAAGCACAACACTGGGATTATGTGCCCAGCTTGCATAGTGATAGAAAACAGTACCTTTCCACTCTCCTGCCTTTCCACTCACATTAATACTTGAAAGGAAGGCGTCTTAGACAACTTTCTTTTTCTTGTTGCAAAACCCTCTGCAGCCCTCTGTGCAACTTCTAGAACACGATAGGAGATGTTTAGTGAGGAGGAAGGTTTTCTCCTTGCGAGACATAGTGAAAAAGCTATTTGCTTAGTTGTAGGTGACAAGAAACACTTACTGCAGTGCACTGACAAGCTAATTGCTACACAACACTGGGATGGTGTAAGCAGCTTGCAAAGCGATAGAAAACAGTACCTTTCCACTCTCCTGCCTTTCCATTCACATTAATACTTGAAAGGAAGGCGTCTTAGACAACTTTCTTTTTCTTGTTGCAAAACCCTCTGCAGCCCTCTGTGCAACTTCTAGAACACGATAGGAGATGTTTAGTGAGGAGGAACGTTTTGTCCTTGCGAGACATAGTGAAAAAGCTATTTGCTTAGATGTAGGTGACAAGAGACACTTACTGCAGTGCACTGACAAGCTAATTGCTACACAACACTGGGATGGTGTAAGCAGCTTGCAAAGCGATAGAAAACAGTACCTTTCCACTCTCCTGCCTTTCCACTCACATTAATACTTGAAAGGAAGGCGTCTTAGACAACTTTCTTTTTCTTGTTGCAAAACCCTCTGCAGCCCTCTGTGTAACTACTAGAACACGATAGGAGATGTTTAGTGAGGAGGAACGTTTTCTCCTTGCGAGACATAGTGAAAAAGCTATTTGCTTAGATGTAGGTGACAAGAAACACTTACTGCAGTGCACTGACAAGGTAATTGCTACACAGCACTGGGATGGTGTAAGCAGCTTACAAACGGATAGAAAACAGTACCTTTCCACTGTCCTGACTTGTCCATTCACATTAGTATTAGAATGGAAGGAGTTTTGGACATCTTTCTTTTGCTTGTTGCAAAACACTCCCCACACCAGCGTGCACCCTCCACAACAAGATGGGAGATGTTTTTTGAAGTGGCACAGTTTCTCCTTGCGAGACATAGTGAAAAAGGTTTTTGCTAACATGTAGGTGACAAGAGGCACTATCTAGAGTGCACTGGAAAGCTAATCGAAGCACAACACTGAGATTATGTGCCCAGCTTGCATAGTGATAGAAAACAGTACCTTTCCACTCTCCTGCCTTTCCACTCACATTAATACTTGAAAGGAAGGCGTCTTAGACAACTTTCTTTTTCTTGTTGCAAAACCCTCTGCAGCCCTCTGTGCAACTTCTAGAACACGATAGGAGATGTTTAGTGAGGAGGAACGTTTTCTCCTTGCGAGACATAGTGAAAAAGCTATTTGCTTACATGTAGGTGACAAGAAACACTTACTGCAGTGCACTGACAAGCTAATTGCTACACAACACTGGGATGGTGAAAGCAGCTTGCAAAGTGATAGAAAACAGTACCTTTCCACTCTCCTGCCTTTCCACTCACATTAATACTTGAAAGGAAGGCGTCTTAGACAACTTTCTTTTTCTTGTTGCAAAACCCTCTGCAGCCCTCTGTGCAACTTCTAGAACACGATAGGAGATGTTTAGTGAGGAGGAAGGTTTTGTCCTTGCGAGACATAGTGAAAAAGCTATTTGCTTAGATGTAGGTGACAAGAAACACTTACTGCAGTGCACTGACAAGCTAATTGCTACACAACACTGGGATGGTGTAAGCAGCTTGCAAAGCGATAGAAAACAGTACCTTTCCACTCTCCTGCCTTTCCACTCACATTAATACTTGAAAGGAAGGCGTCTTAGACAACTTTCTTTTTCTTGTTGCAAAACCCTCTGCAGACCTCTGTGCAACATCTTGGACACGATAGGAGATGTTTAGTGAGGAGGAACGTTTTGTCCTTGCGAGACATAGTGAAAAAGCTATTTGCTTAGACGTAGGTGACAAGAAACACTTACTGCAGTGCACTGACAAGATAATTGCTACACAGCACTGGGATTGTGTAAGCAGCTTACAAACGGATAGAAAACAGTAACTTTCCACTCTCCTGACTTGTCCATTCACTTTAGTATTAGAATGGAAGGAGTTTTGGACATCTTTCTTTTGCTTGTTGCAAAACACTCCCCACACCAGCGTGCACCCTCCACAACAAGATGGGAGATGTTTTTTGAAGTGGCACAGTTTCTCCTTGCGAGACATAGTGAAAAAGGTTTTTGCTTACATGTAGGTGACAAGAGGCACTATCTAGAGTGCACTGACAAGCTAATTGAAGCACAACACTGGGATTATGTGCCCAGCTTGCATAGTGATAGAAAACAGTACCTTTCCACTCTCCTGCCTTTCCACTCACATTAATACTTGAAAGGAAGGCGTCTTAGACAACTTTCTTTTTCTTGTTGCAAAACCCTCTGCAGCCCTCTGTGCAACTTCTAGAACACGATAGGAGATGTTTAGTGAGGAGGAAGGTTTTCTCCTTGCGAGACATAGTGAAAAAGCTATTTGCTTAGTTGTAGGTGACAAGAAACACTTACTGCAGTGCACTGACAAGCTAATTGCTACACAACACTGGGATGGTGTAAGCAGCTTGCAAAGCGATAGAAAACAGTACCTTTCCACTCTCCTGCCTTTCCATTCACATTAATACTTGAAAGGAAGGCGTCTTAGACAACTTTCTTTTTCTTGTTGCAAAACCCTCTGCAGCCCTCTGTGCAACTTCTAGAACACGATAGGAGATGTTTAGTGAGGAGGAACGTTTTGTCCTTGCGAGACATAGTGAAAAAGCTATTTGCTTAGATGTAGGTGACAAGAGACACTTACTGCAGTGCACTGACAAGCTAATTGCTACACAACACTGGGATGGTGTAAGCAGCTTGCAAAGCGATAGAAAACAGTACCTTTCCACTCTCCTGCCTTTCCACTCACATTAATACTTGAAAGGAAGGCGTCTTAGACAACTTTCTTTTTCTTGTTGCAAAACCCTCTGCAGCCCTCTGTGTAACTACTAGAACACGATAGGAGATGTTTAGTGAGGAGGAACGTTTTCTCCTTGCGAGACATAGTGAAAAAGCTATTTGCTTAGATGTAGGTGACAAGAAACACTTACTGCAGTGCACTGACAAGGTAATTGCTACACAGCACTGGGATTGTGTAAGCAGCTTACAAACGGATAGAAAACAGTACCTTTCCACTGTCCTGACTTGTCCATTCACATTAGTATTAGAATGGAAGGAGTTTTGGACATCTTTCTTTTGCTTGTTGCAAAACACTCCCCACACCAGCGTGCACCCTCCACAACAAGATGGGAGATGTTTTTTGAAGTGGCACAGTTTCTCCTTGCGAGACATAGTGAAAAAGGTTTTTGCTAACATGTAGGTGACAAGAGGCACTATCTAGAGTGCACTGGAAAGCTAATCGAAGCACAACACTGGGATTATGTGCCCAGCTTGCAAAGTGATAGAAAACAGTACCTTTCCACTCTCCTGCCTTTCCACTCACATTAATACTTGAAAGGAAGGCGTCTTAGACAACTTTCTTTTTCTTGTTGCAAAACCCTCTGCAGCCCTCTGTGCAACTTCTAGAACACGATAGGAGATGTTTAGTGAGGAGGAACGTTTTCTCCTTGCGAGACATAGTGAAAAAGCTATTTGCTTAGATGGAGGTGACAAGAAACACTTACTGCAGTGCACTGACAAGCTAATTGCTACACAACACTGGGATGGTGAAAGCAGCTTGCAAAGTGATAGAAAACAGTACCTTTCCACTCTCCTGCCTTTCCACTCACATTAATACTTGAAAGGAAGGCGTCTTAGACAACTTTCTTTTTCTTGTTGCAAAACCCTCTGCAGCCCTCTGTGCAACTTCTAGAACACGATAGGAGATGTTTAGTGAGGAGGAAGGTTTTGTCCTTGCGAGACATAGTGAAAAAGCTATTTGCTTAGATGTAGGTGACAAGAAACACTTACTGCAGTGCACTGACAAGCTAATTGCTACACAACACTGGGATGGTGTAAGCAGCTTGCAAAGCGATAGAAAACAGTACCTTTCCACTCTCCTGCCTTTCCACTCACATTAATACTTGAAAGGAAGGCGTCTTAGACAACTTTCTTTTTCTTGTTGCAAAACCCTCTGCAGACCTCTGTGCAACATCTTGGACACGATAGGAGATGTTTAGTGAGGAGGAACGTTTTGTCCTTGCGAGACATAGTGAAAAAGCTATTTGCTTAGACGTAGGTGACAAGAAACACTTACTGCAGTGCACTGACAAGATAATTGCTACACAGCACTGGGATTGTGTAAGCAGCTTACAAACGGATAGAAAACAGTAACTTTCCACTCTCCTGACTTGTCCATTCACTTTAGTATTAGAATGGAAGGAGTTTTGGACATCTTTCTTTTGCTTGTTGCAAAACACTCCCCACACCAGCGTGCACCCTCCACAACAAGATGGGAGATGTTTTTTGAAGTGGCACAGTTTCTCCTTGCGAGACATAGTGAAAAAGGTTTTTGCTTACATGTAGGTGACAAGAGGCACTATCTAGAGTGCACTGACAAGCTAATTGAAGCACAACACTGGGATTATGTGCCCAGCTTGCATAGTGATAGAAAACAGTACCTTTCCACTCTCCTGCCTTTCCACTCACATTAATACTTGAAAGGAAGGCGTCTTAGACAACTTTCTTTTTCTTGTTGCAAAACCCTCTGCAGCCCTCTGTGCAACTTCTAGAACACGATAGGAGATGTTTAGTGAGGAGGAAGGTTTTCTCCTTGCGAGACATAGTGAAAAAGCTATTTGCTTAGATGGAGGTGACAAGAAACACTTACTGCAGTGCACTGACAAGCTAATTGCTACACAACACTGGGATGGTGTAAGCAGCTTGCAAAGTGATAGAAAACAGTACCTTTCCACTCTCCTGCCTTTTCCATTTATATTAATACTCGAAAGGAAGCAATTTTGGACAACAGTCGTTTGCTTCTTGGAAAGCACTCTGCAGCCTTGCGTGCAACCTCTAGAACAAGATGGAAGATGTTTTCTGAACAGACACACTTTCTCATTAAGAGATATAGTAAAAAAGCTTTTTGCTTAGATGTATGTGACAATAGGCACTTGCGAGAGTGCACTACAAGTGTAATCTCTGCACAAGACTGGGATTGTGTGCCCAGCTTGCAAACTGATATGAAACAGTACTTTTCCACTCTCTTGCCTTTCCTTTCACATTAATACTGGAATGGAAGGCGTTTTGGACAACTTTTGTTTTCTTGTTGCAGAACACTCTGCAGAGCTGCGTGCAACCTCAGGAACAGGAAGGAAGATGTTTTCTGAACTGGGACACTCTCTCCCTGCGGGATACATTGAAAAACTTGTTTGCTGAGATGTAGGTGGCAAGAGGAACTTACCACAGTGCAGTGCAAAGGTAAAGGCTGCACAACACAAGCATTTTGTAAGCAGTTTGCAAACTGAGCGATAACAGTACCTTTCCACTCTGCTGCATTTTCCTTTCCCAGTACAATACGAATTTTAGGGGGTTTGAAAAACTTTCTTTTACTTCTTGTGAAACACTCTGCAGACCTTCTTGTACCCTTTTTAAAACGATGGGAGCTGTTTTCTGAACAGGCAAAGTTTTTCCTTAGGAGATACAATGAAAAAGCTCTTTGCTTAGATGTAGGTGACTAGAGGCACTTGCTAGAGTGCACTGCAAGTGTAATCTCTGCACAAGACTGGGATTGTGTACCCAGCTTGCAAACTGATATGAAACAGTACTTTTCCACTCTCTTGCCTTTCCTTTCACATTAATACTGGAATGGAAGGCGTTTTGGACAACTTTTGTTTTCTTGTTGCAGAACACTCTGCAGAGCTGCGTGCGACCTCTAGAACACGATGGAAGATGTTTTCTGAACTGGGACACTCTCTTCCTGCGGGATACAGTGAAAACCCTATTTGCTGAGATGTAGGTGGCAAGAGGAACTTACTACAGTGCACTGCAAAAGTAAAAGCTGCACAACACTGGCATTTTGTAAGCAGCTTGCAAACTGAGAGAAAACAGTACCTTTCCACTCTCCTGCCTTTTCCATTCCCAGTTACATTCCAATGTTAGCAGTTTTGGACAACTTTCTTTCTCTTCTTGCAAAACAATCTGCAGACGTGTGTGCAAGCTCTAGGACTCGAAGAGAGATGTTTTCTGAACAGGAACATTTTTCTCCTTGCGAGACATAGTGAAAAAGCTTTTTGCTTAGATATAGGTGACAAGACGCACTATCTAGAGTGCACTGCAAAGCCAATTGCTGCACAACACTGGCATTGTGTAAGCAGCTTGCAGTCTGAGAGAAAAAAGTATCTTTCCGCTCTCCTGCCTTTTCCAGTTCCAGGAACATTCGGATGGGTGGCGTTTTGGACAAGTTTCTTTTTCTTGTTGCTAAACGCTCTGCAGACCTGCGTGCAACCTCTACAACAGGAGGGGAGATATTTTCTGAACAGACACAGTTTCTCCTTGCGACACATAGTGCAAAAGCCTTTTGCTAACATGTAGCCGGCAGGGGACGCTACAGACCAGGTAACGAAGCACTGCAAAGTTAAAAGCCGCTGCCGGGCGTCTTCGGCACTAGCTGTGCTCCGAAGCACACCGCGACCCGCCCACAGCCCTTAAACGGGAACCGTGCTTTTCGCGCCAAAAAAAACCGTCTTCTCCACCGGGACACAGAGACTGCGGCAGCATCTGAGCGGCGAACAACGTGCCCGCACAACACTGGGATCGGGTAAGCAGCTTGCAAACTGGTAGAACACAGTACCTATCAACTCTCCTGCCTTCTCCATTCCCAGTAACTTTCAAATTGAATGCGTTTGGCACAATGTTCGTTTTCGTGTTGCAGTACACTCTGCAGACCTGCGTGCGACCTCAGGGACACGATGGAAGATGTTTTTTAAACTGGAACACTCTCTCCCTGCGGGATACAGTGAAAAACCTTTTTGCTTAGATATAGGTGAGTAGAGGCACTTGCTACAGTGCACTGCAAAGGTAATGGCTGCACAACACTTGCCTTGTGTGCACAGTTTCTAAACTGATAGAACACAGTACACCTGCACTCTCCTGCATTTTCCTTTCCCAGTGAAATTCGAATCGAAGGGGTTTGGACAACTTTCCTTTACTTCTTGCAAAACACTCTGCAGACCTTCTTGTACCTTCTAAAACACCACGGGATATGTTTTCTAAACAGACACACTTTCTCCTTAAGAGATATAGTACAAAAGCTTTTTGCTTAGATGCAAGTGACAATAGGCACTTGCTACAGTGCACTGCAAATGTAATGGCTGCACAAAACTGGCATTTTGTAAGCAGCTTGCAAACTGAGAGAAAACTGTACCTTTCCACTCTCCTGCATTTTCCTTTCCCAGTACAATTTGAATCGAAGGTGTTTGGGACAACTTTCTTTTACTTCTTGCAAAACACTCTGCAGACATTCTTGTACCCTTTAAAAAACCATGGGAGCTGTTTTCTCAACAGGCAAAGTTTCTCTTTAGGAGATACAGTTAAAAAGCTATTTGCTTAAACGTAGGTTACTCTAGGATCTTGCTACAGTGCACTGCAAAGGTAATGGCTGCACAACACTTGCATTGTGGCACAGTTTGCAAACTGATAGAAAACAGTACTCCGGCACTCCCCTGGATTTTCCTTTCCCAGTGAAATTCGAATCGAAGGGGTTTTGGACAACTTCCTTTTACTTCTTGCAAAACACTCTGCAGACCTACTTGTACATGCTAAAACATCATGGGAGATGTTTTCTGAGAAGGCAGAGTTTCACCTTGCAAGATATTGTGAAAAAGGAATTTGCTTAGATGTAGGTGACAATAGGCACTTGCTACAGTGCACTGCAAATGTAATGGCTGCACAACACTGGCATTTTGTAAGCAGCTTGCAAACTGAGAGATAACAGGACCTTTCCACTCTGCTGCATTTTCCTTTCCCAGTACAATTCGAATTTTAGGGGTTTTGGACAACTTTCTTTTACTTCTTGCAAAACACTCTTGTACCCTTTTCCAAACGATGGGAGCTGTTTTCTCAACAGGCAATGTTTCTCCTTGCAAGACATTGTGAAAAAGCTATTTGCTTAGATATAGGTGTCTAGAGGCACTTGCTACAGTGCACTGCAAAGGTAATGGCTGCACAACACTTGCATTGTGGCACAGTTTGCAAACTGATAGAAAACAGTACCTTTCCACTCTCCTGCATTTTCCTTTCCCAGTACAATTTGAATCGATGGGCTTTTGGACAACTTTCTATTACTTCTTGCAAAACACTCTGCAGACCTTCTTGTACCCTTTTCATAAAACATGGGAGATATTTTCTCAGCAGGCAGAGTTGCTCCTTGCAAGACATTGTGAAAAAGGAATTTGTCTAGATGTAGGTGACAGTAGGCACTTGCTAGAGTGCACTGCAAATGTAATGTCTGCACAAAACTGGGATTGTGTACCCAGCTTGCAAACTGATATGAAACAGTACTTTTCCACTCTCGTGCCTTTCCTTTCACATTAATCCTCGAAAGGAAGGCGTTTTGGACAACTTTCCTTTTCTTGTTGCAGAACACTCTGCTGACCTGCGTGCGACCTCTAGAACAAGATGGAAGATGTTTTCTGAACTGGGACACTCTCTTCCTGCGGGATACAGTGAAAAACCTATTTGCTTACATGTAGGTGGCAAGAGGAACATACTACAGTGCACTGCAAAGGTAAAAGTTGCAAAACACTGGCATTTTGTATGCAGCTTACAAACTGAGAGATAACAGTACCTTTCCACTCTACTGCATTTTCCTTTCCCAGGACAATTCGAATTTTAGGGGGTTTGAAAAACTTTCTTTTACTTCTTGCGAAACACTCTGCAGACCTTCTTGTACCCTTTTAAAAACGATGGGAGCTGTTTTCTCAACAGGCAAAGTTTCTCCTTAGGAAATACAGTGAAAAAGCTATTTGCTTAGATGTGGGTGACTAGAGGCACTTGCTAGAGTGCACTACAAGTGTAATCTCTGCACAAGACTGGGATTGTGTGCCCAGCTTGCAAACTGATATGAAACAGTACTTTTCCACTCTCTTGCCTTTCCACTCACATTAATACTGGAAAGGAAGGCGTTTTGGACAACTTTCTTTTTCTTGTTGCAAAACCCTCTGCAGCCCTCTGTGCAACTTCTAGAACACGATAGGAGATGTTTAGTGAGGAGGAACGTTTTGTCCTTGCGAGACATAGTGAAAAAGCTATTTGCTTAGATGTAGGTGACAAGAAACACTTACTGCAGTGCACTGACAAGCTAATTGCTACACAACACGGGGATGGTGTAAGCAGCTTGCAAAGTGATAGAAAACAGTACCTTTCCACTCTCCTGCCTTTCAATTCACATTAATACTTGAAAGGAAGGCGTCTTAGACAACTTTCTTTTTCTTGTTGCAAAACCCTCTGCAGCCCTCTGTGCAACTTCTAGAACACGATAGGAGATGTTTAGTGAGGAGGAACGTTTTCCCCTTGCGAGACATAGTGAAAAAGCTATTTGCTTAGATGTAGGTGACAAGAAACACTTACTACAGTGCACTGACAAGGTAATTGCTACACAACACGGGGATGGTGTAAGCAGCTTGCAAAGTGATAGAAAACAGTACCTTTCCACTCTCCTGCCTTTCCACTCACATTAATACTTGAAAGGAAGGCGTCTTAGACGACTTTCTTTTTCTTGTTGCAAAACCCTCTGCAGCCCTCTGTGCAACTTCTAGAACACGATAGGAGATGTTTAGTGAGGAGGAACGTTTTCTCCTTGCGAGACATAGTGAAAAAGATATTTGCTTACATGTAGGTGACAAGAAACACTTACTGCAGTGCACTGACAAGCTAATTGCTACACAACACTGGGATGGTGTAAGCAGCTTGCAAAGTGATAGAAAACAGTACCTTTCCACTCTCCTGCCTTTTCCATTTATATTAATACTCGAAAGGAAGCAATTTTGGACAACAGTCGTTTGCTTCTTGGAAAGCACTCTGCAGCCTTGCGTGCAACCTCTAGAACAAGATGGAAGATGTTTTCTGAACAGACACACTTTCTCATTAAGAGATATAGTAAAAAAGCTTTTTGCTTAGATGTATGTGACAATAGGCACTTGCGAGAGTGCACTACAAGTGTAATCTCTGCACAAGACTGGGATTGTGTGCCCAGCTTGCAAACTGATATGAAACAGTACTTTTCCACTCTCTTGCCTTTCCTTTCACATTAATACTTGAAAGGAAGGCATCTTAGACAACTTTTTTTTCTTGTTGCAAAACCTTCTGCAGCCCTCTGTGCAACTTCTAGAACACGATAGGAGATGTTTAGTGAGGAGGAAGGTTTTGTCCTTGCGAGACATAGTGAAAAAGCTATTTGCTTAGATGTAGGTGACAAGAAACACTTACTGCAGTGCACTGAAAATGTAACTGCTACACAGCACTGCGATTGTGTTAGCAGCCTGCAAAGTGCTAGAAAACAGTACTTCCCCACTCTCTTGCCTTTCCCTTCACATTAATACTTGAAAGGAAGGCATCTTAGGCAACTTCTTTTTCTTGCTGCAAAACACACTGCAGCCCTCTGTGCAACTTCTAGAACACGATAGGAAATGTTTAGTGAGCAGGAAGGTTTTCTCCTTGCGAGACATAGTGAAAAAGCTATTTGCTTAGATGTAGGTGACAAGAAACACTTACTGCAGTGCACTGACAAGCTAATTGCTACACAACACTGGGATGGTGTAAGCAGCTTGCAAAGCGATAGAAAACAGTACCTTTCCACTCTCCTGCCTTTCCACTCACATTAATACTTGAAAGGAAGGCGTCTTAGACAACTTTCTTTTTCTTGTTGCAAAACCCTCTGCAGCCCTCTGTGCAACATCTAGGACACGATAGGAGATGTTTAGTGAGGAGGAACGTTTTGTCCTTGCGAGACATAGTGAAAAAGCTATTTGCTTAGACGTAGGTGACAAGAAACACTTACTGCAGTGCACTGACAAGATAATTGCTACACAGCACTGGGATTGTGTAAGCAGCTTACAAACGGATAGAAAACAGTAACTTTCCACTCTCCTGACTTGTCCATTCACTTTAGTATTAGAATGGAAGGAGTTTTGGACATCTTTCTTTTGCTTGTTGCAAAACACTCCCCACACCAGCGTGCACCCTCCACAACAAGATGGGAGATGTTTTTTGAAGTGGCAAAGTTTCTCCTTGCGAGACATAGTGAAAAAGGTTTTTGCTTACATGTAGGTGACAAGAGGCACTATCTAGAGTGCACTGACAAGCTAATTGAAGCACAACACTGGGATTATGTGCCCAGCTTGCATAGTGATAGAAAACAGTACCTTTCCACTCTCCTGCCTTTCCACTCACATTAATACTTGAAAGGAAGGCGTCTTAGACAACTTTCTTTTTCTTGTTGCAAAACCCTCTGCAGCCCTCTGTGCAACTTCTAGAACACGATAGGAGATGTTTAGTGAGGAGGAAGGTTTTCTCCTTGCGAGACATAGTGAAAAAGCTATTTGCTTAGTTGTAGGTGACAAGAAACACTTACTGCAGTGCACTGACAAGCTAATTGCTACACAACACTGGGATGGTGTAAGCAGCTTGCAAAGCGATAGAAAACAGTACCTTTCCACTCTCCTGCCTTTCCATTCACATTAATACTTGAAAGGAAGGCGTCTTAGACAACTTTCTTTTTCTTGTTGCAAAACCCTCTGCAGCCCTCTGTGCAACTTCTAGAACACGATAGGAGATGTTTAGTGAGGAGGAACGTTTTGTCCTTGCGAGACATAGTGAAAAAGCTATTTGCTTAGATGTAGGTGACAAGAGACACTTACTGCAGTGCACTGACAAGCTAATTGCTACACAACACTGGGATGGTGTAAGCAGCTTGCAAAGCGATAGAAAACAGTACCTTTCCACTCTCCTGCCTTTCCACTCACATTAATACTTGAAAGGAAGGCGTCTTAGACAACTTTCTTTTTCTTGTTGCAAAACCCTCTGCAGCCCTCTGTGTAACTACTAGAACACGATAGGAGATGTTTAGTGAGGAGGAACGTTTTCTCCTTGCGAGACATAGTGAAAAAGCTATTTGCTTAGATGTAGGTGACAAGAAACACTTACTGCAGTGCACTGACAAGGTAATTGCTACACAGCACTGGGATGGTGTAAGCAGCTTACAAACGGATAGAAAACAGTACCTTTCCACTGTCCTGACTTGTCCATTCACATTAGTATTAGAATGGAAGGAGTTTTGGACATCTTTCTTTTGCTTGTTGCAAAACACTCCCCACACCAGCGTGCACCCTCCACAACAAGATGGGAGATGTTTTTTGAAGTGGCACAGTTTCTCCTTGCGAGACATAGTGAAAAAGGTTTTTGCTAACATGTAGGTGACAAGAGGCACTATCTAGAGTGCACTGGAAAGCTAATCGAAGCACAACACTGAGATTATGTGCCCAGCTTGCAAAGTGATAGAAAACAGTACCTTTCCACTCTCCTGCCTTTCCACTCACATTAATACTTGAAAGGAAGGCGTCTTAGACAACTTTCTTTTTCTTGTTGCAAAACCCTCTGCAGCCCTCTGTGCAACTTCTAGAACACGATAGGAGATGTTTAGTGAGGAGGAACGTTTTCTCCTTGCGAGACATAGTGAAAAAGCTATTTGCTTACATGTAGGTGACAAGAAACACTTACTGCAGTGCACTGACAAGCTAATTGCTACACAACACTGGGATGGTGAAAGCAGCTTGCAAAGTGATAGAAAACAGTACCTTTCCACTCTCCTGCCTTTCCACTCACATTAATACTTGAAAGGAAGGCGTCTTAGACAACTTTCTTTTTCTTGTTGCAAAACCCTCTGCAGCCCTCTGTGCAACTTCTAGAACACGATAGGAGATGTTTAGTGAGGAGGAACGTTTTCTCCTTGCGAGACATAGTGAAAAAGCTATTTGCTTAGATGTAGGTGACAAGAAACACTTACTGCAGTGCACTGACAAGCTAATTGCTACACAACACTGGGATGGTGTAAGCAGCTTGCAAAGCGATAGAAAACAGTACCTTTCCACTCTCCTGCCTTTCCACTCACATTAATACTTGAAAGGAAGGCGTCTTAGACAACTTTCTTTTTCTTGTTGCAAAACCCTCTGCAGACCTCTGTGCAACATCTTGGACACGATAGGAGATGTTTAGTGAGGAGGAACGTTTTGTCCTTGCGAGACATAGTGAAAAAGCTATTTGCTTAGACGTAGGTGACAAGAAACACTTACTGAAGTGCACTGACAAGATAATTGCTACACAGCACTGGGATTGTGTAAGCAGCTTACAAACGGATAGAAAACAGTAACTTTCCACTCTCCTGACTTGTCCATTCACTTTAGTATTAGAATGGAAGGAGTTTTGGACATCTTTCTTTTGCTTGTTGCAAAACACTCCCCACACCAGCGTGCACCCTCCACAACAAGATGGGAGATGTTTTTTGAAGTGGCACAGTTTCTCCTTGCGAGACATAGTGAAAACGGTTTTTGCTTACATGTAGGTGACAAGAGGCACTATCTAGAGTGCACTGACAAGCTAATTGAAGCACAACACTGGGATTATGTGCCCAGCTTGCATAGTGATAGAAAACAGTACCTTTCCACTCTCCTGCCTTTCCACTCACCTTAATACTTGAAAGGAAGGCGTCTTAGACAACTTTCTTTTTCTTGTTGCAAAACCCTCTGCAGCCCTCTGTGCAACTTCTAGAACACGATAGGAGATGTTTAGTGAGGAGGAAGGTTTTCTCCTTGCGAGACATAGTGAAAAAGCTATTTGCTTAGTTGTAGGTGACAAGAAACACTTACTGCAGTGCACTGACAAGCTAATTGCTACACAACACTGGGATGGTGTAAGCAGCTTGCAAAGCGATAGAAAACAGTACCTTTCCACTCTCCTGCCTTTCCATTCACATTAATACTTGAAAGGAAGGCGTCTTAGACAACTTTCTTTTTCTTGTTGCAAAACCCTCTGCAGCCCTCTGTGCAACTTCTAGAACACGATAGGAGATGTTTAGTGAGGAGGAACGTTTTGTCCTTGCGAGACATAGTGAAAAAGCTATTTGCTTAGATGTAGGTGACAAGAGACACTTACTGCAGTGCACTGACAAGCTAATTGCTACACAACACTGGGATGGTGTAAGCAGCTTGCAAAGCGATAGAAAACAGTACCTTTCCACTCTCCTGCCTTTCCACTCACATTAATACTTGAAAGGAAGGCGTCTTAGACAACTTTCTTTTTCTTGTTGCAAAACCCTCTGCAGCCCTCTGTGTAACTACTAGAACACGATAGGAGATGTTTAGTGAGGAGGAACGTTTTCTCCTTGCGAGACATAGTGAAAAAGCTATTTGCTTAGATGTAGGTGACAAGAAACACTTACTGCAGTGCACTGACAAGGTAATTGCTACACAGCACTGGGATGGTGTAAGCAGCTTACAAACGGATAGAAAACAGTACCTTTCCACTGTCCTGACTTGTCCATTCACATTAGTATTAGAATGGAAGGAGTTTTGGACATCTTTCTTTTGCTTGTTGCAAAACACTCCCCACACCAGCGTGCACCCTCCACAACAAGATGGGAGATGTTTTTTGAAGTGGCACAGTTTCTCCTTGCGAGACATAGTGAAAAAGGTTTTTGCTAACATGTAGGTGACAAGAGGCACTATCTAGAGTGCACTGGAAAGCTAATCGAAGCACAACACTGAGATTATGTGCCCAGCTTGCAAAGTGATAGAAAACAGTACCTTTCCACTCTCCTGCCTTTCCACTCACATTAATACTTGAAAGGAAGGCGTCTTAGACAACTTTCTTTTTCTTGTTGCAAAACCCTCTGCAGCCCTCTGTGCAACTTCTAGAACACGATAGGAGATGTTTAGTGAGGAGGAACGTTTTCTCCTTGCGAGACATAGTGAAAAAGCTATTTGCTTACATGTAGGTGACAAGAAACACTTACTGCAGTGCACTGACAAGCTAATTGCTACACAACACTGGGATGGTGAAAGCAGCTTGCAAAGTGATAGAAAACAGTACCTTTCCACTCTCCTGCCTTTCCACTCACATTAATACTTGAAAGGAAGGCGTCTTAGACAACTTTCTTTTTCTTGTTGCAAAACCCTCTGCAGCCCTCTGTGCAACTTCTAGAACACGATAGGAGATGTTTAGTGAGGAGGAAGGTTTTGTCCTTGCGAGACATAGTGAAAAAGCTATTTGCTTAGATGTAGGTGACAAGAAACACTTACTGCAGTGCACTGACAAGCTAATTGCTACACAACACTGGGATGGTGTAAGCAGCTTGCAAAGCGATAGAAAACAGTACCTTTCCACTCTCCTGCCTTTCCACTCACATTAATACTTGAAAGGAAGGCGTCTTAGACAACTTTCTTTTTCTTGTTGCAAAACCCTCTGCAGACCTCTGTGCAACATCTTGGACACGATAGGAGATGTTTAGTGAGGAGGAACGTTTTGTCCTTGCGAGACATAGTGAAAAAGCTATTTGCTTAGACGTAGGTGACAAGAAACACTTACTGCAGTGCACTGACAAGATAATTGCTACACAGCACTGGGATTGTGTAAGCAGCTTACAAACGGATAGAAAACAGTAACTTTCCACTCTCCTGACTTGTCCATTCACTTTAGTATTAGAATGGAAGGAGTTTTGGACATCTTTCTTTTGCTTGTTGCAAAACACTCCCCACACCAGCGTGCACCCTCCACAACAAGATGGGAGATGTTTTTTGAAGTGGCACAGTTTCTCCTTGCGAGACATAGTGAAAAAGGTTTTTGCTTACATGTAGGTGACAAGAGGCACTATCTAGAGTGCACTGACAAGCTAATTGAAGCACAACACTGGGATTATGTGCCCAGCTTGCATAGTGATAGAAAACAGTACCTTTCCACTCTCCTGCCTTTCCACTCACATTAATACTTGAAAGGAAGGCGTCTTAGACAACTTTCTTTTTCTTGTTGCAAAACCCTCTGCAGCCCTCTGTGCAACTTCTAGAACACGATAGGAGATGTTTAGTGAGGAGGAAGGTTTTCTCCTTGCGAGACATAGTGAAAAAGCTATTTGCTTAGTTGTAGGTGACAAGAAACACTTACTGCAGTGCACTGACAAGCTAATTGCTACACAACACTGGGATGGTGTAAGCAGCTTGCAAAGCGATAGAAAACAGTACCTTTCCACTCTCCTGCCTTTCCATTCACATTAATACTTGAAAGGAAGGCGTCTTAGACAACTTTCTTTTTCTTGTTGCAAAACCCTCTGCAGCCCTCTGTGCAACTTCTAGAACACGATAGGAGATGTTTAGTGAGGAGGAACGTTTTGTCCTTGCGAGACATAGTGAAAAAGCTATTTGCTTAGATGTAGGTGACAAGAGACACTTACTGCAGTGCACTGACAAGCTAATTGCTACACAACACTGGGATGGTGTAAGCAGCTTGCAAAGCGATAGAAAACAGTACCTTTCCACTCTCCTGCCTTTCCACTCACATTAATACTTGAAAGGAAGGCGTCTTAGACAACTTTCTTTTTCTTGTTGCAAAACCCTCTGCAGCCCTCTGTGTAACTACTAGAACACGATAGGAGATGTTTAGTGAGGAGGAACGTTTTCTCCTTGCGAGACATAGTGAAAAAGCTATTTGCTTAGATGTAGGTGACAAGAAACACTTACTGCAGTGCACTGACAAGGTAATTGCTACACAGCACTGGGATTGTGTAAGCAGCTTACAAACGGATAGAAAACAGTACCTTTCCACTGTCCTGACTTGTCCATTCACATTAGTATTAGAATGGAAGGAGTTTTGGACATCTTTCTTTTGCTTGTTGCAAAACACTCCCCACACCAGCGTGCACCCTCCACAACAAGATGGGAGATGTTTTTTGAAGTGGCACAGTTTCTCCTTGCGAGACATAGTGAAAAAGGTTTTTGCTAACATGTAGGTGACAAGAGGCACTATCTAGAGTGCACTGGAAAGCTAATCGAAGCACAACACTGGGATTATGTGCCCAGCTTGCAAAGTGATAGAAAACAGTACCTTTCCACTCTCCTGCCTTTCCACTCACATTAATACTTGAAAGGAAGGCGTCTTAGACAACTTTCTTTTTCTTAATGCAAAACCCTCTGCAGCCCTCTGTGCAACTTCTAGAACACGATAGGAGATGTTTAGTGAGGAGGAACGTTTTCTCCTTGCGAGACATAGTGAAAAAGCTATTTGCTTAGTTGTAGGTGACAAGAAACACTTACTGCAGTGCACTGACAAGCTAATTGCTACACAACACTGGGATGGTGTAAGCAGCTTGCAAAGCGATAGAAAACAGTACCTTTCCACTCTCCTGCCTTTCCATTCACATTAATACTTGAAAGGAAGGCGTCTTAGACAACTTTCTTTTTCTTGTTGCAAAACCCTCTGCAGCCCTCTGTGCAACTTCTAGAACACGATAGGAGATGTTTAGTGAGGAGGAACGTTTTGTCCTTGCGAGACATAGTGAAAAAGCTATTTGCTTAGATGTAGGTGACAAGAGACACTTACTGCAGTGCACTGACAAGCTAATTGCTACACAACACTGGGATGGTGTAAGCAGCTTGCAAAGCGATAGAAAACAGTACCTTTCCACTCTCCTGCCTTTCCACTCACATTAATACTTGAAAGGAAGGCGTCTTAGACAACTTTCTTTTTCTTGTTGCAAAACCCTCTGCAGCCCTCTGTGTAACTACTAGAACACGATAGGAGATGTTTAGTGAGGAGGAACGTTTTCTCCTTGCGAGACATAGTGAAAAAGCTATTTGCTTAGATGTAGGTGACAAGAAACACTTACTGCAGTGCACTGACAAGGTAATTGCTACACAGCACTGGGATTGTGTAAGCAGCTTACAAACGGATAGAAAACAGTACCTTTCCACTGTCCTGACTTGTCCATTCACATTAGTATTAGAATGGAAGGAGTTTTGGACATCTTTCTTTTGCTTGTTGCAAAACACTCCCCACACCAGCGTGCACCCTCCACAACAAGATGGGAGATGTTTTTTGAAGTGGCACAGTTTCTCCTTGCGAGACATAGTGAAAAAGGTTTTTGCTAACATGTAGGTGACAAGAGGCACTATCTAGAGTGCACTGGAAAGCTAATCGAAGCACAACACTGGGATTATGTGCCCAGCTTGCAAAGTGATAGAAAACAGTACCTTTCCACTCTCCTGCCTTTCCACTCACATTAATACTTGAAAGGAAGGCGTCTTAGACAACTTTCTTTTTCTTGTTGCAAAACCCTCTGCAGCCCTCTGTGCAACTTCTAGAACACGATAGGAGATGTTTAGTGAGGAGGAAGGTTTTCTCCTTGCGAGACATAGTGAAAAAGCTATTTGCTTAGATGTAGGTGACAAGAAACACTTACTGCAGTGCACTGACAAGCTAATTGCTACACAACACGGGGATGGTGTAAGCAGCTTGCAAAGTGATAGAAAACAGTACCTTTCCACTCTCCTGCCTTTCCATTCACATTAATACTTGAAAGGAAGGCGTCTTAGACAACTTTCTTTTTCTTGTTGCAAAACCCTCTGCAGCCCTCTGTGCAACTTCTAGAACACGATAGGAGATGTTTAGTGAGGAGGAACGTTTTCTCTTTGCGAGACATAGTGAAAAAGGTATTTGCTTATATGTAGGTGACAGGAAACACTTACTGCAGTGCACTGACAAGCTAATTGCTACACAGCACTGTGATGGTGTAAGCAGCTTACAAATGGATAGAAAACAGTACCTTTCCACTCTCCTGATTTGTCCATTCACATTAGTATTGGAATGGAAGGAGTTTTGGACATCTTTCTTTTGCTTGTTGCAAAACACTCCCCACACCAGCGTGCACCCTCCACAACAAGATGGGAGATGTTTTTTGAAGTGGCACAGTTTCTCCTTGCGAGACATAGTGAAAAAGGTTTTTGCTTACATGTAGGTGACAAGAGGCACTATCTAGAGTGCACTGGAAAGCTAATCGAAGCACAACACTGGGATTATGTGCCCAGCTTGCAAAGTGATAGAAAACAGTACCTTTCCACTCTCCTGCCTTTCCATTCACATTAATACTTGAAAGGAAGGCGTCTTAGACAACTTTCTTTTTCTTGTTGCAAAACCCTCTGCAGCCCTCTGTGCAACTTCTAGAACACGATAGGAGATGTTTAGTGAGGAGGAACGTTTTCTCCTTGCGAGACATAGTGAAAAAGCTATTTGCTTAGATGGAGGTGACAAGAAACACTTACTGCAGTGCACTGACAAGCTAATTGCTACACAACACTGGGATGGTGTAAGCAGCTTGCAAAGTGATAGAAAACAGTACCTTTCCACTCTCCTGCCTTTTCCATTTATATTAATACTCGAAAGGAAGCAATTTTGGACAACAGTCGTTTGCTTCTTGGAAAGCACTCTGCAGCCTTGCGTGCAACCTCTAGAACAAGATGGAAGATGTTTTCTGAACAGACACACTTTCTCTTTAAGAGATATAGTAAAAAAGCTTTTTGCTTAGATGTATGTGACAATAGGCACTTGCGAGAGTGCACTACAAGTGTAATCTCTGCACAAGACTGGGATTGTGTGCCCAGCTTGCAAACTGATATGAAACAGTACTTTTCCACTCTCTTGCCTTTCCTTTCACATTGATACTTGAAAGGAAGGCATCTTAGACAACTTTTTTTTCTTGTTGCAAAACCTTCTGCAGCCCTCTGTGCAACTTCTAGAACACGATAGGAGATGTTTAGTGAGGAGGAAGGTTTTGTCCTTGCGAGACATAGTGAAAAAGCTATTTGCTTAGATGTAGGTGACAAGAAACACTTACTGCAGTGCACTGAAAATGTAACTGCTACACAGCACTGCGATTGTGTTAGCAGCCTGCAAAGTGCTAGAAAACAGTACTTTCCCACTCTCTTGCCTTTCCCTTCACATTAATACTTGAAAGGAAGGCATCTTAGGCAACTTCTTTTTCTTGCTGCAAAACACACTGCAGCCCTCTGTGCAACTTCTAGAACACGATAGGAAATGTTTAGTGAGCAGGAAGGTTTTCTCCTTGCGAGACATAGTGAAAAAGCTATTTGCTTAGATGTAGGTGACAAGAAACACTTACTGCAGTGCACTGAAAAGCTAACTGCTACACAGCACTGCGATTGTGTTAGCAGCCTGCAAAGTGCTAGAAAACAGTACTTTCCCACTCTCTTGCCTTTCCCTTCACATTAATACTTGAAAGGAAGGCATCTTAGACAACTTTCTTTTTCTTGAGTCAAAAAACTCTGCAGCCCTCTCTGCAACATCTACAACACGATGGAAGTTGTTTAGTGAGCAGGAAGGTTTTCTCCTTGCGAGACATAGTGAAAAAGCTATTTGCTTAGATGTAGGTGACAAGAAACACTTACTGCAGTGCACTGACAAGATAATTGCTACACAACACTGGGATTGTGTAAGCAGCTTACAAACGGATAGAAAACAGTACCTTACCACTCTCTTGACTTGTCCATTCACATTAGTATTAGAATGGAAGGAGTTTTGGACATCTTTCTTTTGCTTGTTGCAAAACACTCCCCACACCAGCGTGCACCCTCCACAACAAGATGGGAGATGTTTTTTGAAGTGGCACAGTTTCTCCTTGCGAGACATAGTGAAAAAGGTTTTTGCTTACATGTAGGTGACAAGAGGCACTATCTAGAGTGCACTGACAAGCTAATTGAAGCACAACACTGGGATTATGTGCCCAGCTTGCATAGTGATAGAAAACATTACCTTTCCACTCTCCTGCCTTTCCATTCACATTAATACTTGAAAGGAAGGCGTCTTAGACAACTTTCTTTTTCTTGTTGCAAAACCTTCTGCAGCCCTCTGTGCAACTTCTAGAACACGATAGGAGATGTTTAGTGAGGAGGAACGTTTTCTCCTTGCGAGACATAGTGAAAAAGCTATTTGCTTAGATGTAGGTGACAAGAAACACTTACTGCAGTGCACTGACAAGCTAATTGCTACACAACACTGGGATGGTGTAAGCAGCTTGCAAAGTGATAGAAAACAGTACCTTTCCACTCTCCTGCCTTTCCACTCACATTAATACTTGAAAGGAAGGCGTCTTAGACAACTTTCTTTTTCTTGTTGCAAAACCCTCTGCAGCCCTCTGTGCAACATCTAGGACACGATAGGAGATGTTTAGTGAGGAGGAACGTTTTGTCCTTGCGAGACATAGTGAAAAAGGTTTTTGCTTAGATGTAGGTGACAAGAAACACTTACTGCAGTGCACTGACAAGCTAATTGCTACACAACACTGGGATTGTGTAAGCAGCTTACAAACGGATAGAAAGCAGTACCTTACCACTCTCCTGACTTGTCCATTCACATTAGTATTAGAATGGAAGGAGTTTTGGACATCTTTCTTTTGCTTGTTGCAAAACACTCCCCACACCAGCGTGCACCCTCCACAACAAGATGGGAGATGTTTTTTGAAGTGGCACAGTTTCTCCTTGCGAGACATAGTGAAAAAGGTTTTTGCTTACATGTAGGTGACAAGAGGCACTATCTAGAGTGCACTGGAAAGCTAATCGAAGCACAACACTGGGATTATGTGCCCAGCTTGCAAAGTGATAGAAAACAGTACCTTTCCACTCTCCTGCCTTTCCACTCACATTAATACTTGAAAGGAAGGCGTCTTAGACAACTTTCTTTTTCATGTTGCAAAACCCTCTGCAGCCCTCGGTGCAACTTCTAGAACACGATAGGAGATGTTTAGTGAGGAGGAACGTTTTCTCCTTGCGAGACATAGTGAAAAAGCTATTTGCTTAGATGTGGGTGACAAGAAACACTTACTGCAGTGCACTGACAAGCTAATTGCTACAAAACACTGGGATGGTGTAAGCAGCTTGCAAAGCGATAGAAAACAGTACCTTTCCACTCTCCTGCCTTTCCACTCACATTAATACTTGAAAGGAAGGCGTCTTAGACAACTTTCTTTTTCTTGTTGCAAAACCCTCTGCAGCCCTCTGTGCAACATCTAGGACACGATAGGAGATGTTTAGTGAGGAGGAACGTTTTCTCCTTGCGAGACATAGTGAAAAAGCTATTTGCTTACATGTAGGTGACAAGAAACACTTACTGCACTGCACTGACAAGCTAATTGCTACACAACACTGGGATGGTGTAAGCAGCTTGCAAAGTGCTAGAAAACAGTACCTTTCCACTCTCCTGCCTTTCCATTCACATTAATACTTGAAAGGAAGGCATCTTAGACAACTTTCTTTTTCTTGTTGCAAAACCTTCTGCAGCCCTCTGTGCAACTTCTAGAACACGATAGGAGATGTTTAGTGAGGAGGAAGGTTTTCTCCTTGCGAGACATAGTGAAAAAGCTATTTGCTTAGATGTAGGTGACAAGAAACACTTACTGCAGTGCACTGAAAATGTAACTGCTACACAGCACTGCGATTGTGTTAGCAGCCTGCAAAGTGCTAGAAAACAGTACTTTCCCACTCTCTTGCCTTTCCCTTCACATTAATACTTGAAAGGAAGGCATCTTAGGCAACTTCTTTTTCTTGCTGCAAAACACACTGCAGCCCTCTGTGCAACTTCTAGAACACGATAGGAAATGTTTAGTGAGCAGGAAGGTTTTCTCCTTGCGAGACATAGTGAAAAAGCTATTTGCTTAGATGTAGGTGACAAGAAACACTTACTGCAGTGCACTGAAAAGCTAACTGCTACACAGCACTGCGATTGTGTTAGCAGCCTGCAAAGTGCTAGAAAACAGTACTTTCCCACTCTCTTGCCTTTCCCTTCACATTAATACTTGAAAGGAAGGCATCTTAGACAACGTTCTTTTTCTTGTGTCAAAAAACTCTGCAGCCCTCTCTGCAACATCTACAACACGATGGAAGTTGTTTAGTGAGCAGAAAGGTTTTCTCCTTGCGAGACATAGTGAAAAAGCTTTTTGCTTAGATGTAGGTGACAAGAAACACTTACTGCAGTGCACTGAACAGCTAACTGCTACACAGCACTAGGACTGTGTTAGCAGCGTGCAAAGTGCTAGAAAACAGTACTTTCCCACTCTCTTGCCTTTCCCTTCACATTAATACTTGAAAGGAAGGCATCGTAGACAACTTTCTTTTTCTTGCTGCAAAACACACTGCAGACCTCTGTGCAACTTCTAGAACACGATAGGAAATGTTTAGTGAGAAGCAACGTTTTCTCCTTGCGAGACAAAGTGAAAAAGCTATTTGCTCAGATGTAGGTATCAAGAAACACTTACTGCAGTGCACTGACAAGCTAATTGCTACACAGCGCTGCGATTGTGTTAGCAGCTTGCAAAGTGCTAGAAAACAGTACTTTTCCACTCTCTTGCCTTTCCCTTCACATTAATACTTGAAAGGAAGGCGTCTTAGACATCTTTCTTTCTCTTGTTACAGAACACACTGCAGCCCTCTGTGAAACTTCTAGAACACGATAAGAGATGTTTAGTGAGCAAGAAGGTTTTCTCCTTGCGAGACATAGTGAAAAAGCTATTTGCTTAGATGTAGGTGACAAGAAACACTTACTGCAGTGCACTGAAAAGCTAACTGCTACACAGCACTGCGATTGTGTTAGCAGCCTGCAAAGTGCTAGAAAACAGTACTTTCCCACTCTCTTGCCTTTCCCTTCACATTAATACTTGAAAGGAAGGCATCTTAGACAACTTTCTTTTTCTTGAGTCAAAAAACTCTGCAGCCCTCTCTGCAACATCTACAACACGATGGAAGTTGTTTAGTGAGCAGGAAGGTTTTCTCCTTGCGAGACATAGTGAAAAAGCTATTTGCTTAGATGTAGGTGACAAGAAACACTTACTGCAGTGCACTGACAAGATAATTGCTACACAACACTGGGATTGTGTAAGCAGCTTACAAACGGATAGAAAACAGTACCTTACCACTCTCTTGACTTGTCCATTCACATTAGTATTAGAATGGAAGGAGTTTTGGACATCTTTCTTTTGCTTGTTGCAAAACACTCCCCACACCAGCGTGCACCCTCCACAACAAGATGGGAGATGTTTTTTGAAGTGGCACAGTTTCTCCTTGCGAGACATAGTGAAAAAGGTTTTTGCTTACATGTAGGTGACAAGAGGCACTATCTAGAGTGCACTGACAAGCTAATTGAAGCACAACACTGGGATTATGTGCCCAGCTTGCATAGTGATAGAAAACATTACCTTTCCACTCTCCTGCCTTTCCATTCACATTAATACTTGAAAGGAAGGCGTCTTAGACAACTTTCTTTTTCTTGTTGCAAAACCTTCTGCAGCCCTCTGTGCAACTTCTAGAACACGATAGGAGATGTTTAGTGAGGAGGAACGTTTTCTCCTTGCGAGACATAGTGAAAAAGCTATTTGCTTAGATGTAGGTGACAAGAAACACTTACTGCAGTGCACTGACAAGCTAATTGCTACACAACACTGGGATGGTGTAAGCAGCTTGCAAAGTGATAGAAAACAGTACCTTTCCACTCTCCTGCCTTTCCACTCACATTAATACTTGAAAGGAAGGCGTCTTAGACAACTTTCTTTTTCTTGTTGCAAAACCCTCTGCAGCCCTCTGTGTAACTACTAGAACACGATAGGAGATGTTTAGTGAGGAGGAACGTTTTCTCCTTGCGAGACATAGTGAAAAAGCTATTTGCTTAGATGTAGGTGACAAGAAACACTTACTGCAGTGCACTGACAAGGTAATTGCTACACAACACTGGGATTGTGTAAGCAGCTTACAAACGGATAGAAAACAGTACCTTACCACTCTCCTGACTTGTCCATTCACATTAGTATTAGAATGGAAGGAGTTTTGGACATCTTTCTTTTGCTTGTTGCAAAACACTCCCCACACCAGCGTGCACCCTCCACAACAAGATGGGAGATGTTTTTTGAAGTGGCACAGTTTCTCCTTGCGAGACATAGTGAAAAAGGTTTTTGCTTACATGTAGGTGACAAGAGGCACTATCTAGAGTGCACTGGAAAGCTAATCGAAGCACAACACTGGGATTATGTGCCCAGCTTGCAAAGTGATAGAAAACAGTACCTTTCCACTCTCCTGCCTTTCCACTCACATTAATACTTGAAAGGAAGGCGTCTTAGACAACTTTCTTTTTCATGTTGCAAAACCCTCTGCAGCCCTCGGTGCAACTTCTAGAACACGATAGGAGATGTTTAGTGAGGAGGAACGTTTTCTCCTTGCGAGACATAGTGAAAAAGCTATTTGCTTAGTTGTAGGTGACAAGAAACACTTACTGCAGTGCACTGACAAGCTAATTGCTACACAACACTGGGATGGTGTAAGCAGCTTGCAAAGCGATAGAAAACAGTACCTTTCCACTCTCCTGCCTTTCCATTCACATTAATACTTGAAAGGAAGGCGTCTTAGACAACTTTCTTTTTCTTGTTGCAAAACCCTCTGCAGCCCTCTGTGCAACTTCTAGAACACGATAGGAGATGTTTAGTGAGGAGGAACGTTTTGTCCTTGCGAGACATAGTGAAAAAGCTATTTGCTTAGATGTAGGTGACAAGAGACACTTACTGCAGTGCACTGACAAGCTAATTGCTACACAACACTGGGATGGTGTAAGCAGCTTGCAAAGCGATAGAAAACAGTACCTTTCCACTCTCCTGCCTTTCCACTCACATTAATACTTGAAAGGAAGGCGTCTTAGACAACTTTCTTTTTCTTGTTGCAAAACCCTCTGCAGCCCTCTGTGTAACTACTAGAACACGATAGGAGATGTTTAGTGAGGAGGAACGTTTTCTCCTTGCGAGACATAGTGAAAAAGCTATTTGCTTAGATGTAGGTGACAAGAAACACTTACTGCAGTGCACTGACAAGGTAATTGCTACACAGCACTGGGATTGTGTAAGCAGCTTACAAACGGATAGAAAACAGTACCTTTCCACTGTCCTGACTTGTCCATTCACATTAGTATTAGAATGGAAGGAGTTTTGGACATCTTTCTTTTGCTTGTTGCAAAACACTCCCCACACCAGCGTGCACCCTCCACAACAAGATGGGAGATGTTTTTTGAAGTGGCACAGTTTCTCCTTGCGAGACATAGTGAAAAAGGTTTTTGCTAACATGTAGGTGACAAGAGGCACTATCTAGAGTGCACTGGAAAGCTAATCGAAGCACAACACTGGGATTATGTGCCCAGCTTGCAAAGTGATAGAAAACAGTACCTTTCCACTCTCCTGCCTTTCCACTCACATTAATACTTGAAAGGAAGGCGTCTTAGACAACTTTCTTTTTCTTGTTGCAAAACCCTCTGCAGCCCTCTGTGCAACTTCTAGAACACGATAGGAGATGTTTAGTGAGGAGGAAGGTTTTCTCCTTGCGAGACATAGTGAAAAAGCTATTTGCTTAGATGTAGGTGACAAGAAACACTTACTGCAGTGCACTGACAAGCTAATTGCTACACAACACGGGGATGGTGTAAGCAGCTTGCAAAGTGATAGAAAACAGTACCTTTCCACTCTCCTGCCTTTCCATTCACATTAATACTTGAAAGGAAGGCGTCTTAGACAACTTTCTTTTTCTTGTTGCAAAACCCTCTGCAGCCCTCTGTGCAACTTCTAGAACACGATAGGAGATGTTTAGTGAGGAGGAACGTTTTCTCTTTGCGAGACATAGTGAAAAAGGTATTTGCTTATATGTAGGTGACAGGAAACACTTACTGCAGTGCACTGACAAGCTAATTGCTACACAGCACTGTGATGGTGTAAGCAGCTTACAAATGGATAGAAAACAGTACCTTTCCACTCTCCTGATTTGTCCATTCACATTAGTATTGGAATGGAAGGAGTTTTGGACATCTTTCTTTTGCTTGTTGCAAAACACTCCCCACACCAGCGTGCACCCTCCACAACAAGATGGGAGATGTTTTTTGAAGTGGCACAGTTTCTCCTTGCGAGACATAGTGAAAAAGGTTTTTGCTTACATGTAGGTGACAAGAGGCACTATCTAGAGTGCACTGGAAAGCTAATCGAAGCACAACACTGGGATTATGTGCCCAGCTTGCAAAGTGATAGAAAACAGTACCTTTCCACTCTCCTGCCTTTCCATTCACATTAATACTTGAAAGGAAGGCGTCTTAGACAACTTTCTTTTTCTTGTTGCAAAACCCTCTGCAGCCCTCTGTGCAACTTCTAGAACACGATAGGAGATGTTTAGTGAGGAGGAACGTTTTCTCCTTGCGAGACATAGTGAAAAAGCTATTTGCTTAGATGGAGGTGACAAGAAACACTTACTGCAGTGCACTGACAAGCTAATTGCTACACAACACTGGGATGGTGTAAGCAGCTTGCAAAGTGATAGAAAACAGTACCTTTCCACTCTCCTGCCTTTTCCATTTATATTAATACTCGAAAGGAAGCAATTTTGGACAACAGTCGTTTGCTTCTTGGAAAGCACTCTGCAGCCTTGCGTGCAACCTCTAGAACAAGATGGAAGATGTTTTCTGAACAGACACACTTTCTCTTTAAGAGATATAGTAAAAAAGCTTTTTGCTTAGATGTATGTGACAATAGGCACTTGCGAGAGTGCACTACAAGTGTAATCTCTGCACAAGACTGGGATTGTGTGCCCAGCTTGCAAACTGATATGAAACAGTACTTTTCCACTCTCTTGCCTTTCCTTTCACATTGATACTTGAAAGGAAGGCATCTTAGACAACTTTTTTTTCTTGTTGCAAAACCTTCTGCAGCCCTCTGTGCAACTTCTAGAACACGATAGGAGATGTTTAGTGAGGAGGAAGGTTTTGTCCTTGCGAGACATAGTGAAAAAGCTATTTGCTTAGATGTAGGTGACAAGAAACACTTACTGCAGTGCACTGAAAATGTAACTGCTACACAGCACTGCGATTGTGTTAGCAGCCTGCAAAGTGCTAGAAAACAGTACTTTCCCACTCTCTTGCCTTTCCCTTCACATTAATACTTGAAAGGAAGGCATCTTAGGCAACTTCTTTTTCTTGCTGCAAAACACACTGCAGCCCTCTGTGCAACTTCTAGAACACGATAGGAAATGTTTAGTGAGCAGGAAGGTTTTCTCCTTGCGAGACATAGTGAAAAAGCTATTTGCTTAGATGTAGGTGACAAGAAACACTTACTGCAGTGCACTGAAAAGCTAACTGCTACACAGCACTGCGATTGTGTTAGCAGCCTGCAAAGTGCTAGAAAACAGTACTTTCCCACTCTCTTGCCTTTCCCTTCACATTAATACTTGAAAGGAAGGCATCTTAGACAACTTTCTTTTTCTTGAGTCAAAAAACTCTGCAGCCCTCTCTGCAACATCTACAACACGATGGAAGTTGTTTAGTGAGCAGGAAGGTTTTCTCCTTGCGAGACATAGTGAAAAAGCTATTTGCTTAGATGTAGGTGACAAGAAACACTTACTGCAGTGCACTGACAAGATAATTGCTACACAACACTGGGATTGTGTAAGCAGCTTACAAACGGATAGAAAACAGTACCTTACCACTCTCTTGACTTGTCCATTCACATTAGTATTAGAATGGAAGGAGTTTTGGACATCTTTCTTTTGCTTGTTGCAAAACACTCCCCACACCAGCGTGCACCCTCCACAACAAGATGGGAGATGTTTTTTGAAGTGGCACAGTTTCTCCTTGCGAGACATAGTGAAAAAGGTTTTTGCTTACATGTAGGTGACAAGAGGCACTATCTAGAGTGCACTGACAAGCTAATTGAAGCACAACACTGGGATTATGTGCCCAGCTTGCATAGTGATAGAAAACATTACCTTTCCACTCTCCTGCCTTTCCATTCACATTAATACTTGAAAGGAAGGCGTCTTAGACAACTTTCTTTTTCTTGTTGCAAAACCTTCTGCAGCCCTCTGTGCAACTTCTAGAACACGATAGGAGATGTTTAGTGAGGAGGAACGTTTTCTCCTTGCGAGACATAGTGAAAAAGCTATTTGCTTAGATGTAGGTGACAAGAAACACTTACTGCAGTGCACTGACAAGCTAATTGCTACACAACACTGGGATGGTGTAAGCAGCTTGCAAAGTGATAGAAAACAGTACCTTTCCACTCTCCTGCCTTTCCACTCACATTAATACTTGAAAGGAAGGCGTCTTAGACAACTTTCTTTTTCTTGTTGCAAAACCCTCTGCAGCCCTCTGTGCAACATCTAGGACACGATAGGAGATGTTTAGTGAGGAGGAACGTTTTGTCCTTGCGAGACATAGTGAAAAAGGTTTTTGCTTAGATGTAGGTGACAAGAAACACTTACTGCAGTGCACTGACAAGCTAATTGCTACACAACACTGGGATTGTGTAAGCAGCTTATAAACGGATAGAAAACAGTACCTTACCACTCTCCTGACTTGTCCATTCACATTAGTATTAGAATGGAAGGAGTTTTGGACATCTTTCTTTTGCTTGTTGCAAAACACTCCCCACACCAGCGTGCACCCTCCACAACAAGATGGGAGATGTTTTTTGAAGTGGCACAGTTTCTCCTTGCGAGACATAGTGAAAAAGGTTTTTGCTTACATGTAGGTGACAAGAGGCACTATCTAGAGTGCACTGGAAAGCTAATCGAAGCACAACACTGGGATTATGTGCCCAGCTTGCAAAGTGATAGAAAACAGTACCTTTCCACTCTCCTGCCTTTCCACTCACATTAATACTTGAAAGGAAGGCGTCTTAGACAACTTTCTTTTTCATGTTGCAAAACCCTCTGCAGCCCTCGGTGCAACTTCTAGAACACGATAGGAGATGTTTAGTGAGGAGGAACGTTTTCTCCTTGCGAGACATAGTGAAAAAGCTATTTGCTTAGATGTGGGTGACAAGAAACACTTACTGCAGTGCACTGACAAGCTAATTGCTACAAAACACTGGGATGGTGTAAGCAGCTTGCAAAGCGATAGAAAACAGTACCTTTCCACTCTCCTGCCTTTCCACTCACATTAATACTTGAAAGGAAGGCGTCTTAGACAACTTTCTTTTTCTTGTTGCAAAACCCTCTGCAGCCCTCTGTGCAACATCTAGGACACGATAGGAGATGTTTAGTGAGGAGGAACGTTTTCTCCTTGCGAGACATAGTGAAAAAGCTATTTGCTTACATGTAGGTGACAAGAAACACTTACTGCACTGCACTGACAAGCTAATTGCTACACAACACTGGGATGGTGTAAGCAGCTTGCAAAGTGCTAGAAAACAGTACCTTTCCACTCTCCTGCCTTTCCATTCACATTAATACTTGAAAGGAAGGCATCTTAGACAACTTTCTTTTTCTTGTTGCAAAACCTTCTGCAGCCCTCTGTGCAACTTCTAGAACACGATAGGAGATGTTTAGTGAGGAGGAAGGTTTTCTCCTTGCGAGACATAGTGAAAAAGCTATTTGCTTAGATGTAGGTGACAAGAAACACTTACTGCAGTGCACTGAAAATGTAACTGCTACACAGCACTGCGATTGTGTTAGCAGCCTGCAAAGTGCTAGAAAACAGTACTTTCCCACTCTCTTGCCTTTCCCTTCACATTAATACTTGAAAGGAAGGCATCTTAGGCAACTTCTTTTTCTTGCTGCAAAACACACTGCAGCCCTCTGTGCAACTTCTAGAACACGATAGGAAATGTTTAGTGAGCAGGAAGGTTTTCTCCTTGCGAGACATAGTGAAAAAGCTATTTGCTTAGATGTAGGTGACAAGAAACACTTACTGCAGTGCACTGAAAAGCTAACTGCTACACAGCACTGCGATTGTGTTAGCAGCCTGCAAAGTGCTAGAAAACAGTACTTTCCCACTCTCTTGCCTTTCCCTTCACATTAATACTTGAAAGGAAGGCATCTTAGACAACGTTCTTTTTCTTGTGTCAAAAAACTCTGCAGCCCTCTCTGCAACATCTACAACACGATGGAAGTTGTTTAGTGAGCAGAAAGGTTTTCTCCTTGCGAGACATAGTGAAAAAGCTTTTTGCTTAGATGTAGGTGACAAGAAACACTTACTGCAGTGCACTGAACAGCTAACTGCTACACAGCACTAGGACTGTGTTAGCAGCGTGCAAAGTGCTAGAAAACAGTACTTTCCCACTCTCTTGCCTTTCCCTTCACATTAATACTTGAAAGGAAGGCATCGTAGACAACTTTCTTTTTCTTGCTGCAAAACACACTGCAGACCTCTGTGCAACTTCTAGAACACGATAGGAAATGTTTAGTGAGAAGCAACGTTTTCTCCTTGCGAGACAAAGTGAAAAAGCTATTTGCTCAGATGTAGGTATCAAGAAACACTTACTGCAGTGCACTGACAAGCTAATTGCTACACAGCGCTGCGATTGTGTTAGCAGCTTGCAAAGTGCTAGAAAACAGTACTTTTCCACTCTCTTGCCTTTCCCTTCACATTAATACTTGAAAGGAAGGCGTCTTAGACATCTTTCTTTCTCTTGTTACAGAACACACTGCAGCCCTCTGTGAAACTTCTAGAACACGATAAGAGATGTTTAGTGAGCAAGAAGGTTTTCTCCTTGCGAGACATAGTGAAAAAGCTATTTGCTTAGATGTAGGTGACAAGAAACACTTACTGCAGTGCACTGAAAAGCTAACTGCTACACAGCACTGCGATTGTGTTAGCAGCCTGCAAAGTGCTAGAAAACAGTACTTTCCCACTCTCTTGCCTTTCCCTTCACATTAATACTTGAAAGGAAGGCATCTTAGACAACTTTCTTTTTCTTGAGTCAAAAAACTCTGCAGCCCTCTCTGCAACATCTACAACACGATGGAAGTTGTTTAGTGAGCAGGAAGGTTTTCTCCTTGCGAGACATAGTGAAAAAGCTATTTGCTTAGATGTAGGTGACAAGAAACACTTACTGCAGTGCACTGACAAGATAATTGCTACACAACACTGGGATTGTGTAAGCAGCTTACAAACGGATAGAAAACAGTACCTTACCACTCTCTTGACTTGTCCATTCACATTAGTATTAGAATGGAAGGAGTTTTGGACATCTTTCTTTTGCTTGTTGCAAAACACTCCCCACACCAGCGTGCACCCTCCACAACAAGATGGGAGATGTTTTTTGAAGTGGCACAGTTTCTCCTTGCGAGACATAGTGAAAAAGGTTTTTGCTTACATGTAGGTGACAAGAGGCACTATCTAGAGTGCACTGACAAGCTAATTGAAGCACAACACTGGGATTATGTGCCCAGCTTGCATAGTGATAGAAAACATTACCTTTCCACTCTCCTGCCTTTCCATTCACATTAATACTTGAAAGGAAGGCGTCTTAGACAACTTTCTTTTTCTTGTTGCAAAACCTTCTGCAGCCCTCTGTGCAACTTCTAGAACACGATAGGAGATGTTTAGTGAGGAGGAACGTTTTCTCCTTGCGAGACATAGTGAAAAAGCTATTTGCTTAGATGTAGGTGACAAGAAACACTTACTGCAGTGCACTGACAAGCTAATTGCTACACAACACTGGGATGGTGTAAGCAGCTTGCAAAGTGATAGAAAACAGTACCTTTCCACTCTCCTGCCTTTCCACTCACATTAATACTTGAAAGGAAGGCGTCTTAGACAACTTTCTTTTTCTTGTTGCAAAACCCTCTGCAGCCCTCTGTGCAACATCTAGGACACGATAGGAGATGTTTAGTGAGGAGGAACGTTTTGTCCTTGCGAGACATAGTGAAAAAGGTTTTTGCTTAGATGTAGGTGACAAGAAACACTTACTGCAGTGCACTGACAAGCTAATTGCTACACAACACTGGGATTGTGTAAGCAGCTTACAAACGGATAGAAAACAGTACCTTACCACTCTCCTGACTTGTCCATTCACATTAGTATTAGAATGGAAGGAGTTTTGGACATCTTTCTTTTGCTTGTTGCAAAACACTCCCCACACCAGCGTGCACCCTCCACAACAAGATGGGAGATGTTTTTTGAAGTGGCACAGTTTCTCCTTGCGAGACATAGTGAAAAAGGTTTTTGCTTACATGTAGGTGACAAGAGGCACTATCTAGAGTGCACTGGAAAGCTAATCGAAGCACAACACTGGGATTATGTGCCCAGCTTGCAAAGTGATAGAAAACAGTACCTTTCCACTCTCCTGCCTTTCCACTCACATTAATACTTGAAAGGAAGGCGTCTTAGACAACTTTCTTTTTCATGTTGCAAAACCCTCTGCAGCCCTCGGTGCAACTTCTAGAACACGATAGGAGATGTTTAGTGAGGAGGAACGTTTTCTCCTTGCGAGACATAGTGAAAAAGCTATTTGCTTAGATGTGGGTGACAAGAAACACTTACTGCAGTGCACTGACAAGCTAATTGCTACAAAACACTGGGATGGTGTAAGCAGCTTGCAAAGCGATAGAAAACAGTACCTTTCCACTCTCCTGCCTTTCCATTCACATTAATACTTGAAAGGAAGGCGTCTTAGACAACTTTCTTTTTCTTGTTGCAAAACCCTCTGCAGCCCTCTGTGCAACATCTAGGACACGATAGGAGATGTTTAGTGAGGAGGAACGTTTTGTCCTTGCGAGACATAGTGAAAAAGGTTTTTGCTTAGATGTAGGTGACAAGAAACACTTACTGCAGTGCACTGACAAGCTAATTGCTACACAACACTGGGATTGTGTAAGCAGCTTACAAACGGATAGAAAACAGTACCTTACCACTCTCCTGACTTGTCCATTCACATTAGTATTAGAATGGAAGGAGTTTTGGACATCTTTCTTTTGCTTGTTGCAAAACACTCCCCACACCAGCGTGCACCCTCCACAACAAGATGGGAGATGTTTTTTGAAGTGGCACAGTTTCTCCTTGCGAGACATAGTGAAAAAGGTTTTTGCTTACATGTAGGTGACAAGAGGCACTATCTAGAGTGCACTGGAAAGCTAATCGAAGCACAACACTGGGATTATGTGCCCAGCTTGCAAAGTGATAGAAAACAGTACCTTTCCACTCTCCTGCCTTTCCACTCACATTAATACTTGAAAGGAAGGCGTCTTAGACAACTTTCTTTTTCTTAATGCAAAACCCTCTGCAGCCCTCTGTGCAACTTCTAGAACACGATAGGAGATGTTTAGTGAGGAGGAACGTTTTCTCCTTGCGAGACATAGTGAAAAAGCTATTTGCTTAGTTGTAGGTGACAAGAAACACTTACTGCAGTGCACTGACAAGCTAATTGCTACACAACACTGGGATGGTGTAAGCAGCTTGCAAAGCGATAGAAAACAGTACCTTTCCACTCTCCTGCCTTTCCATTCACATTAATACTTGAAAGGAAGGCGTCTTAGACAACTTTCTTTTTCTTGTTGCAAAACCCTCTGCAGCCCTCTTTGCAACTTCTAGAACACGATAGGAGATGTTTAGTGAGGAGGAACGTTTTGTCCTTGCGAGACATAGTGAAAAAGCTATTTGCTTAGATGTAGGTGACAAGAGACACTTACTGCAGTGCACTGACAAGCTAATTGCTACACAACACTGGGATGGTGTAAGCAGCTTGCAAAGCGATAGAAAACAGTACCTTTCCACTCTCCTGCCTTTCCACTCACATTAATACTTGAAAGGAAGGCGTCTTAGACAACTTTCTTTTTCTTGTTGCAAAACCCTCTGCAGCCCTCTGTGTAACTACTAGAACACGATAGGAGATGTTTAGTGAGGAGGAACGTTTTCTCCTTGCGAGACATAGTGAAAAAGCTATTTGCTTAGATGTAGGTGACAAGAAACACTTACTGCAGTGCACTGACAAGGTAATTGCTACACAGCACTGGGATTGTGTAAGCAGCTTACAAACGGATAGAAAACAGTACCTTTCCACTGTCCTGACTTGTCCATTCACATTAGTATTAGAATGGAAGGAGTTTTGGACATCTTTCTTTTGCTTGTTGCAAAACACTCCCCACACCAGCGTGCACCCTCCACAACAAGATGGGAGATGTTTTTTGAAGTGGCACAGTTTCTCCTTGCGAGACATAGTGAAAAAGGTTTTTGCTAACATGTAGGTGACAAGAGGCACTATCTAGAGTGCACTGGAAAGCTAATCGAAGCACAACACTGGGATTATGTGCCCAGCTTGCAAAGTGATAGAAAACAGTACCTTTCCACTCTCCTGCCTTTCCACTCACATTAATACTTGAAAGGAAGGCGTCTTAGACAACTTTCTTTTTCTTGTTGCAAAACCCTCTGCAGCCCTCTGTGCAACTTCTAGAACACGATAGGAGATGTTTAGTGAGGAGGAAGGTTTTCTCCTTGCGAGACATAGTGAAAAAGCTATTTGCTTAGATGTAGGTGACAAGAAACACTTACTGCAGTGCACTGACAAGCTAATTGCTACACAACACGGGGATGGTGTAAGCAGCTTGCAAAGTGATAGAAAACAGTACCTTTCCACTCTCCTGCCTTTCCATTCACATTAATACTTGAAAGGAAGGCGTCTTAGACAACTTTCTTTTTCTTGTTGCAAAACCCTCTGCAGCCCTCTGTGCAACTTCTAGAACACGATAGGAGATGTTTAGTGAGGAGGAACGTTTTCTCTTTGCGAGACATAGTGAAAAAGGTATTTGCTTATATGTAGGTGACAGGAAACACTTACTGCAGTGCACTGACAAGCTAATTGCTACACAGCACTGTGATGGTGTAAGCAGCTTACAAATGGATAGAAAACAGTACCTTTCCACTCTCCTGATTTGTCCATTCACATTAGTATTGGAATGGAAGGAGTTTTGGACATCTTTCTTTTGCTTGTTGCAAAACACTCCCCACACCAGCGTGCACCCTCCACAACAAGATGGGAGATGTTTTTTGAAGTGGCACAGTTTCTCCTTGCGAGACATAGTGAAAAAGGTTTTTGCTTACATGTAGGTGACAAGAGGCACTATCTAGAGTGCACTGGAAAGCTAATCGAAGCACAACACTGGGATTATGTGCCCAGCTTGCAAAGTGATAGAAAACAGTACCTTTCCACTCTCCTGCCTTTCCATTCACATTAATACTTGAAAGGAAGGCGTCTTAGACAACTTTCTTTTTCTTGTTGCAAAACCCTCTGCAGCCCTCTGTGCAACTTCTAGAACACGATAGGAGATGTTTAGTGAGGAGGAACGTTTTCTCCTTGCGAGACATAGTGAAAAAGCTATTTGCTTAGATGGAGGTGACAAGAAACACTTACTGCAGTGCACTGACAAGCTAATTGCTACACAACACTGGGATGGTGTAAGCAGCTTGCAAAGTGATAGAAAACAGTACCTTTCCACTCTCCTGCCTTTTCCATTTATATTAATACTCGAAAGGAAGCAATTTTGGACAACAGTCGTTTGCTTCTTGGAAAGCACTCTGCAGCCTTGCGTGCAACCTCTAGAACAAGATGGAAGATGTTTTCTGAACAGACACACTTTCTCTTTAAGAGATATAGTAAAAAAGCTTTTTGCTTAGATGTATGTGACAATAGGCACTTGCGAGAGTGCACTACAAGTGTAATCTCTGCACAAGACTGGGATTGTGTGCCCAGCTTGCAAACTGATATGAAACAGTACTTTTCCACTCTCTTGCCTTTCCTTTCACATTGATACTTGAAAGGAAGGCATCTTAGACAACTTTTTTTTCTTGTTGCAAAACCTTCTGCAGCCCTCTGTGCAACTTCTAGAACACGATAGGAGATGTTTAGTGAGGAGGAAGGTTTTGTCCTTGCGAGACATAGTGAAAAAGCTATTTGCTTAGATGTAGGTGACAAGAAACACTTACTGCAGTGCACTGAAAATGTAACTGCTACACAGCACTGCGATTGTGTTAGCAGCCTGCAAAGTGCTAGAAAACAGTACTTTCCCACTCTCTTGCCTTTCCCTTCACATTAATACTTGAAAGGAAGGCATCTTAGGCAACTTCTTTTTCTTGCTGCAAAACACACTGCAGCCCTCTGTGCAACTTCTAGAACACGATAGGAAATGTTTAGTGAGCAGGAAGGTTTTCTCCTTGCGAGACATAGTGAAAAAGCTATTTGCTTAGATGTAGGTGACAAGAAACACTTACTGCAGTGCACTGAAAAGCTAACTGCTACACAGCACTGCGATTGTGTTAGCAGCCTGCAAAGTGCTAGAAAACAGTACTTTCCCACTCTCTTGCCTTTCCCTTCACATTAATACTTGAAAGGAAGGCATCTTAGACAACTTTCTTTTTCTTGAGTCAAAAAACTCTGCAGCCCTCTCTGCAACATCTACAACACGATGAAAGTTGTTTAGTGAGCAGGAAGGTTTTCTCCTTGCGAGACATAGTGAAAAAGCTATTTGCTTAGATGTAGGTGACAAGAAACACTTACTGCAGTGCACTGACAAGATAATTGCTACACAACACTGGGATTGTGTAAGCAGCTTACAAACGGATAGAAAACAGTACCTTACCACTCTCTTGACTTGTCCATTCACATTAGTATTAGAATGGAAGGAGTTTTGGACATCTTTCTTTTGCTTGTTGCAAAACACTCCCCACACCAGCGTGCACCCTCCACAACAAGATGGGAGATGTTTTTTGAAGTGGCACAGTTTCTCCTTGCGAGACATAGTGAAAAAGGTTTTTGCTTACATGTAGGTGACAAGAGGCACTATCTAGAGTGCACTGGAAAGCTAATCGAAGCACAACACTGGGATTATGTGCCCAGCTTGCAAAGTGATAGAAAACAGTACCTTTCCACTCTCCTGCCTTTCCACTCACATTAATACTTGAAAGGAAGGCGTCTTAGACAACTTTCTTTTTCTTGTTGCAAAACCCTCTGCAGCCCTCTGTGCAACTTCTAGAACACGATAGGAGATGTTTAGTGAGGAGGAACGTTTTCTCCTTGCGAGACATAGTGAAAAAGCTATTTGCTTAGATGTAGGTGACAAGAAACACTTACTGCAGTGCACTGACAAGCTAATTGCTACACAACACTGGGATGGTGTAAGCAGCTTGCAAAGTGATAGAAAACAGTACCTTTCCACTCTCCTGCCTTTCCACTCACATTAATACTTGAAAGGAAGGCGTCTTAGACAACTTTCTTTTTCTTGTTGCAAAACCCTCTGCAGCCCTCTGTGCAACTTCTAAAACACGATAGGAGATGTTTAGTGAGGAGGAACGTTTTCTCCTTGCGAGACATAGTGAAAAAGATATTTGCTTAGATGTAGGTGACAAGAAACACTTACTGCAGTGCACTGACAAGCTAATTGCTACACAACACTGGGATGGTGTAAGCAGCTTGCAAAGTGATAGAAAACAGTACCTTTCCACTCTCCTGCCTTTTCCATTTATATTAATACTCAAAAGGAAGCAATTTTGGACAACAGTCGTTTGCTTCTTGGAAAGCACTCTGCAGCCTTGCGTGCAACCTCTAGAACAAGATGGAAGATGTTTTCTGAACAGACACACTTTCTCATTAAGAGATATAGTAAAAAAGCTTTTTGCTTAGATGTATGTGACAATAGGCACTTGCGAGAGTGCACTACAAGTGTAATCTCTGCACAAGACTGGGATTGTGTGCCCAGCTTGCAAACTGATATGAAACAGTACTTTTCCACTCTCTTGCCTTTCCTTTCACATTAATACTGGAAAGGAAGGCGTTTTGGACAACTTTTGTTTTCTTGTTGCAGAACACTCTGCAGAGCTGCGTGCAACCTCAGGAACAGGAAGGAAGATGTTTTCTGAACTGGGACACTCTCTCCCTGCGGGATACATTGAAAAACTTGTTTGCTGAGATGTAGGTGGCAAGAGGAACTTACCACAGTGCAGTGCAAAGGTAAAGGCTGCACAACACAAGCATTTTGTAAGCAGTTTGCAAACTGAGCGATAACAGTACCTTTCCACTCTGCTGCATTTTCCTTTCCCAGTACAATACGAATTTTAGGGGGTTTGAAAAACTTTCTTTTACTTCTTGTGAAACACTCTGCAGACCTTCTTGTACCCTTTTTAAAACGATGGGAGCTGTTTTCTGAACAGGCAAAGTTTTTCCTTAGGAGATACAATGAAAAAGCTCTTTGCTTAGATGTAGGTGACTAGAGGCACTTGCTAGAGTGCACTGCAAGTGTAATCTCTGCACAAGACTGGGATTGTGTACCCAGCTTGCAAACTGATATGAAACAGTACTTTTCCACTCTCTTGCCTTTCCTTTCACATTAATACTGGAATGGAAGGCGTTTTGGACAACTTTTGTTTTCTTGTTGCAGAACACTCTGCAGAGCTGCGTGCGACCTCTAGAACACGATGGAAGATGTTTTCTGAACTGGGACACTCTCTTCCTGCGGGATACAGTGAAAACCCTATTTGCTGAGATGTAGGTGGCAAGAGGAACTTACTACAGTGCACTGCAAAAGTAAAAGCTGCACAACACTGGCATTTTGTAAGCAGCTTGCAAACTGAGAGAAAACAGTACCTTTCCACTCTCCTGCCTTTTCCATTCCCAGTTACATTCCAATGTTAGCAGTTTTGGACAACTTTCTTTCTCTTCTTGCAAAACAATCTGCAGACGTGTGTGCAAGCTCTAGGACTCGAAGAGAGATGTTTTCTGAACAGGAACATTTTTCTCCTTGCGAGACATAGTGAAAAAGCTTTTTGCTTAGATATAGGTGACAAGACGCACTATCTAGAGTGCACTGCAAAGCCAATTGCTGCACAACACTGGCATTGTGTAAGCAGCTTGCAGTCTGAGAGAAAAAAGTATCTTTCCGCTCTCCTGCCTTTTCCAGTTCCAGGAACATTCGGATGGGTGGCGTTTTGGACAAGTTTCTTTTTCTTGTTGCTAAACGCTCTGCAGACCTGCGTGCAACCTCTACAACAGGAGGGGAGATATTTTCTGAACAGACACAGTTTCTCCTTGCGACACATAGTGCAAAAGCCTTTTGCTAACATGTAGCCGGCAGGGGACGCTACAGACCAGGTAACGAAGCACTGCAAAGTTAAAAGCCGCTGCCGGGCGTCTTCGGCACTAGCTGTGCTCCGAAGCACACCGCGACCCGCCCACAGCCCTTAAACGGGAACCGTGCTTTTCGCGCCAAAAAAAACCGTCTTCTCCACCGGGACACAGAGACTGCGGCAGCATCTGAGCGGCGAACAACGTGCCCGCACAACACTGGGATCGGGTAAGCAGCTTGCAAACTGGTAGAACACAGTACCTATCAACTCTCCTGCCTTCTCCATTCCCAGTAACTTTCAAATTGAATGCGTTTGGCACAATGTTCGTTTTCGTGTTGCAGTACACTCTGCAGACCTGCGTGCGACCTCAGGGACACGATGGAAGATGTTTTTTAAACTGGAACACTCTCTCCCTGCGGGATACAGTGAAAAACCTTTTTGCTTAGATATAGGTGAGTAGAGGCACTTGCTACAGTGCACTGCAAAGGTAATGGCTGCACAACACTTGCCTTGTGTGCACAGTTTCTAAACTGATAGAACACAGTACACCTGCACTCTCCTGCATTTTCCTTTCCCAGTGAAATTCGAATCGAAGGGGTTTGGACAACTTTCCTTTACTTCTTGCAAAACACTCTGCAGACCTTCTTGTACCTTCTAAAACACCACGGGATATGTTTTCTAAACAGACACACTTTCTCCTTAAGAGATATAGTACAAAAGCTTTTTGCTTAGATGCAAGTGACAATAGGCACTTGCTACAGTGCACTGCAAATGTAATGGCTGCACAAAACTGGCATTTTGTAAGCAGCTTGCAAACTGAGAGAAAACTGTACCTTTCCACTCTCCTGCATTTTCCTTTCCCAGTACAATTTGAATCGAAGGTGTTTGGGACAACTTTCTTTTACTTCTTGCAAAACACTCTGCAGACATTCTTGTACCCTTTAAAAAACCATGGGAGCTGTTTTCTCAACAGGCAAAGTTTCTCTTTAGGAGATACAGTTAAAAAGCTATTTGCTTAAACGTAGGTTACTCTAGGATCTTGCTACAGTGCACTGCAAAGGTAATGGCTGCACAACACTTGCATTGTGGCACAGTTTGCAAACTGATAGAAAACAGTACTCCGGCACTCCCCTGGATTTTCCTTTCCCAGTGAAATTCGAATCGAAGGGGTTTTGGACAACTTCCTTTTACTTCTTGCAAAACACTCTGCAGACCTACTTGTACATTCTAAAACATCATGGGAGATGTTTTCTGAGAAGGCAGAGTTTCACCTTGCAAGATATTGTGAAAAAGGAATTTGCTTAGATGTAGGTGACAATAGGCACTTGCTACAGTGCACTGCAAATGTAATGGCTGCACAACACTGGCATTTTGTAAGCAGCTTGCAAACTGAGAGATAACAGGACCTTTCCACTCTGCTGCATTTTCCTTTCCCAGTACAATTCGAATTTTAGGGGTTTTGGACAACTTTCTTTTACTTCTTGCAAAACACTCTTGTACCCTTTTCCAAACGATGGGAGCTGTTTTCTCAACAGGCAATGTTTCTCCTTGCAAGACATTGTGAAAAAGCTATTTGCTTAGATATAGGTGTCTAGAGGCACTTGCTACAGTGCACTGCAAAGGTAATGGCTGCACAACACTTGCATTGTGGCACAGTTTGCAAACTGATAGAAAACAGTACCTTTCCACTCTCCTGCATTTTCCTTTCCCAGTACAATTTGAATCGATGGGCTTTTGGACAACTTTCTATTACTTCTTGCAAAACACTCTGCAGACCTTCTTGTACCCTTTTCATAAAACATGGGAGATATTTTCTCAGCAGGCAGAGTTGCTCCTTGCAAGACATTGTGAAAAAGGAATTTGTCTAGATGTAGGTGACAGTAGGCACTTGCTAGAGTGCACTGCAAATGTAATGTCTGCACAAAACTGGGATTGTGTACCCAGCTTGCAAACTGATATGAAACAGTACTTTTCCACTCTCGTGCCTTTCCTTTCACATTAATCCTCGAAAGGAAGGCGTTTTGGACAACTTTCCTTTTCTTGTTGCAGAACACTCTGCTGACCTGCGTGCGACCTCTAGAACAAGATGGAAGATGTTTTCTGAACTGGGACACTCTCTTCCTGCGGGATACAGTGAAAAACCTATTTGCTTACATGTAGGTGGCAAGAGGAACATACTACAGTGCACTGCAAAGGTAAAAGTTGCAAAACACTGGCATTTTGTATGCAGCTTACAAACTGAGAGATAACAGTACCTTTCCACTCTACTGCATTTTCCTTTCCCAGGACAATTCCAATTTTAGGGGGTTTGAAAAACTTTCTTTTACTTCTTGCGAAACACTCTGCAGACCTTCTTGTACCCTTTTAAAAACGATGGGAGCTGTTTTCTCAACAGGCAAAGTTTCTCCTTAGGAAATACAGTGAAAAAGCTATTTGCTTAGATGTGGGTGACTAGAGGCACTTGCTAGAGTGCACTACAAGTGTAATCTCTGCACAAGACTGGGATTGTGTGCCCAGCTTGCAAACTGATATGAAACAGTACTTTTCCACTCTCTTGCCTTTCCACTCACATTAATACTGGAAAGGAAGGCGTTTTGGACAACTTTCTTTTTCTTGTTGCAAAACCCTCTGCAGCCCTCTGTGTAACTTCTAGAACACGATAGGAGATGTTTAGTGAGGAGGAACGTTTTGTCCTTGCGAGACATAGTGAAAAAGCTATTTGCTTAGATGTAGGTGACAAGAAACACTTACTGCAGTGCACTGACAAGCTAATTGCTACACAACACGGGGATGGTGTAAGCAGCTTGCAAAGTGATAGAAAACAGTACCTTTCCACTCTCCTGCCTTTCCATTCACATTAATACTTGAAAGGAAGGCGTCTTAGACAACTTTCTTTTTCTTGTTGCAAAACCCTCTGCAGCCCTCTGTGCAACTTCTAGAACACGATAGGAGATGTTTAGTGAGGAGGAACGTTTTCCCCTTGCGAGACATAGTGAAAAAGCTATTTGCTTAGATGTAGGTGACAAGAAACACTTACTGCAGTGCACTGACAAGGTAATTGCTACACAACACGGGGATGGTGTAAGCAGCTTGCAAAGTGATAGAAAACAGTACCTTTCCACTCTCCTGCCTTTCCACTCACATTAATACTTGAAAGGAAGGCGTCTTAGACGACTTTCTTTTTCTTGTTGCAAAACCCTCTGCAGCCCTCTGTGCAACTTCTAGAACACGATAGGAGATGTTTAGTGAGGAGGAACGTTTTCTCCTTGCGAGACATAGTGAAAAAGATATTTGCTTACATGTAGGTGACAAGAGACACTTACTGCAGTGCACTGACAAGCTAATTGCTACACAACACTGGGATGGTGTAAGCAGCTTGCAAAGTGATAGAAAACAGTACCTTTCCACTCTCCTGCCTTTCCACTCACATTAATACTTGAAAGGAAGGCGTCTTAGACAACTTTCTTTTTCTTGTTGCAAAACCCTCTGCAGCCCTCTGTGCAACTTCTAGAACACGATAGGAGATGTTTAGTGAGGAGGAAGGTTTTCTCCTTGCGAGACATAGTGAAAAACCTATTTGCTTAGATGTAGGTGACAAGAAACACTTACTGCAGTGCACTGACAAGCTAATTGCTACACAACACTGGGATGGTGTAAGCAGCTTGCAAAGTGATAGAAAACAGTACCTTTCCACTCTCCTGCCTTTCCATTCACATTAATACTTGAAAGGAAGGCATCTTAGACAACTTTCTTTTTCTTGTTGCAAAACCTTCTGCAGCCCTCTGTGCAACTTCTAGAACACGATAGGAGATGTTTAGTGAGGAGGAAGGTTTTGTCCTTGCGAGACATAGTGAAAAAGCTATTTGCTTAGATGTAGGTGACAAGAAACACTTACTGCAGTGCACTGAAAAGCTAACTGCTACACAGCACTGCGATTGTGTTAGCAGCCTGCAAAGTGCTAGAAAACAGTACTTTCCCACTCTCTTGCCTTTCCCTTCACATTAATACTTGAAAGGAAGGCATCTTAGACAACTTTCTTTTTCTTGTGTCAAAAAACTCTGCAGCCCTCTCTGCAACATCTACAACACGATGGAAGTTGTTTAGTGAGCAGGAAGGTTTTCTCCTTGCGAGACATAGTGAAAAAGCTATTTGCTTAGATGTAGGTGACAAGAAACACTTACTGCAGTGCACTGACAAGATAATTGCTACACAACACTGGGATTGTGTAAGCAGCTTACAAACGGATAGAAAACAGTACCTTACCACTCTCCTGACTTGTCCATTCACATTAGTATTAGAATGGAAGGAGTTTTGGACATCTTTCTTTTGCTTGTTGCAAAACACTCCCCACACCAGCGTGCACCCTCCACAACAAGATGGGAGATGTTTTTTGAAGTGGCACAGTTTCTCCTTGCGAGACATAGTGAAAAAGGTTTTTGCTTACATGTAGGTGACAAGAGGCACTATCTAGAGTGCACTGGAAAGCTAATCGAAGCACAACACTGGGATTATGTGCCCAGCTTGCAAAGTGATAGAAAACAGTACCTTTCCACTCTCCTGCCTTTCCACTCACATTAATACTTGAAAGGAAGGCGTCTTAGACAACTTTCTTTTTCTTGTTGCAAAACCCTCTGCAGCCCTCTGTGCAACTTCTAGAACACGATAGGAGATGTTTAGTGAGGAGGAACGTTTTCTCCTTGCGAGACATAGTGAAAAAGCTATTTGCTTAGATGTAGGTGACAAGAAACACTTACTGCAGTGCACTGACAAGCTAATTGCTACACAACACTGGGATGGTGTAAGCAGCTTGCAAAGTGATAGAAAACAGTACCTTTCCACTCTCCTGCCTTTCCACTCACATTAATACTTGAAAGGAAGGCGTCTTAGACAACTTTCTTTTTCTTGTTGCAAAACCCTCTGCAGCCCTCTGTGCAACTTCTAAAACACGATAGGAGATGTTTAGTGAGGAGGAACGTTTTCTCCTTGCGAGACATAGTGAAAAAGATATTTGCTTAGATGTAGGTGACAAGAAACACTTACTGCAGTGCACTGACAAGCTAATTGCTACACAACACTGGGATGGTGTAAGCAGCTTGCAAAGTGATAGAAAACAGTACCTTTCCACTCTCCTGCCTTTTCCATTTATATTAATACTCGAAAGGAAGCAATTTTGGACAACAGTCGTTTGCTTCTTGGAAAGCACTCTGCAGCCTTGCGTGCAACCTCTAGAACAAGATGGAAGATGTTTTCTGAACAGACACACTTTCTCATTAAGAGATATAGTAAAAAAGCTTTTTGCTTAGATGTATGTGACAATAGGCACTTGCGAGAGTGCACTACAAGTGTAATCTCTGCACAAGACTGGGATTGTGTGCCCAGCTTGCAAACTGATATGAAACAGTACTTTTCCACTCTCTTGCCTTTCCTTTCACATTAATACTGGAAAGGAAGGCGTTTTGGACAACTTTTGTTTTCTTGTTGCAGAACACTCTGCAGAGCTGCGTGCAACCTCAGGAACAGGAAGGAAGATGTTTTCTGAACTGGGACACTCTCTCCCTGCGGGATACATTGAAAAACTTGTTTGCTGAGATGTAGGTGGCAAGAGGAACTTACCACAGTGCAGTGCAAAGGTAAAGGCTGCACAACACAAGCATTTTGTAAGCAGTTTGCAAACTGAGCGATAACAGTACCTTTCCACTCTGCTGCATTTTCCTTTCCCAGTACAATACGAATTTTAGGGGGTTTGAAAAACTTTCTTTTACTTCTTGTGAAACACTCTGCAGACCTTCTTGTACCCTTTTTAAAACGATGGGAGCTGTTTTCTGAACAGGCAAAGTTTTTCCTTAGGAGATACAATGAAAAAGCTCTTTGCTTAGATGTAGGTGACTAGAGGCACTTGCTAGAGTGCACTGCAAGTGTAATCTCTGCACAAGACTGGGATTGTGTACCCAGCTTGCAAACTGATATGAAACAGTACTTTTCCACTCTCTTGCCTTTCCTTTCACATTAATACTGGAATGGAAGGCGTTTTGGACAACTTTTGTTTTCTTGTTGCAGAACACTCTGCAGAGCTGCGTGCGACCTCTAGAACATGATGGAAGATGTTTTCTGAACTGGGACACTCTCTTCCTGCGGGATACAGTGAAAACCCTATTTGCTGAGATGTAGGTGGCAAGAGGAACTTACTACAGTGCACTGCAAAAGTAAAAGCTGCACAACACTGGCATTTTGTAAGCAGCTTGCAAACTGAGAGAAAACAGTACCTTTCCACTCTCCTGCCTTTTCCATTCCCAGTTACATTCCAATGTTAGCAGTTTTGGACAACTTTCTTTCTCTTCTTGCAAAACAATCTGCAGACGTGTGTGCAAGCTCTAGGACTCGAAGAGAGATGTTTTCTGAACAGGAACATTTTTCTCCTTGCGAGACATAGTGAAAAAGCTTTTTGCTTAGATATAGGTGACAAGACGCACTATCTAGAGTGCACTGCAAAGCCAATTGCTGCACAACACTGGCATTGTGTAAGCAGCTTGCAGTCTGAGAGAAAAAAGTATCTTTCCGCTCTCCTGCCTTTTCCAGTTCCAGGAACATTCGGATGGGTGGCGTTTTGGACAAGTTTCTTTTTCTTGTTGCTAAACGCTCTGCAGACCTGCGTGCAACCTCTACAACAGGAGGGGAGATATTTTCTGAACAGACACAGTTTCTCCTTGCGACACATAGTGCAAAAGCCTTTTGCTAACATGTAGCCGGCAGGGGACGCTACAGACCAGGTAACGAAGCACTGCAAAGTTAAAAGCCGCTGCCGGGCGTCTTCGGCACTAGCTGTGCTCCGAAGCACACCGCGACCCGCCCACAGCCCTTAAACGGGAACCGTGCTTTTCGCGCCAAAAAAAACCGTCTTCTCCACCGGGACACAGAGACTGCGGCAGCATCTGAGCGGCGAACAACGTGCCCGCACAACACTGGGATCGGGTAAGCAGCTTGCAAACTGGTAGAACACAGTACCTATCAACTCTCCTGCCTTCTCCATTCCCAGTAACTTTCAAATTGAATGCGTTTGGCACAATGTTCGTTTTCGTGTTGCAGTACACTCTGCAGACCTGCGTGCGACCTCAGGGACACGATGGAAGATGTTTTTTAAACTGGAACACTCTCTCCCTGCGGGATACAGTGAAAAACCTTTTTGCTTAGATATAGGTGAGTAGAGGCACTTGCTACAGTGCACTGCAAAGGTAATGGCTGCACAACACTTGCCTTGTGTGCACAGTTTCTAAACTGATAGAACACAGTACACCTGCACTCTCCTGCATTTTCCTTTCCCAGTGAAATTCGAATCGAAGGGGTTTGGACAACTTTCCTTTACTTCTTGCAAAACACTCTGCAGACCTTCTTGTACCTTCTAAAACACCACGGGATATGTTTTCTAAACAGACACACTTTCTCCTTAAGAGATATAGTACAAAAGCTTTTTGCTTAGATGCAAGTGACAATAGGCACTTGCTACAGTGCACTGCAAATGTAATGGCTGCACAAAACTGGCATTTTGTAAGCAGCTTGCAAACTGAGAGAAAACTGTACCTTTCCACTCTCCTGCATTTTCCTTTCCCAGTACAATTTGAATCGAAGGTGTTTGGGACAACTTTCTTTTACTTCTTGCAAAACACTCTGCAGACATTCTTGTACCCTTTAAAAAACCATGGGAGCTGTTTTCTCAACAGGCAAAGTTTCTCTTTAGGAGATACAGTTAAAAAGCTATTTGCTTAAACGTAGGTTACTCTAGGATCTTGCTACAGTGCACTGCAAAGGTAATGGCTGCACAACACTTGCATTGTGGCACAGTTTGCAAACTGATAGAAAACAGTACTCCGGCACTCCCCTGGATTTTCCTTTCCCAGTGAAATTCGAATCGAAGGGGTTTTGGACAACTTCCTTTTACTTCTTGCAAAACACTCTGCAGACCTACTTGTACATGCTAAAACATCATGGGAGATGTTTTCTGAGAAGGCAGAGTTTCACCTTGCAAGATATTGTGAAAAAGGAATTTGCTTAGATGTAGGTGACAATAGGCACTTGCTACAGTGCACTGCAAATGTAATGGCTGCACAACACTGGCATTTTGTAAGCAGCTTGCAAACTGAGAGATAACAGGACCTTTCCACTCTGCTGCATTTTCCTTTCCCAGTACAATTCGAATTTTAGGGGTTTTGGACAACTTTCTTTTACTTCTTGCAAAACACTCTTGTACCCTTTTCCAAACGATGGGAGCTGTTTTCTCAACAGGCAATGTTTCTCCTTGCAAGACATTGTGAAAAAGCTATTTGCTTAGATATAGGTGTCTAGAGGCACTTGCTACAGTGCACTGCAAAGGTAATGGCTGCACAACACTTGCATTGTGGCACAGTTTGCAAACTGATAGAAAACAGTACCTTTCCACTCTCCTGCATTTTCCTTTCCCAGTACAATTTGAATCGATGGGCTTTTGGACAACTTTCTATTACTTCTTGCAAAACACTCTGCAGACCTTCTTGTACCCTTTTCATAAAACATGGGAGATATTTTCTCAGCAGGCAGAGTTGCTCCTTGCAAGACATTGTGAAAAAGGAATTTGTCTAGATGTAGGTGACAGTAGGCACTTGCTAGAGTGCACTGCAAATGTAATGTCTGCACAAAACTGGGATTGTGTACCCAGCTTGCAAACTGATATGAAACAGTACTTTTCCACTCTCGTGCCTTTCCTTTCACATTAATCCTCGAAAGGAAGGCGTTTTGGACAACTTTCCTTTTCTTGTTGCAGAACACTCTGCTGACCTGCGTGCGACCTCTAGAACAAGATGGAAGATGTTTTCTGAACTGGGACACTCTCTTCCTGCGGGATACAGTGAAAAACCTATTTGCTTACATGTAGGTGGCAAGAGGAACATACTACAGTGCACTGCAAAGGTAAAAGTTGCAAAACACTGGCATTTTGTATGCAGCTTACAAACTGAGAGATAACAGTACCTTTCCACTCTACTGCATTTTCCTTTCCCAGGACAATTCCAATTTTAGGGGGTTTGAAAAATTTCTTTTACTTCTTGCGAAACACTCTGCAGACCTTCTTGTACCCTTTTAAAAACGATGGGAGCTGTTTTCTCAACAGGCAAAGTTTCTCCTTAGGAAATACAGTGAAAAAGCTATTTGCTTAGATGTGGGTGACTAGAGGCACTTGCTAGAGTGCACTACAAGTGTAATCTCTGCACAAGACTGGGATTGTGTGCCCAGCTTGCAAACTGATATGAAACAGTACTTTTCCACTCTCTTGCCTTTCCACTCACATTAATACTGGAAAGGAAGGCGTTTTGGACAACTTTCTTTTTCTTGTTGCAAAACCCTCTGCAGCCCTCTGTGTAACTTCTAGAACACGATAGGAGATGTTTAGTGAGGAGGAACGTTTTGTCCTTGCGAGACATAGTGAAAAAGCTATTTGCTTAGATGTAGGTGACAAGAAACACTTACTGCAGTGCACTGACAAGCTAATTGCTACACAACACGGGGATGGTGTAAGCAGCTTGCAAAGTGATAGAAAACAGTACCTTTCCACTCTCCTGCCTTTCCATTCACATTAATACTTGAAAGGAAGGCGTCTTAGACAACTTTCTTTTTCTTGTTGCAAAACCCTCTGCAGCCCTCTGTGCAACTTCTAGAACACGATAGGAGATGTTTAGTGAGGAGGAACGTTTTCCCCTTGCGAGACATAGTGAAAAAGCTATTTGCTTAGATGTAGGTGACAAGAAACACTTACTGCAGTGCACTGACAAGGTAATTGCTACACAACACGGGGATGGTGTAAGCAGCTTGCAAAGTGATAGAAAACAGTACCTTTCCACTCTCCTGCCTTTCCACTCACATTAATACTTGAAAGGAAGGCGTCTTAGACGACTTTCTTTTTCTTGTTGCAAAACCCTCTGCAGCCCTCTGTGCAACTTCTAGAACACGATAGGAGATGTTTAGTGAGGAGGAAGGTTTTCTCCTTGCGAGACATAGTGAAAAAGCTATTTGCTTAGATGTAGGTGACAAGAAACACTTACTGCAGTGCACTGACAAGCTAATTGCTACACAACACTGGGATGGTGTAAGCAGCTTGCAAAGTGCTAGAAAACAGTACCTTTCCACTCTCCTGCCTTTCCATTCACATTAATACTTGAAAGGAAGGCATCTTAGACAACTTTCTTTTTCTTGTTGCAAAACCTTCTGCAGCCCTCTGTGCAACTTCTAGAACACGATAGGAGATGTTTAGTGAGGAGGAAGGTTTTGTCCTTGCGAGACATAGTGAAAAAGCTATTTGCTTAGATGTAGGTGACAAGAAACACTTACTGCAGTGCACTGAAAATGTAACTGCTACACAGCACTGCGATTGTGTTAGCAGCCTGCAAAGTGCTAGAAAACAGTACTTTCCCACTCTCTTGCCTTTCCCTTCACATTAATACTTGAAAGGAAGGCATCTTAGGCAACTTCTTTTTCTTGCTGCAAAACACACTGCAGCCCTCTGTGCAACTTCTAGAACACGATAGGAAATGTTTAGTGAGCAGGAAGGTTTTCTCCTTGCGAGACATAGTGAAAAAGCTATTTGCTTAGATGTAGGTGACAAGAAACACTTACTGCAGTGCACTGAAAAGCTATCTGCTACACAGCACTGCGATTGTGTTAGCAGCCTGCAAAGTGCTAGAAAACAGTACTTTCCCACTCTCTTGCCTTTCCCTTCACATTAATACTTGAAAGGAAGGCATCTTAGACAACTTTCTTTTTCTTGTGTCAAAAAACTCTGCAGCCCTCTCTGCAACATCTACAACACGATGGAAGTTGTTTAGTGAGCAGGAAGGTTTTCTCCTTGCGAGACATAGTGAAAAAGCTATTTGCTAACATGTAGGTGACAAGAAACACTTACTGCAGTGCACTGACAAGATAATTGCTACACAACACTGGGATTGTGTAAGCAGCTTACAAACGGATAGAAAACAGTACCTTACCACTCTCCTGACTTGTCCATTCACATTAGTATTAGAATGGAAGGAGTTTTGGACATCTTTCTTTTGCTTGTTGCAAAACACTCCCCACACCAGCGTGCACCCTCCACAACAAGATGGGAGATGTTTTTTGAAGTGGCACAGTTTCTCCTTGCGAGACATAGTGAAAAAGGTTTTTGCTTACATGTAGGTGACAAGAGGCACTATCTAGAGTGCACTGGAAAGCTAATCGAAGCACAACACTGGGATTATGTGCCCAGCTTGCAAAGTGATAGAAAACAGTACCTTTCCACTCTCCTGCCTTTCCACTCACATTAATACTTGAAAGGAAGGCGTCTTAGACTACTTTCTTTTTCTTGTTGCAAAACCCTCTGCAGCCCTCTGTGCAACTTCTAGAACACGATAGGAGATGTTTAGTGAGGAGGAACGTTTTCTCCTTGCGAGACATAGTGAAAAAGCTATTTGCTTAGATGGAGGTGACAAGAAACACTTACTGCAGTGCACTGACAAGCTAATTGCTACACAACACTGGGATGGTGTAAGCAGCTTGCAAAGTGATAGAAAACAGTACCTTTCCACTCTCCTGCCTTTCCACTCACATTAATACTTGAAAGGAAGGCGTCTTAGACAACTTTCTTTTTCTTGTTGCAAAACCCTCTGCAGCCCTCTGTGCAACTTCTAGAACACGATAGGAGATGTTTAGTGAGGAGGAAGGTTTTCTCCTTGCGAGACATAGTGAAAAAGCTATTTGCTTAGATGGAGGTGACAAGAAACACTTACTGCAGTGCACTGACAAGCTAATTGCTACACAACACTGGGATGGTGTAAGCAGCTTGCAAAGTGATAGAAAACAGTACCTTTCCACTCTCCTGCCTTTTCCATTTATATTAATACTCGAAAGGAAGCAATTTTGGACAACAGTCGTTTGCTTCTTGGAAAGCACTCTGCAGCCTTGCGTGCAACCTCTAGAACAAGATGGAAGATGTTTTCTGAACAGACACACTTTCTCATTAAGAGATATAGTAAAAAAGCTTTTTGCTTAGATGTATGTGACAATAGGCACTTGCGAGAGTGCACTACAAGTGTAATCTCTGCACAAGACTGGGATTGTGTGCCCAGCTTGCAAACTGATATGAAACAGTACTTTTCCACTCTCTTGCCTTTCCTTTCACATTAATACTGGAAAGGAAGGCGTTTTGGACAACTTTTGTTTTCTTGTTGCAGAACACTCTGCAGAGCTGCGTGCAACCTCAGGAACAGGAAGGAAGATGTTTTCTGAACTGGGACACTCTCTCCCTGCGGGATACATTGAAAAACTTGTTTGCTGAGATGTAGGTGGCAAGAGGAACTTACCACAGTGCAGTGCAAAGGTAAAGGCTGCACAACACAAGCATTTTGTAAGCAGTTTGCAAACTGAGCGATAACAGTACCTTTCCACTCTGCTGCATTTTCCTTTCCCAGTACAATACGAATTTTAGGGGGTTTGAAAAACTTTCTTTTACTTCTTGTGAAACACTCTGCAGACCTTCTTGTACCCTTTTTAAAACGATGGGAGCTGTTTTCTGAACAGGCAAAGTTTTTCCTTAGGAGATACAATGAAAAAGCTCTTTGCTTAGATGTAGGTGACTAGAGGCACTTGCTAGAGTGCACTGCAAGTGTAATCTCTGCACAAGACTGGGATTGTGTACCCAGCTTGCAAACTGATATGAAACAGTACTTTTCCACTCTCTTGCCTTTCCTTTCACATTAATACTGGAATGGAAGGCGTTTTGGACAACTTTTGTTTTCTTGTTGCAGAACACTCTGCAGAGCTGCGTGCGACCTCTAGAACACGATGGAAGATGTTTTCTGAACTGGGACACTCTCTTCCTGCGGGATACAGTGAAAACCCTATTTGCTGAGATGTAGGTGGCAAGAGGAACTTACTACAGTGCACTGCAAAAGTAAAAGCTGCACAACACTGGCATTTTGTAAGCAGCTTGCAAACTGAGAGAAAACAGTACCTTTCCACTCTCCTGCCTTTTCCATTCCCAGTTACATTCCAATGTTAGCAGTTTTGGACAACTTTCTTTCTCTTCTTGCAAAACAATCTGCAGACGTGTGTGCAAGCTCTAGGACTCGAAGAGAGATGTTTTCTGAACAGGAACATTTTTCTCCTTGCGAGACATAGTGAAAAAGCTTTTTGCTTAGATATAGGTGACAAGACGCACTATCTAGAGTGCACTGCAAAGCCAATTGCTGCACAACACTGGCATTGTGTAAGCAGCTTGCAGTCTGAGAGAAAAAAGTATCTTTCCGCTCTCCTGCCTTTTCCAGTTCCAGGAACATTCGGATGGGTGGCGTTTTGGACAAGTTTCTTTTTCTTGTTGCTAAACGCTCTGCAGACCTGCGTGCAACCTCTACAACAGGAGGGGAGATATTTTCTGAACAGACACAGTTTCTCCTTGCGACACATAGTGCAAAAGCCTTTTGCTAACATGTAGCCGGCAGGGGACGCTACAGACCAGGTAACGAAGCACTGCAAAGTTAAAAGCCGCTGCCGGGCGTCTTCGGCACTAGCTGTGCTCCGAAGCACACCGCGACCCGCCCACAGCCCTTAAACGGGAACCGTGCTTTTCGCGCCAAAAAAAACCGTCTTCTCCACCGGGACACAGAGACTGCGGCAGCATCTGAGCGGCGAACAACGTGCCCGCACAACACTGGGATCGGGTAAGCAGCTTGCAAACTGGTAGAACACAGTACCTATCAACTCTCCTGCCTTCTCCATTCCCAGTAACTTTCAAATTGAATGCGTTTGGCACAATGTTCGTTTTCGTGTTGCAGTACACTCTGCAGACCTGCGTGCGACCTCAGGGACACGATGGAAGATGTTTTTTAAACTGGAACACTCTCTCCCTGCGGGATACAGTGAAAAACCTTTTTGCTTAGATATAGGTGAGTAGAGGCACTTGCTACAGTGCACTGCAAAGGTAATGGCTGCACAACACTTGCCTTGTGTGCACAGTTTCTAAACTGATAGAACACAGTACACCTGCACTCTCCTGCATTTTCCTTTCCCAGTGAAATTCGAATCGAAGGGGTTTGGACAACTTTCCTTTACTTCTTGCAAAACACTCTGCAGACCTTCTTGTACCTTCTAAAACACCACGGGATATGTTTTCTAAACAGACACACTTTCTCCTTAAGAGATATAGTACAAAAGCTTTTTGCTTAGATGCAAGTGACAATAGGCACTTGCTACAGTGCACTGCAAATGTAATGGCTGCACAAAACTGGCATTTTGTAAGCAGCTTGCAAACTGAGAGAAAACTGTACCTTTCCACTCTCCTGCATTTTCCTTTCCCAGTACAATTTGAATCGAAGGTGTTTGGGACAACTTTCTTTTACTTCTTGCAAAACACTCTGCAGACATTCTTGTACCCTTTAAAAAACCATGGGAGCTGTTTTCTCAACAGGCAAAGTTTCTCTTTAGGAGATACAGTTAAAAAGCTATTTGCTTAAACGTAGGTTACTCTAGGATCTTGCTACAGTGCACTGCAAAGGTAATGGCTGCACAACACTTGCATTGTGGCACAGTTTGCAAACTGATAGAAAACAGTACTCCGGCACTCCCCTGGATTTTCCTTTCCCAGTGAAATTCGAATCGAAGGGGTTTTGGACAACTTCCTTTTACTTCTTGCAAAACACTCTGCAGACCTACTTGTACATTCTAAAACATCATGGGAGATGTTTTCTGAGAAGGCAGAGTTTCACCTTGCAAGATATTGTGAAAAAGGAATTTGCTTAGATGTAGGTGACAATAGGCACTTGCTACAGTGCACTGCAAATGTAATGGCTGCACAACACTGGCATTTTGTAAGCAGCTTGCAAACTGAGAGATAACAGGACCTTTCCACTCTGCTGCATTTTCCTTTCCCAGTACAATTCGAATTTTAGGGGTTTTGGACAACTTTCTTTTACTTCTTGCAAAACACTCTTGTACCCTTTTCCAAACGATGGGAGCTGTTTTCTCAACAGGCAATGTTTCTCCTTGCAAGACATTGTGAAAAAGCTATTTGCTTAGATATAGGTGTCTAGAGGCACTTGCTACAGTGCACTGCAAAGGTAATGGCTGCACAACACTTGCATTGTGGCACAGTTTGCAAACTGATAGAAAACAGTACCTTTCCACTCTCCTGCATTTTCCTTTCCCAGTACAATTTGAATCGATGGGCTTTTGGACAACTTTCTATTACTTCTTGCAAAACACTCTGCAGACCTTCTTGTACCCTTTTCATAAAACATGGGAGATATTTTCTCAGCAGGCAGAGTTGCTCCTTGCAAGACATTGTGAAAAAGGAATTTGTCTAGATGTAGGTGACAGTAGGCACTTGCTAGAGTGCACTGCAAATGTAATGTCTGCACAAAACTGGGATTGTGTACCCAGCTTGCAAACTGATATGAAACAGTACTTTTCCACTCTCGTGCCTTTCCTTTCACATTAATCCTCGAAAGGAAGGCGTTTTGGACAACTTTCCTTTTCTTGTTGCAGAACACTCTGCTGACCTGCGTGCGACCTCTAGAACAAGATGGAAGATGTTTTCTGAACTGGGACACTCTCTTCCTGCGGGATACAGTGAAAAACCTATTTGCTTACATGTAGGTGGCAAGAGGAACATACTACAGTGCACTGCAAAGGTAAAAGTTGCAAAACACTGGCATTTTGTATGCAGCTTACAAACTGAGAGATAACAGTACCTTTCCACTCTACTGCATTTTCCTTTCCCAGGACAATTCCAATTTTAGGGGGTTTGAAAAACTTTCTTTTACTTCTTGCGAAACACTCTGCAGACCTTCTTGTACCCTTTTAAAAACGATGGGAGCTGTTTTCTCAACAGGCAAAGTTTCTCCTTAGGAAATACAGTGAAAAAGCTATTTGCTTAGATGTGGGTGACTAGAGGCACTTGCTAGAGTGCACTACAAGTGTAATCTCTGCACAAGACTGGGATTGTGTGCCCAGCTTGCAAACTGATATGAAACAGTACTTTTCCACTCTCTTGCCTTTCCATTCACATTAATACTTGAAAGGAAGGCGTCTTAGACAACTTTCTTTTTCTTGTTGCAAAACCCTCTGCAGCCCTCTGTGCAACTTCTAGAACACGATAGGAGATGTTTAGTGAGGAGGAACGTTTTCCCCTTGCGAGACATAGTGAAAAAGCTATTTGCTTAGATGTAGGTGACAAGAAACACTTACTGCAGTGCACTGACAAGGTAATTGCTACACAACACGGGGATGGTGTAAGCAGCTTGCAAAGTGATAGAAAACAGTACCTTTCCACTCTCCTGCCTTTCCACTCACATTAATACTTGAAAGGAAGGCGTCTTAGACGACTTTCTTTTTCTTGTTGCAAAACCCACTGCAGCCCTCTGTGCAACTTCTAGAACACGATAGGAGATGTTTAGTGAGGAGGAACGTTTTCTCCTTGCGAGACATAGTGAAAAAGCTATTTGCTTACATGTAGGTGACAAGAAACACTTACTGCACTGCACTGACAAGCTAATTGCTACACAACACTGGGATGGTGTAAGCAGCTTGCAAAGTGCTAGAAAACAGTACCTTTCCACTCTCCTGCCTTTCCATTCACATTAATACTTGAAAGGAAGGCATCTTAGACAACTTTCTTTTTCTTGTTGCAAAACCTTCTGCAGCCCTCTGTGCAACTTCTAGAACACGATAGGAGATGTTTAGTGAGGAGGAAGGTTTTCTCCTTGCGAGACATAGTGAAAAAGCTATTTGCTTAGATGTAGGTGACAAGAAACACTTACAGCAGTGCACTGAAAATGTAACTGCTACACAGCACTGCGATTGTGTTAGCAGCCTGCAAAGTGCTAGAAAACAGTACTTTCCCACTCTCTTGCCTTTCCCTTCACATTAATACTTGAAAGGAAGGCATCTTAGGCAACTTCTTTTTCTTGCTGCAAAACACACTGCAGCCCTCTGTGCAACTTCTAGAACACGATAGGAAATGTTTAGTGAGCAGGAAGGTTTTCTCCTTGCGAGACATAGTGAAAAAGCTATTTGCTTAGATGTAGGTGACAAGAAACACTTACTGCAGTGCACTGAAAAGCTAACTGCTACACAGCACTGCGATTGTGTTAGCAGCCTGCAAAGTGCTAGAAAACAGTACTTTCCCACTCTCTTGCCTTTCCCTTCACATTAATACTTGAAAGGAAGGCATCTTAGACAACGTTCTTTTTCTTGTGTCAAAAAACTCTGCAGCCCTCTCTGCAACATCTACAACACGATGGAAGTTGTTTAGTGAGCAGAAAGGTTTTCTCCTTGCGAGACATAGTGAAAAAGCTTTTTGCTTAGATGTAGGTGACAAGAAACACTTACTGCAGTGCACTGAACAGCTAACTGCTACACAGCACTAGGACTGTGTTAGCAGCGTGCAAAGTGCTAGAAAACAGTACTTTCCCACTCTCTTGCCTTTCCCTTCACATTAATACTTGAAAGGAAGGCATCGTAGACAACTTTCTTTTTCTTGCTGCAAAACACACTGCAGACCTCTGTGCAACTTCTAGAACACGATAGGAAATGTTTAGTGAGAAGCAACGTTTTCTCCTTGCGAGACAAAGTGAAAAAGCTATTTGCTCAGATGTAGGTATCAAGAAACACTTACTGCAGTGCACTGACAAGCTAATTGCTACACAGCGCTGCGATTGTGTTAGCAGCTTGCAAAGTGCTAGAAAACAGTACTTTTCCACTCTCTTGCCTTTCCCTTCACATTAATACTTGAAAGGAAGGCGTCTTAGACATCTTTCTTTCTCTTGTTACAGAACACACTGCAGCCCTCTGTGAAACTTCTAGAACACGATAAGAGATGTTTAGTGAGCAAGAAGGTTTTCTCCTTGCGAGACATAGTGAAAAAGCTATTTGCTTAGATGTAGGTGACAAGAAACACTTACTGCAGTGCACTGAAAAGCTAACTGCTACACAGCACTGCGATTGTGTTAGCAGCCTGCAAAGTGCTAGAAAACAGTACTTTCCCACTCTCTTGCCTTTCCCTTCACATTAATACTTGAAAGGAAGGCATCTTAGACAACTTTCTTTTTCTTGTTACAGAACACACTGCAGCCCTCAGTGCAACTTCTAGAACACGATAGGAGATGTTTAGTGAGCAAGAAGGTTTTCTCCTTGCGAGACATAGTGAAAAAGCTATTTGCTTAGATGTAGGTGAGAAGAAACACTCACTGCAGTGCACTGAAAAACTAACTGCTACACAGCTCTGCGATTCTGTTAGCAGCCTGCAAAGTGCTAGAAAACAGTACTTTCCCACTCTCTTGCCTTTCCCTTCACATTAATACTTGAAAGGAAGGCGTCTTAGACAACTTTCTTTTTCTTGTGTCAAAAAACTCTGCAGCCCTCTGTGCAACTTCTACAACACGATGGAAGTTGTTTAGTGAGCAGGAAGGTTTTCTCCTTGCGAGACATAGTGAAAAAGCTATTTGCTCAGATGTAGGTATCAAGAAACACTTACTGCAGTGCACTGACAAGCTAATTGCTACACAGCACTGCGATTGTGTTAGCAGCTCTCAAAGTGCTAGAAAACAGTACTTTCCCACTCTCTTGCCTTTCCCTTCACATTAATACTTGAAAGGAAGGCGTCTTAGACAACTTTCTTTTTCTTGCTGCAAAACAGTCTGCAGCCCTCTGTGCAACCTGTACAGCACGATGGAAGTTGTTTAATGAGCAGGAACATTTTCTCCTTGTGAGAGATAGTGAAAAAGCTTTTTGCTTAGATGTAGGTTACCACAGGCAGTTACTGCAGTGCACTTCAAAGCTAATAGATGCACAACACTGGGATTGTGTGCCCAGCTTGCAAAGTGATAGAAAACAGTACCTTTCCACTCTTCCTGCCTTTTCCATGCGCATTACTATTCGAATGGAAAGAATTTTAGACAACTTTCTTTGGCTTCTTGCAAAACACTCTGCACACCTGCCTGCAATCTCTAGAAGTCGATGGGAGATATTTTCTGAACTGGCTCAGTTTCTCTTTGCAAGACATGGGGAAAAAGCAATTTGCTTAGATATAGGTGAAAAGAGGCACCTACTACAGTGCACTGCAAGCTAATTGCTGCACAACACGCAGATTGTGTAAGCAGGTTGCAAACTGATAGAAAACAGTACCTCTCCCTTCTCCTGCCTTTTCTATTCACATTTCTATTTGAATGCAAGGCGTTTTAGACAACTTTCTTTTGCTTCTTGCAAAACACTCTGCACACCTGCCTGCAATCTCTAGAACTCGATGGGAGATGTTTTCTGAACTGGCTCAGTTTCTCCTTGCGAGACATGGGGAAAAAGCAATTTGCTTAGATGCAGGTGAAAAGAGGCACCTACTACAGTGCACTGAAAAACTAATTGCTGCACAACTCTGGGATTGTGTAAGCAGCTTACAAACAGATAGAAAACAGCACCTTTCCACTCTCCTGCCTTTTCCATTCGCATTACTATTCGAATGGCAGCAGTTTTGGACAACTTTCTTTTGCTTCTTGCAAAACACTCTGCACACCTCCGTGCAACTTCTAGAAAAAATGAGAGTTGTTTTCTGAACTGGTACAGTTTCTCCTGAAGAGATATAATGCAAACGCTACTGGCTTAGATGTAGTAACAATAGGCAATTATTACAGTGCACTGCAAAGTCAATCGTAGTATAACACTGGGATTGTGTGTCCAGCTTGCAAACTGGTAGAAAACAGTACCTATCCGCTCTCCTGCATTTTCCCTTTCCAGGAACATTCGAATTGATGGCTTTTTTGGACAAGTTACTTTTTCTTGTTGCAAAACCCTCTGCAGACCTGCCTGCAACCTCTAGAGCACGATGGGAGGTTTTTTGTGAACAGACACAGTTTCTCCTGGCGAGACATAATGAAAAAGCTTTTTGCTAAGGTGTAGCCGGCAGGAGACGCTAAAGACCAGGAGACGGAGCACTGTGCCTTTAAGCGCCGCTTCCGGGTGTCTGTCGGCCGTAGCTGTTCTCCGGAGCACGCCGCGATCGGCGTAACGACACCAGATTCTTCGCGCCAAGAAGCGTCTTCTCCTTCTCCGGGAAACAGAGACTGCGGCAGCTTCTGAACGGCGAACTACGAAGCGGCACAAAACTGGGATTGGGTAAGCAGCTTTCAAAGTGATAAAAAACAGTACTTTCCCACTCTCTTGCCTTTCCCTTCCCAATAATACTTGAAAGGAAGGCGTCTTAGACAAGTTTCTTTTTCTTCTTACAGAACACACTGCAGCCCTCTGTGCAACTTCTAGAACACGATAGGAGATGTTTAGTGAGCAAGAAGGTTTTCTCCTTGCTAGACAGAGGGATAAAGCTATTTGCTTAGATGTAGGTGACAAGAAACACTTACTGCAGTGCACTGAAAATGTAACTGCTACACAGCACTGCGATTGTGTTACCAGCCTGCAAAGTGCTAGAAAACAGTACTTTCCCACTCTCTTGCCTTTCCCTTCACATTAATACTTGAAAGGAAGGCATCTTAGACAACTTTCATTTTCTTCCTGCAAAACACACTGCAGCCCTCTGTGCAACTTCTAGAACACGATAGGAAATGTTTAGTGAGCAGGAAGGTTTTCTCCTTGCGAGACATAGTGAAAAAGCTATTTGCTTAGATGTAGGTGACAAGAAACACTTACTGCAGTGCACTGAAAAGCTAACTGCTACACAGCACTGCGATTGTGTTAGCAGCCTGCAAAGTGCTAGAAAACAGTACTTTCCCACTCTCTTGCCTTTCCCTTCACATTAATACTTGAAAGGAAGGCATCTTAGACAACTTTCTTTTTCTTGTGTCAAAAAACTCTGCAGCCCTCTCTGCAACATCTACAACACGATGGAAGTTGTTTAGTGAGCAGGAAGGTTTTCTCCTTGCGAGACATAGTGAAAAAGCTTTTTACTTAGATGTAGGTGACAAGAAGCACTTACTGCAGTGCAGTGAAAATGTAACTGCTACACAGCACTAGGACTGTGTTAGCAGCGTGCAAAGTGCTAGAAAACAGTACTTTCCCACTCTCTTGCCTTTCCCTTCACATTAATACTTGAAAGGAAGGCATCTTAGACAACTTTCTTTTTCTTGCTGCAAAACACACTGCAGACCTCTGTGCAACTTCTAGAACACGATAGGAAATGTTTAGTGAGCAGGAAGGTTTTCTCCTTGCGAGACATAGTGAAAAAGCTTTTTGCTTAGATGTAGGTGACAAGAAACACTTACTGCAGTGCACTGAGCAGCTAACTGCTACACAGCACTAGGATTGTGTTAGCAGCTTGCAAAGTGCTAGAAAACAGTACTTTCCCACTCTCTTGCCTTTCCCTTCACATTAATACTTGAAAGCAAGGCGTCTTAGACAACTTTCTTTTACATTTTGCAAAACACACTGCAGCCCTCTGTGCAACTTCTACAACACGATGGAAGTTGTTTAGTGAGAAGCAACGTTTTCCCCTTGCGAGACAAAGTGAAAAAGCTATTTGCTCAGATGTAGGTATCAAGAAACACTTACTGCAGTGCACTGACAAGCTAATTGCTACACAGAGCTGCGATTGTGTTAGCAGCTTGCAAAGTGCTACAAAACAGTACTTTCCCACTCTCTTGCCTTTCCCTTCACATTAATACTTGAAAGGAAGGCGTCTTAGACAACTTTCTTTTTCTTGTTACAGAACACACTGCAGCCCTCTGTGAAACTTCTAGAACACGATAAGAGATGTTTAGTGAGCAAGAAGGTTTTCTCCTTGCGAGACATAGTGAAAAAGCTATTTGCTTAGATGTAGGTGACAAGAAACACTTACTGCAGTGCACTGACAAGGTAATTGCTACACAACACGGGGATGGTGTAAGCAGCTTGCAAAGTGATAGAAAACAGTACCTTTCCACTCTCCTGCCTTTCCACTCACATTAATACTTGAAAGGAAGGCGTCTTAGACAACTTTCTTTTTCTTGTTGCAAAACCCTCTGCAGCCCTCTGTGCAACTTCTAGAACACGATAGGAGATGTTTAGTGAGGAGGAACGTTTTCTCCTTGCGAGACATAGTGAAAAAGATATTTGCTTACATGTAGGTGACAAGAAACACTTACTGCAGTGCACTGACAAGCTAATTGCTACACAACACTGGGATGGTGTAAGCAGCTTGCAAAGTGATAGAAAACAGTACCTTTCCACTCTCCTGCCTTTCCACTCACATTAATACTTGAAAGGAAGGCGTCTTAGACAACTTTCTTTTTCTTGTTGCAAAACCCTCTGCAGCCCTCTGTGCAACTTCTAGAACACGATAGGAGATGTTTAGTGAGGAGGAAGGTTTTCTCCTTGCGAGACATAGTGAAATAGCTATTTGCTTAGATGTAGGTGACAAGAAACACTTACTGCAGTGCACTGACAAGCTAATTGCTACACAACACGGGGATGGTGTAAGCAGCTTGCAAAGTGATAGAAAACAGTACCTTTCCACTCTCCTGCCTTTCCATTCACATTAATACTTGAAAGGAAGGCGTCTTAGACAACTTTCTTTTTCTTGTTGCAAAACCCTCTGCAGCCCTCTGTGCAACTTCTAGAACACGATAGGAGATGTTTAGTGAGGAGGAAGGTTTTCTCCTTGCGAGACATAGTGAAAAAGCTATTTGCTTAGATGGAGGTGACAAGAAACACTTACTGCAGTGCACTGACAAGCTAATTGCTACACAACACTGGGATGGTGTAAGCAGCTTGCAAAGTGCTAGAAAACAGTACCTTTCCACTCTCCTGCCTTTTCCATTTATATTAATACTCGAAAGGAAGCAATTTTGGACAACAGTCGTTTGCTTCTTGGAAAGCACTCTGCAGCCTTGCGTGCAACCTCTAGAACAAGATGGAAGATGTTTTCTGAACAGACACACTTTCTCATTAAGAGATATAGTAAAAAAGCTTTTTGCTTAGATGTATGTGACAATAGGCACTTGCGAGAGTGCACTACAAGTGTAATCTCTGCACAAGACTGGGATTGTGTGCCCAGCTTGCAAACTGATATGAAACAGTACTTTTCCACTCTCTTGCCTTTCCTTTCACATTAATACTGGAAAGGAAGGCGTTTTGGACAACTTTTGTTTTCTTGTTGCAGAACACTCTGCAGAGCTGCGTGCAACCTCAGGAACAGGAAGGAAGATGTTTTCTGAACTGGGACACTCTCTCCCTGCGGGATACATTGAAAAACTTGTTTGCTGAGATGTAGGTGGCAAGAGGAACTTACCACAGTGCAGTGCAAAGGTAAAGGCTGCACAACACAAGCATTTTGTAAGCAGTTTGCAAACTGAGCGATAACAGTACCTTTCCACTCTGCTGCATTTTCCTTTCCCAGTACAATACGAATTTTAGGGGGTTTGAAAAACTTTCTTTTACTTCTTGTGAAACACTCTGCAGACCTTCTTGTACCCTTTTTAAAACGATGGGAGCTGTTTTCTGAACAGGCAAAGTTTTTCCTTAGGAGATACAATGAAAAAGCTCTTTGCTTAGATGTAGGTGACTAGAGGCACTTGCTAGAGTGCACTGCAAGTGTAATCTCTGCACAAGACTGGGATTGTGTACCCAGCTTGCAAACTGATATGAAACAGTACTTTTCCACTCTCTTGCCTTTCCTTTCACATTAATACTGGAATGGAAGGCGTTTTGGACAACTTTTGTTTTCTTGTTGCAGAACACTCTGCAGAGCTGCGTGCGACCTCTAGAACACGATGGAAGATGTTTTCTGAACTGGGACACTCTCTTCCTGCGGGATACAGTGAAAACCCTATTTGCTGAGATGTAGGTGGCAAGAGGAACTTACTACAGTGCACTGCAAAAGTAAAAGCTGCACAACACTGGCATTTTGTAAGCAGCTTGCAAACTGAGAGAAAACAGTACCTTTCCACTCTCCTGCCTTTTCCATTCCCAGTTACATTCCAATGTTAGCAGTTTTGGACAACTTTCTTTCTCTTCTTGCAAAACAATCTGCAGACGTGTGTGCAAGCTCTAGGACTCGAAGAGAGATGTTTTCTGAACAGGAACATTTTTCTCCTTGCGAGACATAGTGAAAAAGCTTTTTGCTTAGATATAGGTGACAAGACGCACTATCTAGAGTGCACTGCAAAGCCAATTGCTGCACAACACTGGCATTGTGTAAGCAGCTTGCAGTCTGAGAGAAAAAAGTATCTTTCCGCTCTCCTGCCTTTTCCAGTTCCAGGAACATTCGGATGGGTGGCGTTTTGGACAAGTTTCTTTTTCTTGTTGCTAAACGCTCTGCAGACCTGCGTGCAACCTCTACAACAGGAGGGGAGATATTTTCTGAACAGACACAGTTTCTCCTTGCGACACATAGTGCAAAAGCCTTTTGCTAACATGTAGCCGGCAGGGGACGCTACAGACCAGGTAACGAAGCACTGCAAAGTTAAAAGCCGCTGCCGGGCGTCTTCGGCACTAGCTGTGCTCCGAAGCACACCGCGACCCGCCCACAGCCCTTAAACGGGAACCGTGCTTTTCGCGCCAAAAAAAACCGTCTTCTCCACCGGGACACAGAGACTGCGGCAGCATCTGAGCGGCGAACAACGTGCCCGCACAACACTGGGATCGGGTAAGCAGCTTGCAAACTGGTAGAACACAGTACCTATCAACTCTCCTGCCTTCTCCATTCCCAGTAACTTTCAAATTGAATGCGTTTGGCACAATGTTCGTTTTCGTGTTGCAGTACACTCTGCAGACCTGCGTGCGACCTCAGGGACACGATGGAAGATGTTTTTTAAACTGGAACACTCTCTCCCTGCGGGATACAGTGAAAAACCTTTTTGCTTAGATATAGGTGAGTAGAGGCACTTGCTACAGTGCACTGCAAAGGTAATGGCTGCACAACACTTGCCTTGTGTGCACAGTTTCTAAACTGATAGAACACAGTACACCTGCACTCTCCTGCATTTTCCTTTCCCAGTGAAATTCGAATCGAAGGGGTTTGGACAACTTTCCTTTACTTCTTGCAAAACACTCTGCAGACCTTCTTGTACCTTCTAAAACACCACGGGATATGTTTTCTAAACAGACACACTTTCTCCTTAAGAGATATAGTACAAAAGCTTTTTGCTTAGATGCAAGTGACAATAGGCACTTGCTACAGTGCACTGCAAATGTAATGGCTGCACAAAACTGGCATTTTGTAAGCAGCTTGCAAACTGAGAGAAAACTGTACCTTTCCACTCTCCTGCATTTTCCTTTCCCAGTACAATTTGAATCGAAGGTGTTTGGGACAACTTTCTTTTACTTCTTGCAAAACACTCTGCAGACATTCTTGTACCCTTTAAAAAACCATGGGAGCTGTTTTCTCAACAGGCAAAGTTTCTCTTTAGGAGATACAGTTAAAAAGCTATTTGCTTAAACGTAGGTTACTCTAGGATCTTGCTACAGTGCACTGCAAAGGTAATGGCTGCACAACACTTGCATTGTGGCACAGTTTGCAAACTGATAGAAAACAGTACTCCGGCACTCCCCTGGATTTTCCTTTCCCAGTGAAATTCGAATCGAAGGGGTTTTGGACAACTTCCTTTTACTTCTTGCAAAACACTCTGCAGACCTACTTGTACATTCTAAAACATCATGGGAGATGTTTTCTGAGAAGGCAGAGTTTCACCTTGCAAGATATTGTGAAAAAGGAATTTGCTTAGATGTAGGTGACAATAGGCACTTGCTACAGTGCACTGCAAATGTAATGGCTGCACAACACTGGCATTTTGTAAGCAGCTTGCAAACTGAGAGATAACAGGACCTTTCCACTCTGCTGCATTTTCCTTTCCCAGTACAATTCGAATTTTAGGGGTTTTGGACAACTTTCTTTTACTTCTTGCAAAACACTCTTGTACCCTTTTCCAAACGATGGGAGCTGTTTTCTCAACAGGCAATGTTTCTCCTTGCAAGACATTGTGAAAAAGCTATTTGCTTAGATATAGGTGTCTAGAGGCACTTGCTACAGTGCACTGCAAAGGTAATGGCTGCACAACACTTGCATTGTGGCACAGTTTGCAAACTGATAGAAAACAGTACCTTTCCACTCTCCTGCATTTTCCTTTCCCAGTACAATTTGAATCGATGGGCTTTTGGACAACTTTCTATTACTTCTTGCAAAACACTCTGCAGACCTTCTTGTACCCTTTTCATAAAACATGGGAGATATTTTCTCAGCAGGCAGAGTTGCTCCTTGCAAGACATTGTGAAAAAGGAATTTGTCTAGATGTAGGTGACAGTAGGCACTTGCTAGAGTGCACTGCAAATGTAATGTCTGCACAAAACTGGGATTGTGTACCCAGCTTGCAAACTGATATGAAACAGTACTTTTCCACTCTCGTGCCTTTCCTTTCACATTAATCCTCGAAAGGAAGGCGTTTTGGACAACTTTCCTTTTCTTGTTGCAGAACACTCTGCTGACCTGCGTGCGACCTCTAGAACAAGATGGAAGATGTTTTCTGAACTGGGACACTCTCTTCCTGCGGGATACAGTGAAAAACCTATTTGCTTACATGTAGGTGGCAAGAGGAACATACTACAGTGCACTGCAAAGGTAAAAGTTGCAAAACACTGGCATTTTGTATGCAGCTTACAAACTGAGAGATAACAGTACCTTTCCACTCTACTGCATTTTCCTTTCCCAGGACAATTCCAATTTTAGGGGGTTTGAAAAACTTTCTTTTACTTCTTGCGAAACACTCTGCAGACCTTCTTGTACCCTTTTAAAAACGATGGGAGCTGTTTTCTCAACAGGCAAAGTTTCTCCTTAGGAAATACAGTGAAAAAGCTATTTGCTTAGATGTGGGTTACTAGAGGCACTTGCTAGAGTGCACTACAAGTATAATCTCTGCACAAGACTGGGATTGTGTGCCCAGCTTGCAAACTGATATGAAACAGTACTTTTCCACTCTCTTGCCTTTCCACTCACATTAATACTGGAAAGGAAGGCGTTTTGGACAACTTTCTTTTTCTTGTTGCAAAACCCTCTGCAGCCCTCTGTGCAACTTCTAGAACACGATAGGAGATGTTTAGTGAGGAGGAACGTTTTCCCCTTGCGAGACATAGTGAAAAAGCTATTTGCTTAGATGTAGGTGACAAGAAACACTTACTGCAGTGCACTGACAAGCTAATTGCTACACAACACGGGGATGGTGTAAGCAGCTTGCAAAGTGATAGAAAACAGTACCTTTCCACTCTCCTGCCTTTCCATTCACATTAATACTTGAAAGGAAGGCGTCTTAGACAACTTTCTTTTTCTTGTTGCAAAACCCTCTGCAGCCCTCTGTGCAACTTCTAGAACACGATAGGAGATGTTTAGTGAGGAGGAACGTTTTCCCCTTGCGAGACATAGTGAAAAAGCTATTTGCTTAGATGTAGGTGACAAGAAACACTTACTGCAGTGCACTGACAAGGTAATTGCTACACAACACGGGGATGGTGTAAGCAGCTTGCAAAGTGATAGAAAACAGTACCTTTCCACTCTCCTGCCTTTCCACTCACATTAATACTTGAAAGGAAGGCGTCTTAGACGACTTTCTTTTTCTTGTTGCAAAACCCTCTGCAGCCCTCTGTGCAACTTCTAGAACACGATAGGAGATGTTTAGTGAGGAGGAACGTTTTCTCCTTGCGAGACATAGTGAAAAAGATATTTGCTTACATGTAGGTGACAAGAGACACTTAGTGCAGTGCACTGACAAGCTAATTGCTACACAACACTGGGATGGTGTAAGCAGCTTGCAAAGTGATAGAAAACAGTACCTTTCCACTCTCCTGCCTTTCCACTCACATTAATACTTGAAAGGAAGGCGTCTTAGACAACTTTCTTTTTCTTGTTGCAAAACCCTCTGCAGCCCTCTGTGCAACTTCTAGAACACGATAGGAGATGTTTAGTGAGGAGGAAGGTTTTCTCCTTGCGAGACATAGTGAAAAAGATATTTGCTTACATGTAGGTGACAAGAAACACTTACTGCAGTGCACTGACAAGCTAATTGCTACACAACACGGGGATGGTGTAAGCAGCTTGCAAAGTGATAGAAAACAGTACCTTTCCACTCTCCTGCCTTTCCATTCACATTAATACTTGAAAGGAAGGCATCTTAGACAACTTTCTTTTTCTTGTTGCAAAACCTTCTGCAGCCCTCTGTGCAACTTCTAGAACACGATAGGAGATGTTTAGTGAGGAGGAAGGTTTTGTCCTTGCGAGACATAGTGAAAAAGCTATTTGCTTAAATGTAGGTGACAAGAAACACTTACAGCAGTGCACTGAAAATGTAACTGCTACACAGCACTGCGATTGTGTTAGCAGCCTGCAAAGTGCTAGAAAACAGTACTTTCCCACTCTCTTGCCTTTCCCTTCACATTAATACTTGAAAGGAAGGCATCTTAGACAACTTTCATTTTCTTCCTGCAAAACACACTGCAGCCCTCTGTGCAACTTCTAGAACACGATAGGAAATGTTTAGTGAGCAGGAAGGTTTTCTCCTTGCGAGACATAGTGAAAAAGCTATTTGCTTAGATGTAGGTGACAAGAAACACTTACTGCAGTGCACTGAAAAGCTAACTGCTACACAGCACTGCGATTGTGTTAGCAGCCTGCAAAGTGCTAGAAAACAGTACTTTCCCACTCTCTTGCCTTTCCCTTCACATTAATACTTGAAAGGAAGGCATCTTAGACAACTTTCTTTTTCTTGTGTCAAAAAACTCTGCAGCCCTCTCTGCAACATCTACAACACGATGGAAGTTGTTTAGTGAGCAGGAAGGTTTTCTCCTTGCGAGACATAGTGAAAAAGCTATTTGCTTAGATGTAGGTGACAAGAAACACTTACTGCAGTGCACTGACAAGATAATTGCTACACAACACTGGGATTGTGTAAGCAGCTTACAAACGGATAGAAAACAGTACCTTACCACTCTCCTGACTTGTCCATTCACATTAGTATTAGAATGGAAGGAGTTTTGGACATCTTTCTTTTGCTTGTTGCAAAACACTCCCCACACCAGCGTGCACCCTCCACAACAAGATGGGAGATGTTTTTTGAAGTGGCACAGTTTCTCCTTGCGAGACATAGTGAAAAAGGTTTTTGCTTACATGTAGGTGACAAGAGGCACTATCTAGAGTGCACTGGAAAGCTAATCGAAGCACAACACTGGGATTATGTGCCCAGCTTGCAAAGTGATAGAAAACAGTACCTTTCCACTCTCCTGCCTTTCCACTCACATTAATACTTGAAAGGAAGGCGTCTTAGACAACTTTCTTTTTCTTGTTGCAAAACCCTCTGCAGCCCTCTGTGCAACTTCTAGAACACGATAGGAGATGTTTAGTGAGGAGGAACGTTTTCTCCTTGCGAGACATAGTGAAAAAGATATTTGCTTAGATGTAGGTGACAAGAAACACTTACTGCAGTGCACTGACAAGCTAATTGCTACACAACACTGGGATGGTGTAAGCAGCTTGCAAAGTGATAGAAAACAGTACCTTTCCACTCTCCTGCCTTTCCCTTCACATTAATACTTGAAAGGAAGGCGTCTTAGACAACTTTCTTTTTCTTGTTGCAAAACCCTCTGCAGCCCTCTGTGCAACTTCTAGAACACGATAGGAGATGTTTAGTGAGGAGGAAGGTTTTCTCCTTGCGAGACATAGTGAAAAAGCTATTTGCTTAGATGGAGGTGACAAGAAACACTTACTGCAGTGCACTGACAAGCTAATTGCTACACAACACGGGGATGGTGTAAGCAGCTTGCAAAGTGATAGAAAACAGTACCTTTCCACTCTCCTGCCTTTCCATTCACATTAATACTTGAAAGGAAGGCGTCTTAGACAACTTTCTTTTTCTTGTTGCAAAACCCTCTGCAGCCCTCTGTGCAACTTCTAGAACACGATAGGAGATGTTTAGTGAGGAGGAACGTTTTCTCCTTGCGAGACATAGTGAAAAAGCTATTTGCTTAGATGGAGGTGACAAGAAACACTTACTGCAGTGCACTGACAAGCTAATTGCTACACAACACTGGGATGGTGTAAGCAGCTTGCAAAGTGATAGAAAACAGTACCTTTCCACTCTCCTGCCTTTTCCATTTATATTAATACTCGAAAGGAAGCAATTTTGGACAACAGTCGTTTGCTTCTTGGAAAGCACTCTGCAGCCTTGCGTGCAACCTCTAGAACAAGATGGAAGATGTTTTCTGAACAGACACACTTTCTCATTAAGAGATATAGTAAAAAAGCTTTTTGCTTAGATGTATGTGACAATAGGCACTTGCGAGAGTGCACTACAAGTGTAATCTCTGCACAAGACTGGGATTGTGTGCCCAGCTTGCAAACTGATATGAAACAGTACTTTTCCACTCTCTTGCCTTTCCTTTCACATTAATACTGGAAAGGAAGGCGTTTTGGACAACTTTTGTTTTCTTGTTGCAGAACACTCTGCAGAGCTGCGTGCAACCTCAGGAACAGGAAGGAAGATGTTTTCTGAACTGGGACACTCTCTCCCTGCGGGATACATTGAAAAACTTGTTTGCTGAGATGTAGGTGGCAAGAGGAACTTACCACAGTGCAGTGCAAAGGTAAAGGCTGCACAACACAAGCATTTTGTAAGCAGTTTGCAAACTGAGCGATAACAGTACCTTTCCACTCTGCTGCATTTTCCTTTCCCAGTACAATACGAATTTTAGGGGGTTTGAAAAACTTTCTTTTACTTCTTGTGAAACACTCTGCAGACCTTCTTGTACCCTTTTTAAAACGATGGGAGCTGTTTTCTGAACAGGCAAAGTTTTTCCTTAGGAGATACAATGAAAAAGCTCTTTGCTTAGATGTAGGTGACTAGAGGCACTTGCTAGAGTGCACTGCAAGTGTAATCTCTGCACAAGACTGGGATTGTGTACCCAGCTTGCAAACTGATATGAAACAGTACTTTTCCACTCTCTTGCCTTTCCTTTCACATTAATACTGGAATGGAAGGCGTTTTGGACAACTTTTGTTTTCTTGTTGCAGAACACTCTGCAGAGCTGCGTGCGACCTCTAGAACACGATGGAAGATGTTTTCTGAACTGGGACACTCTCTTCCTGCGGGATACAGTGAAAACCCTATTTGCTGAGATGTAGGTGGCAAGAGGAACTTACTACAGTGCACTGCAAAAGTAAAAGCTGCACAACACTGGCATTTTGTAAGCAGCTTGCAAACTGAGAGAAAACAGTACCTTTCCACTCTCCTGCCTTTTCCATTCCCAGTTACATTCCAATGTTAGCAGTTTTGGACAACTTTCTTTCTCTTCTTGCAAAACAATCTGCAGACGTGTGTGCAAGCTCTAGGACTCGAAGAGAGATGTTTTCTGAACAGGAACATTTTTCTCCTTGCGAGACATAGTGAAAAAGCTTTTTGCTTAGATATAGGTGACAAGACGCACTATCTAGAGTGCACTGCAAAGCCAATTGCTGCACAACACTGGCATTGTGTAAGCAGCTTGCAGTCTGAGAGAAAAAAGTATCTTTCCGCTCTCCTGCCTTTTCCAGTTCCAGGAACATTCGGATGGGTGGCGTTTTGGACAAGTTTCTTTTTCTTGTTGCTAAACGCTCTGCAGACCTGCGTGCAACCTCTACAACAGGAGGGGAGATATTTTCTGAACAGACACAGTTTCTCCTTGCGACACATAGTGCAAAAGCCTTTTGCTAACATGTAGCCGGCAGGGGACGCTACAGACCAGGTAACGAAGCACTGCAAAGTTAAAAGCCGCTGCCGGGCGTCTTCGGCACTAGCTGTGCTCCGAAGCACACCGCGACCCGCCCACAGCCCTTAAACGGGAACCGTGCTTTTCGCGCCAAAAAAAAACCGTCTTCTCCACCGGGACACAGAGACTGCGGCAGCATCTGAGCGGCGAACAACGTGCCCGCACAACACTGGGATCGGGCAAGCAGCTTGCAAACTGGTAGAACACAGTACCTATCAACTCTCCTGCCTTCTCCATTCCCAGTAACTTTCAAATTGAATGCGTTTGGCACAATGTTCGTTTTCGTGTTGCAGTACACTCTGCAGACCTGCGTGCGACCTCAGGGACACGATGGAAGATGTTTTTTAAACTGGAACACTCTCTCCCTGCGGGATACAGTGAAAAACCTTTTTGCTTAGATATAGGTGAGTAGAGGCACTTGCTACAGTGCACTGCAAAGGTAATGGCTGCACAACACTTGCCTTGTGTGCACAGTTTCTAAACTGATAGAACACAGTACACCTGCACTCTCCTGCATTTTCCTTTCCCAGTGAAATTCGAATCGAAGGGGTTTGGACAACTTTCCTTTACTTCTTGCAAAACACTCTGCAGACCTTCTTGTACCTTCTAAAACACCACGGGATATGTTTTCTAAACAGACACACTTTCTCCTTAAGAGATATAGTACAAAAGCTTTTTGCTTAGATGCAAGTGACAATAGGCACTTGCTACAGTGCACTGCAAATGTAATGGCTGCACAAAACTGGCATTTTGTAAGCAGCTTGCAAACTGAGAGAAAACTGTACCTTTCCACTCTCCTGCATTTTCCTTTCCCAGTACAATTTGAATCGAAGGTGTTTGGGACAACTTTCTTTTACTTCTTGCAAAACACTCTGCAGACATTCTTGTACCCTTTAAAAAACCATGGGAGCTGTTTTCTCAACAGGCAAAGTTTCTCTTTAGGAGATACAGTTAAAAAGCTATTTGCTTAAACGTAGGTTACTCTAGGATCTTGCTACAGTGCACTGCAAAGGTAATGGCTGCACAACACTTGCATTGTGGCACAGTTTGCAAACTGATAGAAAACAGTACTCCGGCACTCCCCTGGATTTTCCTTTCCCAGTGAAATTCGAATCGAAGGGGTTTTGGACAACTTCCTTTTACTTCTTGCAAAACACTCTGCAGACCTACTTGTACATTCTAAAACATCATGGGAGATGTTTTCTGAGAAGGCAGAGTTTCACCTTGCAAGATATTGTGAAAAAGGAATTTGCTTAGATGTAGGTGACAATAGGCACTTGCTACAGTGCACTGCAAATGTAATGGCTGCACAACACTGGCATTTTGTAAGCAGCTTGCAAACTGAGAGATAACAGGACCTTTCCACTCTGCTGCATTTTCCTTTCCCAGTACAATTCGAATTTTAGGGGTTTTGGACAACTTTCTTTTACTTCTTGCAAAACACTCTTGTACCCTTTTCCAAACGATGGGAGCTGTTTTCTCAACAGGCAATGTTTCTCCTTGCAAGACATTGTGAAAAAGCTATTTGCTTAGATATAGGTGTCTAGAGGCACTTGCTACAGTGCACTGCAAAGGTAATGGCTGCACAACACTTGCATTGTGGCACAGTTTGCAAACTGATAGAAAACAGTACCTTTCCACTCTCCTGCATTTTCCTTTCCCAGTACAATTTGAATCGATGGGCTTTTGGACAACTTTCTATTACTTCTTGCAAAACACTCTGCAGACCTTCTTGTACCCTTTTCATAAAACATGGGAGATATTTTCTCAGCAGGCAGAGTTGCTCCTTGCAAGACATTGTGAAAAAGGAATTTGTCTAGATGTAGGTGACAGTAGGCACTTGCTAGAGTGCACTGCAAATGTAATGTCTGCACAAAACTGGGATTGTGTACCCAGCTTGCAAACTGATATGAAACAGTACTTTTCCACTCTCGTGCCTTTCCTTTCACATTAATCCTCGAAAGGAAGGCGTTTTGGACAACTTTCCTTTTCTTGTTGCAGAACACTCTGCTGACCTGCGTGCGACCTCTAGAACAAGATGGAAGATGTTTTCTGAACTGGGACACTCTCTTCCTGCGGGATACAGTGAAAAACCTATTTGCTTACATGTAGGTGGCAAGAGGAACATACTACAGTGCACTGCAAAGGTAAAAGTTGCAAAACACTGGCATTTTGTATGCAGCTTACAAACTGAGAGATAACAGTACCTTTCCACTCTACTGCATTTTCCTTTCCCAGGACAATTCCAATTTTAGGGGGTTTGAAAAACTTTCTTTTACTTCTTGCGAAACACTCTGCAGACCTTCTTGTACCCTTTTAAAAACGATGGGAGCTGTTTTCTCAACAGGCAAAGTTTCTCCTTAGGAAATACAGTGAAAAAGCTATTTGCTTAGATGTGGGTGACTAGAGGCACTTGCCAGAGTGCACTACAAGTGTAATCTCTGCACAAGACTGGGATTGTGTGCCCAGCTTGCAAACTGATATGAAACAGTACTTTTCCACTCTCTTGCCTTTCCACTCACATTAATACTGGAAAGGAAGGCGTTTTGGACAACTTTCTTTTTCTTGTTGCAAAACCCTCTGCAGCCCTCTGTGCAACTTCTAGAACACGATAGGAGATGTTTAGTGAGGAGGAACGTTTTGTCCTTGCGAGACATAGTGAAAAAGCTATTTGCTTAGATGTAGGTGACAAGAAACACTTACTGCAGTGCACTGACAAGCTAATTGCTACACAACACGGGGATGGTGTAAGCAGCTTGCAAAGTGATAGAAAACAGTACCTTTCCACTCTCCTGCCTTTCCATTCACATTAATACTTGAAAGGAAGGCGTCTTAGACAACTTTCTTTTTCTTGTTGCAAAACCCTCTGCAGCCCTCTGTGCAACTTCTAGAACACGATAGGAGATGTTTAGTGAGGAGGAACGTTTTCTCCTTGCGAGACATAGTGAAAAAGCTATTTGCTTAGATGGAGGTGACAAGAAACACTTACTGCAGTGCACTGACAAGCTAATTGCTACACAACACTGGGATGGTGTAAGCAGCTTGCAAAGTGATAGAAAACAGTACCTTTCCACTCTCCTGCCTTTTCCATTTATATTAATACTCGAAAGGAAGCAATTTTGGACAACAGTCGTTTGCTTCTTGGAAAGCACTCTGCAGCCTTGCGTGCAACCTCTAGAACAAGATGGAAGATGTTTTCTGAACAGACACACTTTCTCATTAAGAGATATAGTAAAAAAGCTTTTTGCTTAGATGTATGTGACAATAGGCACTTGCGAGAGTGCACTACAAGTGTAATCTCTGCACAAGACTGGGATTGTGTGCCCAGCTTGCAAACTGATATGAAACAGTACTTTTCCACTCTCTTGCCTTTCCTTTCACATTAATACTGGAAAGGAAGGCGTTTTGGACAACTTTTGTTTTCTTGTTGCAGAACACTCTGCAGAGCTGCGTGCAACCTCAGGAACAGGAAGGAAGATGTTTTCTGAACTGGGACACTCTCTCCCTGCGGGATACATTGAAAAACTTGTTTGCTGAGATGTAGGTGGCAAGAGGAACTTACCACAGTGCAGTGCAAAGGTAAAGGCTGCACAACACAAGCATTTTGTAAGCAGTTTGCAAACTGAGCGATAACAGTACCTTTCCACTCTGCTGCATTTTCCTTTCCCAGTACAATACGAATTTTAGGGGGTTTGAAAAACTTTCTTTTACTTCTTGTGAAACACTCTGCAGACCTTCTTGTACCCTTTTTAAAACGATGGGAGCTGTTTTCTGAACAGGCAAAGTTTTTCCTTAGGAGATACAATGAAAAAGCTCTTTGCTTAGATGTAGGTGACTAGAGGCACTTGCTAGAGTGCACTGCAAGTGTAATCTCTGCACAAGACTGGGATTGTGTACCCAGCTTGCAAACTGATATGAAACAGTACTTTTCCACTCTCTTGCCTTTCCTTTCACATTAATACTGGAATGGAAGGCGTTTTGGACAACTTTTGTTTTCTTGTTGCAGAACACTCTGCAGAGCTGCGTGCGACCTCTAGAACACGATGGAAGATGTTTTCTGAACTGGGACACTCTCTTCCTGCGGGATACAGTGAAAACCCTATTTGCTGAGATGTAGGTGGCAAGAGGAACTTACTACAGTGCACTGCAAAAGTAAAAGCTGCACAACACTGGCATTTTGTAAGCAGCTTGCAAACTGAGAGAAAACAGTACCTTTCCACTCTCCTGCCTTTTCCATTCCCAGTTACATTCCAATGTTAGCAGTTTTGGACAACTTTCTTTCTCTTCTTGCAAAACAATCTGCAGACGTGTGTGCAAGCTCTAGGACTCGAAGAGAGATGTTTTCTGAACAGGAACATTTTTCTCCTTGCGAGACATAGTGAAAAAGCTTTTTGCTTAGATATAGGTGACAAGACGCACTATCTAGAGTGCACTGCAAAGCCAATTGCTGCACAACACTGGCATTGTGTAAGCAGCTTGCAGTCTGAGAGAAAAAAGTATCTTTCCGCTCTCCTGCCTTTTCCAGTTCCAGGAACATTCGGATGGGTGGCGTTTTGGACAAGTTTCTTTTTCTTGTTGCTAAACGCTCTGCAGACCTGCGTGCAACCTCTACAACAGGAGGGGAGATATTTTCTGAACAGACACAGTTTCTCCTTGCGACACATAGTGCAAAAGCCTTTTGCTAACATGTAGCCGGCAGGGGACGCTACAGACCAGGTAACGAAGCACTGCAAAGTTAAAAGCCGCTGCCGGGCGTCTTCGGCACTAGCTGTGCTCCGAAGCACACCGCGACCCGCCCACAGCCCTTAAACGGGAACCGTGCTTTTCGCGCCAAAAAAAACCGTCTTCTCCACCGGGACACAGAGACTGCGGCAGCATCTGAGCGGCGAACAACGTGCCCGCACAACACTGGGATCGGGTAAGCAGCTTGCAAACTGGTAGAACACAGTACCTATCAACTCTCCTGCCTTCTCCATTCCCAGTAACTTTCAAATTGAATGCGTTTGGCACAATGTTCGTTTTCGTGTTGCAGTACACTCTGCAGACCTGCGTGCGACCTCAGGGACACGATGGAAGATGTTTTTTAAACTGGAACACTCTCTCCCTGCGGGATACAGTGAAAAACCTTTTTGCTTAGATATAGGTGAGTAGAGGCACTTGCTACAGTGCACTGCAAAGGTAATGGCTGCACAACACTTGCCTTGTGTGCACAGTTTCTAAACTGATAGAACACAGTACACCTGCACTCTCCTGCATTTTCCTTTCCCAGTGAAATTCGAATCGAAGGGGTTTGGACAACTTTCCTTTACTTCTTGCAAAACACTCTGCAGACCTTCTTGTACCTTCTAAAACACCACGGGATATGTTTTCTAAACAGACACACTTTCTCCTTAAGAGATATAGTACAAAAGCTTTTTGCTTAGATGCAAGTGACAATAGGCACTTGCTACAGTGCACTGCAAATGTAATGGCTGCACAAAACTGGCATTTTGTAAGCAGCTTGCAAACTGAGAGAAAACTGTACCTTTCCACTCTCCTGCATTTTCCTTTCCCAGTACAATTTGAATCGAAGGTGTTTGGGACAACTTTCTTTTACTTCTTGCAAAACACTCTGCAGACATTCTTGTACCCTTTAAAAAACCATGGGAGCTGTTTTCTCAACAGGCAAAGTTTCTCTTTAGGAGATACAGTTAAAAAGCTATTTGCTTAAACGTAGGTTACTCTAGGATCTTGCTACAGTGCACTGCAAAGGTAATGGCTGCACAACACTTGCATTGTGGCACAGTTTGCAAACTGATAGAAAACAGTACTCCGGCACTCCCCTGGATTTTCCTTTCCCAGTGAAATTCGAATCGAAGGGGTTTTGGACAACTTCCTTTTACTTCTTGCAAAACACTCTGCAGACCTACTTGTACATTCTAAAACATCATGGGAGATGTTTTCTGAGAAGGCAGAGTTTCACCTTGCAAGATATTGTGAAAAAGGAATTTGCTTAGATGTAGGTGACAATAGGCACTTGCTACAGTGCACTGCAAATGTAATGGCTGCACAACACTGGCATTTTGTAAGCAGCTTGCAAACTGAGAGATAACAGGACCTTTCCACTCTGCTGCATTTTCCTTTCCCAGTACAATTCGAATTTTAGGGGTTTTGGACAACTTTCTTTTACTTCTTGCAAAACACTCTTGTACCCTTTTCCAAACGATGGGAGCTGTTTTCTCAACAGGCAATGTTTCTCCTTGCAAGACATTGTGAAAAAGCTATTTGCTTAGATATAGGTGTCTAGAGGCACTTGCTACAGTGCACTGCAAAGGTAATGGCTGCACAACACTTGCATTGTGGCACAGTTTGCAAACTGATAGAAAACAGTACCTTTCCACTCTCCTGCATTTTCCTTTCCCAGTACAATTTGAATCGATGGGCTTTTGGACAACTTTCTATTACTTCTTGCAAAACACTCTGCAGACCTTCTTGTACCCTTTTCATAAAACATGGGAGATATTTTCTCAGCAGGCAGAGTTGCTCCTTGCAAGACATTGTGAAAAAGGAATTTGTCTAGATGTAGGTGACAGTAGGCACTTGCTAGAGTGCACTGCAAGTGTAATCTCTGCACAAAACTGGGATTGTGTACCCAGCTTGCAAACTGATATGAAACAGTACTTTTCCACTCTCGTGCCTTTCCTTTCACATTAATCCTCGAAAGGAAGGCGTTTTGGACAACTTTCCTTTTCTTGTTGCAGAACACTCTGCTGACCTGCGTGCGACCTCTAGAACAAGATGGAAGATGTTTTCTGAACTGGGACACTCTCTTCCTGCGGGATACAGTGAAAAACCTATTTGCTTACATGTAGGTGGCAAGAGGAACATACTACAGTGCACTGCAAAGGTAAAAGTTGCAAAACACTGGCATTTTGTATGCAGCTTACAAACTGAGAGATAACAGTACCTTTCCACTCTACTGCATTTTCCTTTCCCAGGACAATTCCAATTTTAGGGGGTTTGAAAAACTTTCTTTTACTTCTTGCGAAACACTCTGCAGACCTTCTTGTACCCTTTTAAAAACGATGGGAGCTGTTTTCTCAACAGGCAAAGTTTCTCCTTAGGAAATACAGTGAAAAAGCTATTTGCTTAGATGTGGGTGACTAGAGGCACTTGCTAGAGTGCACTACAAGTGTAATCTCTGCACAAGACTGGGATTGTGTGCCCAGCTTGCAAACTGATATGAAACAGTACTTTTCCACTCTCTTGCCTTTCCATTCACATTAATACTTGAAAGGAAGGCGTCTTAGACAACTTTCTTTTTCTTGTTGCAAAACCCTCTGCAGCCCTCTGTGCAACTTCTAGAACACGATAGGAGATGTTTAGTGAGGAGGAACGTTTTCCCCTTGCGAGACATAGTGAAAAAGCTATTTGCTTAGATGTAGGTGACAAGAAACACTTACTGCAGTGCACTGACAAGGTAATTGCTACACAACACGGGGATGGTGTAAGCAGCTTGCAAAGTGATAGAAAACAGTACCTTTCCACTCTCCTGCCTTTCCACTCACATTAATACTTGAAAGGAAGGCGTCTTAGACGACTTTCTTTTTCTTGTTGCAAAACCCACTGCAGCCCTCTGTGCAACTTCTAGAACACGATAGGAGATGTTTAGTGAGGAGGAACGTTTTCTCCTTGCGAGACATAGTGAAAAAGCTATTTGCTTACATGTAGGTGACAAGAAACACTTACTGCACTGCACTGACAAGCTAATTGCTACACAACACTGGGATGGTGTAAGCAGCTTGCAAAGTGCTAGAAAACAGTACCTTTCCACTCTCCTGCCTTTCCACTCACATTAATACTTGAAAGGAAGGCGTCTTAGACAACTTTCTTTTTCTTGTTGCAAAACCCTCTGCAGCCCTCTGTGCAACTTCTAGAACACGATAGGAAATGTTTAGTGAGCAGGAAGGTTTTCTCCTTGCGAGACATAGTGAAAAAGCTATTTGCTTAGATGTAGGTGACAAGAAACACTTACTGCAGTGCACTGACAAGCTAATTGCTACACAACACGGGGATGGTGTAAGCAGCTTGCAAAGTGCTAGAAAACAGTACCTTTCCACTCTCCTGCCTTTCCATTCACATTAATACTTGAAAGGAAGGCATCTTAGACAACTTTCTTTTTCTTGTTGCAAAACCTTCTGCAGCCCTCTGTGCAACTTCTAGAACACGATAGGAGATGTTTAGTGAGGAGGAAGGTTTTGTCCTTGCGAGACATAGTGAAAAAGCTATTTGCTTAGATGTAGGTGACAAGAAACACTTACTGCAGTGCACTGAAAATGTAACTGCTACACAGCACTGCGATTGTGTTAGCAGCCTGCAAAGTGCTAGAAAACAGTACTTTCCCACTCTCTTGCCTTTCCCTTCACATTAATACTTGAAAGGAAGGCATCTTAGGCAACTTCTTTTTCTTGCTGCAAAACACACTGCAGCCCTCTGTGCAACTTCTAGAACACGATAGGAAATGTTTAGTGAGCAGGAAGGTTTTCTCCTTGCGAGACATAGTGAAAAAGCTATTTGCTTAGATGTAGGTGACAAGAAACACTTACTGCAGTGCACTGAAAAGCTAACTGCTACACAGCACTGCGATTGTGTTAGCAGCCTGCAAAGTGCTAGAAAACAGTACTTTCCCACTCTCTTGCCTTTCCCTTCACATTAATACTTGAAAGGAAGGCATCTTAGACAACGTTCTTTTTCTTGTGTCAAAAAACTCTGCAGCCCTCTCTGCAACATCTACAACACGATGGAAGTTGTTTAGTGAGCAGAAAGGTTTTCTCCTTGCGAGACATAGTGAAAAAGCTTTTTGCTTAGATGTAGGTGACAAGAAACACTTACTGCAGTGCACTGAACAGCTAACTGCTACACAGCACTAGGACTGTGTTAGCAGCGTGCAAAGTGCTAGAAAACAGTACTTTCCCACTCTCTTGCCTTTCCCTTCACATTAATACTTGAAAGGAAGGCATCGTAGACAACTTTCTTTTTCTTGCTGCAAAACACACTGCAGACCTCTGTGCAACTTCTAGAACACGATAGGAAATGTTTAGTGAGAAGCAACGTTTTCTCCTTGCGAGACAAAGTGAAAAAGCTATTTGCTCAGATGTAGGTATCAAGAAACACTTACTGCAGTGCACTGACAAGCTAATTGCTACACAGCGCTGCGATTGTGTTAGCAGCTTGCAAAGTGCTAGAAAACAGTACTTTTCCACTCTCTTGCCTTTCCCTTCACATTAATACTTGAAAGGAAGGCGTCTTAGACATCTTTCTTTCTCTTGTTACAGAACACACTGCAGCCCTCTGTGAAACTTCTAGAACACGATAAGAGATGTTTAGTGAGCAAGAAGGTTTTCTCCTTGCGAGACATAGTGAAAAAGCTATTTGCTTAGATGTAGGTGAGAAGAAACACTTACTGCAGTGCACTGAAAAACTAACTGCTACACAGCTCTGCGATTCTGTTAGCAGCCTGCAAAGTGCTAGAAAACAGTACTTTCCCACTCTCTTGCCTTTCCCTTCACATTAATACTTGAAAGGAAGGCGTCTTAGACAACTTTCTTTTTCTTGTGTCAAAAAACTCTGCAGCCCTCTGTGCAACTTCTACAACACGATGGAAGTTGTTTAGTGAGCAGGAAGGTTTTCTCCTTGCGAGACATAGTGAAAAAGCTATTTGCTCAGATGTAGGTATCAAGAAACACTTACTGCAGTGCACTGACAAGCTAATTGCTACACAGCACTGCGATTGTGTTAGCAGCTCTCAAAGTGCTAGAAAACAGTACTTTCCCACTCTCTTGCCTTTCCCTTCACATTAATACTTGAAAGGAAGGCGTCTTAGACAACTTTCTTTTTCTTGCTGCAAAACTGTCTGCAGCCCTCTGTGCAACCTGTACAGCACGATGGAAGTTGTTTAATGAGCAGGAACATTTTCTCCTTGTGAGAGATAGTGAAAAAGCTTTTTGCTTAGATGTAGGTTACCACAGGCAGTTACTGCAGTGCACTTCAAAGCTAATAGATGCACAACACTGGGATTGTGTGCCCAGCTTGCAAAGTGATAGAAAACAGTACCTTTCCACTCTTCCTGCCTTTTCCATGCGCATTACTATTCGAATGGAAAGAATTTTAGACAACTTTCTTTGGCTTCTTGCAAAACACTCTGCACACCTGCCTGCAATCTCTAGAAGTCGATGGGAGATATTTTCTGAACTGGCTCAGTTTCTCTTTGCAAGACATGGGGAAAAAGCAATTTGCTTAGATATAGGTGAAAAGAGGCACCTACTACAGTGCACTGCAAGCTAATTGCTGCACAACACGCAGATTGTGTAAGCAGGTTGCAAACTGATAGAAAACAGTACCTCTCCCTTCTCCTGCCTTTTCTATTCACATTTCTATTTGAATGCAAGGCGTTTTAGACAACTTTCTTTTGCTTCTTGCAAAACACTCTGCACACCTGCCTGCAATCTCTAGAACTCGATGGGAGATGTTTTCTGAACTGGCTCAGTTTCTCCTTGCGAGACATGGGGAAAAAGCAATTTGCTTAGATGCAGGTGAAAAGAGGCACCTACTACAGTGCACTGAAAAACTAATTGCTGCACAACTCTGGGATTGTGTAAGCAGCTTACAAACAGATAGAAAACAGCACCTTTCCACTCTCCTGCCTTTTCCATTCGCATTACTATTCGAATGGCAGCAGTTTTGGACAACTTTCTTTTGCTTCTTGCAAAACACTCTGCACACCTCCGTGCAACTTCTAGAAAAAATGAGAGTTGTTTTCTGAACTGGTACAGTTTCTCCTGAAGAGATATAATGCAAACGCTACTGGCTTAGATGTAGTAACAATAGGCAATTATTACAGTGCACTGCAAAGTCAATCGTAGTATAACACTGGGATTGTGTGTCCAGCTTGCAAACTGGTAGAAAACAGTACCTATCCGCTCTCCTGCATTTTCCCTTTCCAGGAACATTCGAATTGATGGCTTTTTTGGACAAGTTACTTTTTCTTGTTGCAAAACCCTCTGCAGACCTGCCTGCAACCTCTAGAGCACGATGGGAGGTTTTTTGTGAACAGACACAGTTTCTCCTGGCGAGACATAATGAAAAAGCTTTTTGCTAAGGTGTAGCCGGCAGGAGACGCTAAAGACCAGGAGACGGAGCACTGTGCCTTTAAGCGCCGCTTCCGGGTGTCTGTCGGCCGTAGCTGTTCTCCGGAGCACGCCGCGATCGGCGTAACGACACCAGATTCTTCGCGCCAAGAAGCGTCTTCTCCTTCTCCGGGAAACAGAGACTGCGGCAGCTTCTGAACGGCGAACTACGAAGCGGCACAAAACTGGGATTGGGTAAGCAGCTTTCAAAGTGATAAAAAACAGTACTTTCCCACTCTCTTGCCTTTCCCTTCCCAATAATACTTGAAAGGAAGGCGTCTTAGACAAGTTTCTTTTTCTTCTTACAGAACACACTGCAGCCCTCTGTGCAACTTCTAGAACACGATAGGAGATGTTTAGTGAGCAAGAAGGTTTTCTCCTTGCTAGACAGAGGGATAAAGCTATTTGCTTAGATGTAGGTGACAAGAAACACTTACTGCAGTGCACTGAAAATGTAACTGCTACACAGCACTGCGATTGTGTTACCAGCCTGCAAAGTGCTAGAAAACAGTACTTTCCCACTCTCTTGCCTTTCCCTTCACATTAATACTTGAAAGGAAGGCATCTTAGACAACTTTCATTTTCTTCCTGCAAAACACACTGCAGCCCTCTGTGCAACTTCTAGAACACGATAGGAAATGTTTAGTGAGCAGGAAGGTTTTCTCCTTGCGAGACATAGTGAAAAAGCTATTTGCTTAGATGTAGGTGACAAGAAACACTTACTGCAGTGCACTGAAAAGCTAACTGCTACACAGCACTGCGATTGTGTTAGCAGCCTGCAAAGTGCTAGAAAACAGTACTTTCCCACTCTCTTGCCTTTCCCTTCACATTAATACTTGAAAGGAAGGCATCTTAGACAACTTTCTTTTTCTTGTGTCAAAAAACTCTGCAGCCCTCTCTGCAACATCTACAAGACGATGGAAGTTGTTTAGTGAGCAGGAAGGTTTTCTCCTTGCGAGACATAGTGAAAAAGCTTTTTACTTAGATGTAGGTGACAAGAAGCACTTACTGCAGTGCAGTGAAAATGTAACTGCTACACAGCACTAGGACTGTGTTAGCAGCGTGCAAAGTGCTAGAAAACAGTACTTTCCCACTCTCTTGCCTTTCCCTTCACATTAATACTTGAAAGGAAGGCATCTTAGACAACTTTCTTTTTCTTCCTGAAAAACACACTGCAGACCTCTGTGCAACTTCTAGAACACGATAGGAAATGTTTAGTGAGCAGGAAGGTTTTCTCCTTGCGAGACATAGTGAAAAAGCTTTTTGCTTAGATGTAGGTGACAAGAAACACTTACTGCAGTGCACTGAGCAGCTAACTGCTACACAGCACTAGGATTGTGTTAGCAGCTTGCAAAGTGCTAGAAAACAGTACTTTCCCACTCTCTTGCCTTTCCCTTCACATTAATACTTGAAAGCAAGGCGTCTTAGACAACTTTCTTTTACATTTTGCAAAACACACTGCAGCCCTCTGTGCAACTTCTACAACACGATGGAAGTTGTTTAGTGAGAAGCAACGTTTTCCCCTTGCGAGACAAAGTGAAAAAGCTATTTGCTCAGATGTAGGTATCAAGAAACACTTACTGCAGTGCACTGACAAGCTAATTGCTACACAGAGCTGCGATTGTGTTAGCAGCTTGCAAAGTGCTACAAAACAGTACTTTCCCACTCTCTTGCCTTTCCCTTCACATTAATACTTGAAAGGAAGGCGTCTTAGACAACTTTCTTTTTCTTGTTACAGAACACACTGCAGCCCTCTGTGAAACTTCTAGAACACGATAAGAGATGTTTAGTGAGCAAGAAGGTTTTCTCCTTGCGAGACATAGTGAAAAAGCTATTTGCTTAGATGTAGGTGACAAGAAACACTTACTGCAGTGCACTGACAAGGTAATTGCTACACAACACGGGGATGGTGTAAGCAGCTTGCAAAGTGATAGAAAACAGTACCTTTCCACTCTCCTGCCTTTCCACTCACATTAATACTTGAAAGGAAGGCGTCTTAGACAACTTTCTTTTTCTTGTTGCAAAACCCTCTGCAGCCCTCTGTGCAACTTCTAGAACACGATAGGAGATGTTTAGTGAGGAGGAACGTTTTCTCCTTGCGAGACATAGTGAAAAAGATATTTGCTTACATGTAGGTGACAAGAAACACTTACTGCAGTGCACTGACAAGCTAATAGATGCACAACACTGGGATTGTGTGCCCAGCTTGCAAAGTGATAGAAAACAGTACCTTTCCACTCTCCTGCCTTTCCACTCACATTAATACTTGAAAGGAAGGCGTCTTAGACAACTTTCTTTTTCTTGTTGCAAAACCCTCTGCAGCCCTCTGTGCAACTTCTAGAACACGATAGGAGATGTTTAGTGAGGAGGAAGGTTTTCTCCTTGCGAGACATAGTGAAATAGCTATTTGCTTAGATGTAGGTGACAAGAAACACTTACTGCAGTGCACTGACAAGCTAATTGCTACACAACACGGGGATGGTGTAAGCAGCTTGCAAAGTGATAGAAAACAGTACCTTTCCACTCTCCTGCCTTTCCATTCACATTAATACTTGAAAGGAAGGCGTCTTAGACAACTTTCTTTTTCTTGTTGCAAAACCCTCTGCAGCCCTCTGTGCAACTTCTAGAACACGATAGGAGATGTTTAGTGAGGAGGAAGGTTTTCTCCTTGCGAGACATAGTGAAAAAGCTATTTGCTTAGATGGAGGTGACAAGAAACACTTACTGCAGTGCACTGACAAGCTAATTGCTACACAACACTGGGATGGTGTAAGCAGCTTGCAAAGTGATAGAAAACAGTACCTTTCCACTCTCCTGCCTTTTCCATTTATATTAATACTCGAAAGGAAGCAATTTTGGACAACAGTCGTTTGCTTCTTGGAAAGCACTCTGCAGCCTTGCGTGCAACCTCTAGAACAAGATGGAAGATGTTTTCTGAACAGACACACTTTCTCATTAAGAGATATAGTAAAAAAGCTTTTTGCTTAGATGTATGTGACAATAGGCACTTGCGAGAGTGCACTACAAGTGTAATCTCTGCACAAGACTGGGATTGTGTGCCCAGCTTGCAAACTGATATGAAACAGTACTTTTCCACTCTCTTGCCTTTCCTTTCACATTAATACTGGAAAGGAAGGCGTTTTGGACAACTTTTGTTTTCTTGTTGCAGAACACTCTGCAGAGCTGCGTGCAACCTCAGGAACAGGAAGGAAGATGTTTTCTGAACTGGGACACTCTCTCCCTGCGGGATACATTGAAAAACTTGTTTGCTGAGATGTAGGTGGCAAGAGGAACTTACCACAGTGCAGTGCAAAGGTAAAGGCTGCACAACACAAGCATTTTGTAAGCAGTTTGCAAACTGAGCGATAACAGTACCTTTCCACTCTGCTGCATTTTCCTTTCCCAGTACAATACGAATTTTAGGGGGTTTGAAAAACTTTCTTTTACTTCTTGTGAAACACTCTGCAGACCTTCTTGTACCCTTTTTAAAACGATGGGAGCTGTTTTCTGAACAGGCAAAGTTTTTCCTTAGGAGATACAATGAAAAAGCTCTTTGCTTAGATGTAGGTGACTAGAGGCACTTGCTAGAGTGCACTGCAAGTGTAATCTCTGCACAAGACTGGGATTGTGTACCCAGCTTGCAAACTGATATGAAACAGTACTTTTCCACTCTCTTGCCTTTCCTTTCACATTAATACTGGAATGGAAGGCGTTTTGGACAACTTTTGTTTTCTTGTTGCAGAACACTCTGCAGAGCTGCGTGCGACCTCTAGAACACGATGGAAGATGTTTTCTGAACTGGGACACTCTCTTCCTGCGGGATACAGTGAAAACCCTATTTGCTGAGATGTAGGTGGCAAGAGGAACTTACTACAGTGCACTGCAAAAGTAAAAGCTGCACAACACTGGCATTTTGTAAGCAGCTTGCAAACTGAGAGAAAACAGTACCTTTCCACTCTCCTGCCTTTTCCATTCCCAGTTACATTCCAATGTTAGCAGTTTTGGACAACTTTCTTTCTCTTCTTGCAAAACAATCTGCAGACGTGTGTGCAAGCTCTAGGACTCGAAGAGAGATGTTTTCTGAACAGGAACATTTTTCTCCTTGCGAGACATAGTGAAAAAGCTTTTTGCTTAGATATAGGTGACAAGACGCACTATCTAGAGTGCACTGCAAAGCCAATTGCTGCACAACACTGGCATTGTGTAAGCAGCTTGCAGTCTGAGAGAAAAAAGTATCTTTCCGCTCTCCTGCCTTTTCCAGTTCCAGGAACATTCGGATGGGTGGCGTTTTGGACAAGTTTCTTTTTCTTGTTGCTAAACGCTCTGCAGACCTGCGTGCAACCTCTACAACAGGAGGGGAGATATTTTCTGAACAGACACAGTTTCTCCTTGCGACACATAGTGCAAAAGCCTTTTGCTAACATGTAGCCGGCAGGGGACGCTACAGACCAGGTAACGAAGCACTGCAAAGTTAAAAGCCGCTGCCGGGCGTCTTCGGCACTAGCTGTGCTCCGAAGCACACCGCGACCCGCCCACAGCCCTTAAACGGGAACCGTGCTTTTCGCGCCAAAAAAAACCGTCTTCTCCACCGGGACACAGAGACTGCGGCAGCATCTGAGCGGCGAACAACGTGCCCGCACAACACTGGGATCGGGTAAGCAGCTTGCAAACTGGTAGAACACAGTACCTATCAACTCTCCTGCCTTCTCCATTCCCAGTAACTTTCAAATTGAATGCGTTTGGCACAATGTTCGTTTTCGTGTTGCAGTACACTCTGCAGACCTGCGTGCGACCTCAGGGACACGATGGAAGATGTTTTTTAAACTGGAACACTCTCTCCCTGCGGGATACAGTGAAAAACCTTTTTGCTTAGATATAGGTGAGTAGAGGCACTTGCTACAGTGCACTGCAAAGGTAATGGCTGCACAACACTTGCCTTGTGTGCACAGTTTCTAAACTGATAGAACACAGTACACCTGCACTCTCCTGCATTTTCCTTTCCCAGTGAAATTCGAATCGAAGGGGTTTGGACAACTTTCCTTTACTTCTTGCAAAACACTCTGCAGACCTTCTTGTACCTTCTAAAACACCACGGGATATGTTTTCTAAACAGACACACTTTCTCCTTAAGAGATATAGTACAAAAGCTTTTTGCTTAGATGCAAGTGACAATAGGCACTTGCTACAGTGCACTGCAAATGTAATGGCTGCACAAAACTGGCATTTTGTAAGCAGCTTGCAAACTGAGAGAAAACTGTACCTTTCCACTCTCCTGCATTTTCCTTTCCCAGTACAATTTGAATCGAAGGTGTTTGGGACAACTTTCTTTTACTTCTTGCAAAACACTCTGCAGACATTCTTGTACCCTTTAAAAAACCATGGGAGCTGTTTTCTCAACAGGCAAAGTTTCTCTTTAGGAGATACAGTTAAAAAGCTATTTGCTTAAACGTAGGTTACTCTAGGATCTTGCTACAGTGCACTGCAAAGGTAATGGCTGCACAACACTTGCATTGTGGCACAGTTTGCAAACTGATAGAAAACAGTACTCCGGCACTCCCCTGGATTTTCCTTTCCCAGTGAAATTCGAATCGAAGGGGTTTTGGACAACTTCCTTTTACTTCTTGCAAAACACTCTGCAGACCTACTTGTACATTCTAAAACATCATGGGAGATGTTTTCTGAGAAGGCAGAGTTTCACCTTGCAAGATATTGTGAAAAAGGAATTTGCTTAGATGTAGGTGACAATAGGCACTTGCTACAGTGCACTGCAAATGTAATGGCTGCACAACACTGGCATTTTGTAAGCAGCTTGCAAACTGAGAGATAACAGGACCTTTCCACTCTGCTGCATTTTCCTTTCCCAGTACAATTCGAATTTTAGGGGTTTTGGACAACTTTCTTTTACTTCTTGCAAAACACTCTTGTACCCTTTTCCAAACGATGGGAGCTGTTTTCTCAACAGGCAATGTTTCTCCTTGCAAGACATTGTGAAAAAGCTATTTGCTTAGATATAGGTGTCTAGAGGCACTTGCTACAGTGCACTGCAAAGGTAATGGCTGCACAACACTTGCATTGTGGCACAGTTTGCAAACTGATAGAAAACAGTACCTTTCCACTCTCCTGCATTTTCCTTTCCCAGTACAATTTGAATCGATGGGCTTTTGGACAACTTTCTATTACTTCTTGCAAAACACTCTGCAGACCTTCTTGTACCCTTTTCATAAAACATGGGAGATATTTTCTCAGCAGGCAGAGTTGCTCCTTGCAAGACATTGTGAAAAAGGAATTTGTCTAGATGTAGGTGACAGTAGGCACTTGCTAGAGTGCACTGCAAATGTAATGTCTGCACAAAACTGGGATTGTGTACCCAGCTTGCAAACTGATATGAAACAGTACTTTTCCACTCTCGTGCCTTTCCTTTCACATTAATCCTCGAAAGGAAGGCGTTTTGGACAACTTTCCTTTTCTTGTTGCAGAACACTCTGCTGACCTGCGTGCGACCTCTAGAACAAGATGGAAGATGTTTTCTGAACTGGGACACTCTCTTCCTGCGGGATACAGTGAAAAACCTATTTGCTTACATGTAGGTGGCAAGAGGAACATACTACAGTGCACTGCAAAGGTAAAAGTTGCAAAACACTGGCATTTTGTATGCAGCTTACAAACTGAGAGATAACAGTACCTTTCCACTCTACTGCATTTTCCTTTCCCAGGACAATTCCAATTTTAGGGGGTTTGAAAAACTTTCTTTTACTTCTTGCGAAACACTCTGCAGACCTTCTTGTACCCTTTTAAAAACGATGGGAGCTGTTTTCTCAACAGGCAAAGTTTCTCCTTAGGAAATACAGTGAAAAAGCTATTTGCTTAGATGTGGGTGACTAGAGGCACTTGCTAGAGTGCACTACAAGTATAATCTCTGCACAAGACTGGGATTGTGTGCCCAGCTTGCAAACTGATATGAAACAGTACTTTTCCACTCTCTTGCCTTTCCACTCACATTAATACTGGAAAGGAAGGCGTTTTGGACAACTTTCTTTTTCTTGTTGCAAAACCCTCTGCAGCCCTCTGTGCAACTTCTAGAACACGATAGGAGATGTTTAGTGAGGAGGAACGTTTTCCCCTTGCGAGACATAGTGAAAAAGCTATTTGCTTAGATGTAGGTGACAAGAAACACTTACTGCAGTGCACTGACAAGCTAATTGCTACACAACACGGGGATGGTGTAAGCAGCTTGCAAAGTGATAGAAAACAGTACCTTTCCACTCTCCTGCCTTTCCATTCACATTAATACTTGAAAGGAAGGCGTCTTAGACAACTTTCTTTTTCTTGTTGCAAAACCCTCTGCAGCCCTCTGTGCAACTTCTAGAACACGATAGGAGATGTTTAGTGAGGAGGAACGTTTTCCCCTTGCGAGACATAGTGAAAAAGCTATTTGCTTAGATGTAGGTGACAAGAAACACTTACTGCAGTGCACTGACAAGGTAATTGCTACACAACACGGGGATGGTGTAAGCAGCTTGCAAAGTGATAGAAAACAGTACCTTTCCACTCTCCTGCCTTTCCACTCACATTAATACTTGAAAGGAAGGCGTCTTAGACGACTTTCTTTTTCTTGTTGCAAAACCCTCTGCAGCCCTCTGTGCAACTTCTAGAACACGATAGGAGATGTTTAGTGAGGAGGAACGTTTTCTCCTTGCGAGACATAGTGAAAAAGATATTTGCTTACATGTAGGTGACAAGAGACACTTAGTGCAGTGCACTGACAAGCTAATTGCTACACAACACTGGGATGGTGTAAGCAGCTTGCAAAGTGATAGAAAACAGTACCTTTCCACTCTCCTGCCTTTCCACTCACATTAATACTTGAAAGGAAGGCGTCTTAGACAACTTTCTTTTTCTTGTTGCAAAACCCTCTGCAGCCCTCTGTGCAACTTCTAGAACACGATAGGAGATGTTTAGTGAGGAGGAAGGTTTTCTCCTTGCGAGACATAGTGAAAAAGATATTTGCTTACATGTAGGTGACAAGAAACACTTACTGCAGTGCACTGACAAGCTAATTGCTACACAACACGGGGATGGTGTAAGCAGCTTGCAAAGTGATAGAAAACAGTACCTTTCCACTCTCCTGCCTTTCCATTCACATTAATACTTGAAAGGAAGGCATCTTAGACAACTTTCTTTTTCTTGTTGCAAAACCTTCTGCAGCCCTCTGTGCAACTTCTAGAACACGATAGGAGATGTTTAGTGAGGAGGAAGGTTTTGTCCTTGCGAGACATAGTGAAAAAGCTATTTGCTTAAATGTAGGTGACAAGAAACACTTACTGCAGTGCACTGAAAATGTAACTGCTACACAGCACTGCGATTGTGTTAGCAGCCTGCAAAGTGCTAGAAAACAGTACTTTCCCACTCTCTTGCCTTTCCCTTCACATTAATACTTGAAAGGAAGGCATCTTAGACAACTTTCTTTTTCTTGTGTCAAAAAACTCTGCAGCCCTCTCTGCAACATCTACAACACGATGGAAGTTGTTTAGTGAGCAGGAAGGTTTTCTCCTTGCGAGACATAGTGAAAAAGCTATTTGCTTAGATGTAGGTGACAAGAAACACTTACTGCAGTGCACTGACAAGATAATTGCTACACAACACTGGGATTGTGTAAGCAGCTTACAAACGGATAGAAAACAGTACCTTACCACTCTCCTGACTTGTCCATTCACATTAGTATTAGAATGGAAGGAGTTTTGGACATCTTTCTTTTGCTTGTTGCAAAACACTCCCCACACCAGCGTGCACCCTCCACAACAAGATGGGAGATGTTTTTTGAAGTGGCACAGTTTCTCCTTGCGAGACATAGTGAAAAAGGTTTTTGCTTACATGTAGGTGACAAGAGGCACTATCTAGAGTGCACTGGAAAGCTAATCGAAGCACAACACTGGGATTATGTGCCCAGCTTGCAAAGTGATAGAAAACAGTACCTTTCCACTCTCCTGCCTTTCCACTCACATTAATACTTGAAAGGAAGGCGTCTTAGACAACTTTCTTTTTCTTGTTGCAAAACCCTCTGCAGCCCTCTGTGCAACTTCTAGAACACGATAGGAGATGTTTAGTGAGGAGGAACGTTTTCTCCTTGCGAGACATAGTGAAAAAGATATTTGCTTAGATGTAGGTGACAAGAAACACTTACTGCAGTGCACTGACAAGCTAATTGCTACACAACACTGGGATGGTGTAAGCAGCTTGCAAAGTGATAGAAAACAGTACCTTTCCACTCTCCTGCCTTTCCACTCACATTAATACTTGAAAGGAAGGCGTCTTAGACAACTTTCTTTTTCTTGTTGCAAAACCCTCTGCAGCCCTCTGTGCAACTTCTAAAACACGATAGGAGATGTTTAGTGAGGAGGAAGGTTTTCTCCTTGCGAGACATAGTGAAAAAGCTATTTGCTTAGATGGAGGTGACAAGAAACACTTACTGCAGTGCACTGACAAGCTAATTGCTACACAACACGGGGATGGTGTAAGCAGCTTGCAAAGTGATAGAAAACAGTACCTTTCCACTCTCCTGCCTTTCCATTCACATTAATACTTGAAAGGAAGGCGTCTTAGACAACTTTCTTTTTCTTGTTGCAAAACCCTCTGCAGCCCTCTGTGCAACTTCTAGAACACGATAGGAGATGTTTAGTGAGGAGGAACGTTTTCTCCTTGCGAGACATAGTGAAAAAGCTATTTGCTTAGATGGAGGTGACAAGAAACACTTACTGCAGTGCACTGACAAGCTAATTGCTACACAACACTGGGATGGTGTAAGCAGCTTGCAAAGTGCTAGAAAACAGTACCTTTCCACTCTCCTGCCTTTTCCATTTATATTAATACTCGAAAGGAAGCAATTTTGGACAACAGTCGTTTGCTTCTTGGAAAGCACTCTGCAGCCTTGCGTGCAACCTCTAGAACAAGATGGAAGATGTTTTCTGAACAGACACACTTTCTCATTAAGAGATATAGTAAAAAAGCTTTTTGCTTAGATGTATGTGACAATAGGCACTTGCGAGAGTGCACTACAAGTGTAATCTCTGCACAAGACTGGGATTGTGTGCCCAGCTTGCAAACTGATATGAAACAGTACTTTTCCACTCTCTTGCCTTTCCTTTCACATTAATACTGGAAAGGAAGGCGTTTTGGACAACTTTTGTTTTCTTGTTGCAGAACACTCTGCAGAGCTGCGTGCAACCTCAGGAACAGGAAGGAAGATGTTTTCTGAACTGGGACACTCTCTCCCTGCGGGATACATTGAAAAACTTGTTTGCTGAGATGTAGGTGGCAAGAGGAACTTACCACAGTGCAGTGCAAAGGTAAAGGCTGCACAACACAAGCATTTTGTAAGCAGTTTGCAAACTGAGCGATAACAGTACCTTTCCACTCTGCTGCATTTTCCTTTCCCAGTACAATACGAATTTTAGGGGGTTTGAAAAACTTTCTTTTACTTCTTGTGAAACACTCTGCAGACCTTCTTGTACCCTTTTTAAAACGATGGGAGCTGTTTTCTGAACAGGCAAAGTTTTTCCTTAGGAGATACAATGAAAAAGCTCTTTGCTTAGATGTAGGTGACTAGAGGCACTTGCTAGAGTGCACTGCAAGTGTAATCTCTGCACAAGACTGGGATTGTGTACCCAGCTTGCAAACTGATATGAAACAGTACTTTTCCACTCTCTTGCCTTTCCTTTCACATTAATACTGGAATGGAAGGCGTTTTGGACAACTTTTGTTTTCTTGTTGCAGAACACTCTGCAGAGCTGCGTGCGACCTCTAGAACACGATGGAAGATGTTTTCTGAACTGGGACACTCTCTTCCTGCGGGATACAGTGAAAACCCTATTTGCTGAGATGTAGGTGGCAAGAGGAACTTACTACAGTGCACTGCAAAAGTAAAAGCTGCACAACACTGGCATTTTGTAAGCAGCTTGCAAACTGAGAGAAAACAGTACCTTTCCACTCTCCTGCCTTTTCCATTCCCAGTTACATTCCAATGTTAGCAGTTTTGGACAACTTTCTTTCTCTTCTTGCAAAACAATCTGCAGACGTGTGTGCAAGCTCTAGGACTCGAAGAGAGATGTTTTCTGAACAGGAACATTTTTCTCCTTGCGAGACATAGTGAAAAAGCTTTTTGCTTAGATATAGGTGACAAGACGCACTATCTAGAGTGCACTGCAAAGCCAATTGCTGCACAACACTGGCATTGTGTAAGCAGCTTGCAGTCTGAGAGAAAAAAGTATCTTTCCGCTCTCCTGCCTTTTCCAGTTCCAGGAACATTCGGATGGGTGGCGTTTTGGACAAGTTTCTTTTTCTTGTTGCTAAACGCTCTGCAGACCTGCGTGCAACCTCTACAACAGGAGGGGAGATATTTTCTGAACAGACACAGTTTCTCCTTGCGACACATAGTGCAAAAGCCTTTTGCTAACATGTAGCCGGCAGGGGACGCTACAGACCAGGTAACGAAGCACTGCAAAGTTAAAAGCCGCTGCCGGGCGTCTTCGGCACTAGCTGTGCTCCGAAGCACACCGCGACCCGCCCACAGCCCTTAAACGGGAACCGTGCTTTTCGCGCCAAAAAAAACCGTCTTCTCCACCGGGACACAGAGACTGCGGCAGCATCTGAGCGGCGAACAACGTGCCCGCACAACACTGGGATCGGGTAAGCAGCTTGCAAACTGGTAGAACACAGTACCTATCAACTCTCCTGCCTTCTCCATTCCCAGTAACTTTCAAATTGAATGCGTTTGGCACAATGTTCGTTTTCGTGTTGCAGTACACTCTGCAGACCTGCGTGCGACCTCAGGGACACGATGGAAGATGTTTTTTAAACTGGAACACTCTCTCCCTGCGGGATACAGTGAAAAACCTTTTTGCTTAGATATAGGTGAGTAGAGGCACTTGCTACAGTGCACTGCAAAGGTAATGGCTGCACAACACTTGCCTTGTGTGCACAGTTTCTAAACTGATAGAACACAGTACACCTGCACTCTCCTGCATTTTCCTTTCCCAGTGAAATTCGAATCGAAGGGGTTTGGACAACTTTCCTTTACTTCTTGCAAAACACTCTGCAGACCTTCTTGTACCTTCTAAAACACCACGGGATATGTTTTCTAAACAGACACACTTTCTCCTTAAGAGATATAGTACAAAAGCTTTTTGCTTAGATGCAAGTGACAATAGGCACTTGCTACAGTGCACTGCAAATGTAATGGCTGCACAAAACTGGCATTTTGTAAGCAGCTTGCAAACTGAGAGAAAACTGTACCTTTCCACTCTCCTGCATTTTCCTTTCCCAGTACAATTTGAATCGAAGGTGTTTGGGACAACTTTCTTTTACTTCTTGCAAAACACTCTGCAGACATTCTTGTACCCTTTAAAAAACCATGGGAGCTGTTTTCTCAACAGGCAAAGTTTCTCTTTAGGAGATACAGTTAAAAAGCTATTTGCTTAAACGTAGGTTACTCTAGGATCTTGCTACAGTGCACTGCAAAGGTAATGGCTGCACAACACTTGCATTGTGGCACAGTTTGCAAACTGATAGAAAACAGTACTCCGGCACTCCCCTGGATTTTCCTTTCCCAGTGAAATTCGAATCGAAGGGGTTTTGGACAACTTCCTTTTACTTCTTGCAAAACACTCTGCAGACCTACTTGTACATTCTAAAACATCATGGGAGATGTTTTCTGAGAAGGCAGAGTTTCACCTTGCAAGATATTGTGAAAAAGGAATTTGCTTAGATGTAGGTGACAATAGGCACTTGCTACAGTGCACTGCAAATGTAATGGCTGCACAACACTGGCATTTTGTAAGCAGCTTGCAAACTGAGAGATAACAGGACCTTTCCACTCTGCTGCATTTTCCTTTCCCAGTACAATTCGAATTTTAGGGGTTTTGGACAACTTTCTTTTACTTCTTGCAAAACACTCTTGTACCCTTTTCCAAACGATGGGAGCTGTTTTCTCAACAGGCAATGTTTCTCCTTGCAAGACATTGTGAAAAAGCTATTTGCTTAGATATAGGTGTCTAGAGGCACTTGCTACAGTGCACTGCAAAGGTAATGGCTGCACAACACTTGCATTGTGGCACAGTTTGCAAACTGATAGAAAACAGTACCTTTCCACTCTCCTGCATTTTCCTTTCCCAGTACAATTTGAATCGATGGGCTTTTGGACAACTTTCTATTACTTCTTGCAAAACACTCTGCAGACCTTCTTGTACCCTTTTCATAAAACATGGGAGATATTTTCTCAGCAGGCAGAGTTGCTCCTTGCAAGACATTGTGAAAAAGGAATTTGTCTAGATGTAGGTGACAGTAGGCACTTGCTAGAGTGCACTGCAAGTGTAATCTCTGCACAAGACTGGGATTGTGTACCCAGCTTGCAAACTGATATGAAACAGTACTTTTCCACTCTCGTGCCTTTCCTTTCACATTAATCCTCGAAAGGAAGGCGTTTTGGACAACTTTCCTTTTCTTGTTGCAGAACACTCTGCTGACCTGCGTGCGACCTCTAGAACAAGATGGAAGATGTTTTCTGAACTGGGACACTCTCTTCCTGCGGGATACAGTGAAAAACCTATTTGCTTACATGTAGGTGGCAAGAGGAACATACTACAGTGCACTGCAAAGGTAAAAGTTGCAAAACACTGGCATTTTGTATGCAGCTTACAAACTGAGAGATAACAGTACCTTTCCACTCTACTGCATTTTCCTTTCCCAGGACAATTCCAATTTTAGGGGGTTTGAAAAACTTTCTTTTACTTCTTGCGAAACACTCTGCAGACCTTCTTGTACCCTTTTAAAAACGATGGGAGCTGTTTTCTCAACAGGCAAAGTTTCTCCTTAGGAAATACAGTGAAAAAGCTATTTGCTTAGATGTGGGTGACTAGAGGCACTTGCTAGAGTGCACTACAAGTGTAATCTCTGCACAAGACTGGGATTGTGTGCCCAGCTTGCAAACTGATATGAAACAGTACTTTTCCACTCTCTTGCCTTTCCACTCACATTAATACTGGAAAGGAAGGCGTTTTGGACAACTTTATTTTTCTTGTTGCAAAACCCTCTGCAGCCCTCTGTGCAACTTCTAGAACACGATAGGAGATGTTTAGTGAGGAGGAAGGTTTTCTCCTTGCGAGACATAGTGAAAAAGATATTTGCTTACATGTAGGTGACAAGAAACACTTACTGCAGTGCACTGACAAGCTAATTGCTACACAACACTGGGATGGTGTAAGCAGCTTGCAAAGTGCTAGAAAACAGTACCTTTCCACTCTCCTGCCTTTCCACTCACATTAATACTTGAAAGGAAGGCGTCTTAGACAACTTTCTTTTTCTTGTTGCAAAACCCTCTGCAGCCCTCTGTGCAACTTCTAGAACACGATAGGAAATGTTTAGTGAGCAGGAAGGTTTTCTCCTTGCGAGACATAGTGAAAAAGCTATTTGCTTAGATGTAGGTGACAAGAAACACTTACTGCAGTGCACTGACAAGCTAATTGCTACACAACACGGGGATGGTGTAAGCAGCTTACAAAGTGATAGAAAACAGTACCTTTCCACTCTCCTGCCTTTCCATTCACATTAATACTTGAAAGGAAGGCATCTTAGACAACTTTCTTTTTCTTGTTGCAAAACCTTCTGCAGCCCTCTGTGCAACTTCTAGAACACGATAGGAGATGTTTAGTGAGGAGGAAGGTTTTCTCCTTGCGAGACATAGTGAAAAAGCTATTTGCTTAGATGTAGGTGACAAGAAACACTTACTGCAGTGCACTGAAAAGCTAACTGCTACACAGCACTGCGATTGTGTTAGCAGCCTGCAAAGTGCTAGAAAACAGTACTTTCCCACTCTCTTGCCTTTCCCTTCACATTAATACTTGAAAGGAAGGCATCTTAGACAACTTTCTTTTTCTTGTGTCAAAAAACTCTGCAGCCCTCTCTGCAACATCTACGACACGATGGAAGTTGTTTAGTGAGCAGGAAGGTTTTCTCCTTGCGAGACATAGTGAAAAAGCTTTTTGCTTAGATGTAGGTGACAAGAAACACTTACTGCAGTGCACTGAAAAACTAACTGCTACACAGCTCTGCGATTGTGTTAGCAGCCTGCAAAGTGCTAGAAAACAGTACTTTCCCACTCTCTTGCCTTTCCCTTCACATTAATACTTGAAAGGAAGGCGTCTTAGACAACTTTCTTTTTCTTGTGTCAAAAAACTCTGCAGCCCTCTGTGCAACTTCTACAACATGATGGAAGTTGTTTAGTGAGCAGGAAGGTTTTCTCCTTGCGAGACATAGTGAAAAAGCTATTTGCTCAGATGTAGGTATCAAGAAACACTTACTGCCGTGCACTGACAAGCTAATTGCTACACAGCACTGCGATTGTGTTAGCAGCTCTCAAAGTGCTAGAAAACAGTACTTTCCCACTCTCTTGCCTTTCCCTTCACATTAATACTTGAAAGGAAGGCGTCTTAGACAACTTTCTTTTTCTTGCTGCAAAACAGTCTGCAGCCCTCTGTGCAACCTGTACAGCACGATGGAAGTTGTTTAATGAGCAGGAACATTTTCTCCTAGTGAGAGATAGTGAAAAAGCTTTTTGCTTAGATGTAGGTTACCACAGGCAGTTACTGCAGTGCACTTCAAAGCTAATAGATGCACAACACTGGGATTGTGTGCCCAGCTTGCAAAGTGATAGAAAACAGTACCTTTCCACTCTTCCTGCCTTTTCCATGCACATTACTATTCGAATGGAAAGAATTTTAGACAACTTTCTTTGGCTTCTTGCAAAACACTCTGCACACCTGCCTGCAATCTCTAGAAGTCGATGGGAGATATTTTCTGAACTGGCTCAGTTTCTCTTTGCAAGACATGGGGAAAAAGCAATTTGCTTAGATATAGGTGAAAAGAGGCACCTACTACAGTGCACTGCAAGCTAATTGCTGCACAACACGCAGATTGTGTAAGCAGGTTGCAAACTGATAGAAAACAGTACCTCTCCCTTCTCCTGCCTTTTCTATTCACATTTCTATTTGAATGCAAGGCGTTTTAGACAACTTTCTTTTGCTTCTTGCAAAACACTCTGCACACCTGCCTGCAATCTCTAGAACTCGATGGGAGATGTTTTCTGAACTGGCTCAGTTTCTCCTTGCGAGACATGGGGAAAAAGCAATTTGCTTAGATGCAGGTGAAAAGAGGCACCTACTACAGTGCACTGAAAAACTAATTGCTGCACAACTCTGGGATTGTGTAAGCAGCTTACAAACAGATAGAAAACAGCACCTTTCCACTCTCCTGCCTTTTCCATTCGCATTACTATTCGAATGGCAGCAGTTTTGGACAACTTTCTTTTGCTTCTTGCAAAACACTCTGCACACCTCCGTGCAACTTCTAGAAAAAATGAGAGTTGTTTTCTGAACTGGTACAGTTTCTCCTGAAGAGATATAATGCAAACGCTACTGGCTTAGATGTAGTAACAATAGGCAATTATTACAGTGCACTGCAAAGTCAATCGTAGTATAACACTGGGATTGTGTGTCCAGCTTGCAAACTGGTAGAAAACAGTACCTATCCGCTCTCCTGCATTTTCCCTTTCCAGGAACATTCGAATTGATGGCTTTTTTGGACAAGTTACTTTTTCTTGTTGCAAAACCCTCTGCAGACCTGCCTGCAACCTCTAGAGCACGATGGGAGGTTTTTTGTGAACAGACACAGTTTCTCCTGGCGAGACATAATGAAAAAGCTTTTTGCTAAGGTGTAGCCGGCAGGAGACGCTAAAGACCAGGAGACGGAGCACTGTGCCTTTAAGCGCCGCTTCCGGGTGTCTGTCGGCCGTAGCTGTTCTCCGGAGCACGCCGCGATCTGCGTAACGACACCAGATTCTTCGCGCCAAGAAGCGTCTTCTCCTTCTCCGGAAAACAGAGACTGCGGCAGCTTCTGAACGGCGAACTACGAAGCGGCACAAAACTGGGATTGGGTAAGCAGCTTTCAAAGTGATAAAAAACAGTACTTTCCCACTCTCTTGCCTTTCCCTTCACAATAATACTTGAAAGGAAGGCATCTTAGACAACTTTCTTTTTCTTGTGTCAAAAAACTCTGCAGCCCTCTCTGCAACATCTACGACACGATGGAAGTTGTTTAATGAGCAGGAAGGTTTTCTCCTTGCGAGACATAGTGAAAAAGCTTTTTGCTTAGATGTAGGTGACAAGAAACACTTACTGCAGTGCACTGAAAATGTAACTGCTACACAGCACTGCGATTGTGTTACCAGCCTGCAAAGTGCTAGAAAACAGTACTTTCCCACTCTCTTGCCTTTCCCTTCACATTAATACTTGAAAGGAAGGCATCTTAGACAACTTTCTTTTTCTTCCTGCAAAACACACTGCAGCCCTCTGTGCAACTTCTAGAACACGATAGGAAATGTTTAGTGAGCAGGAAGGTTTTCTCCTTGCGAGACATAGTGAAAAAGCTATTTGCTTAGATGTAGGTGACAAGAAACACTTACTGCAGTGCACTGAAAAGCTAACTGCTACACAGCACTGCGATTGTGTTAGCAGCCTGCAAAGTGCTAGAAAACAGTACTTTCCCACTCTCTTGCCTTTCCCTTCACATTAATACTTGAAAGGAAGGCATCTTAGACAACTTTCTTTTTCTTGTGTCAAAAAACTCTGCAGCCCTCTCTGCAACATCTACAACACGATGGAAGTTGTTTAGTGAGCAGGAAGGTTTTCTCCTTGCGAGACATAGTGAAAAAGCTATTTGCTTAGATGTAGGTGACAAGAAACACTTACTGCAGTGCACTGAACAGCTAACTGCTACACAGCACTAGGACTGTGTTAGCAGCGTGCAAAGTGCTAGAAAACAGTACTTTCCCACTCTCTTGCCTTTCCCTTCACATTAATACTTGAAAGGAAGGCATCTTAGACAACTTTCTTTTTCTTGCTGCAAAACACACTGCAGACCTCTGTGCAACTTCTAGAACACGATAGGAAATGTTTAGTGAGCAGGAAGGTTTTCTCCTTGCGAGACATAGTGAAAAAGCTTTTTGCTTAGATGTAGGTGACAAGGAACACTTACTGCAGTGCACTGAGCAGCTAACTGCTACACAGCACTAGGATTGTGTTAGCAGCTTGCAAAGTGCTAGAAAACAGTACTTTCCCACTCTCTTGCCTTTCCCTTCACATTAATACTTGAAAGCAAGGCGTCTTAGACAACTTTCTTTTACATTTTGCAAAACACACTGCAGCCCTCTGTGCAACTTCTACAACACGATGGAAGTTGTTTAGTGAGAAGCAACGTTTTCCCCTTGCGAGACAAAGTGAAAAAGCTATTTGCTCAGATGTAGGTATCAAGAAACACTTACTGCAGTGCACTGACAAGCTAATTGCTACACAGAGCTGCGATTGTGTTAGCAGCTTGCAAAGTGCTAGAAAACAGTACTTTCCCACTCTCTTGCCTTTCCCTTCACATTAATACTTGAAAGGAAGGCGTCTTAGACAACTTTCTTTTTCTTGTTACAGAACACACTGCAGCCCTCTGTGAAACTTCTAGAACACGATAAGAGATGTTTAGTGAGCAAGAAGGTTTTCTCCTTGCGAGACATAGTGAAAAAGCTATTTGCTTAGATGTAGGTGACAAGAAACACTTACTGCAGTGCACTGAAATGCTAACTGCTACACAGCACTGCGATTGTGTTAGCAGCCTGCAAAGTGCTAGAAAACAGTACTTTCCAACTCTCTTGCCTTTCCCTTCACATTAATACTTGAAAGGAAGGCATCTTAGACAGCTTTCTTTTTCTTGTTACAGAACACACTGCAGCCCTCAGTGCAACTTCTAGAACACGATAGGAGATGTTTAGTGAGCAAGAAGGTTTTCTCCTTGCGAGACATAGTGAAAAAGCTATTTGCTTAGATGTAGGTGAGAAGAAACACTTACTGCAGTGCACTGACAAGGTAATTGCTACACAACACGGGGATGGTGTAAGCAGCTTGCAAAGTGATAGAAAACAGTACCTTTCCACTCTCCTGCCTTTCCACTCACATTAATACTTGAAAGGAAGGCGTCTTAGACGACTTTCTTTTTCTTGTTGCAAAACCCTCTGCAGCCCTCTGTGCAACTTCTAGAACACGATAGGAGATGTTTAGTGAGGAGGAACGTTTTCTCCTTGCGAGACATAGTGAAAAAGATATTTGCTTACATGTAGGTGACAAGAAACACTTACTGCAGTGCACTGACAAGCTAATTGCTACACAACACTGGGATGGTGTAAGCAGCTTGCAAAGTGATAGAAAACAGTACCTTTCCACTCTCCTGCCTTTCCACTCACATTAATACTTGAAAGGAAGGCGTCTTAGACAACTTTTTTTTCTTGTTGCAAAACCCTCTGCAGCCCTCTGTGCAACTTCTAGAACACGGTAGGAGATGTTTAGTGAGGAGAAAGGTTTTCTCCTTGCGAGACATAGTGAAAAAGCTATTTGCTTAGATGGAGGTGACAAGAAACACTTACTGCAGTGCACTGACAAGCTAATTGCTACACAACACGGGGATGGTGTAAGCAGCTTGCAAAGTGATAGAAAACAGTACCTTTCCACTCTCCTGCCTTTCCATTCACATTAATACTTGAAAGGAAGGCGTCTTAGACAACTTTCTTTTTCTTGTTGCAAAACCCTCTGCAGCCCTCTGTGCAACTTCTAGAACACGATAGGAGATGTTTAGTGAGGAGGAACGTTTTCTCCTTGCGAGACATAGTGAAAAAGCTATTTGCTTAGATGGAGGTGACAAGAAACACTTACTGCAGTGCACTGACAAGCTAATTGCTACACAACACTGGGATGGTGTAAGCAGCTTGCAAAGTGATAGAAAACAGTACCTTTCCACTCTCCTGCCTTTTCCATTTATATTAATACTCGAAAGGAAGCAATTTTGGACAACAGTCGTTTGCTTCTTGGAAAGCACTCTGCAGCCTTGCGTGCAACCTCTAGAACAAGATGGAAGATGTTTTCTGAACAGACACACTTTCTCATTAAGAGATATAGTAAAAAAGCTTTTTGCTTAGATGTATGTGACAATAGGCACTTGCGAGAGTGCACTACAAGTGTAATCTCTGCACAAGACTGGGATTGTGTGCCCAGCTTGCAAACTGATATGAAACAGTACTTTTCCACTCTCTTGCCTTTCCTTTCACATTAATACTGGAAAGGAAGGCGTTTTGGACAACTTTTGTTTTCTTGTTGCAGAACACTCTGCAGAGCTGCGTGCAACCTCAGGAACAGGAAGGAAGATGTTTTCTGAACTGGGACACTCTCTCCCTGCGGGATACATTGAAAAACTTGTTTGCTGAGATGTAGGTGGCAAGAGGAACTTACCACAGTGCAGTGCAAAGGTAAAGGCTGCACAACACAAGCATTTTGTAAGCAGTTTGCAAACTGAGCGATAACAGTACCTTTCCACTCTGCTGCATTTTCCTTTCCCAGTACAATACGAATTTTAGGGGGTTTGAAAAACTTTCTTTTACTTCTTGTGAAACACTCTGCAGACCTTCTTGTACCCTTTTTAAAACGATGGGAGCTGTTTTCTGAACAGGCAAAGTTTTTCCTTAGGAGATACAATGAAAAAGCTCTTTGCTTAGATGTAGGTGACTAGAGGCACTTGCTAGAGTGCACTGCAAGTGTAATCTCTGCACAAGACTGGGATTGTGTACCCAGCTTGCAAACTGATATGAAACAGTACTTTTCCACTCTCTTGCCTTTCCTTTCACATTAATACTGGAATGGAAGGCGTTTTGGACAACTTTTGTTTTCTTGTTGCAGAACACTCTGCAGAGCTGCGTGCGACCTCTAGAACACGATGGAAGATGTTTTCTGAACTGGGACACTCTCTTCCTGCGGGATACAGTGAAAACCCTATTTGCTGAGATGTAGGTGGCAAGAGGAACTTACTACAGTGCACTGCAAAAGTAAAAGCTGCACAACACTGGCATTTTGTAAGCAGCTTGCAAACTGAGAGAAAACAGTACCTTTCCACTCTCCTGCCTTTTCCATTCCCAGTTACATTCCAATGTTAGCAGTTTTGGACAACTTTCTTTCTCTTCTTGCAAAACAATCTGCAGACGTGTGTGCAAGCTCTAGGACTCGAAGAGAGATGTTTTCTGAACAGGAACATTTTTCTCCTTGCGAGACATAGTGAAAAAGCTTTTTGCTTAGATATAGGTGACAAGACGCACTATCTAGAGTGCACTGCAAAGCCAATTGCTGCACAACACTGGCATTGTGTAAGCAGCTTGCAGTCTGAGAGAAAAAAGTATCTTTCCGCTCTCCTGCCTTTTCCAGTTCCAGGAACATTCGGATGGGTGGCGTTTTGGACAAGTTTCTTTTTCTTGTTGCTAAACGCTCTGCAGACCTGCGTGCAACCTCTACAACAGGAGGGGAGATATTTTCTGAACAGACACAGTTTCTCCTTGCGACACATAGTGCAAAAGCCTTTTGCTAACATGTAGCCGGCAGGGGACGCTACAGACCAGGTAACGAAGCACTGCAAAGTTAAAAGCCGCTGCCGGGCGTCTTCGGCACTAGCTGTGCTCCGAAGCACACCGCGACCCGCCCACAGCCCTTAAACGGGAACCGTGCTTTTCGCGCCAAAAAAAACCGTCTTCTCCACCGGGACACAGAGACTGCGGCAGCATCTGAGCGGCGAACAACGTGCCCGCACAACACTGGGATCGGGTAAGCAGCTTGCAAACTGGTAGAACACAGTACCTATCAACTCTCCTGCCTTCTCCATTCCCAGTAACTTTCAAATTGAATGCGTTTGGCACAATGTTCGTTTTCGTGTTGCAGTACACTCTGCAGACCTGCGTGCGACCTCAGGGACACGATGGAAGATGTTTTTTAAACTGGAACACTCTCTCCCTGCGGGATACAGTGAAAAACCTTTTTGCTTAGATATAGGTGAGTAGAGGCACTTGCTACAGTGCACTGCAAAGGTAATGGCTGCACAACACTTGCCTTGTGTGCACAGTTTCTAAACTGATAGAACACAGTACACCTGCACTCTCCTGCATTTTCCTTTCCCAGTGAAATTCGAATCGAAGGGGTTTGGACAACTTTCCTTTACTTCTTGCAAAACACTCTGCAGACCTTCTTGTACCTTCTAAAACACCACGGGATATGTTTTCTAAACAGACACACTTTCTCCTTAAGAGATATAGTACAAAAGCTTTTTGCTTAGATGCAAGTGACAATAGGCACTTGCTACAGTGCACTGCAAATGTAATGGCTGCACAAAACTGGCATTTTGTAAGCAGCTTGCAAACTGAGAGAAAACTGTACCTTTCCACTCTCCTGCATTTTCCTTTCCCAGTACAATTTGAATCGAAGGTGTTTGGGACAACTTTCTTTTACTTCTTGCAAAACACTCTGCAGACATTCTTGTACCCTTTAAAAAACCATGGGAGCTGTTTTCTCAACAGGCAAAGTTTCTCTTTAGGAGATACAGTTAAAAAGCTATTTGCTTAAACGTAGGTTACTCTAGGATCTTGCTACAGTGCACTGCAAAGGTAATGGCTGCACAACACTTGCATTGTGGCACAGTTTGCAAACTGATAGAAAACAGTACTCCGGCACTCCCCTGGATTTTCCTTTCCCAGTGAAATTCGAATCGAAGGGGTTTTGGACAACTTCCTTTTACTTCTTGCAAAACACTCTGCAGACCTACTTGTACATTCTAAAACATCATGGGAGATGTTTTCTGAGAAGGCAGAGTTTCACCTTGCAAGATATTGTGAAAAAGGAATTTGCTTAGATGTAGGTGACAATAGGCACTTGCTACAGTGCACTGCAAATGTAATGGCTGCACAACACTGGCATTTTGTAAGCAGCTTGCAAACTGAGAGATAACAGGACCTTTCCACTCTGCTGCATTTTCCTTTCCCAGTACAATTCGAATTTTAGGGGTTTTGGACAACTTTCTTTTACTTCTTGCAAAACACTCTTGTACCCTTTTCCAAACGATGGGAGCTGTTTTCTCAACAGGCAATGTTTCTCCTTGCAAGACATTGTGAAAAAGCTATTTGCTTAGATATAGGTGTCTAGAGGCACTTGCTACAGTGCACTGCAAAGGTAATGGCTGCACAACACTTGCATTGTGGCACAGTTTGCAAACTGATAGAAAACAGTACCTTTCCACTCTCCTGCATTTTCCTTTCCCAGTACAATTTGAATCGATGGGCTTTTGGACAACTTTCTATTACTTCTTGCAAAACACTCTGCAGACCTTCTTGTACCCTTTTCATAAAACATGGGAGATATTTTCTCAGCAGGCAGAGTTGCTCCTTGCAAGACATTGTGAAAAAGGAATTTGTCTAGATGTAGGTGACAGTAGGCACTTGCTAGAGTGCACTGCAAGTGTAATCTCTGCACAAAACTGGGATTGTGTACCCAGCTTGCAAACTGATATGAAACAGTACTTTTCCACTCTCGTGCCTTTCCTTTCACATTAATCCTCGAAAGGAAGGCGTTTTGGACAACTTTCCTTTTCTTGTTGCAGAACACTCTGCTGACCTGCGTGCGACCTCTAGAACAAGATGGAAGATGTTTTCTGAACTGGGACACTCTCTTCCTGCGGGATACAGTGAAAAACCTATTTGCTTACATGTAGGTGGCAAGAGGAACATTCTACAGTGCACTGCAAAGGTAAAAGTTGCAAAACACTGGCATTTTGTATGCAGCTTACAAACTGAGAGATAACAGTACCTTTCCACTCTACTGCATTTTCCTTTCCCAGGACAATTCCAATTTTAGGGGGTTTGAAAAACTTTCTTTTACTTCTTGCGAAACACTCTGCAGACCTTCTTGTACCCTTTTAAAAACGATGGGAGCTGTTTTCTCAACAGGCAAAGTTTCTCCTTAGGAAATACAGTGAAAAAGCTATTTGCTTAGATGTGGGTGACTAGAGGCACTTGCTAGAGTGCACTACAAGTGTAATCTCTGCACAAGACTGGGATTGTGTGCCCAGCTTGCAAACTGATATGAAACAGTACTTTTCCACTCTCTTGCCTTTCCACTCACATTAATACTGGAAAGGAAGGCGTTTTGGACAACTTTCTTTTTCTTGTTGCAAAACCCTCTGCAGCCCTCTGTGCAACTTCTAGAACACGATAGGAGATGTTTAGTGAGGAGGAACGTTTTCTCCTTGCGAGACATAGTGAAAAAGATATTTGCTTAGATGTAGGTGACAAGAAACACTTACTGCAGTGCACTGACAAGCTAATTGCTACACAACACTGGGATGGTGTAAGCAGCTTGCAAAGTGCTAGAAAACAGTACCTTTCCACTCTCCTGCCTTTCCACTCACATTAATACTTGAAAGGAAGGCGTCTTAGACAACTTTCTTTTTCTTGTTGCAAAACCCTCTGCAGCCCTCTGTGCAACTTCTAGAACACGATAGGAAATGTTTAGTGAGCAGGAAGGTTTTCTCCTTGCGAGACATAGTGAAAAAGCTATTTGCTTAGATGTAGGTGACAAGAAACACTTACTGCAGTGCACTGACAAGCTAATTGCTACACAACACGGGGATGGTGTAAGCAGCTTGCAAAGTGATAGAAAACAGTACCTTTCCACTCTCCTGCCTTTCCATTCACATTAATACTTGAAAGGAAGGCATCTTAGACAACTTTCTTTTTCTTGTTGCAAAACCTTCTGCAGCCCTCTGTGCAACTTCTAGAACACGATAGGAGATGTTTAGTGAGCAGGAAGGTTTTCTCCTTGCGAGACATAGTGAAAAAGCTATTTGCTTAGATGTAGGTGACAAGAAACACTTACTGCAGTGCACTGAAAATGTAACTGCTACACAGCACTGCGATTGTGTTAGCAGCCTGCAAAGTGCTAGAAAACAGTACTTTCCCACTCTCTTGCCTTTCCCTTCACATTAATACTTGAAAGGAAGGCATCTTAGGCAACTTCTTTTTCTTGCTGCAAAACACACTGCAGCCCTCTGTGCAACTTCTAGAACACGATAGGAAATGTTTAGTGAGCAGGAAGGTTTTCTCCTTGCGAGACATAGTGAAAAAGCTATTTGCTTAGATGTAGGTGACAAGAAACACTTACTGCAGTGCACTGAAAAGCTAACTGCTACACAGCACTGCGATTGTGTTAGCAGCCTGCAAAGTGCTAGAAAACAGTACTTTCCCACTCTCTTGCCTTTCCCTTCACATTAATACTTGAAAGGAAGGCATCTTAGACAACTTTCTTTTTCTTGTGTCAAAAAACTCTGCAGCCCTCTCTGCAACATCTACGACACGATGGAAGTTGTTTAGTGAGCAGGATGGTTTTCTCCTTGCGAGACATAGTGAAAAAGCTTTTTGCTTAGATGTAGGTGACAAGAAACACTTACTGCAGTGCACTGAACAGCTAACTGCTACACAGCACTAGGACTGTGTTAGCAGCGTGCAAAGTGCTAGAAAACAGTACTTTCCCACTCTCTTGCCTTTCCCTTCACATTAATACTTGAAAGGAAGGCATCTTAGACAACTTTCTTTTTCTTGCTGCAAAACACACTGCAGACCTCTGTGCAACTTCTAGAACACGATAGGAAATGTTTAGTGAGCAGGAAGGTTTTCTCCTTGCGAGACATAGTGAAAAAGCTTTTTGCTTAGATGTAGGTGACAAGAAACACTTACTGCAGTGCACTGAGCAGCTAACTGCTACACAGCACTAGGATTGTGTTAGCAGCTTGCAAAGTGCTAGAAAACAGTACTTTCCCACTCTCTTGCCTTTCCCTTCACATTAATACTTGAAAGCAAGGCGTCTTAGACAACTTTCTTTTACATTTTGCAAAACACACTGCAGCCCTCTGTGCAACTTCTACAACACGATGGAAGTTGTTTAGTGAGAAGCAACGTTTTCCCCTTGCGAGACAAAGTGAAAAAGCTATTTGCTCAGATGTAGGTATCAAGAAACACTTACTGCAGTGCACTGTCAAGCTAATTGCTACACAGCGCTGCGATTGTGTTAGCAGCTTGCAAAGTGCTAGAAAACAGTACTTTTCCACTCTCTTGCCTTTCCCTTCACATTAATACTTGAAAGGAAGGCGTCTTAGACAACTTTCTTTTTCTTGTTACAGAACACACTGCAGCCCTCTGTGAAACTTCTAGAACACGATAAGAGATGTTTAGTGAGCAAGAAGGTTTTCTCCTTGCGAGACATAGTGAAAAAGCTATTTGCTTAGATGTAGGTGACAAGAAACACTTACTGCAGTGCACTGAAAAGCTAACTGCTACACAGCACTGCGATTGTGTTAGCAGCCTGCAAAGTGCTAGAAAACAGTACTTTCCCACTCTCTTGCCTTTCCCTTCACATTAATACTTGAAAGGAAGGCATCTTAGACAACTTTCTTTTTCTTGTTACAGAACACACTGCAGCCCTCAGTGCAACTTCTAGAACACGATAGGAGATGTTTAGTGAGCAAGAAGGTTTTCTCCTTGCGAGACATAGTGAAAAAGCTATTTGCTTAGATGTAGGTGAGAAGAAACACTCACTGCAGTGCACTGAAAAACTAACTGCTACACAGCTCTGCGATTGTGTTAGCAGCCTGCAAAGTGCTAGAAAACAGTACTTTCCCACTCTCTTGCCTTTCCCTTCACATTAATACTTGAAAGGAAGGCGTCTTAGACAACTTTCTTTTTCTTGTGTCAAAAAACTCTGCAGCCCTCTGTGCAACTTCTACAACACGATGGAAGTTGTTTAGTGAGCAGGAAGGTTTTCTCCTTGCGAGACATAGTGAAAAAGCTATTTGCTCAGATGTAGGTATCAAGAAACACTTACTGCCGTGCACTGACAAGCTAATTGCTACACAGCACTGCGATTGTGTTAGCAGCTCTCAAAGTGCTAGAAAACAGTACTTTCCCACTCTCTTGCCTTTCCCTTCACATTAATACTTGAAAGGAAGGCGTCTTAGACAACTTTCTTTTTCTTGCTGCAAAACAGTCTGCAGCCCTCTGTGCAACCTGTACAGCACGATGGAAGTTGTTTAATGAGCAGGAACATTTTCTCCTAGTGAGAGATAGTGAAAAAGCTTTTTGCTTAGATGTAGGTTACCACAGGCAGTTACTGCAGTGCACTTCAAAGCTAATAGATGCACAACACTGGGATTGTGTGCCCAGCTTGCAAAGTGATAGAAAACAGTACCTTTCCACTCTTCCTGCCTTTTCCATGCACATTACTATTCGAATGGAAAGAATTTTAGACAACTTTCTTTGGCTTCTTGCAAAACACTCTGCACACCTGCCTGCAATCTCTAGAAGTCGATGGGAGATATTTTCTGAACTGGCTCAGTTTCTCTTTGCAAGACATGGGGAAAAAGCAATTTGCTTAGATATAGGTGAAAAGAGGCACCTACTACAGTGCACTGCAAGCTAATTGCTGCACAACACGCAGATTGTGTAAGCAGGTTGCAAACTGATAGAAAACAGTACCTCTCCCTTCTCCTGCCTTTTCTATTCACATTTTTATTTGAATGCAAGGCGTTTTAGACAACTTTCTTTTGCTTCTTGCAAAACACTCTGCACACCTGCCTGCAATCTCTAGAACTCGATGGGAGATGTTTTCTGAACTGGCTCAGTTTCTCCTTGCGAGACATGGGGAAAAAGCAATTTGCTTAGATGCAGGTGAAAAGAGGCACCTACTACAGTGCACTGAAAAACTAATTGCTGCACAACTCTGGGATTGTGTAAGCAGCTTACAAACAGATAGAAAACAGCACCTTTCCACTCTCCTGCCTTTTCCATTCGCATTACTATTCGAATGGCAGCAGTTTTGGACAACTTTCTTTTGCTTCTTGCAAAACACTCTGCACACCTCCGTGCAACTTCTAGAAAAAATGAGAGTTGTTTTCTGAACTGGTACAGTTTCTCCTGAAGAGATATAATGCAAACGCTACTGGCTTAGATGTAGTAACAATAGGCAATTATTACAGTGCACTGCAAAGTCAATCGTAGTATAACACTGGGATTGTGTGTCCAGCTTGCAAACTGGTAGAAAACAGTACCTATCCGCTCTCCTGCATTTTCCCTTTCCAGGAACATTCGAATTGATGGCTTTTTTGGACAAGTTCACTTTTTCTTGTTGCAAAACCCTCTGCAGACCTGCCTGCAACCTCTAGAGCACGATGGGAGGTTTTTTGTGAACAGACACAGTTTCTCCTGGCGAGACATAATGAAAAAGCTTTTTGCTAAGGTGTAGCCGGCAGGAGACGCTAAAGACCAGGAGACGGAGCACTGTGCCTTTAAGCGCCGCTTCCGGGTGTCTGTCGGCCGTAGCTGTTCTCCGGAGCACGCCGCGATCTGCGTAACGACACCAGATTCTTCGCGCCAAGAAGCGTCTTCTCCTTCTCCGGAAAACAGAGACTGCGGCAGCTTCTGAACGGCGAACTACGAAGCGGCACAAAACTGGGATTGGGTAAGCAGCTTTCAAAGTGATAAAAAACAGTACTTTCCCACTCTCTTGCCTTTCCCTTCACAATAATACTTGAAAGGAAGGCGTCTTAGACAAGTTTCTTTTTCTTCTTACAGAACACACTGCAGCCCTCTGTGCAACTTCTAGAACACGATAGGAGATGTTTAGTGAGCAAGAAGGTTTTCTCCTTGCTAGACAGAGGGATAAAGCTATTTGCTTAGATGTAGGTGACAAGAAACACTTACTGCAGTGCACTGAAAATGTAACTGCTACACAGCACTGCGATTGTGTTAGCAGCCTGCAAAGTGCTAGAAAACAGTACTTTCCCACTCTCTTGCCTTTCCCTTCACATTAATACTTGAAAGGAAGGCATCTTAGACAACTTTCTTTTTCTTCCTGCAAAACACACTGCAGCCCTCTGTGCAACTTCTAGAACACGATAGGAAATGTTTAGTGAGCAGGAAGGTTTTCTCCTTGCGAGACATAGTGAAAAAGCTATTTGCTTAGATGTAGGTGACAAGAAACACTTACTGCAGTGCACTGAAAAGCTAACTGCTACACAGCACTGCGATTGTGTTAGCAGCCTGCAAAGTGCTAGAAAACAGTACTTTCCCACTCTCTTGCCTTTCCCTTCACATTAATACTTGAAAGGAAGGCATCTTAGACAACTTTCTTTTTCTTGTGTCAAAAAACTCTGCAGCCCTCTCTGCAACATCTACAACACGAGGGAAGTTGTTTAGTGAGCAGGAAGGTTTTCTCCTTGCGAGACATAGTGAAAAAGCTATTTGCTTAGATGTAGGTGACAAGAAACACTTACTGCAGTGCACTGAACAGCTAACTGCTACACAGCACTAGGACTGTGTTAGCAGCGTGCAAAGTGCTAGAAAACAGTACTTTCCCACTCTCTTGCCTTTCCCTTCACATTAATACTTGAAAGGAAGGCATCTTAGACAACTTTCTTTTTCTTGCTGCAAAACACACTGCAGACCTCTGTGCAACTTCTAGAACACGATAGGAAATGTTTAGTGAGCAGGAAGGTTTTCTCCTTGCGAGACATAGTGAAAAAGCTTTTTGCTTAGATGTAGGTGACAAGAAACACTTACTGCAGTGCACTGAGCAGCTAACTGCTACACAGCACTAGGATTGTGTTAGCAGCTTGCAAAGTGCTAGAAAACAGTACTTTCCCACTCTCTTGCCTTTCCCTTCACATTAATACTTGAAAGCAAGGCGTCTTAGACAACTTTCTTTTACATTTTGCAAAACACACTGCAGCCCTCTGTGCAACTTCTACAACACGATGGAAGTTGTTTAGTGAGAAGCAACGTTTTCCCCTTGCGAGACAAAGTGAAAAAGCTATTTGCTCAGATGTAGGTATCAAGAAACACTTACTGCAGTGCACTGACAAGCTAATTGCTACACAGAGCTGCGATTGTGTTAGCAGCTTGCAAAGTGCTAGAAAACAGTACTTTCCCACTCTCTTGCCTTTCCCTTCACATTAATACTTGAAAGGAAGGCGTCTTAGACAACTTTCTTTTTCTTGTTACAGAACACACTGCAGCCCTCTGTGAAACTTCTAGAACACGATAAGAGATGTTTAGTGAGCAAGAAGGTTTTCTCCTTGCGAGACATAGTGAAAAAGCTATTTGCTTAGATGTAGGTGACAAGAAACACTTACTGCAGTGCACTGACAAGATAATTGCTACACAACACTGGGATTGTGTAAGCAGCTTACAAAGGGATAGAAAACAGTACCTTACCACTCTCCTGACTTGTCCATTCACATTAGTATTAGAATGGAAGGAGTTTTGGACATCTTTCTTTTGCTTGTTGCAAAACACTCCCCACACCAGCGTGCACCCTCCACAACAAGATGGGAGATGTTTTTTGAAGTGGCACAGTTTCTCCTTGCGAGACATAGTGAAAAAGGTTTTTGCTTACATGTAGGTGACAAGAGGCACTATCTAGAGTGCACTGGAAAGCTAATCGAAGCACAACACTGGGATTATGTGCCCAGCTTGCAAAGTGATAGAAAACAGTACCTTTCCACTCTCCTGCCTTTCCACTCACATTAATACTTGAAAGGAAGGCGTCTTAGACAACTTTCTTTTTCTTGTTGCAAAACCCTCTGCAGCCCTCTGTGCAACTTCTAGAACACGATAGGAGATGTTTAGTGAGGAGGAACGTTTTGTCCTTGCGAGACATAGTGAAAAAGCTATTTGCTTAGATGTAGGTGACAAGAAACACTTACTGCAGTGCACTGACAAACTAATTGCTACACAACACTGGGATGGTGTAAGCAGCTTGCAAAGTGATAGAAAACAGTACCTTTCCACTCTCCTGCCTTTCCACTCACATTAATACTTGAAAGGAAGGCGTCTTAGACAACTTTCTTTTTCTTGTTGCAAAACCCTCTGCAGCCCTCTGTGCAACTTCTAGAACACGATAGGAGATGTTTAGTGAGGAGGAACGTTTTCTCCTTGCGAGACATAGTGAAAAAGATATTTGCTTAGATGGAGGTGACAAGAAACACTTACTGCAGTGCACTGACAAGCTAATTGCTACACAACACTGGGATGGTGTAAGCAGCTTGCAAAGTGATAGAAAACAGTACCTTTCCACTCTCCTGCCTTTCCACTCACATTAATACTTGAAAGGAAGGCGTCTTAGACAACTTTTTTTTCTTGTTGCAAAACCCTCTGCAGCCCTCTGTGCAACTTCTAGAACACGATAGGAGATGTTTAGTGAGGAGAAAGGTTTCCTCCTTGCGAGACATAGTGAAAAAGCTATTTGCTTAGATGGAGGTGACAAGAAACACTTACTGCAGTGCACTGACAAGCTAATTGCTACACAACACGGGGATGGTGTAAGCAGCTTGCAAAGTGATAGAAAACAGTACCTTTCCACTCTCCTGCCTTTCCATTCACATTAATACTTGAAAGGAAGGCGTCTTAGACAACTTTCTTTTTCTTGTTGCAAAACCCTCTGCAGCCCTCTGTGCAACTTCTAGAACACGATAGGAGATGTTTAGTGAGGAGGAAGGTTTTCTCCTTGCGAGACATAGTGAAAAAGCTATTTGCTTAGATGGAGGTGACAAGAAACACTTACTGCAGTGCACTGACAAGCTAATTGCTACACAACACTGGGATGGTGTAAGCAGCTTGCAAAGTGATAGAAAACAGTACCTTTCCACTCTCCTGCCTTTTCCATTTATATTAATACTCGAAAGGAAGCAATTTTGGACAACAGTCGTTTGCTTCTTGGAAAGCACTCTGCAGCCTTGCGTGCAACCTCTAGAACAAGATGGAAGATGTTTTCTGAACAGACACACTTTCTCATTAAGAGATATAGTAAAAAAGCTTTTTGCTTAGATGTATGTGACAATAGGCACTTGCGAGAGTGCACTACAAGTGTAATCTCTGCACAAGACTGGGATTGTGTGCCCAGCTTGCAAACTGATATGAAACAGTACTTTTCCACTCTCTTGCCTTTCCTTTCACATTAATACTGGAAAGGAAGGCGTTTTGGACAACTTTTGTTTTCTTGTTGCAGAACACTCTGCAGAGCTGCGTGCAACCTCAGGAACAGGAAGGAAGATGTTTTCTGAACTGGGACACTCTCTCCCTGCGGGATACATTGAAAAACTTGTTTGCTGAGATGTAGGTGGCAAGAGGAACTTACCACAGTGCAGTGCAAAGGTAAAGGCTGCACAACACAAGCATTTTGTAAGCAGTTTGCAAACTGAGCGATAACAGTACCTTTCCACTCTGCTGCATTTTCCTTTCCCAGTACAATACGAATTTTAGGGGGTTTGAAAAACTTTCTTTTACTTCTTGTGAAACACTCTGCAGACCTTCTTGTACCCTTTTTAAAACGATGGGAGCTGTTTTCTGAACAGGCAAAGTTTTTCCTTAGGAGATACAATGAAAAAGCTCTTTGCTTAGATGTAGGTGACTAGAGGCACTTGCTAGAGTGCACTGCAAGTGTAATCTCTGCACAAGACTGGGATTGTGTACCCAGCTTGCAAACTGATATGAAACAGTACTTTTCCACTCTCTTGCCTTTCCTTTCACATTAATACTGGAATGGAAGGCGTTTTGGACAACTTTTGTTTTCTTGTTGCAGAACACTCTGCAGAGCTGCGTGCGACCTCTAGAACACGATGGAAGATGTTTTCTGAACTGGGACACTCTCTTCCTGCGGGATACAGTGAAAACCCTATTTGCTGAGATGTAGGTGGCAAGAGGAACTTACTACAGTGCACTGCAAAAGTAAAAGCTGCACAACACTGGCATTTTGTAAGCAGCTTGCAAACTGAGAGAAAACAGTACCTTTCCACTCTCCTGCCTTTTCCATTCCCAGTTACATTCCAATGTTAGCAGTTTTGGACAACTTTCTTTCTCTTCTTGCAAAACAATCTGCAGACGTGTGTGCAAGCTCTAGGACTCGAAGAGAGATGTTTTCTGAACAGGAACATTTTTCTCCTTGCGAGACATAGTGAAAAAGCTTTTTGCTTAGATATAGGTGACAAGACGCACTATCTAGAGTGCACTGCAAAGCCAATTGCTGCACAACACTGGCATTGTGTAAGCAGCTTGCAGTCTGAGAGAAAAAAGTATCTTTCCGCTCTCCTGCCTTTTCCAGTTCCAGGAACATTCGGATGGGTGGCGTTTTGGACAAGTTTCTTTTTCTTGTTGCTAAACGCTCTGCAGACCTGCGTGCAACCTCTACAACAGGAGGGGAGATATTTTCTGAACAGACACAGTTTCTCCTTGCGACACATAGTGCAAAAGCCTTTTGCTAACATGTAGCCGGCAGGGGACGCTACAGACCAGGTAACGAAGCACTGCAAAGTTAAAAGCCGCTGCCGGGCGTCTTCGGCACTAGCTGTGCTCCGAAGCACACCGCGACCCGCCCACAGCCCTTAAACGGGAACCGTGCTTTTCGCGCCAAAAAAAACCGTCTTCTCCACCGGGACACAGAGACTGCGGCAGCATCTGAGCGGCGAACAACGTGCCCGCACAACACTGGGATCGGGTAAGCAGCTTGCAAACTGGTAGAACACAGTACCTATCAACTCTCCTGCCTTCTCCATTCCCAGTAACTTTCAAATTGAATGCGTTTGGCACAATGTTCGTTTTCGTGTTGCAGTACACTCTGCAGACCTGCGTGCGACCTCAGGGACACGATGGAAGATGTTTTTTAAACTGGAACACTCTCTCCCTGCGGGATACAGTGAAAAACCTTTTTGCTTAGATATAGGTGAGTAGAGGCACTTGCTACAGTGCACTGCAAAGGTAATGGCTGCACAACACTTGCCTTGTGTGCACAGTTTCTAAACTGATAGAACACAGTACACCTGCACTCTCCTGCATTTTCCTTTCCCAGTGAAATTCGAATCGAAGGGGTTTGGACAACTTTCCTTTACTTCTTGCAAAACACTCTGCAGACCTTCTTGTACCTTCTAAAACACCACGGGATATGTTTTCTAAACAGACACACTTTCTCCTTAAGAGATATAGTACAAAAGCTTTTTGCTTAGATGCAAGTGACAATAGGCACTTGCTACAGTGCACTGCAAATGTAATGGCTGCACAAAACTGGCATTTTGTAAGCAGCTTGCAAACTGAGAGAAAACTGTACCTTTCCACTCTCCTGCATTTTCCTTTCCCAGTACAATTTGAATCGAAGGTGTTTGGGACAACTTTCTTTTACTTCTTGCAAAACACTCTGCAGACATTCTTGTACCCTTTAAAAAACCATGGGAGCTGTTTTCTCAACAGGCAAAGTTTCTCTTTAGGAGATACAGTTAAAAAGCTATTTGCTTAAACGTAGGTTACTCTAGGATCTTGCTACAGTGCACTGCAAAGGTAATGGCTGCACAACACTTGCATTGTGGCACAGTTTGCAAACTGATAGAAAACAGTACTCCGGCACTCCCCTGGATTTTCCTTTCCCAGTGAAATTCGAATCGAAGGGGTTTTGGACAACTTCCTTTTACTTCTTGCAAAACACTCTGCAGACCTACTTGTACATTCTAAAACATCATGGGAGATGTTTTCTGAGAAGGCAGAGTTTCACCTTGCAAGATATTGTGAAAAAGGAATTTGCTTAGATGTAGGTGACAATAGGCACTTGCTACAGTGCACTGCAAATGTAATGGCTGCACAACACTGGCATTTTGTAAGCAGCTTGCAAACTGAGAGATAACAGGACCTTTCCACTCTGCTGCATTTTCCTTTCCCAGTACAATTCGAATTTTAGGGGTTTTGGACAACTTTCTTTTACTTCTTGCAAAACACTCTTGTACCCTTTTCCAAACGATGGGAGCTGTTTTCTCAACAGGCAATGTTTCTCCTTGCAAGACATTGTGAAAAAGCTATTTGCTTAGATATAGGTGTCTAGAGGCACTTGCTACAGTGCACTGCAAAGGTAATGGCTGCACAACACTTGCATTGTGGCACAGTTTGCAAACTGATAGAAAACAGTACCTTTCCACTCTCCTGCATTTTCCTTTCCCAGTACAATTTGAATCGATGGGCTTTTGGACAACTTTCTATTACTTCTTGCAAAACACTCTGCAGACCTTCTTGTACCCTTTTCATAAAACATGGGAGATATTTTCTCAGCAGGCAGAGTTGCTCCTTGCAAGACATTGTGAAAAAGGAATTTGTCTAGATGTAGGTGACAGTAGGCACTTGCTAGAGTGCACTGCAAGTGTAATCTCTGCACAAGACTGGGATTGTGTACCCAGCTTGCAAACTGATATGAAACAGTACTTTTCCACTCTCGTGCCTTTCCTTTCACATTAATCCTCGAAAGGAAGGCGTTTTGGACAACTTTCCTTTTCTTGTTGCAGAACACTCTGCTGACCTGCGTGCGACCTCTAGAACAAGATGGAAGATGTTTTCTGAACTGGGACACTCTCTTCCTGCGGGATACAGTGAAAAACCTATTTGCTTACATGTAGGTGGCAAGAGGAACATACTACAGTGCACTGCAAAGGTAAAAGTTGCAAAACACTGGCATTTTGTATGCAGCTTACAAACTGAGAGATAACAGTACCTTTCCACTCCTACTGCATTTTCCTTTCCCAGGACAATTCCAATTTTAGGGGGTTTGAAAAACTTTCTTTTACTTCTTGCGAAACACTCTGCAGACCTTCTTGTACCCTTTTAAAAACGATGGGAGCTGTTTTCTCAACAGGCAAAGTTTCTCCTTAGGAAATACAGTGAAAAAGCTATTTGCTTAGATGTGGGTGACTAGAGGCACTTGCTAGAGTGCACTACAAGTGTAATCTCTGCACAAGACTGGGATTGTGTGCCCAGCTTGCAAACTGATATGAAACAGTACTTTTCCACTCTGTTGCCTTTCCACTCACATTAATACTGGAAAGGAAGGCGTTTTGGACAACTTTCTTTTTCTTGTTGCAAAACCCTCTGCAGCCCTCTGTGCAACTTCTAGAACACGATAGGAGATGTTTAGTGAGGAGGAACGTTTTGTCCTTGCGAGACATAGTGAAAAAGCTATTTGCTTAGATGTAGGTGACAAGAAACACTTACTGCAGTGCACTGACAAGCTAATTGCTACACAACACGGGGATGGTGTAAGCAGCTTGCAAAGTGATAGAAAACAGTACCTTTCCACTCTCCTGCCTTTCCATTCACATTAATACTTGAAAGGAAGGCGTCTTAGACAACTTTCTTTTTCTTGTTGCAAAACCCTCTGCAGCCCTCTGTGCAACTTCTAGAACACGATAGGAGATGTTTAGTGAGGAGGAACGTTTTCCCCTTGCGAGACATAGTGAAAAAGCTATTTGCTTAGATGTAGGTGACAAGAAACACTTACTGCAGTGCACTGACAAGGTAATTGCTACACAACACGGGGATGGTGTAAGCAGCTTGCAAAGTGATAGAAAACAGTACCTTTCCACTCTCCTGCCTTTCCACTCACATTAATACTTGAAAGGAAGGCGTCTTAGACGACTTTCTTTTTCTTGTTGCAAAACCCTCTGCAGCCCTCTGTGCAACTTCTAGAACACGATAGGAGATGTTTAGTGAGGAGGAACGTTTTCTCCTTGCGAGACATAGTGAAAAAGATATTTGCTTACATGTAGGTGACAAGAAACACTTACTGCAGTGCACTGACAAGCTAATTGCTACACAACACTGGGATGGTGTAAGCAGCTTGCAAAGTGCTAGAAAACAGTACATTTCCACTCTCCTGCCTTTCCACTCACATTAATACTTGAAAGGAAGGCGTCTTAGACAACTTTCTTTTTCTTGTTGCAAAACCCTCTGCAGCCCTCTGTGCAACTTCTAGAACACGATAGGAAATGTTTAGTGAGCAGGAAGGTTTTCTCCTTGCGAGACATAGTGAAAAAGCTATTTGCTTAGATGTAGGTGACAAGAAACACTTACTGCAGTGCACTGACAAGCTAATTGCTACACAGCACTGCGATTGTGTTAGCAGCCTGCAAAGTGATAGAAAACAGTACCTTTCCACTCTCCTGCCTTTCCATTCACATTAATACTTGAAAGGAAGGCATCTTAGACAACTTTCTTTTTCTTGTTGCAAAACCTTCTGCAGCCCTCTGTGCAACTTCTAGAACACGATAGGAGATGTTTAGTGAGCAAGAAGGTTTTCTCCTTGCGAGACATAGTGAAAAAGCTATTTGCTTAGATGTAGGTGAGAAGAAACACTTACTGCAGTGCACTGAAAAACTAACTGCTACACAGCTCTGCGATTGTGTTAGCAGCCTGCAAAGTGCTAGAAAACAGTACTTTCCCACTCTCTTGCCTTTCCCTTCACATTAATACTTGAAAGGAAGGCGTCTTAGACAACTGTCTTTTTCTTGTGTCAAAAAACTCTGCAGCCCTCTGTGCAACTTCTACAACACGATGGAAGTTGTTTAGTGAGCAGGAAGGTTTTCTCCTTGCGAGACATAGTGAAAAAGCTATTTGCTCAGATGTAGGTATCAAGAAACACTTACTGCCGTGCACTGACAAGCTAATTGCTACACAGCACTGCGATTGTGTTAGCAGCTCTCAAAGTGCTAGAAAACAGTACTTTCCCACTCTCTTGCCTTTCCCTTCACATTAATACTTGAAAGGAAGGCGTCTTAGACAACTTTCTTTTTCTTGCTGCAAAACAGTCTGCAGCCCTCTGTGCAACCTGTACAGCACGATGGAAGTTGTTTAATGAGCAGGAACATTTTCTCCTAGTGAGAGATAGTGAAAAAGCTTTTTGCTTAGATGTAGGTTACCACAGGCAGTTACTGCAGTGCACTTCAAAGCTAATAGATGCACAACACTGGGATTGTGTGCCCAGCTTGCAAAGTGATAGAAAACAGTACCTTTCCACTCTTCCTGCCTTTTCCATGCACATTACTATTCGAATGGAAAGAATTTTAGACAACTTTCTTTGGCTTCTTGCAAAACACTCTGCACACCTGCCTGCAATCTCTAGAAGTCGATGGGAGATATTTTCTGAACTGGCTCAGTTTCTCTTTGCAAGACATGGGGAAAAAGCAATTTGCTTAGATATAGGTGAAAAGAGGCACCTACTACAGTGCACTGCAAGCTAATTGCTGCACAACACGCAGATTGTGTAAGCAGGTTGCAAACTGATAGAAAACAGTACCTCTCCCTTCTCCTGCCTTTTCTATTCACATTTCTATTTGAATGCAAGGCGTTTTAGACAACTTTCTTTTGCTTCTTGCAAAACACTCTGCACACCTGCCTGCAATCTCTAGAACTCGATGGGAGATGTTTTCTGAACTGGCTCAGTTTCTCCTTGCGAGACATGGGGAAAAAGCAATTTGCTTAGATGCAGGTGAAAAGAGGCACCTACTACAGTGCACTGAAAAACTAATTGCTGCACAACTCTGGGATTGTGTAAGCAGCTTACAAACAGATAGAAAACAGCACCTTTCCACTCTCCTGCCTTTTCCATTGGCATTACTATTCGAATGGCAGCAGTTTTGGACAACTTTCTTTTGCTTCTTGCAAAACACTCTGCACACCTCCGTGCAACTTCTAGAAAAAATGAGAGTTGTTTTCTGAACTGGTACAGTTTCTCCTGAAGAGATATAATGCAAACGCTACTGGCTTAGATGTAGTAACAATAGGCAATTATTACAGTGCACTGCAAAGTCAATCGTAGTATAACACTGGGATTGTGTGTCCAGCTTGCAAACTGGTAGAAAACAGTACCTATCCGCTCTCCTGCATTTTCCCTTTCCAGGAACATTCGAATTGATGGCTTTTTTGGACAAGTTACTTTTTCTTGTTGCAAAACCCTCTGCAGACCTGCCTGCAACCTCTAGAGCACGATGGGAGGTTTTTTGTGAACAGACACAGTTTCTCCTGGCGAGACATAATGAAAAAGCTTTTTGCTAAGGTGTAGCCGGCAGGAGACGCTAAAGACCAGGAGACGGAGCACTGTGCCTTTAAGCGCCGCTTCCGGGTGTCTGTCGGCCGTAGCTGTTCTCCGGAGCACGCCGCGATCTGCGTAACGACACCAGATTCTTCGCGCCAAGAAGCGTCTTCTCCTTCTCCGGAAAACAGAGACTGCGGCAGCTTCTGAACGGCGAACTACGAAGCGGCACAAAACTGGGATTGGGTAAGCAGCTTTCAAAGTGATAAAAAACAGTACTTTCCCACTCTCTTGCCTTTCCCTTCACAATAATACTTGAAAGGAAGGCGTCTTAGACAAGTTTCTTTTTCTTCTTACAGAACACACTGCAGCCCTCTGTGCAACTTCTAGAACACGATAGGAGATGTTTAGTGAGCAAGAAGGTTTTCTCCTTGCTAGACAGAGGCATAAAGCTATTTGCTTAGATGTAGGTGACAAGAAACACTTACTGCAGTGCACTGAAAATGTAACTGCTACACAGCACTGCGATTGTGTTACCAGCCTGCAAAGTGCTAGAAAACAGTACTTTCCCACTCTCTTGCCTTTCCCTTCACATTAATACTTGAAAGGAAGGCATCTTAGACAACTTTCTTTTTCTTCCTGCAAAACACACTGCAGCCCTCTGTGCAACTTCTAGAACACGATAGGAAATGTTTAGTGAGCAGGAAGGTTTTCTCCTTGCGAGACATAGTGAAAAAGCTATTTGCTTAGATGTAGGTGACAAGAAACACTTACTGCAGTGCACTGAAAAGCTAACTGCTACACAGCACTGCGATTGTGTTAGCAGCCTGCAAAGTGCTAGAAAACAGTACTTTCCCACTCTCTTGCCTTTCCCTTCACATTAATACTTGAAAGGAAGGCATCTTAGACAACTTTCTTTTTCTTGTGTCAAAAAACTCTGCAGCCCTCTCTGCAACATCTACAACACGATGGAAGTTGTTTAGTGAGCAGGAAGGTTTTCTCCTTGCGAGACATAGTGAAAAAGCTTTTTGCTTAGATGTAGGTGACAAGAAACACTTACTGCAGTGCACTGAACAGCTAACTGCTACACAGCACTAGGACTGTGTTAGCAGCGTGCAAAGTGCTAGAAAACAGTACTTTCCCACTCTCTTGCCTTTCCCTTCACATTAATACTTGAAAGGAAGGCATCTTAGACAACTTTCTTTTTCTTGCTGCAAAACACACTGCAGACCTCTGTGCAACTTCTAGAACACGATAGGAAATGTTTAGTGAGCAGGAAGGTTTTCTCCTTGCGAGACATAGTGAAAAAGCTTTTTGCTTAGATGTAGGTGACAAGAAACACTTACTGCAGTGCACTGAGCAGCTAACTGCTACACAGCACTAGGATTGTGTTAGCAGCTTGCAAAGTGCTAGAAAACAGTACTTTCCCACTCTCTTGCCTTTCCCTTCACATTAATACTTGAAAGCAAGGCGTCTTAGACAACTTTCTTTTACATTTTGCAAAACACACTGCAGCCCTCTGTGCAACTTCTACAACACGATGGAAGTTGTTTAGTGAGAAGCAACGTTTTCCCCTTGCGAGACAAAGTGAAAAAGCTATTTGCTCAGATGTAGGTATCAAGAAACACTTACTGCAGTGCACTGACAAGCTAATTGCTACACAGAGCTGCGATTGTGTTAGCAGCTTGCAAAGTGCTAGAAAACAGTACTTTCCCACTCTCTTTCCTTTCCCTTCACATTAATACTTGAAAGGAAGGCGTCTTAGACAACTTTCTTTTTCTTGTTACAGAACACACTGCAGCCCTCTGTGAAACTTCTAGAACACGATAAGAGATGTTTAGTGAGCAAGAAGGTTTTCTCTTTGCGAGACGTAGTGAAAAAGCTATTTGCTTAGATGTAGGTGACAAGAAACACTTACTGCAGTGCACTGAAATGCTAACTGCTACACAGCACTGCGATTGTGTTAGCAGCCTGCAAAGTGCTAGAAAACAGTACTTTCCAACTCTCTTGCCTTTCCCTTCACATTAATACTTGAAAGGAAGGCGTCTTAGACAACTTTCTTTTTCTTGTTACAGAACACACTGCAGCCCTCAGTGCAACTTCTAGAACACGATAGGAGATGTTTAGTGAGCAAGAAGGTTTTCTCCTTGCGAGACATAGTGAAAAAGCTATTTGCTTAGATGTAGGTGAGAAGAAACACTTACTGCAGTGCACTGACAAGGTAATTGCTACACAACACGGGGATGGTGTAAGCAGCTTGCAAAGTGATAGAAAACAGTACCTTTCCACTCTCCTGCCTTTCCACTCACATTAATACTTGAAAGGAAGGCGTCTTAGACGACTTTCTTTTTCTTGTTGCAAAACCCTCTGCAGCCCTCTGTGCAACTTCTAGAACACGATAGGAGATGTTTAGTGAGGAGGAACGTTTTCTCCTTGCGAGACATAGTGAAAAAGATATTTGCTTACATGTAGGTGACAAGAAACACTTACTGCAGTGCACTGACAAGCTAATTGCTACACAACACTGGGATGGTGTAAGCAGCTTGCAAAGTGATAGAAAACAGTACCTTTCCACTCTCCTGCCTTTCCACTCACATTAATACTTGAAAGGAAGGCGTCTTAGACAACTTTCTTTTTCTTGTTGCAAAACCCTCTGCAGCCCTCTGTGCAACTTCTAAAACACGATAGGAGATGTTTAGTGAGGAGGAAGGTTTTCTCCTTGCGAGACATACTGAAAAAGCTATTTGCTTAGATGTAGGTGACAAGAAACACTTACTGCAGTGCACTGACAAGCTAATTGCTACACAACACGGGGATGGTGTAAGCAGCTTGCAAAGTGATAGAAAACAGTACCTTTCCACTCTCCTGCCTTTCCATTCACATTAATACTTGAAAGGAAGGCATCTTAGACAACTTTCTTTTTCTTGTTGCAAAACCTTCTGCAGCCCTCTGTGCAACTTCTAGAACACGATAGGAGATGTTTAGTGAGGAGGAAGGTTTTGTCCTTGCGAGACATAGTGAAAAAGCTATTTGCTTAGATGTAGGTGACAAGAAACACTTACTGCAGTGCACTGAAAATGTAACTGCTACACAGCACTGCGATTGTGTTAGCAGCCTGCAAAGTGCTAGAAAACAGTACTTTCCCACTCTCTTGCCTTTCCCTTCACATTAATACTTGAAAGGAAGGCATCTTAGGCAACTTCTTTTTCTTGCTGCAAAACACACTGCAGCCCTCTGTGCAACTTCTAGAACACGATAGGAAATGTTTAGTGAGCAGGAAGGTTTTCTCCTTGCGAGACATAGTGAAAAAGCTATTTGCTTAGATGTAGGTGACAAGAAACACTTACTGCAGTGCACTGAAAAGCTAACTGCTACACAGCACTGCGATTGTGTTAGCAGCCTGCAAAGTGCTAGAAAACAGTACTTTCCCACTCTCTTGCCTTTCCCTTCACATTAATACTTGAAAGGAAGGCATCTTAGACAACTTTCTTTTTCTTGTGTCAAAAAACTCTGCAGCCCTCTCTGCAACATCTACAACACGATGGAAGTTGTTTAGTGAGCAGGAAGGTTTTCTCCTTGCGAGACATAGTGAAAAAGCTATTTGCTTAGATGTAGGTGACAAGAAACACTTACTGCAGTGCACTGACAAGATAATTGCTACACAACACTGGGATTGTGTAAGCAGCTTACAAACGGATAGAAAACAGTACCTTACCACTCTCCTGACTTGTCCATTCACATTAGTATTATAATGGAAGGAGTTTTGGACATCTTTCTTTTGCTTGTTGCAAAACACTCCCCACACCAGCGTGCACCCTCCACAACAAGATGGGAGATGTTTTTTGAAGTGGCACAGTTTCTCCTTGCGAGACATAGTGAAAAAGGTTTTTGCTTACATGTAAGTGACAAGAGGCACTATCTAGAGTGCACTGGAAAGCTAATCGAAGCACAACACTGGGATTATGTGCCCAGCTTGCAAAGTGATAGAAAACAGTACCTTTCCACTCTCCTGCCTTTCCACTCACATTAATACTTGAAAGGAAGGCGTCTTAGACAACTTTCTTTTTCTTGTTGCAAAACCCTCTGCAGCCCTCTGTGCAACTTCTAGAACACGATAGGAGATGTTTAGTGAGGAGGAACGTTTTCTCCTTGCGAGACATAGTGAAAAAGCTATTTGCTTAGATGTAGGTGACAAGAAACACTTACTGCAGTGCACTGACAAGCTAATTGCTACACAACACTGGGATGGTGTAAGCAGCTTGCAAAGTGATAGAAAACAGTACCTTTCCACTCTCCTGCCTTTCCACTCACATTAATACTTGAAAGGAAGGCGTCTTAGACAACTTTCTTTTTCTTGTTGCAAAACCCTCTGCAGCCCTCTGTGCAACTTCTAAAACACGATAGGAGATGTTTAGTGAGGAGGAAGGTTTTCTCCTTGCGAGACATAGTGAAAAAGCTATTTGCTTAGATGGAGGTGACAAGAAACACTTACTGCAGTGCACTGACAAGCTAATTGCTACACAACACGGGGATGGTGTAAGCAGCTTGCAAAGTGATAGAAAACAGTACCTTTCCACTCTCCTGCCTTTCCATTCACATTAATACTTGAAAGGAAGGCGTCTTAGACAACTTTCTTTTTCTTGTTGCAAAACCCTCTGCAGCCCTCTGTGCAACTTCTAGAACACGATAGGAGATGTTTAGTGAGGAGGAACGTTTTCTCCTTGCGAGACATAGTGAAAAAGCTATTTGCTTAGATGGAGGTGACAAGAAACACTTACTGCAGTGCACTGACAAGCTAATTGCTACACAACACTGGGATGGTGTAAGCAGCTTGCAAAGTGATAGAAAACAGTACCTTTCCACTCTCCTGCCTTTTCCATTTATATTAATACTCGAAAGGAAGCAATTTTGGACAACAGTCGTTTGCTTCTTGGAAAGCACTCTGCAGCCTTGCGTGCAACCTCTAGAACAAGATGGAAGATGTTTTCTGAACAGACACACTTTCTCATTAAGAGATATAGTAAAAAAGCTTTTTGCTTAGATGTATGTGACAATAGGCACTTGCGAGAGTGCACTACAAGTGTAATCTCTGCACAAGACTGGGATTGTGTGCCCAGCTTGCAAACTGATATGAAACAGTACTTTTCCACTCTCTTGCCTTTCCTTTCACATTAATACTGGAAAGGAAGGCGTTTTGGACAACTTTTGTTTTCTTGTTGCAGAACACTCTGCAGAGCTGCGTGCGACCTCTAGAACACGATGGAAGATGTTTTCTGAACTGGGACACTCTCTTCCTGCGGGATACAGTGAAAACCCTATTTGCTGAGATGTAGGTGGCAAGAGGAACTTACTACAGTGCACTGCAAAAGTAAAAGCTGCACAACACTGGCATTTTGTAAGCAGCTTGCAAACTGAGAGAAAACAGTACCTTTCCACTCTCCTGCCTTTTCCATTCCCAGTTACATTCCAATGTTAGCAGTTTTGGACAACTTTCTTTCTCTTCTTGCAAAACAATCTGCAGACGTGTGTGCAAGCTCTAGGACTCGAAGAGAGATGTTTTCTGAACAGGAACATTTTTCTCCTTGCGAGACATAGTGAAAAAGCTTTTTGCTTAGATATAGGTGACAAGACGCACTATCTAGAGTGCACTGCAAAGCCAATTGCTGCACAACACTGGCATTGTGTAAGCAGCTTGCAGTCTGAGAGAAAAAAGTATCTTTCCGCTCTCCTGCCTTTTCCAGTTCCAGGAACATTCGGATGGGTGGCGTTTTGGACAAGTTTCTTTTTCTTGTTGCTAAACGCTCTGCAGACCTGCGTGCAACCTCTACAACAGGAGGGGAGATATTTTCTGAACAGACACAGTTTCTCCTTGCGACACATAGTGCAAAAGCCTTTTGCTAACATGTAGCCGGCAGGGGACGCTACAGACCAGGTAACGAAGCACTGCAAAGTTAAAAGCCGCTGCCGGGCGTCTTCGGCACTAGCTGTGCTCCGAAGCACACCGCGACCCGCCCACAGCCCTTAAACGGGAACCGTGCTTTTCGCGCCAAAAAAAACCGTCTTCTCCACCGGGACACAGAGACTGCGGCAGCATCTGAGCGGCGAACAACGTGCCCGCACAACACTGGGATCGGGTAAGCAGCTTGCAAACTGGTAGAACACAGTACCTATCAACTCTCCTGCCTTCTCCATTCCCAGTAACTTTCAAATTGAATGCGTTTGGCACAATGTTCGTTTTCGTGTTGCAGTACACTCTGCAGACCTGCGTGCGACCTCAGGGACACGATGGAAGATGTTTTTTAAACTGGAACACTCTCTCCCTGCGGGATACAGTGAAAAACCTTTTTGCTTAGATATAGGTGAGTAGAGGCACTTGCTACAGTGCACTGCAAAGGTAATGGCTGCACAACACTTGCCTTGTGTGCACAGTTTCTAAACTGATAGAACACAGTACACCTGCACTCTCCTGCATTTTCCTTTCCCAGTGAAATTCGAATCGAAGGGGTTTGGACAACTTTCCTTTACTTCTTGCAAAACACTCTGCAGACCTTCTTGTACCTTCTAAAACACCACGGGATATGTTTTCTAAACAGACACACTTTCTCCTTAAGAGATATAGTACAAAAGCTTTTTGCTTAGATGCAAGTGACAATAGGCACTTGCTACAGTGCACTGCAAATGTAATGGCTGCACAAAACTGGCATTTTGTAAGCAGCTTGCAAACTGAGAGAAAACTGTACCTTTCCACTCTCCTGCATTTTCCTTTCCCAGTACAATTTGAATCGAAGGTGTTTGGGACAACTTTCTTTTACTTCTTGCAAAACACTCTGCAGACATTCTTGTACCCTTTAAAAAACCATGGGAGCTGTTTTCTCAACAGGCAAAGTTTCTCTTTAGGAGATACAGTTAAAAAGCTATTTGCTTAAACGTAGGTTACTCTAGGATCTTGCTACAGTGCACTGCAAAGGTAATGGCTGCACAACACTTGCATTGTGGCACAGTTTGCAAACTGATAGAAAACAGTACTCCGGCACTCCCCTGGATTTTCCTTTCCCAGTGAAATTCGAATCGAAGGGGTTTTGGACAACTTCCTTTTACTTCTTGCAAAACACTCTGCAGACCTACTTGTACATTCTAAAACATCATGGGAGATGTTTTCTGAGAAGGCAGAGTTTCACCTTGCAAGATATTGTGAAAAAGGAATTTGCTTAGATGTAGGTGACAATAGGCACTTGCTACAGTGCACTGCAAATGTAATGGCTGCACAACACTGGCATTTTGTAAGCAGCTTGCAAACTGAGAGATAACAGGACCTTTCCACTCTGCTGCATTTTCCTTTCCCAGTACAATTTGAATTTTAGGGGTTTTGGACAACTTTCTTTTACTTCTTGCAAAACACTCTTGTACCCTTTTCCAAACGATGGGAGCTGTTTTCTCAACAGGCAATGTTTCTCCTTGCAAGACATTGTGAAAAAGCTATTTGCTTAGATATAGGTGTCTAGAGGCACTTGCTACAGTGCACTGCAAAGGTAATGGCTGCACAACACTTGCATTGTGGCACAGTTTGCAAACTGATAGAAAACAGTACCTTTCCACTCTCCTGCATTTTCCTTTCCCAGTACAATTTGAATCGATGGGCTTTTGGACAACTTTCTATTACTTCTTGCAAAACACTCTGCAGACCTTCTTGTACCCTTTTCATAAAACATGGGAGATATTTTCTCAGCAGGCAGAGTTGCTCCTTGCAAGACATTGTGAAAAAGGAATTTGTCTAGATGTAGGTGACAGTAGGCACTTGCTAGAGTGCACTGCAAGTGTAATCTCTGCACAAGACTGGGATTGTGTACCCAGCTTGCAAACTGATATGAAACAGTACTTTTCCACTCTCGTGCCTTTCCTTTCACATTAATCCTCGAAAGGAAGGCGTTTTGGACAACTTTCCTTTTCTTGTTGCAGAACACTCTGCTGACCTGCGTGCGACCTCTAGAACAAGATGGAAGATGTTTTCTGAACTGGGACACTCTCTTCCTGCGGGATACAGTGAAAAACCTATTTGCTTACATGTAGGTGGCAAGAGGAACATACTACAGTGCACTGCAAAGGTAAAAGTTGCAAAACACTGGCATTTTGTATGCAGCTTACAAACTGAGAGATAACAGTACCTTTCCACTCTACTGCATTTTCCTTTCCCAGGACAATTCCAATTTTAGGGGGTTTGAAAAACTTTCTTTTACTTCTTGCGAAACACTCTGCAGACCTTCTTGTACCCTTTTAAAAACGATGGGAGCTGTTTTCTCAACAGGCAAAGTTTCTCCTTAGGAAATACAGTGAAAAAGCTATTTGCTTAGATGTGGGTGACTAGAGGCACTTGCTAGAGTGCACTACAAGTGTAATCTCTGCACAAGACTGGGATTGTGTGCCCAGCTTGCAAACTGATATGAAACAGTACTTTTCCACTCTGTTGCCTTTCCACTCACATTAATACTGGAAAGGAAGGCGTTTTGGACAACTTTCTTTTTCTTGTTGCAAAACCCTCTGCAGCCCTCTGTGCAACTTCTAGAACACGATAGGAGATGTTTAGTGAGGAGGAACGTTTTGTCCTTGCGAGACATAGTGAAAAAGCTATTTGCTTAGATGTAGGTGACAAGAAACACTTACTGCAGTGCACTGACAAGCTAATTGCTACACAACACGGGGATGGTGTAAGCAGCTTGCAAAGTGATAGAAAACAGTACCTTTCCACTCTCCTGCCTTTCCATTCACATTAATACTTGAAAGGAAGGCGTCTTAGACAACTTTCTTTTTCTTGTTGCAAAACCCTCTGCAGCCCTCTGTGCAACTTCTAGAACACGATAGGAGATGTTTAGTGAGGAGGAACGTTTTCCCCTTGCGAGACATAGTGAAAAAGCTATTTGCTTAGATGTAGGTGACAAGAAACACTTACTGCAGTGCACTGACAAGGTAATTGCTACACAACACGGGGATGGTGTAAGCAGCTTGCAAAGTGATAGAAAACAGTACCTTTCCACTCTCCTGCCTTTCCACTCACATTAATACTTGAAAGGAAGGCGTCTTAGACGACTTTCTTTTTCTTGTTGCAAAACCCTCTGCAGCCCTCTGTGCAACTTCTAGAACACGATAGGAGATGTTTAGTGAGGAGGAACGTTTTCTCCTTGCGAGACATAGTGAAAAAGATATTTGCTTACATGTAGGTGACAAGAAACACTTACTGCAGTGCACTGACAAGCTAATTGCTACACAACACTGGGATGGTGTAAGCAGCTTGCAAAGTGCTAGAAAACAGTACATTTCCACTCTCCTGCCTTTCCACTCACATTAATACTTGAAAGGAAGGCGTCTTAGACAACTTTCTTTTTCTTGTTGCAAAACCCTCTGCAGCCCTCTGTGCAACTTCTAGAACACGATAGGAAATGTTTAGTGAGCAGGAAGGTTTTCTCCTTGCGAGACATAGTGAAAAAGCTATTTGCTTAGATGTAGGTGACAAGAAACACTTACTGCAGTGCACTGACAAGCTAATTGCTACACAGCACTGCGATTGTGTTAGCAGCCTGCAAAGTGATAGAAAACAGTACCTTTCCACTCTCCTGCCTTTCCATTCACATTAATACTTGAAAGGAAGGCATCTTAGACAACTTTCTTTTTCTTGTTGCAAAACCTTCTGCAGCCCTCTGTGCAACTTCTAGAACACGATAGGAGATGTTTAGTGAGCAAGAAGGTTTTCTCCTTGCGAGACATAGTGAAAAAGCTATTTGCTTAGATGTAGGTGAGAAGAAACACTTACTGCAGTGCACTGAAAAACTAACTGCTACACAGCTCTGCGATTGTGTTAGCAGCCTGCAAAGTGCTAGAAAACAGTACTTTCCCACTCTCTTGCCTTTCCCTTCACATTAATACTTGAAAGGAAGGCGTCTTAGACAACTTTCTTTTTCTTGTGTCAAAAAACTCTGCAGCCCTCTGTGCAACTTCTACAACACGATGGAAGTTGTTTAGTGAGCAGGAAGGTTTTCTCCTTGCGAGACATAGTGAAAAAGCTATTTGCTCAGATGTAGGTATCAAGAAACACTTACTGCCGTGCACTGACAAGCTAATTGCTACACAGCACTGCGATTGTGTTAGCAGCTCTCAAAGTGCTAGAAAACAGTACTTTCCCACTCTCTTGCCTTTCCCTTCACATTAATACTTGAAAGGAAGGCGTCTTAGACAACTTTCTTTTTCTTGCTGCAAAACAGTCTGCAGCCCTCTGTGCAACCTGTACAGCACGATGGAAGTTGTTTAATGAGCAGGAACATTTTCTCCTAGTGAGAGATAGTGAAAAAGCTTTTTGCTTAGATGTAGGTTACCACAGGCAGTTACTGCAGTGCACTTCAAAGCTAATAGATGCACAACACTGGGATTGTGTGCCCAGCTTGCAAAGTGATAGAAAACAGTACCTTTCCACTCTTCCTGCCTTTTCCATGCACATTACTATTCGAATGGAAAGAATTTTAGACAACTTTCTTTGGCTTCTTGCAAAACACTCTGCACACCTGCCTGCAATCTCTAGAAGTCGATGGGAGATATTTTCTGAACTGGCTCAGTTTCTCTTTGCAAGACATGGGGAAAAAGCAATTTGCTTAGATATAGGTGAAAAGAGGCACCTACTACAGTGCACTGCAAGCTAATTGCTGCACAACACGCAGATTGTGTAAGCAGGTTGCAAACTGATAGAAAACAGTACCTCTCCCTTCTCCTGCCTTTTCTATTCACATTTCTATTTGAATGCAAGGCGTTTTAGACAACTTTCTTTTGCTTCTTGCAAAACACTCTGCACACCTGCCTGCAATCTCTAGAACTCGATGGGAGATGTTTTCTGAACTGGCTCAGTTTCTCCTTGCGAGACATGGGGAAAAAGCAATTTGCTTAGATGCAGGTGAAAAGAGGCACCTACTACAGTGCACTGAAAAACTAATTGCTGCACAACTCTGGGATTGTGTAAGCAGCTTACAAACAGATAGAAAACAGCACCTTTCCACTCTCCTGCCTTTTCCATTGGCATTACTATTCGAATGGCAGCAGTTTTGGACAACTTTCTTTTGCTTCTTGCAAAACACTCTGCACACCTCCGTGCAACTTCTAGAAAAAATGAGAGTTGTTTTCTGAACTGGTACAGTTTCTCCTGAAGAGATATAATGCAAACGCTACTGGCTTAGATGTAGTAACAATAGGCAATTATTACAGTGCACTGCAAAGTCAATCGTAGTATAACACTGGGATTGTGTGTCCAGCTTGCAAACTGGTAGAAAACAGTACCTATCCGCTCTCCTGCATTTTCCCTTTCCAGGAACATTCGAATTGATGGCTTTTTTGGACAAGTTACTTTTTCTTGTTGCAAAACCCTCTGCAGACCTGCCTGCAACCTCTAGAGCACGATGGGAGGTTTTTTGTGAACAGACACAGTTTCTCCTGGCGAGACATAATGAAAAAGCTTTTTGCTAAGGTGTAGCCGGCAGGAGACGCTAAAGACCAGGAGACGGAGCACTGTGCCTTTAAGCGCCGCTTCCGGGTGTCTGTCGGCCGTAGCTGTTCTCCGGAGCACGCCGCGATCTGCGTAACGACACCAGATTCTTCGCGCCAAGAAGCGTCTTCTCCTTCTCCGGAAAACAGAGACTGCGGCAGCTTCTGAACGGCGAACTACGAAGCGGCACAAAACTGGGATTGGGTAAGCAGCTTTCAAAGTGATAAAAAACAGTACTTTCCCACTCTCTTGCCTTTCCCTTCACAATAATACTTGAAAGGAAGGCGTCTTAGACAAGTTTCTTTTTCTTCTTACAGAACACACTGCAGCCCTCTGTGCAACTTCTAGAACACGATAGGAGATGTTTAGTGAGCAAGAAGGTTTTCTCCTTGCTAGACAGAGGCATAAAGCTATTTGCTTAGATGTAGGTGACAAGAAACACTTACTGCAGTGCACTGAAAATGTAACTGCTACACAGCACTGCGATTGTGTTACCAGCCTGCAAAGTGCTAGAAAACAGTACTTTCCCACTCTCTTGCCTTTCCCTTCACATTAATACTTGAAAGGAAGGCATCTTAGACAACTTTCTTTTTCTTCCTGCAAAACACACTGCAGCCCTCTGTGCAACTTCTAGAACACGATAGGAAATGTTTAGTGAGCAGGAAGGTTTTCTCCTTGCGAGACATAGTGAAAAAGCTATTTGCTTAGATGTAGGTGACAAGAAACACTTACTGCAGTGCACTGAAAAGCTAACTGCTACACAGCACTGCGATTGTGTTAGCAGCCTGCAAAGTGCTAGAAAACAGTACTTTCCCACTCTCTTGCCTTTCCCTTCACATTAATACTTGAAAGGAAGGCATCTTAGACAACTTTCTTTTTCTTGTGTCAAAAAACTCTGCAGCCCTCTCTGCAACATCTACAACACGATGGAAGTTGTTTAGTGAGCAGGAAGGTTTTCTCCTTGCGAGACATAGTGAAAAAGCTTTTTGCTTAGATGTAGGTGACAAGAAACACTTACTGCAGTGCACTGAACAGCTAACTGCTACACAGCACTAGGACTGTGTTAGCAGCGTGCAAAGTGCTAGAAAACAGTACTTTCCCACTCTCTTGCCTTTCCCTTCACATTAATACTTGAAAGGAAGGCATCTTAGACAACTTTCTTTTTCTTGCTGCAAAACACACTGCAGACCTCTGTGCAACTTCTAGAACACGATAGGAAATGTTTAGTGAGCAGGAAGGTTTTCTCCTTGCGAGACATAGTGAAAAAGCTTTTTGCTTAGATGTAGGTGACAAGAAACACTTACTGCAGTGCACTGAGCAGCTAACTGCTACACAGCACTAGGATTGTGTTAGCAGCTTGCAAAGTGCTAGAAAACAGTACTTTCCCACTCTCTTGCCTTTCCCTTCACATTAATACTTGAAAGCAAGGCGTCTTAGACAACTTTCTTTTACATTTTGCAAAACACACTGCAGCCCTCTGTGCAACTTCTACAACACGATGGAAGTTGTTTAGTGAGAAGCAACGTTTTCTCCTTGCGAGACAAAGTGAAAAAGCTATTTGCTCAGATGTAGGTATCAAGAAACACTTACTGCAGTGCACTGACAAGCTAATTGCTACACAGAGCTGCGATTGTGTTAGCAGCTTGCAAAGTGCTAGAAAACAGTACTTTCCCACTCTCTTTCCTTTCCCTTCACATTAATACTTGAAAGGAAGGCGTCTTAGACAACTTTCTTTTTCTTGTTACAGAACACACTGCAGCCCTCTGTGAAACTTCTAGAACACGATAAGAGATGTTTAGTGAGCAAGAAGGTTTTCTCTTTGCGAGACGTAGTGAAAAAGCTATTTGCTTAGATGTAGGTGACAAGAAACACTTACTGCAGTGCACTGAAATGCTAACTGCTACACAGCACTGCGATTGTGTTAGCAGCCTGCAAAGTGCTAGAAAACAGTACTTTCCAACTCTCTTGCCTTTCCCTTCACATTAATACTTGAAAGGAAGGCGTCTTAGACAACTTTCTTTTTCTTGTTACAGAACACACTGCAGCCCTCAGTGCAACTTCTAGAACACGATAGGAGATGTTTAGTGAGCAAGAAGGTTTTCTCCTTGCGAGACATAGTGAAAAAGCTATTTGCTTAGATGTAGGTGAGAAGAAACACTTACTGCAGTGCACTGACAAGGTAATTGCTACACAACACGGGGATGGTGTAAGCAGCTTGCAAAGTGATAGAAAACAGTACCTTTCCACTCTCCTGCCTTTCCACTCACATTAATACTTGAAAGGAAGGCGTCTTAGACGACTTTCTTTTTCTTGTTGCAAAACCCTCTGCAGCCCTCTGTGCAACTTCTAGAACACGATAGGAGATGTTTAGTGAGGAGGAACGTTTTCTCCTTGCGAGACATAGTGAAAAAGATATTTGCTTACATGTAGGTGACAAGAAACACTTACTGCAGTGCACTGACAAGCTAATTGCTACACAACACTGGGATGGTGTAAGCAGCTTGCAAAGTGATAGAAAACAGTACCTTTCCACTCTCCTGCCTTTCCACTCACATTAATACTTGAAAGGAAGGCGTCTTAGACAACTTTCTTTTTCTTGTTGCAAAACCCTCTGCAGCCCTCTGTGCAACTTCTAAAACACGATAGGAGATGTTTAGTGAGGAGGAAGGTTTTCTCCTTGCGAGACATACTGAAAAAGCTATTTGCTTAGATGTAGGTGACAAGAAACACTTACTGCAGTGCACTGACAAGCTAATTGCTACACAACACGGGGATGGTGTAAGCAGCTTGCAAAGTGATAGAAAACAGTACCTTTCCACTCTCCTGCCTTTCCATTCACATTAATACTTGAAAGGAAGGCATCTTAGACAACTTTCTTTTTCTTGTTGCAAAACCTTCTGCAGCCCTCTGTGCAACTTCTAGAACACGATAGGAGATGTTTAGTGAGGAGGAAGGTTTTGTCCTTGCGAGACATAGTGAAAAAGCTATTTGCTTAGATGTAGGTGACAAGAAACACTTACTGCAGTGCACTGAAAATGTAACTGCTACACAGCACTGCGATTGTGTTACCAGCCTGCAAAGTGCTAGAAAACAGTACTTTCCCACTCTCTTGCCTTTCCCTTCACATTAATACTTGAAAGGAAGGCATCTTAGGCAACTTCTTTTTCTTGCTGCAAAACACACTGCAGCCCTCTGTGCAACTTCTAGAACACGATAGGAAATGTTTAGTGAGCAGGAAGGTTTTCTCCTTGCGAGACATAGTGAAAAAGCTATTTGCTTAGATGTAGGTGACAAGAAACACTTACTGCAGTGCACTGAAAAGCTAACTGCTACACAGCACTGCGATTGTGTTAGCAGCCTGCAAAGTGCTAGAAAACAGTACTTTCCCACTCTCTTGCCTTTCCCTTCACATTAATACTTGAAAGGAAGGCATCTTAGACAACTTTCTTTTTCTTGTGTCAAAAAACTCTGCAGCCCTCTCTGCAACATCTACAACACGATGGAAGTTGTTTAGTGAGCAGGAAGGTTTTCTCCTTGCGAGACATAGTGAAAAAGCTATTTGCTTAGATGTAGGTGACAAGAAACACTTACTGCAGTGCACTGACAAGATAATTGCTACACAACACTGGGATTGTGTAAGCAGCTTACAAACGGATAGAAAACAGTACCTTACCACTCTCCTGACTTGTCCATTCACATTAGTATTATAATGGAAGGAGTTTTGGACATCTTTCTTTTGCTTGTTGCAAAACACTCCCCACACCAGCGTGCACCCTCCACAACAAGATGGGAGATGTTTTTTGAAGTGGCACAGTTTCTCCTTGCGAGACATAGTGAAAAAGGTTTTTGCTTACATGTAAGTGACAAGAGGCACTATCTAGAGTGCACTGGAAAGCTAATCGAAGCACAACACTGGGATTATGTGCCCAGCTTGCAAAGTGATAGAAAACAGTACCTTTCCACTCTCCTGCCTTTCCACTCACATTAATACTTGAAAGGAAGGCGTCTTAGACAACTTTCTTTTTCTTGTTGCAAAACCCTCTGCAGCCCTCTGTGCAACTTCTAGAACACGATAGGAGATGTTTAGTGAGGAGGAACGTTTTCTCCTTGCGAGACATAGTGAAAAAGCTATTTGCTTAGATGTAGGTGACAAGAAACACTTACTGCAGTGCACTGACAAGCTAATTGCTACACAACACTGGGATGGTGTAAGCAGCTTGCAAAGTGATAGAAAACAGTACCTTTCCACTCTCCTGCCTTTCCACTCACATTAATACTTGAAAGGAAGGCGTCTTAGACAACTTTCTTTTTCTTGTTGCAAAACCCTCTGCAGCCCTCTGTGCAACTTCTAAAACACGATAGGAGATGTTTAGTGAGGAGGAAGGTTTTCTCCTTGCGAGACATAGTGAAAAAGCTATTTGCTTAGATGGAGGTGACAAGAAACACTTACTGCAGTGCACTGACAAGCTAATTGCTACACAACACGGGGATGGTGTAAGCAGCTTGCAAAGTGATAGAAAACAGTACCTTTCCACTCTCCTGCCTTTCCATTCACATTAATACTTGAAAGGAAGGCGTCTTAGACAACTTTCTTTTTCTTGTTGCAAAACCCTCTGCAGCCCTCTGTGCAACTTCTAGAACACGATAGGAGATGTTTAGTGAGGAGGAACGTTTTCTCCTTGCGAGACATAGTGAAAAAGCTATTTGCTTAGATGGAGGTGACAAGAAACACTTACTGCAGTGCACTGACAAGCTAATTGCTACACAACACTGGGATGGTGTAAGCAGCTTGCAAAGTGATAGAAAACAGTACCTTTCCACTCTCCTGCCTTTTCCATTTATATTAATACTCGAAAGGAAGCAATTTTGGACAACAGTCGTTTGCTTCTTGGAAAGCACTCTGCAGCCTTGCGTGCAACCTCTAGAACAAGATGGAAGATGTTTTCTGAACAGACACACTTTCTCATTAAGAGATATAGTAAAAAAGCTTTTTGCTTAGATGTATGTGACAATAGGCACTTGCGAGAGTGCACTACAAGTGTAATCTCTGCACAAGACTGGGATTGTGTGCCCAGCTTGCAAACTGATATGAAACAGTACTTTTCCACTCTCTTGCCTTTCCTTTCACATTAATACTGGAAAGGAAGGCGTTTTGGACAACTTTTGTTTTCTTGTTGCAGAACACTCTGCAGAGCTGCGTGCAACCTCAGGAACAGGAAGGAAGATGTTTTCTGAACTGGGACACTCTCTCCCTGCGGGATACATTGAAAAACTTGTTTGCTGAGATGTAGGTGGCAAGAGGAACTTACCACAGTGCAGTGCAAAGGTAAAGGCTGCACAACACAAGCATTTTGTAAGCAGTTTGCAAACTGAGCGATAACAGTACCTTTCCACTCTGCTGCATTTTCCTTTCCCAGTACAATACGAATTTTAGGGGGTTTGAAAAACTTTCTTTTACTTCTTGTGAAACACTCTGCAGACCTTCTTGTACCCTTTTTAAAACGATGGGAGCTGTTTTCTGAACAGGCAAAGTTTTTCCTTAGGAGATACAATGAAAAAGCTCTTTGCTTAGATGTAGGTGACTAGAGGCACTTGCTAGAGTGCACTGCAAGTGTAATCTCTGCACAAGACTGGGATTGTGTACCCAGCTTGCAAACTGATATGAAACAGTACTTTTCCACTCTCTTGCCTTTCCTTTCACATTAATACTGGAATGGAAGGCGTTTTGGACAACTTTTGTTTTCTTGTTGCAGAACACTCTGCAGAGCTGCGTGCGACCTCTAGAACACGATGGAAGATGTTTTCTGAACTGGGACACTCTCTTCCTGCGGGATACAGTGAAAACCCTATTTGCTGAGATGTAGGTGGCAAGAGGAACTTACTACAGTGCACTGCAAAAGTAAAAGCTGCACAACACTGGCATTTTGTAAGCAGCTTGCAAACTGAGAGAAAACAGTACCTTTCCACTCTCCTGCCTTTTCCATTCCCAGTTACATTCCAATGTTAGCAGTTTTGGACAACTTTCTTTCTCTTCTTGCAAAACAATCTGCAGACGTGTGTGCAAGCTCTAGGACTCGAAGAGAGATGTTTTCTGAACAGGAACATTTTTCTCCTTGCGAGACATAGTGAAAAAGCTTTTTGCTTAGATATAGGTGACAAGACGCACTATCTAGAGTGCACTGCAAAGCCAATTGCTGCACAACACTGGCATTGTGTAAGCAGCTTGCAGTCTGAGAGAAAAAAGTATCTTTCCGCTCTCCTGCCTTTTCCAGTTCCAGGAACATTCGGATGGGTGGCGTTTTGGACAAGTTTCTTTTTCTTGTTGCTAAACGCTCTGCAGACCTGCGTGCAACCTCTACAACAGGAGGGGAGATATTTTCTGAACAGACACAGTTTCTCCTTGCGACACATAGTGCAAAAGCCTTTTGCTAACATGTAGCCGGCAGGGGACGCTACAGACCAGGTAACGAAGCACTGCAAAGTTAAAAGCCGCTGCCGGGCGTCTTCGGCACTAGCTGTGCTCCGAAGCACACCGCGACCCGCCCACAGCCCTTAAACGGGAACCGTGCTTTTCGCGCCAAAAAAAACCGTCTTCTCCACCGGGACACAGAGACTGCGGCAGCATCTGAGCGGCGAACAACGTGCCCGCACAACACTGGGATCGGGTAAGCAGCTTGCAAACTGGTAGAACACAGTACCTATCAACTCTCCTGCCTTCTCCATTCCCAGTAACTTTCAAATTGAATGCGTTTGGCACAATGTTCGTTTTCGTGTTGCAGTACACTCTGCAGACCTGCGTGCGACCTCAGGGACACGATGGAAGATGTTTTTTAAACTGGAACACTCTCTCCCTGCGGGATACAGTGAAAAACCTTTTTGCTTAGATATAGGTGAGTAGAGGCACTTGCTACAGTGCACTGCAAAGGTAATGGCTGCACAACACTTGCCTTGTGTGCACAGTTTCTAAACTGATAGAACACAGTACACCTGCACTCTCCTGCATTTTCCTTTCCCAGTGAAATTCGAATCGAAGGGGTTTGGACAACTTTCCTTTACTTCTTGCAAAACACTCTGCAGACCTTCTTGTACCTTCTAAAACACCACGGGATATGTTTTCTAAACAGACACACTTTCTCCTTAAGAGATATAGTACAAAAGCTTTTTGCTTAGATGCAAGTGACAATAGGCACTTGCTACAGTGCACTGCAAATGTAATGGCTGCACAAAACTGGCATTTTGTAAGCAGCTTGCAAACTGAGAGAAAACTGTACCTTTCCACTCTCCTGCATTTTCCTTTCCCAGTACAATTTGAATCGAAGGTGTTTGGGACAACTTTCTTTTACTTCTTGCAAAACACTCTGCAGACATTCTTGTACCCTTTAAAAAACCATGGGAGCTGTTTTCTCAACAGGCAAAGTTTCTCTTTAGGAGATACAGTTAAAAAGCTATTTGCTTAAACGTAGGTTACTCTAGGATCTTGCTACAGTGCACTGCAAAGGTAATGGCTGCACAACACTTGCATTGTGGCACAGTTTGCAAACTGATAGAAAACAGTACTCCGGCACTCCCCTGGATTTTCCTTTCCCAGTGAAATTCGAATCGAAGGGGTTTTGGACAACTTCCTTTTACTTCTTGCAAAACACTCTGCAGACCTACTTGTACATTCTAAAACATCATGGGAGATGTTTTCTGAGAAGGCAGAGTTTCACCTTGCAAGATATTGTGAAAAAGGAATTTGCTTAGATGTAGGTGACAATAGGCACTTGCTACAGTGCACTGCAAATGTAATGGCTGCACAACACTGGCATTTTGTAAGCAGCTTGCAAACTGAGAGATAACAGGACCTTTCCACTCTGCTGCATTTTCCTTTCCCAGTACAATTCGAATTTTAGGGGTTTTGGACAACTTTCTTTTACTTCTTGCAAAACACTCTTGTACCCTTTTCCAAACGATGGGAGCTGTTTTCTCAACAGGCAATGTTTCTCCTTGCAAGACATTGTGAAAAAGCTATTTGCTTAGATATAGGTGTCTAGAGGCACTTGCTACAGTGCACTGCAAAGGTAATGGCTGCACAACACTTGCATTGTGGCACAGTTTGCAAACTGATAGAAAACAGTACCTTTCCACTCTCCTGCATTTTCCTTTCCCAGTACAATTTGAATCGATGGGCTTTTGGACAACTTTCTATTACTTCTTGCAAAACACTCTGCAGACCTTCTTGTACCCTTTTCATAAAACATGGGAGATATTTTCTCAGCAGGCAGAGTTGCTCCTTGCAAGACATTGTGAAAAAGGAATTTGTCTAGATGTAGGTGACAGTAGGCACTTGCTAGAGTGCACTGCAAATGTAATGTCTGCACAAAACTGGGATTGTGTACCCAGCTTGCAAACTGATATGAAACAGTACTTTTCCACTCTCGTGCCTTTCCTTTCACATTAATCCTCGAAAGGAAGGCGTTTTGGACAACTTTCCTTTTCTTGTTGCAGAACACTCTGCTGACCTGCGTGCGACCTCTAGAACAAGATGGAAGATGTTTTCTGAACTGGGACACTCTCTTCCTGCGGGATACAGTGAAAAACCTATTTGCTTACATGTAGGTGGCAAGAGGAACATACTACAGTGCACTGCAAAGGTAAAAGTTGCAAAACACTGGCATTTTGTATGCAGCTTACAAACTGAGAGATAACAGTACCTTTCCACTCTACTGCATTTTCCTTTCCCAGGACAATTCCAATTTTAGGGGGTTTGAAAAACTTTCTTTTACTTCTTGCGAAACACTCTGCAGACCTTCTTGTACCCTTTTAAAAACGATGGGAGCTGTTTTCTCAACAGGCAAAGTTTCTCCTTAGGAAATACAGTGAAAAAGCTATTTGCTTAGATGTGGGTGACTAGAGGCACTTGCTAGAGTGCACTACAAGTGTAATCTCTGCACAAGACTGGGATTGTGTGCCCAGCTTGCAAACTGATATGAAACAGTACTTTTCCACTCTGTTGCCTTTCCACTCACATTAATACTGGAAAGGAAGGCGTTTTGGACAACTTTCTTTTTCTTGTTGCAAAACCCTCTGCAGCCCTCTGTGCAACTTCTAGAACACGATAGGAGATGTTTAGTGAGGAGGAACGTTTTGTCCTTGCGAGACATAGTGAAAAAGCTATTTGCTTAGATGTAGGTGACAAGAAACACTTACTGCAGTGCACTGACAAGCTAATTGCTACACAACACGGGGATGGTGTAAGCAGCTTGCAAAGTGATAGAAAACAGTACCTTTCCACTCTCCTGCCTTTCCATTCACATTAATACTTGAAAGGAAGGCGTCTTAGACAACTTTCTTTTTCTTGTTGCAAAACCCTCTGCAGCCCTCTGTGCAACTTCTAGAACACGATAGGAGATGTTTAGTGAGGAGGAACGTTTTCCCCTTGCGAGACATAGTGAAAAAGCTATTTGCTTAGATGTAGGTGACAAGAAACACTTACTGCAGTGCACTGACAAGGTAATTGCTACACAACACGGGGATGGTGTAAGCAGCTTGCAAAGTGATAGAAAACAGTACCTTTCCACTCTCCTGCCTTTCCACTCACATTAATACTTGAAAGGAAGGCGTCTTAGACGACTTTCTTTTTCTTGTTGCAAAACCCTCTGCAGCCCTCTGTGCAACTTCTAGAACACGATAGGAGATGTTTAGTGAGGAGGAACGTTTTCTCCTTGCGAGACATAGTGAAAAAGATATTTGCTTACATGTAGGTGACAAGAAACACTTACTGCAGTGCACTGACAAGCTAATTGCTACACAACACTGGGATGGTGTAAGCAGCTTGCAAAGTGATAGAAAACAGTACCTTTCCACTCTCCTGCCTTTCCACTCACATTAATACTTGAAAGGAAGGCGTCTTAGACAACTTTCTTTTTCTTGTTGCAAAACCCTCTGCAGCCCTCTGTGCAACTTCTAAAACACGATAGGAGATGTTTAGTGAGGAGGAAGGTTTTCTCCTTGCGAGACATACTGAAAAAGCTATTTGCTTAGATGTAGGTGACAAGAAACACTTACTGCAGTGCACTGACAAGCTAATTGCTACACAACACGGGGATGGTGTAAGCAGCTTGCAAAGTGATAGAAAACAGTACCTTTCCACTCTCCTGCCTTTCCATTCACATTAATACTTGAAAGGAAGGCATCTTAGACAACTTTCTTTTTCTTGTTGCAAAACCTTCTGCAGCCCTCTGTGCAACTTCTAGAACACGATAGGAGATGTTTAGTGAGGAGGAACGTTTTGTCCTTGCGAGACATAGTGAAAAAGCTATTTGCTTAGATGTAGGTGACAAGAAACACTTACTGCAGTGCACTGAAAATGTAACTGCTACACAGCACTGCGATTGTGTTAGCAGCCTGCAAAGTGCTAGAAAACAGTACTTTCCCACTCTCTTGCCTTTCCCTTCACATTAATACTTGAAAGGAAGGCATCTTAGGCAACTTCTTTTTCTTGCTGCAAAACACACTGCAGCCCTCTGTGCAACTTCTAGAACACGATAGGAAATGTTTAGTGAGCAGGAAGGTTTTCTCCTTGTGAGACATAGTGAAAAAGCTATTTGCTTAGATGTAGGTGACAAGAAACACTTACTGCAGTGCACTGAAAAGCTAACTGCTACACAGCACTGCGATTGTGTAAGCAGCCTGCAAAGTGCTAGAAAACAGTACTTTCCCACTCTCTTGCCTTTCCCTTCACATTAATACTTGAAAGGAAGGCATCGTAGACAACTTTCTTTTTCTTGCTGCAAAACACACTGTAGACCTCTGTGCAACTTCTAGAACACGATAGGAAATGTTTAGTGAGCAGGAAGGTTTTCTCCTTGCGAGACATAGTGAAAAAGCTTTTTGCTTAGATGTAGGTGACAAGAAACACTTACTGCAGTGCACTGAGCAGCTAACTGCTACACAGCACTAGGATTGTGTTAGCAGCTTGCAAAGTGCTAGAAAACAGTACTTTCCCACTCTCTTGCCTTTCCCTTCACATTAATACTTGAAAGCAAGGCGTCTTAGACAACTTTCTTTTACATTTTGCAAAACACACTGCAGCCCTCTGTGCAACTTCTACAACACGATGGAAGTTGTTTAGTGAGAAGCAACGTTTTCCCCTTGCGAGACAAAGTGAAAAAGCTATTTGCTCAGATGTAGGTATCAAGAAACACTTACTGCAGTGCACTGACAAGCTAATTGCTACACAGCGCTGCGATTGTGTTAGCAGCTTGCAAAGTGCTAGAAAACAGTACTTTTCCACTCTCTTGCCTTTCCCTTCACATTAATACTTGAAAGGAAGGCGTCTTAGACAACTTTCATTTTCTTGTTACAGAACACACTGCAGCCCTCTGTGCAACTTCTAGAACACGATAGGAGATGTTTAGTGAGCAAGAAGGTTTTCTCCTTGCGAGACATAGTGAAAAAGCTATTTGCTTAGATGTAGGTGACAAGAAACACTTACTGCAGTGCACTGAAAATGTAACTGCTACACAGCACTGCGATTGTGTTAGCAGCCTGCAAAGTGCTAGAAAACAGTACTTTCCAACTCTCTTGCCTGTCCCTTCACATTAATACTTGAAAGGAAGGCATCTTAGACAACTTTCTTTTTCTTGTTACAGAACACACTGCAGCCCTCAGTGCAACTTCTAGAACACGATAGGAGATGTTTAGTGAGCAAGAAGGTTTTCTCCTTGCGAGACATAGTGAAAAAGCTATTTGCTTAGATGTAGGTGAGAAGAAACACTTACTGCAGTGCACTGAAAAACTAACTGCTACACAGCTCTGCGATTGTGTTAGCAGCCTGCAAAGTGCTAGAAAACAGTACTTTCCCACTCTCTTGCCTTTCCCTTCACATTAATACTTGAAAGGAAGGCGTCTTAGACAACTTTCTTTTTCTTGTGTCAAAAAACTCTGCAGCCCTCTGTGCAACTTCTACAACACGATGGAAGTTGTTTAGTGAGCAGGAAGGTTTTCTCCTTGCGAGACATAGTGAAAAAGCTATTTGCTCAGATGTAGGTATCAAGAAACACTTACTGCCGTGCACTGACAAGCTAATTGCTACACAGCACTGCGATTGTGTTAGCAGCTCTCAAAGTGCTAGAAAACAGTACTTTCCCACTCTCTTGCCTTTCCCTTCACATTAATACTTGAAAGGAAGGCGTCTTAGACAACTTTCTTTTTCTTGCTGCAAAACAGTCTGCAGCCCTCTGTGCAACCTGTACAGCACGATGGAAGTTGTTTAATGAGCAGGAACATTTTCTCCTAGTGAGAGATAGTGAAAAAGCTTTTTGCTTAGATGTAGGTTACCACAGGCAGTTACTGCAGTGCACTTCAAAGCTAATAGATGCACAACACTGTGATTGTGTGCCCAGCTTGCAAAGTGATAGAAAACAGTACCTTTCCACTCTTCCTGCCTTTTCCATGCACATTACTATTCGAATGGAAAGAATTTTAGACAACTTTCTTTGGCTTCTTGCAAAACACTCTGCACACCTGCCTGCAATCTCTAGAAGTCGATGGGAGATATTTTCTGAACTGGCTCAGTTTCTCTTTGCAAGACATGGGGAAAAAGCAATTTGCTTAGATATAGGTGAAAAGAGGCACCTACTACAGTGCACTGCAAGCTAATTGCTGCACAACACGCAGATTGTGTAAGCAGGTTGCAAACTGATAGAAAACAGTACCTCTCCCTTCTCCTGCCTTTTCTATTCACATTTCTATTTGAATGCAAGGCGTTTTAGACAACTTTCTTTTGCTTCTTGCAAAACACTCTGCACACCTGCCTGCAATCTCTAGAACTCGATGGGAGATGTTTTCTGAACTGGCTCAGTTTCTCCTTGCGAGACATGGGGAAAAAGCAATTTGCTTAGATGCAGGTGAAAAGAGGCACCTACTACAGTGCACTGAAAAACTAATTGCTGCACAACTCTGGGATTGTGTAAGCAGCTTACAAACAGATAGAAAACAGCACCTTTCCACTCTCCTGCCTTTTCCATTCGCATTACTATTCGAATGGCAGCAGTTTTGGACAACTTTCTTTTGCTTCTTGCAAAACAGTCTGCACACCTCCGTGCAACTTCTAGAAAAAATGAGAGTTGTTTTCTGAACTGGTACAGTTTCTCCTGAAGAGATATAATGCAAACGCTACTGGCTTAGATGTAGTAACAATAGGCAATTATTACAGTGCACTGCAAAGTCAATCGTAGTATAACACTGGGATTGTGTGTCCAGCTTGCAAACTGGTAGAAAACAGTACCTATCCGCTCTCCTGCATTTTCCCTTTCCAGGAACATTCGAATTGATGGCTTTTTTGGACAAGTTACTTTTTCTTGTTGCAAAACCCTCTGCAGACCTGCCTGCAACCTCTAGAGCACGATGGGAGGTTTTTTGTGAACAGACACAGTTTCTCCTGGCGAGACATAATGAAAAAGCTTTTTGCTAAGGTGTAGCCGGCAGGAGACGCTAAAGACCAGGAGACGGAGCACTGTGCCTTTAAGCGCCGCTTCCGGGTGTCTGTCGGCCGTAGCTGTTCTCCGGAGCACGCCGCGATCTGCGTAACGACACCAGATTCTTCGCGCCAAGAAGCGTCTTCTCCTTCTCCGGAAAACAGAGACTGCGGCAGCTTCTGAACGGCGAACTACGAAGCGGCACAAAACTGGGATTGGGTAAGCAGCTTTCAAAGTGATAAAAAACAGTACTTTCCCACTCTCTTGCCTTTCCCTTCACAATAATACTTGAAAGGAAGGCGTCTTAGACAAGTTTCTTTTTCTTCTTACAGAACACACTGCAGCCCTCTGTGCAACTTCTAGAACACGATAGGAGATGTTTAGTGAGCAAGAAGGTTTTCTCCTAGCTAGACAGAGGGATAAAGCTATTTGCTTAGATGTAGGTGACAAGAAACACTTACTGCAGTGCACTGAAAATGTAACTGCTACACAGCACTGCGATTGTGTTACCAGCCTGCAAAGTGCTAGAAAACAGTACTTTCCCACTCTCTTGCCTTTCCCTTCACATTAATACTTGAAAGGAAGGCATCTTAGACAACTTTCTTTTTCTTCCTGCAAAACACACTGCAGCCCTCTGTGCAACTTCTAGAACACGATAGGAGATGTTTAGTGAGCAGGAAGGTTTTCTCCTTGCGAGACATAGTGAAAAAGCTATTTGCTTAGATGTAGGTGACAAGAAACACTTACTGCAGTGCACTGAAAAGCTAACTGCTACACAGCACTGCGATTGTGTTAGCAGCCTGCAAAGTGCTAGAAAACAGTACTTTCCCACTCTCTTGCCTTTCCCTTCACATTAATACTTGAAAGGAAGGCATCTTAGACAACTTTCTTTTTCTTGTGTCAAAAAACTCTGCAGCCCTCTCTGCAACATCTACAACACGATGGAAGTTGTTTAGTGAGCAGGAAGGTTTTCTCCTTGCGAGACATAGTGAAAAAGCTTTTTGCTTAGATGTAGGTGACAAGAAACACTTACTGCAGTGCACTGAGCAGCTAACTGCTACACAGCACTAGGATTGTGTTAGCAGCTTGCAAAGTGCTAGAAAACAGTACTTTCCCACTCTCTTGCCTTTCCCTTCACATTAATACTTGAAAGCAAGGCGTCTTAGACAACTTTCTTTTACATTTTGCAAAACACACTGCAGCCCTCTGTGCAACTTCTACAACACGATGGAAGTTGTTTAGTGAGAAGCCACGTTTTCCCCTTGCGAGACAAAGTGAAAAAGCTATTTGCTCAGATGTAGGTATCAAGAAACACTTACTGCAGTGCACTGACAAGCTAATTGCTACACAGCGCTGCGATTGTGTTAGCAGCTTGCAAAGTGCTAGAAAACAGTACTTTCCCACTCTCTTGCCTTTCCCTTCACATTAATACTTGAAAGGAAGGCGTCTTAGACAACTTTCTTTTTCTTGTTACAGAACACACTGCAGCCCTCTGTGCAACTTCTAGAACACGATAGGAGATGTTTAGTGAGCAAGAAGGTTTTCTCCTTGCTAGACAGAGGGATAAAGCTATTTGCTTAGATGTAGGTGACAAGAAACACTTACTGCAGTGCACTGAAAAGCTAACTGCTACACAGCACTGCGATTGTGTTAGCAGCCTGCAAAGTGCTAGAAAACAGTACTTTCCCACTCTCCTGCCTTTCCCTTCACATTATTACTTGAAAGGAAGGCATCTTAGACAACTTTCTTTGTCTTGTGTAAAAAAACTCTGCAGCCCTCTCTGCAGCATCTACAACACGATGGAAGTTGTTTAGTGAGCAGGAAGGTTTTCTCCTTGCGAGACATTGTGAAAAAGCTTTTTGCTTAGATGTAGGTGACAAGAAACACTTACTGCAGTGCACTGAACAGCTAACTGCTACACAGCCCTAGGATTGTGTTAGCAGCTTGCAAAATGCTAGAAAACAGTACTTTCCCACTCTCTTGCCTTTCCCTTCACATTAATACTTGAAAGGAAGGCGTCTTAGACAACTTTCTTTTACATTTTGCAAAACACACTGCAGCCCTCTGTGCAACTTCTACATCACGATGGAAGTTGTTTAGTGAGCAGCAACGTTTTCCCCTTGCGAGACAAAGTGAAAAAGCTATTTGCTCAGATGTAGGTATCAAGAAACACTTACTGCCGTGCACTGACAAGCTAATTGCTACACAGCACTGCGATTGTGTTAGCAGCTCTCAAAGTGCTAGAAAACAGTACTTTCCCACTCTCTTGCCTTTCCCTTCACATTAATACTTGAAAGGAAGGCGTCTTAGACAACTTTCTTTTTCTTGCTGCAAAACAGTCTGCAGCCCTCTGTGCAACCTGTACAGCACGATGGAAGTTGCTTAATGAGCAGGAACATTTTCTCCTAGTGAGAGATAGTGAAAAAGCTTTTTGCTTAGATGTAGGTTACCACAGGCAGTTACTGCAGTGCACTTCAAAGCTAATAGATGCACAACACTGGGATTGTGTGCCCAGCTTGCAAAGTGATAGAAAACAGTACCTTTCCACTCTTCCTGCCTTTTCCATGCACATTACTATTCGAATGGAAAGAATTTTAGACAACTTTCTTTGGCTTCTTGCAAAACACTCTGCACACCTGCCTGCAATCTCTAGAAGTCGATGGGAGATATTTTCTGAACTGGCTCAGTTTCTCTTTGCAAGACATGGGGAAAAAGCAATTTGCTTAGATATAGGTGAAAAGAGGCACCTACTACAGTGCACTGCAAGCTAATTGCTGCACAACACGCAGATTGTGTAAGCAGGTTGCAAACTGATAGAAAACAGTACCTCTCCCTTCTCCTGCCTTTTCTATTCACATTTCTATTTGAATGCAAGGCGTTTTAGACAACTTTCTTTTGCTTCTTGCAAAACACTCTGCACACCTGCCTGCAATCTCTAGAACTCGATGGGAGATGTTTTCTGAACTGGCTCAGTTTCTCCTTGCGAGACATGGGGAAAAAGCAATTTGCTTAGATGCAGGTGAAAAGAGGCACCTACTACAGTGCACTGAAAAACTAATTGCTGCACAACTCTGGGATTGTGTAAGCAGCTTACAAACAGATAGAAAACAGCACCTTTCCACTCTCCTGCCTTTTCCATTCGCATTACTATTCGAATGGCAGCAGTTTTGGACAACTTTCTTTTGCTTCTTGCAAAACAGTCTGCACACCTCCGTGCAACTTCTAGAAAAAATGAGAGTTGTTTTCTGAACTGGTACAGTTTCTCCTGAAGAGATATAATGCAAACGCTACTGGCTTAGATGTAGTAACAATAGGCAATTATTACAGTGCACTGCAAAGTCAATCGTAGTATAACACTGGGATTGTGTGTCCAGCTTGCAAACTGGTAGAAAACAGTACCTATCCGCTCTCCTGCATTTTCCCTTTCCAGGAACATTCGAATTGATGGCTTTTTTGGACAAGTTACTTTTTCTTGTTGCAAAACCCTCTGCAGACCTGCCTTCAACCTCTAGAGCACGATGGGAGGTTTTTTGTGAACAGACACAGTTTCTCCTGGCGAGACATAGTGAAAAAGCTATTTGCTTAGATGTAGGTGACAAGAAACACTTACTGCAGTGCACTGAAAAGCTAACTGCTACACAGCACTGCGATTGTGTTAGCAGCCTGCAAAGTGCTAGAAAACAGTACTTTCCCACTCTCTTGCCTTTCCCTTCACATTAATACTTGAAAGGAAGGCATCTTAGACAACTTTCTTTTTCTTGTGTCAAAAAACTCTGCAGCCCTCTCTGCAACATCTACAACACGATGGAAGTTGTTTAGTGAGCAGGAAGGTTTTCTCCTTGCGAGACATAGTGAAAAAGCTATTTGCTTAGATGTAGGTGACAAGAAACACTTACTGCAGTGCACTGACAAGATAATTGCTACACAACACTGGGATTGTGTAAGCAGCTTACAAACGGATAGAAAACAGTACCTTACCACTCTCCTGACTTGTCCATTCACATTAGTATTAGAATGGAAGGAGTTTTGGACATCTTTCTTTTGCTTGTTGCAAAACACTCCCCACACCAGCGTGCACCCTCCACAACAAGATGGGAGATGTTTTTTGAAGTGGCACAGTTTCTCCTTGCGAGACATAGTGAAAAAGGTTTTTGCTTACATGTAAGTGACAAGACGCACTATCTAGAGTGCACTGGAAAGCTAATCGAAGCACAACACTGGGATTATGTGCCCAGCTTGCAAAGTGATAGAAAACAGTACCTTTCCACTCTCCTGCCTTTCCACTCACATTAATACTTGAAAGGAAGGCGTCTTAGACAACTTTCTTTTTCTTGTTGCAAAACCCTCTGCAGCCCTCTGTGCAACTTCTAGAACACGATAGGAGATGTTTAGTGAGGAGGAACGTTTTCTCCTTGCGAGACATAGTGAAAAAGCTATTTGCTTAGATGTAGGTGACAAGAAACACTTACTGCAGTGCACTGACAAGCTAATTGCTACACAACACTGGGATGGTGTAAGCAGCTTGCAAAGTGATAGAAAACAGTACCTTTCCACTCTCCTGCCTTTCCACTCACATTAATACTTGAAAGGAAGGCGTCTTAGACAACTTTCTTTTTCTTGTTGCAAAACCCTCTGCAGCCCTCTGTGCAACTTCTAGAACACGATAGGAGATGTTTAGTGAGGAGGAACGTTTTGTCCTTGCGAGACATAGTGAAAAAGCTATTTGCTTAGATGTAGGTGACAAGAAACACTTACTGCAGTGCACTGACAAGCTAATTGCTACACAACACTGGGATGGTGTAAGCAGCTTGCAAAGTGATAGAAAATAGTACCTTTCCACTCTCCTGCCTTTCCATTCACATTAATACTTGAAAGGAAGGCATCTTAGACAACTTTCTTTTTCTTGTTGCAAAACCTTCTGCAGCCCTCTGTGCAACTTCTAGAACACGATAGGAGATGTTTAGTGAGGAGGAAGGTTTTGTCCTTGCGAGACATAGTGAAAAAGCTATTTGCTTAGATGTAGGTGACAAGAAACACTTACTGCAGTGCACTGAAAATGTAACTGCTACACAGCACTGCGATTGTGTTAGCAGCCTGCAAAGTGCTAGAAAAAAGTACTTTCCCACTCTCTTGCCTTTCCCTTCACATTAATACTTGAAAGGAAGGCATCTTAGGCAACTTCTTTTTCTTGCTGCAAAACACACTGCAGCCCTCTGTGCAACTTCTAGAACACGATAGGAAATGTTTAGTGAGCAGGAAGGTTTTCTCCTTGCGAGACATAGTGAAAAAGCTATTTGCTTAGATGTAGGTGACAAGAAACACTTACTGCAGTGCACTGAAAAGCTAACTGCTACACAGCACTGCGATTGTGTTAGCAGCCTGCAAAGTGCTAGAAAACAGTACTTTCCCACTCTCTTGCCGTTCCCTTCACATTAATACTTGAAAGGAAGGCATCTTAGACAACTTTCTTTTTCTTGTGTCAAAAAACTCTGCAGCCCTCTCTGCAACATCTACAACACGATGGAAGTTGTTTAGTGAGCAGGAAGGTTTTCTCCTTGCGAGAGATAGTGAAAAAGCTATTTGCTTAGATGTAGGTGACAAGAAACACTTACTGCAGTGCACTGACAAGATAATTGCTACACAACACTGGGATTGTGTAAGCAGCTTACAAACGGATAGAAAACAGTACCTTACCACTCTCCTGACTTGTCCATTCACATTAGTATTAGAATGGAAGGAGTTTTGGACATCTTTCTTTTGCTTGTTGCAAAACACTCCCCACACCAGCGTGCACCCTCCACAACAAGATGGGAGATGTTTTTTGAAGTGGCACAGTTTCTCCTTGCGAGACATAGTGAAAAAGGTTTTTGCTTACATGTAAGTGACAAGAGGCACTATCTAGAGTGCACTGGAAAGCTAATCGAAGCACAACACTGGGATTATGTGCCCAGCTTGCAAAGTGATAGAAAACAGTACCTTTCCACTCTCCTGCCTTTTCCATTTATATTAATACTCGAAAGGAAGCAATTTTGGACAACAGTCGTTTGCTTCTTGGAAAGCACTCTGCAGCCTTGCGTGCAACCTCTAGAACAAGATGGAAGATGTTTTCTGAACAGACACACTTTCTCATTAAGAGATATAGTAAAAAAGCTTTTTGCTTAGATGTATGTGACAATAGGCACTTGCGAGAGTGCACTACAAGTGTAATCTCTGCACAAGACTGGGATTGTGTGCCCAGCTTGCAAACTGATATGAAACAGTACTTTTCCACTCTCTTGCCTTTCCTTTCACATTAATACTGGAATGGAAGGCGTTTTGGACAACTTTTGTTTTCTTGTTGCAGAACACTCTGCAGAGCTGCGTGCAACCTCAGGAACAGGAAGGAAGATGTTTTCTGAACTGGGACACTCTCTCCCTGCGGGATACATTGAAAAACTTGTTTGCTGAGATGTAGGTGGCAAGAGGAACTTACCACAGTGCAGTGCAAAGGTAAAGGCTGCACAACACAAGCATTTTGTAAGCAGTTTGCAAACTGAGCGATAACAGTACCTTTCCACTCTGCTGCATTTTCCTTTCCCAGTACAATACGAATTTTAGGGGGTTTGAAAAACTTTCTTTTACTTCTTGTGAAACACTCTGCAGACCTTCTTGTACCCTTTTTAAAACGATGGGAGCTTTTTTCTGAACAGGCAAAGTTTTTCCTTAGGAGATACAATGAAAAAGCTCTTTGCTTAGATGTAGGTGACTAGAGGCACTTGCTAGAGTGCACTGCAAGTGTAATCTCTGCACAAGACTGGGATTGTGTACCCAGCTTGCAAACTGATATGAAACAGTACTTTTCCACTCTCTTGCCTTTCCTTTCACATTAATACTGGAATGGAAGGCGTTTTGGACAACTTTTGTTTTCTTGTTGCAGAACACTCTGCAGAGCTGCGTGCGACCTCTAGAACACGATGGAAGATGTTTTCTGAACTGGGACACTCTCTTCCTGCGGGATACAGTGAAAACCCTATTTGCTGAGATGTAGGTGGCAAGAGGAACTTACTACAGTGCACTGCAAAAGTAAAAGCTGCACAACACTGGCATTTTGTAAGCAGCTTGCAAACTGAGAGAAAACAGTACCTTTCCACTCTCCTGCCTTTTCCATTCCCAGTTACATTCCAATGTTAGCAGTTTTGGACAACTTTCTTTCTCTTCTTGCAAAACAATCTGCAGACGTGTGTGCAAGCTCTAGGACTCGAAGAGAGATGTTTTCTGAACAGGAACATTTTTCTCCTTGCGAGACATAGTGAAAAAGCTTTTTGCTTAGATATAGGTGACAAGACGCACTATCTAGAGTGCACTGCAAAGCCAATTGCTGCACAACACTGGCATTGTGTAAGCAGCTTGCAGTCTGAGAGAAAAAAGTATCTTTCCGCTCTCCTGCCTTTTCCAGTTCCAGGAACATTCGGATGGGTGGCGTTTTGGACAAGTTTCTTTTTCTTGTTGCTAAACGCTCTGCAGACCTGCGTGCAACCTCTACAACAGGAGGGGAGATATTTTCTGAACAGACACAGTTTCTCCTTGCGACACATAGTGCAAAAGCCTTTTGCTAACATGTAGCCGGCAGGGGACGCTACAGACCAGGTAACGAAGCACTGCAAAGTTAAAAGCCGCTGCCGGGCGTCTTCGGCACTAGCTGTGCTCCGAAGCACACCGCGACCCGCCCACAGCCCTTAAACGGGAACCGTGCTTTTCGCGCCAAAAAAAACCGTCTTCTCCACCGGGACACAGAGACTGCGGCAGCATCTGAGCGGCGAACAACGTGCCCGCACAACACTGGGATCGGGTAAGCAGCTTGCAAACTGGTAGAACACAGTACCTATCAACTCTCCTGCCTTCTCCATTCCCAGTAACTTTCAAATTGAATGCGTTTGGCACAATGTTCGTTTTCGTGTTGCAGTACACTCTGCAGACCTGCGTGCGACCTCAGGGACACGATGGAAGATGTTTTTTAAACTGGAACACTCTCTCCCTGCGGGATACAGTGAAAAACCTTTTTGCTTAGATATAGGTGAGTAGAGGCACTTGCTACAGTGCACTGCAAAGGTAATGGCTGCACAACACTTGCCTTGTGTGCACAGTTTCTAAACTGATAGAACACAGTACACCTGCACTCTCCTGCATTTTCCTTTCCCAGTGAAATTCGAATCGAAGGGGTTTGGACAACTTTCCTTTACTTCTTGCAAAACACTCTGCAGACCTTCTTGTACCTTCTAAAACACCACGGGATATGTTTTCTAAACAGACACACTTTCTCCTTAAGAGATATAGTACAAAAGCTTTTTGCTTAGATGCAAGTGACAATAGGCACTTGCTACAGTGCACTGCAAATGTAATGGCTGCACAAAACTGGCATTTTGTAAGCAGCTTGCAAACTGAGAGAAAACTGTACCTTTCCACTCTCCTGCATTTTCCTTTCCCAGTACAATTTGAATCGAAGGTGTTTGGGACAACTTTCTTTTACTTCTTGCAAAACACTCTGCAGACATTCTTGTACCCTTTAAAAAACCATGGGAGCTGTTTTCTCAACAGGCAAAGTTTCTCTTTAGGAGATACAGTTAAAAAGCTATTTGCTTAAACGTAGGTTACTCTAGGATCTTGCTACAGTGCACTGCAAAGGTAATGGCTGCACAACACTTGCATTGTGGCACAGTTTGCAAACTGATAGAAAACAGTACTCCGGCACTCCCCTGGATTTTCCTTTCCCAGTGAAATTCGAATCGAAGGGGTTTTGGACAACTTCCTTTTACTTCTTGCAAAACACTCTGCAGACCTACTTGTACATTCTAAAACATCATGGGAGATGTTTTCTGAGAAGGCAGAGTTTCACCTTGCAAGATATTGTGAAAAAGGAATTTGCTTAGATGTAGGTGACAATAGGCACTTGCTACAGTGCACTGCAAATGTAATGGCTGCACAACACTGGCATTTTGTAAGCAGCTTGCAAACTGAGAGATAACAGGACCTTTCCACTCTGCTGCATTTTCCTTTCCCAGTACAATTCGAATTTTAGGGGTTTTGGACAACTTTCTTTTACTTCTTGCAAAACACTCTTGTACCCTTTTCCAAACGATGGGAGCTGTTTTCTCAACAGGCAATGTTTCTCCTTGCAAGACATTGTGAAAAAGCTATTTGCTTAGATATAGGTGTCTAGAGGCACTTGCTACAGTGCACTGCAAAGGTAATGGCTGCACAACACTTGCATTGTGGCACAGTTTGCAAACTGATAGAAAACAGTACCTTTCCACTCTCCTGCATTTTCCTTTCCCAGTACAATTTGAATCGATGGGCTTTTGGACAACTTTCTATTACTTCTTGCAAAACACTCTGCAGACCTTCTTGTACCCTTTTCATAAAACATGGGAGATATTTTCTCAGCAGGCAGAGTTGCTCCTTGCAAGACATTGTGAAAAAGGAATTTGTCTAGATGTAGGTGACAGTAGGCACTTGCTAGAGTGCACTGCAAATGTAATGTCTGCACAAAACTGGGATTGTGTACCCAGCTTGCAAACTGATATGAAACAGTACTTTTCCACTCTCGTGCCTTTCCTTTCACATTAATCCTCGAAAGGAAGGCGTTTTGGACAACTTTCCTTTTCTTGTTGCAGAACACTCTGCTGACCTGCGTGCGACCTCTAGAACAAGATGGAAGATGTTTTCTGAACTGGGACACTCTCTTCCTGCGGGATACAGTGAAAAACCTATTTGCTTACATGTAGGTGGCAAGAGGAACATACTACAGTGCACTGCAAAGGTAAAAGTTGCAAAACACTGGCATTTTGTATGCAGCTTACAAACTGAGAGATAACAGTACCTTTCCACTCTACTGCATTTTCCTTTCCCAGGAGAATTCGAATTTTAGGGGGTTTGAAAAACTTTCTTTTACTTCTTGCGAAACACTCTGCAGACCTTCTTGTACCCTTTTAAAAACGATGGGAGCTGTTTTCTCAACAGGCAAAGTTTCTCCTTAGGAAATACAGTGAAAAAGCTATTTGCTTAGATGTGGGTGACTAGAGGCACTTGCTAGAGTGCACTACAAGTGTAATCTCTGCACAAGACTGGGATTGTGTGCCCAGCTTGCAAACTGATATGAAACAGTACTTTTCCACTCTGTTGCCTTTCCACTCACATTAATACTGGAAAGGAAGGCGTTTTGGACAACTTTCTTTTTCTTGTTGCAAAACCCTCTGCAGCCCTCTGTGCAACTTCTAGAACACGATAGGAGATGTTTAGTGAGGAGGAACGTTTTGTCCTTGCGAGACATAGTGAAAAAGCTATTTGCTTAGATGTAGGTGACAAGAAACACTTACTGCAGTGCACTGACAAGCTAATTGCTACACAACACGGGGATGGTGTAAGCAGCTTGCAAAGTGATAGAAAACAGTACCTTTCCACTCTCCTGCCTTTCCATTCACATTAATACTTGAAAGGAAGGCGTCTTAGACAACTTTCTTTTTCTTGTTGCAAAACCCTCTGCAGCCCTCTGTGCAACTTCTAGAACACGATAGGAGATGTTTAGTGAGGAGGAACGTTTTCCCCTTGCGAGACATAGTGAAAAAGCTATTTGCTTAGATGTAGGTGACAAGAAACACTTACTGCAGTGCACTGACAAGGTAATTGCTACACAACACGGGGATGGTGTAAGCAGCTTGCAAAGTGATAGAAAACAGTACCTTTCCACTCTCCTGCCTTTCCACTCACATTAATACTTGAAAGGAAGGCGTCTTAGACGACTTTCTTTTTCTTGTTGCAAAACCCTCTGCAGCCCTCTGTGCAACTTCTAGAACACGATAGGAGATGTTTAGTGAGGAGGAACGTTTTCTCCTTGCGAGACATAGTGAAAAAGATATTTGCTTACATGTAGGTGACAAGAAACACTTACTGCAGTGCACTGACAAGCTAATTGCTACACAACACTGGGATGGTGTAAGCAGCTTGCAAAGTGCTAGAAAACAGTACCTTTCCACTCTCCTGCCTTTCCACTCACATTAATACTTGAAAGGAAGGCGTCTTAGACAACTTTCTTTTTCATGTTGCAAAACCCTCTGCAGCCCTCTGTGCAACTTCTAGAACACGATAGGAAATGTTTAGTGAGCAGGAAGGTTTTCTCCTTGCGAGACATAGTGAAAAAGCTATTTGCTTAGATGTAGGTGACAAGAAACACTTACTGCAGTGCACTGAAAAGCTAACTGCTACACAGCACTGCGATTGTGTTAGCAGCTCTCAAAGTGCTAGAAAACAGTACTTTCCCACTCTCTTGCCTTTCCCTTCACATTAATACTTGAAAGGAAGGCATCTTAGACAACTTTCTTTTTCTTGTTACAGAACACACTGCAGCCCTCAGTGCAACTTCTAGAACACGATAGGAGATGTTTAGTGAGCAAGAAGGTTTTCTCCTTGCGAGACATAGTGAAAAAGCTTTTTGCTTAGATGTAGGTGACAAGAAACACTTACTGCAGTGCACTGAGCAGCTAACTGCTACACAGCACTAGGATTGTGTTAGCAGCTTGCAAAGTGCTAGAAAACAGTACTTTCCCACTCTCTTGCCTTTCCCTTCACATTAATACTTGAAAGCAAGGCGTCTTAGACAACTTTCTTTTACATTTTGCAAAACACACTGCAGCCCTCTGTGCAACTTCTACAACACGATGGAAGTTGTTTAGTGAGAAGCAACGTTTTCCCCTTGCGAGACAAAGTGAAAAAGCTATTTGCTCAGATGTAGGTATCAAGAAACACTTACTGCAGTGCACTGACAAGCTAATTGCTACACAGCGCTGCGATTGTGTTAGCAGCTTGCAAAGTGCTAGAAAACAGTACTTTCCCACTCTCTTGCCTTTCCCTTCACATTAATACTTGAAAGGAAGGCGTCTTAGACAACTTTCTTTTTCTTGTTACAGAACACACTGCAGCCCTCTGTGCAACTTCTAGAACACGATAGGAGATGTTTAGTGAGCAAGAAGGTTTTCTCCTTGCTAGACAGAGGGATAAAGCTATTTGCTTAGATGTAGGTGACAAGAAACACTTACTGCAGTGCACTGAAAAGCTAACTGCTACACAGCACTGCGATTGTGTTAGCAGCCTGCAAAGTGCTAGAAAACAGTACTTTCCCACTCTCCTGCCTTTCCCTTCACATTATTACTTGAAAGGAAGGCATCTTAGACAACTTTCTTTTTCTTGTGTAAAAAAACTCTGCAGCCCTCTCTGCAGCATCTACAACACGATGGAAGTTGTTTAGTGAGCAGGAAGGTTTTCTCCTTGCGAGACATAGTGAAAAAGCTTTTTGCTTAGATGTAGGTGACAAGAAACACTTACTGCAGTGCACTGAACAGCTAACTGCTACACAGCACTAGGATTGTGTTAGCAGCTTGCAAAATGCTAGAAAACAGTACTTTCCCACTCTCTTGCCTTTCCCTTCACATTAATACTTGAAAGGAAGGCGTCTTAGACAACTTTCTTTTACATTTTGCAAAACACACTGCAGCCTTCTGTGCAACTTCTACATCACGATGGAAGTTGTTTAGTGAGCAGCAACGTTTTCCCCTTGCGAGACATAGTGAAAAAGCTATTTGCTCAGATGTAGGTATCAAGAAACACTTACTGCCGTGCACTGACAAGCTAATTGCTACACAGCACTGCGATTGTGTTAGCAGCTCTCAAAGTGCTAGAAAACAGTACTTTCCCACTCTCTTGCCTTTCCCTTCACATTAATACTTGAAAGGAAGGCGTCTTAGACAACTTTCTTTTTCTTGCTGCAAAACAGTCTGCAGCCCTCTGTGCAACCTGTACAGCACGATGGAAGTTGCTTAATGAGCAGGAACATTTTCTCCTAGTGAGAGATAGTGAAAAAGCTTTTTGCTTAGATGTAGGTTACCACAGGCAGTTACTGCAGTGCACTTCAAAGCTAATAGATGCACAACACTGGGATTGTGTGCCCAGCTTGCAAAGTGATAGAAAACAGTACCTTTCCACTCTTCCTGCCTTTTCCATGCACATTACTATTCGAATGGAAAGAATTTTAGACAACTTTCTTTGGCTTCTTGCAAAACACTCTGCACACCTGCCTGCAATCTCTAGAAGTCGATGGGAGATATTTTCTGAACTGGCTCAGTTTCTCTTTGCAAGACATGGGGAAAAAGCAATTTGCTTAGATATAGGTGAAAAGAGGCACCTACTACAGTGCACTGCAAGCTAATTGCTGCACAACACGCAGATTGTGTAAGCAGGTTGCAAACTGATAGAAAACAGTACCTCTCCCTTCTCCTGCCTTTTCTATTCACATTTCTATTTGAATGCAAGGCGTTTTAGACAACTTTCTTTTGCTTCTTGCAAAACACTCTGCACACCTGCCTGCAATCTCTAGAACTCGATGGGAGATGTTTTCTGAACTGGCTCAGTTTCTCCTTGCGAGACATGGGGAAAAAGCAATTTGCTTAGATGCAGGTGAAAAGAGGCACCTACTACAGTGCACTGAAAAACTAATTGCTGCACAACTCTGGGATTGTGTAAGCAGCTTACAAACAGATAGAAAACAGCACCTTTCCACTCTCCTGCCTTTTCCATTCGCATTACTATTCGAATGGCAGCAGTTTTGGACAACTTTCTTTTGCTTCTTGCAAAACACTCTGCACACCTCCGTGCAACTTCTAGAAAAAATGAGAGTTGTTTTCTGAACTGGTACAGTTTCTCCTGAAGAGATATAATGCAAACGCTACTGGCTTAGATGTAGTAACAATAGGCAATTATTACAGTGCACTGCAAAGTCAATCGTAGTATAACACTGGGATTGTGTGTCCAGCTTGCAAACTGGTAGAAAACAGTACCTATCCGCTCTCCTGCATTTTCCCTTTCCAGGAACATTCGAATTGATGGCTTTTTTGGACAAGTTACTTTTTCTTGTTGCAAAACCCTCTGCAGACCTGCCTGCAACCTCTAGAGCACGATGGGAGGTTTTTTGTGAACAGACACAGTTTCTCCTGGCGAGACATAATGAAAAAGCTTTTTGCTAAGGTGTAGCCGGCAGGAGACGCTAAAGACCAGGAGACGGAGCACTGTGCCTTTAAGCGCCGCTTCCGGGTGTCTGTCGGCCGTAGCTGTTCTCCGGAGCACGCCGCGATCTGCGTAACGACACCAGATTCTTCGCGCCAAGAAGCGTCTTCTCCTTCTCCGGAAAACAGAGACTGCGGCAGCTTCTGAACGGCGAACTACGAAGCGGCACAAAACTGGGATTGGGTAAGCAGCTTTCAAAGTGATAAAAAACAGTACTTTCCCACTCTCTTGCCTTTCCCTTCACAATAATACTTGAAAGGAAGGCGTCTTAGACAAGTTTCTTTTTCTTCTTACAGAACACACTGCAGCCCTCTGTGCAACTTCTAGAACACGATAGGAGATGTTTAGTGAGCAAGAAGGTTTTCTCCTTGCTAGACAGAGGCATAAAGCTATTTGCTTAGATGTAGGTGACAAGAAACACTTACTGCAGTGCACTGAAAATGTAACTGCTACACAGCACTGCGATTGTGTTACAAGCCTGCAAAGTGCTAGAAAACAGTACTTTCCCACTCTCTTGCCTTTCCCTTCACATTAATACTTGAAAGGAAGGCATCTTAGACAACTTTCTTTTTCTTCCTGCAAAACACACTGCAGCCCTCTGTGCAACTTCTAGAACACGATAGGAGATGTTTAGTGAGCAAGAAGGTTTTCTCCTTGCGAGACATAGTGAAAAAGCTATTTGCTTAGATGTAGGTGACAAGAAACACTTACTGCAGTGCACTGAAAAGCTAACTGCTACACAGCACTGCGATTGTGTTAGCAGCCTGCAAAGTGCTAGAAAACAGTACTTTCCCACTCTCTTGCCTTTCCCTTCACATTAATACTTGAAAGGAAGGCATCTTAGACAACTTTCTTTTTCTTGTGTCAAAAAACTCTGCAGCCCTCTCTGCAACATCTACAACACGATGGAAGTTGTTTAGTGAGCAGGAAGGTTTTCTCCTTGCGAGACATAGTGAAAAAGCTTTTTGCTTAGATGTAGGTGACAAGAAACACTTACTGCAGTGCACTGAACAGCTAACTGCTACACAGCACTAGGACTGTGTTAGCAGCGTGCAAAGTGCTAGAAAACAGCACTTTCCCACTCTCTTGCCTTTCCCTTCACATTAATACTTGAAAGGAAGGCATCTTAGACAACTTTCTTTTTCTTGTGTCAAAACACACTGCAGACCTCTGTGCAACTTCTAGAACACGATAGGAAATGTTTAGTGAGCAGGAAGGTTTTCTCCTTGCGAGACATAGTGAAAAAGCTTTTTGCTTAGATGTAGGTGACAAGAAACACTTACTGCAGTGCACTGAGCAGCTAACTGCTACACAGCACTAGGATTGTGTTAGCAGCTTGCAAAGTGCTAGAAAACAGTACTTTCCCACTCTCTTGCCTTTCCCTTCACATTAATACTTGAAAGCAAGGCGTCTTAGACAACTTTCTTTTACATTTTGCAAAACACACTGCAGCCCTCTGTGCAACTTCTACAACACGATGGAAGTTGTTTAGTGAGAAGCAACGTTTTCCCCTTGCGAGACAAAGTGAAAAAGCTATTTGCTCAGATGTAGGTATCAAGAAACACTTACTGCAGTGCACTGACAAGCTAATTGCTACACAGAGCTGCGATTGTGTTAGCAGCTTGCAAAGTGCTAGAAAACAGTACTTTCCCAGTCTCTTGCCTTTCCCTTCACATTAATACTTGAAAGGAAGGCGTCTTAGACAACTTTCTTTTTCTTGTTACAGAACACACTGCAGCCCTCTGTGAAACTTCTAGAACACGATAAGAGATGTTTAGTGAGCAAGAAGGTTTTCTCTTTGCGAGACATAGTGAAAAAGCTATTTGCTTAGATGTAGGTGACAAGAAACACTTACTGCAGTGCACTGAAATGCTAACTGCTACACAGCACTGCGATTGTGTTAGCAGCCTCCAAAGTGCTAGAAAACAGTACTTTCCAACTCTCTTGCCTTTCCCTTCACATTAATACTTGAAAGGAAGGCATCTTAGACAACTTTCTTTTTCTTGTTACAGAACACACTGCAGAACTCAGTGCAACTTCTAGAACACGATAGGAGATGTTTAGTGAGCAAGAAGGTTTTCTCCTTGCGAGACATAGTGAAAAAGCTATTTGCTTAGATGTAGGTGAGAAGAAACACTTACTGCAGTGCACTGACAAGGTAATTGCTACACAACACGGGGATGGTGTAAGCAGCTTGCAAAGTGATAGAAAACAGTACCTTTCCACTCTCCTGCCTTTCCACTCACATTAATACTTGAAAGGAAGGCGTCTTAGACGACTTTCTTTTTCTTGTTGCAAAACCCTCTGCAGCCCTCTGTGCAACTTCTAGAACACGATAGGAGATGTTTAGTGAGGAGGAACGTTTTCTCCTTGCGAGACATAGTGAAAAAGATATTTGCTTACATGTAGGTGACAAGAAACACTTACTGCAGTGCACTGACAAGCTAATTGCTACACAACACTGGGATGGTGTAAGCAGCTTGCAAAGTGATAGAAAACAGTACCTTTCCACTCTCCTGCCTTTCCACTCACATTAATACTTGAAAGGAAGGCGTCTTAGACAACTTTCTTTTTCTTGTTGCAAAACCCTCTGCAGCCCTCTGTGCAACTTCTAGAACACGATAGGAGATGTTTAGTGAGGAGGAAGGTTTTCTCCTTGCGAGACATAGTGAAAAAGCTATTTGCTTAGATGTAGGTGACAAGAAACACTTACTGCAGTGCACTGACAAGCTAATTGCTACACAACACGGGGATGGCGTAAGCAGCTTGCAAAGTGATAGAAAACAGTACCTTTCCACTCTCCTGCCTTTCCATTCACATTAATACTTGAAAGGAAGGCATCTTAGACAACTTTCTTTTTCTTGTTGCAAAACCTTCTGCAGCCCTCTGTGCAACTTCTAGAACACGATAGGAGATGTTTAGTGAGGAGGAAGGTTTTGTCCTTGCGAGACATAGTGAAAAAGCTATTTGCTTAGATGTAGGTGACAAGAAACACTTACTGCAGTGCACTGAAAATGTAACTGCTACACAGCACTGCGATTGTGTTAGCAGCCTGCAAAGTGCTAGAAAACAGTACTTTCCCACTCTCTTGCCTTTCCCTTCACATTAATACTTGAAAGGAAGGCATCTTAGGCAACTTCTTTTTCTTGCTGCAAAACACACTGCAGCCCTCTGTGCAACTTCTAGAACACGATAGGAAATGTTTAGTGAGCAGGAAGGTTTTCTCCTTGCGAGACATAGTGAAAAAGCTATTTGCTTAGATGTAGGTGACAAGAAACACTTACTGCAGTGCACTGAAAAGCTAACTGCTACACAGCACTGCGATTGTGTTAGCAGCCTGCAAAGTGCTAGAAAACAGTACTTTCCCACTCTCTTGCCTTTCCCTTCACATTAATACTTGAAAGGAAGGCATCTTAGACAACTTTCTTTTTCTTGTGTCAAAAAACTCTGCAGCCCTCTCTGCAACATCTACAACACGATGGAAGTTGTTTAGTGAGCAGGAAGGTTTTCTCCTTGCGAGACATAGTGAAAAAGCTATTTGCTTAGATGTAGGTGACAAGAAACACTTACTGCAGTGCACTGACAAGATAATTGCTACACAACACTGGGATTGTGTAAGCAGCTTACAAACGGATAGAAAACAGTACCTTACCACTCTCCTGACTTGTCCATTCACATTAGTATTAGAATGGAAGGAGTTTTGGACATCTTTCTTTTGCTTGTTGCAAAACACTCCCCACACCAGCGTGCACCCTCCACAACAAGATGGGAGATGTTTTTTGAAGTGGCACAGTTTCTCCTTGCGAGACATAGTGAAAAAGGTTTTTGCTTACATGTAAGTGACAAGACGCACTATCTAGAGTGCACTGGAAAGCTAATCGAAGCACAACACTGGGATTATGTGCCCAGCTTGCAAAGTGATAGAAAACAGTACCTTTCCACTCTCCTGCCTTTCCACTCACATTAATACTTGAAAGGAAGGCGTCTTAGACAACTTTCTTTTTCTTGTTGCAAAACCCTCTGCAGCCCTCTGTGCAACTTCTAGAACACGATAGGAGATGTTTAGTGAGGAGGAACGTTTTCTCCTTGCGAGACATAGTGAAAAAGCTATTTGCTTAGATGTAGGTGACAAGAAACACTTACTGCAGTGCACTGACAAGCTAATTGCTACACAACACTGGGATGGTGTAAGCAGCTTGCAAAGTGATAGAAAACAGTACCTTTCCACTCTCCTGCCTTTCCACTCACATTAATACTTGAAAGGAAGGCGTCTTAGACAACTTTCTTTTTCTTGTTGCAAAACCCTCTGCAGCCCTCTGTGCAACTTCTAGAACACGATAGGAGATGTTTAGTGAGGAGGAACGTTTTGTCCTTGCGAGACATAGTGAAAAAGCTATTTGCTTAGATGTAGGTGACAAGAAACACTTACTGCAGTGCACTGACAAGCTAATTGCTACACAACACTGGGATGGTGTAAGCAGCTTGCAAAGTGATAGAAAATAGTACCTTTCCACTCTCCTGCCTTTCCATTCACATTAATACTTGAAAGGAAGGCATCTTAGACAACTTTCTTTTTCTTGTTGCAAAACCTTCTGCAGCCCTCTGTGCAACTTCTAGAACACGATAGGAGATGTTTAGTGAGGAGGAAGGTTTTGTCCTTGCGAGACATAGTGAAAAAGCTATTTGCTTAGATGTAGGTGACAAGAAACACTTACTGCAGTGCACTGAAAATGTAACTGCTACACAGCACTGCGATTGTGTTAGCAGCCTGCAAAGTGCTAGAAAACAGTACTTTCCCACTCTCTTGCCTTTCCCTTCACATTAATACTTGAAAGGAAGGCATCTTAGGCAACTTCTTTTTCTTGCTGCAAAACACACTGCAGCCCTCTGTGCAACTTCTAGAACACGATAGGAAATGTTTAGTGAGCAGGAAGGTTTTCTCCTTGCGAGACATAGTGAAAAAGCTATTTGCTTAGATGTAGGTGACAAGAAACACTTACTGCAGTGCACTGAAAAGCTAACTGCTACACAGCACTGCGATTGTGTTAGCAGCCTGCAAAGTGCTAGAAAACAGTACTTTCCCACTCTCTTGCCTTTCCCTTCACATTAATACTTGAAAGGAAGGCATCTTAGACAACTTTCTTTTTCTTGTGTCAAAAAACTCTGCAGCCCTCTCTGCAACATCTACAACACGATGGAAGTTGTTTAGTGAGCAGGAAGGTTTTCTCCTTGCGAGACATAGTGAAAAAGCTATTTGCTTAGATGTAGGTGACAAGAAACACTTACTGCAGTGCACTGACAAGATAATTGCTACACAACACTGGGATTGTGTAAGCAGCTTACAAACGGATAGAAAACAGTACCTTACCACTCTCCTGACTTGTCCATTCACATTAGTATTAGAATGGAAGGAGTTTTGGACATCTTTCTTTTGCTTGTTGCAAAACACTCCCCACACCAGCGTGCACCCTCCACAACAAGATGGGAGATGTTCTTTGAAGTGGCACAGTTTCTCCTTGCGAGACATAGTGAAAAAGGTTTTTGCTTACATGTAAGTGACAAGAGGCACTATCTAGAGTGCACTGGAAAGCTAATCGAAGCACAACACTGGGATTATGTGCCCAGCTTGCAAAGTGATAGAAAACAGTACCTTCCCACTCTCCTGCCTTTCCACTCACATTAATACTTGAAAGGAAGGCGTCTTAGACGACTTTCTTTTTCTTGTTGCAAAACCCTCTGCAGCCCTCTGTGCAACTTCTAGAACACGATAGGAGATGTTTAGTGAGGAGGAACGTTTTGTCCTTGCGAGACATAGTGAAAAAGCTATTTGCTTAGATGTAGGTGACAAGAAACACTTACTGCAGTGCACTGACAAGCTAATTGCTACACAACACTGGGATGGTGTAAGCAGCTTGCAAAGTGATAGAAAACAGTACCTTTCCACTCTCCTGCCTTTCCACTCACATTAATACTTGAAAGGAAGGCGTCTTAGACAACTTTCTTTTTCTTGTTGCAAAACCCTCTGCAGCCCTCTGTGCAACTTCTAGAACACGATAGGAGATGTTTAGTGAGAAGGAACGTTTTCTCCTTGCGAGACATAGTGAAAAAGCTATTTGCTTAGATGGAGGTGACAAGAAACACTTACTGCAGTGCACTGACAAGCTAATTGCTACACAACACTGGGATGGTGTAAGCAGCTTGCAAAGTGATAGAAAACAGTACCTTTCCACTCTCCTGCCTTTCCACTCACATTAATACTTGAAAGGAAGGCGTCTTAGACAACTTTCTTTTTCTTGTTGCAAAACCCTCTGCAGCCCTCTGTGCAACTTCTAAAACACGATAGGAGATGTTTAGTGAGGAGGAAGGTTTTCTCCTTGCGAGACATAGTGAAAAAGCTATTTGCTTAGATGGAGGTGACAAGAAACACTTACTGCAGTGCACTGACAAGCTAATTGCTACACAACACGGGGATGGTGTAAGCAGCTTGCAAAGTGATAGAAAACAGTACCTTTCCACTCTCCTGCCTTTCCATTCACATTAATACTTGAAAGGAAGGCGTCTTAGACAACTTTCTTTTTCTTGTTGCAAAACCCTCTGCAGCCCTCTGTGCAACTTCTAGAACACGATAGGAGATGTTTAGTGAGAAGGAACGTTTTCTCCTTGCGAGACATAGTGAAAAAGCTATTTGCTTAGATGGAGGTGACAAGAAACACTTACTGCAGTGCACTGACAAGCTAATTGCTACACAACACTGGGATGGTGTAAGCAGCTTGCAAAGTGATAGAAAACAGTACCTTTCCACTCTCCTGCCTTTTCCATTTATATTAATACTCGAAAGGAAGCAATTTTGGACAACAGTCGTTTGCTTCTTGGAAAGCACTCTGCAGCCTTGCGTGCAACCTCTAGAACAAGATGGAAGATGTTTTCTGAACAGACACACTTTCTCATTAAGAGATATAGTAAAAAAGCTTTTTGCTTAGATGTATGTGACAATAGGCACTTGCGAGAGTGCACTACAAGTGTAATCTCTGCACAAGACTGGGATTGTGTGCCCAGCTTGCAAACTGATATGAAACAGTACTTTTCCACTCTCTTGCCTTTCCTTTCACATTAATACTGGAAAGGAAGGCGTTTTGGACAACTTTTGTTTTCTTGTTGCAGAACACTCTGCAGAGCTGCGTGCAACCTCAGGAACAGGAAGGAAGATGTTTTCTGAACTGGGACACTCTCTCCCTGCGGGATACATTGAAAAACTTGTTTGCTGAGATGTAGGTGGCAAGAGGAACTTACCACAGTGCAGTGCAAAGGTAAAGGCTGCACAACACAAGCATTTTGTAAGCAGTTTGCAAACTGAGCGATAACAGTACCTTTCCACTCTGCTGCATTTTCCTTTCCCAGTACAATACGAATTTTAGGGGGTTTGAAAAACTTTCTTTTACTTCTTGTGAAACACTCTGCAGACCTTCTTGTACCCTTTTTAAAACGATGGGAGCTTTTTTCTGAACAGGCAAAGTTTTTCCTTAGGAGATACAATGAAAAAGCTCTTTGCTTAGATGTAGGTGACTAGAGGCACTTGCTAGAGTGCACTGCAAGTGTAATCTCTGCACAAGACTGGGATTGTGTACCCAGCTTGCAAACTGATATGAAACAGTACTTTTCCACTCTCTTGCCTTTCCTTTCACATTAATACTGGAATGGAAGGCGTTTTGGACAACTTTTGTTTTCTTGTTGCAGAACACTCTGCAGAGCTGCGTGCGACCTCTAGAACACGATGGAAGATGTTTTCTGAACTGGGACACTCTCTTCCTGCGGGATACAGTGAAAACCCTATTTGCTGAGATGTAGGTGGCAAGAGGAACTTACTACAGTGCACTGCAAAAGTAAAAGCTGCACAACACTGGCATTTTGTAAGCAGCTTGCAAACTGAGAGAAAACAGTACCTTTCCACTCTCCTGCCTTTTCCATTCCCAGTTACATTCCAATGTTAGCAGTTTTGGACAACTTTCTTTCTCTTCTTGCAAAACAATCTGCAGACGTGTGTGCAAGCTCTAGGACTCGAAGAGAGATGTTTTCTGAACAGGAACATTTTTCTCCTTGCGAGACATAGTGAAAAAGCTTTTTGCTTAGATATAGGTGACAAGACGCACTATCTAGAGTGCACTGCAAAGCCAATTGCTGCACAACACTGGCATTGTGTAAGCAGCTTGCAGTCTGAGAGAAAAAAGTATCTTTCCGCTCTCCTGCCTTTTCCAGTTCCAGGAACATTCGGATGGGTGGCGTTTTGGACAAGTTTCTTTTTCTTGTTGCTAAACGCTCTGCAGACCTGCGTGCAACCTCTACAACAGGAGGGGAGATATTTTCTGAACAGACACAGTTTCTCCTTGCGACACATAGTGCAAAAGCCTTTTGCTAACATGTAGCCGGCAGGGGACGCTACAGACCAGGTAACGAAGCACTGCAAAGTTAAAAGCCGCTGCCGGGCGTCTTCGGCACTAGCTGTGCTCCGAAGCACACCGCGACCCGCCCACAGCCCTTAAACGGGAACCGTGCTTTTCGCGCCAAAAAAAACCGTCTTCTCCACCGGGACACAGAGACTGCGGCAGCATCTGAGCGGCGAACAACGTGCCCGCACAACACTGGGATCGGGTAAGCAGCTTGCAAACTGGTAGAACACAGTACCTATCAACTCTCCTGCCTTCTCCATTCCCAGTAACTTTCAAATTGAATGCGTTTGGCACAATGTTCGTTTTCGTGTTGCAGTACACTCTGCAGACCTGCGTGCGACCTCAGGGACACGATGGAAGATGTTTTTTAAACTGGAACACTCTCTCCCTGCGGGATACAGTGAAAAACCTTTTTGCTTAGATATAGGTGAGTAGAGGCACTTGCTACAGTGCACTGCAAAGGTAATGGCTGCACAACACTTGCCTTGTGTGCACAGTTTCTAAACTGATAGAACACAGTACACCTGCACTCTCCTGCATTTTCCTTTCCCAGTGAAATTCGAATCGAAGGGGTTTGGACAACTTTCCTTTACTTCTTGCAAAACACTCTGCAGACCTTCTTGTACCTTCTAAAACACCACGGGATATGTTTTCTAAACAGACACACTTTCTCCTTAAGAGATATAGTACAAAAGCTTTTTGCTTAGATGCAAGTGACAATAGGCACTTGCTACAGTGCACTGCAAATGTAATGGCTGCACAAAACTGGCATTTTGTAAGCAGCTTGCAAACTGAGAGAAAACTGTACCTTTCCACTCTCCTGCATTTTCCTTTCCCAGTACAATTTGAATCGAAGGTGTTTGGGACAACTTTCTTTTACTTCTTGCAAAACACTCTGCAGACATTCTTGTACCCTTTAAAAAACCATGGGAGCTGTTTTCTCAACAGGCAAAGTTTCTCTTTAGGAGATACAGTTAAAAAGCTATTTGCTTAAACGTAGGTTACTCTAGGATCTTGCTACAGTGCACTGCAAAGGTAATGGCTGCACAACACTTGCATTGTGGCACAGTTTGCAAACTGATAGAAAACAGTACTCCGGCACTCCCCTGGATTTTCCTTTCCCAGTGAAATTCGAATCGAAGGGGTTTTGGACAACTTCCTTTTACTTCTTGCAAAACACTCTGCAGACCTACTTGTACATTCTAAAACATCATGGGAGATGTTTTCTGAGAAGGCAGAGTTTCACCTTGCAAGATATTGTGAAAAAGGAATTTGCTTAGATGTAGGTGACAATAGGCACTTGCTACAGTGCACTGCAAATGTAATGGCTGCACAACACTGGCATTTTGTAAGCAGCTTGCAAACTGAGAGATAACAGGACCTTTCCACTCTGCTGCATTTTCCTTTCCCAGTACAATTCGAATTTTAGGGGTTTTGGACAACTTTCTTTTACTTCTTGCAAAACACTCTTGTACCCTTTTCCAAACGATGGGAGCTGTTTTCTCAACAGGCAATGTTTCTCCTTGCAAGACATTGTGAAAAAGCTATTTGCTTAGATATAGGTGTCTAGAGGCACTTGCTACAGTGCACTGCAAAGGTAATGGCTGCACAACACTTGCATTGTGGCACAGTTTGCAAACTGATAGAAAACAGTACCTTTCCACTCTCCTGCATTTTCCTTTCCCAGTACAATTTGAATCGATGGGCTTTTGGACAACTTTCTATTACTTCTTGCAAAACACTCTGCAGACCTTCTTGTACCCTTTTCATAAAACATGGGAGATATTTTCTCAGCAGGCAGAGTTGCTCCTTGCAAGACATTGTGAAAAAGGAATTTGTCTAGATGTAGGTGACAGTAGGCACTTGCTAGAGTGCACTGCAAATGTAATGTCTGCACAAAACTGGGATTGTGTACCCAGCTTGCAAACTGATATGAAACAGTACTTTTCCACTCTCGTGCCTTTCCTTTCACATTAATCCTCGAAAGGAAGGCGTTTTGGACAACTTTCCTTTTCTTGTTGCAGAACACTCTGCTGACCTGCGTGCGACCTCTAGAACAAGATGGAAGATGTTTTCTGAACTGGGACACTCTCTTCCTGCGGGATACAGTGAAAAACCTATTTGCTTACATGTAGGTGGCAAGAGGAACATACTACAGTGCACTGCAAAGGTAAAAGTTGCAAAACACTGGCATTTTGTATGCAGCTTACAAACTGAGAGATAACAGTACCTTTCCACTCTACTGCATTTTCCTTTCCCAGGAGAATTCGAATTTTAGGGGGTTTGAAAAACTTTCTTTTACTTCTTGCGAAACACTCTGCAGACCTTCTTGTACCCTTTTAAAAACGATGGGAGCTGTTTTCTCAACAGGCAAAGTTTCTCCTTAGGAAATACAGTGAAAAAGCTATTTGCTTAGATGTGGGTGACTAGAGGCACTTGCTAGAGTGCACTACAAGTGTAATCTCTGCACAAGACTGGGATTGTGTGCCCAGCTTGCAAACTGATATGAAACAGTACTTTTCCACTCTGTTGCCTTTCCACTCACATTAATACTGGAAAGGAAGGCGTTTTGGACAACTTTCTTTTTCTTGTTGCAAAACCCTCTGCAGCCCTCTGTGCAACTTCTAGAACACGATAGGAGATGTTTAGTGAGGAGGAACGTTTTGTCCTTGCGAGACATAGTGAAAAAGCTATTTGCTTAGATGTAGGTGACAAGAAACACTTACTGCAGTGCACTGACAAGCTAATTGCTACACAACACGGGGATGGTGTAAGCAGCTTGCAAAGTGATAGAAAACAGTACCTTTCCACTCTCCTGCCTTTCCATTCACATTAATACTTGAAAGGAAGGCGTCTTAGACAACTTTCTTTTTCTTGTTGCAAAACCCTCTGCAGCCCTCTGTGCAACTTCTAGAACACGATAGGAGATGTTTAGTGAGGAGGAACGTTTTCCCCTTGCGAGACATAGTGAAAAAGCTATTTGCTTAGATGTAGGTGACAAGAAACACTTACTGCAGTGCACTGACAAGGTAATTGCTACACAACACGGGGATGGTGTAAGCAGCTTGCAAAGTGATAGAAAACAGTACCTTTCCACTCTCCTGCCTTTCCACTCACATTAATACTTGAAAGGAAGGCGTCTTAGACGACTTTCTTTTTCTTGTTGCAAAACCCTCTGCAGCCCTCTGTGCAACTTCTAGAACACGATAGGAGATGTTTAGTGAGGAGGAACGTTTTCTCCTTGCGAGACATAGTGAAAAAGATATTTGCTTACATGTAGGTGACAAGAAACACTTACTGCAGTGCACTGACAAGCTAATTGCTACACAACACTGGGATGGTGTAAGCAGCTTGCAAAGTGCTAGAAAACAGTACCTTTCCACTCTCCTGCCTTTCCACTCACATTAATACTTGAAAGGAAGGCGTCTTAGACAACTTTCTTTTTCATGTTGCAAAACCCTCTGCAGCCCTCTGTGCAACTTCTAGAACACGATAGGAAATGTTTAGTGAGCAGGAAGGTTTTCTCCTTGCGAGACATAGTGAAAAAGCTATTTGCTTAGATGTAGGTGACAAGAAACACTTACTGCAGTGCACTGAAAAGCTAACTGCTACACAGCACTGCGATTGTGTTAGCAGCTCTCAAAGTGCTAGAAAACAGTACTTTCCCACTCTCTTGCCTTTCCCTTCACATTAATACTTGAAAGGAAGGCATCTTAGACAACTTTCTTTTTCTTGTTACAGAACACACTGCAGCCCTCAGTGCAACTTCTAGAACACGATAGGAGATGTTTAGTGAGCAAGAAGGTTTTCTCCTTGCGAGACATAGTGAAAAAGCTTTTTGCTTAGATGTAGGTGACAAGAAACACTTACTGCAGTGCACTGAGCAGCTAACTGCTACACAGCACTAGGATTGTGTTAGCAGCTTGCAAAGTGCTAGAAAACAGTACTTTCCCACTCTCTTGCCTTTCCCTTCACATTAATACTTGAAAGCAAGGCGTCTTAGACAACTTTCTTTTACATTTTGCAAAACACACTGCAGCCCTCTGTGCAACTTCTACAACACGATGGAAGTTGTTTAGTGAGAAGCAACGTTTTCCCCTTGCGAGACAAAGTGAAAAAGCTATTTGCTCAGATGTAGGTATCAAGAAACACTTACTGCAGTGCACTGACAAGCTAATTGCTACACAGCGCTGCGATTGTGTTAGCAGCTTGCAAAGTGCTAGAAAACAGTACTTTCCCACTCTCTTGCCTTTCCCTTCACATTAATACTTGAAAGGAAGGCGTCTTAGACAACTTTCTTTTTCTTGTTACAGAACACACTGCAGCCCTCTGTGCAACTTCTAGAACACGATAGGAGATGTTTAGTGAGCAAGAAGGTTTTCTCCTTGCTAGACAGAGGGATAAAGCTATTTGCTTAGATGTAGGTGACAAGAAACACTTACTGCAGTGCACTGAAAAGCTAACTGCTACACAGCACTGCGATTGTGTTAGCAGCCTGCAAAGTGCTAGAAAACAGTACTTTCCCACTCTCCTGCCTTTCCCTTCACATTATTACTTGAAAGGAAGGCATCTTAGACAACTTTCTTTTTCTTGTGTAAAAAAACTCTGCAGCCCTCTCTGCAGCATCTACAACACGATGGAAGTTGTTTAGTGAGCAGGAAGGTTTTCTCCTTGCGAGACATAGTGAAAAAGCTTTTTGCTTAGATGTAGGTGACAAGAAACACTTACTGCAGTGCACTGAACAGCTAACTGCTACACAGCACTAGGATTGTGTTAGCAGCTTGCAAAATGCTAGAAAACAGTACTTTCCCACTCTCTTGCCTTTCCCTTCACATTAATACTTGAAAGGAAGGCGTCTTAGACAACTTTCTTTTACATTTTGCAAAACACACTGCAGCCTTCTGTGCAACTTCTACATCACGATGGAAGTTGTTTAGTGAGCAGCAACGTTTTCCCCTTGCGAGACATAGTGAAAAAGCTATTTGCTCAGATGTAGGTATCAAGAAACACTTACTGCCGTGCACTGACAAGCTAATTGCTACACAGCACTGCGATTGTGTTAGCAGCTCTCAAAGTGCTAGAAAACAGTACTTTCCCACTCTCTTGCCTTTCCCTTCACATTAATACTTGAAAGGAAGGCGTCTTAGACAACTTTCTTTTTCTTGCTGCAAAACAGTCTGCAGCCCTCTGTGCAACCTGTACAGCACGATGGAAGTTGCTTAATGAGCAGGAACATTTTCTCCTAGTGAGAGATAGTGAAAAAGCTTTTTGCTTAGATGTAGGTTACCACAGGCAGTTACTGCAGTGCACTTCAAAGCTAATAGATGCACAACACTGGGATTGTGTGCCCAGCTTGCAAAGTGATAGAAAACAGTACCTTTCCACTCTTCCTGCCTTTTCCATGCACATTACTATTCGAATGGAAAGAATTTTAGACAACTTTCTTTGGCTTCTTGCAAAACACTCTGCACACCTGCCTGCAATCTCTAGAAGTCGATGGGAGATATTTTCTGAACTGGCTCAGTTTCTCTTTGCAAGACATGGGGAAAAAGCAATTTGCTTAGATATAGGTGAAAAGAGGCACCTACTACAGTGCACTGCAAGCTAATTGCTGCACAACACGCAGATTGTGTAAGCAGGTTGCAAACTGATAGAAAACAGTACCTCTCCCTTCTCCTGCCTTTTCTATTCACATTTCTATTTGAATGCAAGGCGTTTTAGACAACTTTCTTTTGCTTCTTGCAAAACACTCTGCACACCTGCCTGCAATCTCTAGAACTCGATGGGAGATGTTTTCTGAACTGGCTCAGTTTCTCCTTGCGAGACATGGGGAAAAAGCAATTTGCTTAGATGCAGGTGAAAAGAGGCACCTACTACAGTGCACTGAAAAACTAATTGCTGCACAACTCTGGGATTGTGTAAGCAGCTTACAAACAGATAGAAAACAGCACCTTTCCACTCTCCTGCCTTTTCCATTCGCATTACTATTCGAATGGCAGCAGTTTTGGACAACTTTCTTTTGCTTCTTGCAAAACACTCTGCACACCTCCGTGCAACTTCTAGAAAAAATGAGAGTTGTTTTCTGAACTGGTACAGTTTCTCCTGAAGAGATATAATGCAAACGCTACTGGCTTAGATGTAGTAACAATAGGCAATTATTACAGTGCACTGCAAAGTCAATCGTAGTATAACACTGGGATTGTGTGTCCAGCTTGCAAACTGGTAGAAAACAGTACCTATCCGCTCTCCTGCATTTTCCCTTTCCAGGAACATTCGAATTGATGGCTTTTTTGGACAAGTTACTTTTTCTTGTTGCAAAACCCTCTGCAGACCTGCCTGCAACCTCTAGAGCACGATGGGAGGTTTTTTGTGAACAGACACAGTTTCTCCTGGCGAGACATAATGAAAAAGCTTTTTGCTAAGGTGTAGCCGGCAGGAGACGCTAAAGACCAGGAGACGGAGCACTGTGCCTTTAAGCGCCGCTTCCGGGTGTCTGTCGGCCGTAGCTGTTCTCCGGAGCACGCCGCGATCTGCGTAACGACACCAGATTCTTCGCGCCAAGAAGCGTCTTCTCCTTCTCCGGAAAACAGAGACTGCGGCAGCTTCTGAACGGCGAACTACGAAGCGGCACAAAACTGGGATTGGGTAAGCAGCTTTCAAAGTGATAAAAAACAGTACTTTCCCACTCTCTTGCCTTTCCCTTCACAATAATACTTGAAAGGAAGGCGTCTTAGACAAGTTTCTTTTTCTTCTTACAGAACACACTGCAGCCCTCTGTGCAACTTCTAGAACACGATAGGAGATGTTTAGTGAGCAAGAAGGTTTTCTCCTTGCTAGACAGAGGCATAAAGCTATTTGCTTAGATGTAGGTGACAAGAAACACTTACTGCAGTGCACTGAAAATGTAACTGCTACACAGCACTGCGATTGTGTTACAAGCCTGCAAAGTGCTAGAAAACAGTACTTTCCCACTCTCTTGCCTTTCCCTTCACATTAATACTTGAAAGGAAGGCATCTTAGACAACTTTCTTTTTCTTCCTGCAAAACACACTGCAGCCCTCTGTGCAACTTCTAGAACACGATAGGAGATGTTTAGTGAGCAAGAAGGTTTTCTCCTTGCGAGACATAGTGAAAAAGCTATTTGCTTAGATGTAGGTGACAAGAAACACTTACTGCAGTGCACTGAAAAGCTAACTGCTACACAGCACTGCGATTGTGTTAGCAGCCTGCAAAGTGCTAGAAAACAGTACTTTCCCACTCTCTTGCCTTTCCCTTCACATTAATACTTGAAAGGAAGGCATCTTAGACAACTTTCTTTTTCTTGTGTCAAAAAACTCTGCAGCCCTCTCTGCAACATCTACAACACGATGGAAGTTGTTTAGTGAGCAGGAAGGTTTTCTCCTTGCGAGACATAGTGAAAAAGCTTTTTGCTTAGATGTAGGTGACAAGAAACACTTACTGCAGTGCACTGAACAGCTAACTGCTACACAGCACTAGGACTGTGTTAGCAGCGTGCAAAGTGCTAGAAAACAGCACTTTCCCACTCTCTTGCCTTTCCCTTCACATTAATACTTGAAAGGAAGGCATCTTAGACAACTTTCTTTTTCTTGCTGTCAAAACACACTGCAGACCTCTGTGCAACTTCTAGAACACGATAGGAAATGTTTAGTGAGCAGGAAGGTTTTCTCCTTGCGAGACATAGTGAAAAAGCTTTTTGCTTAGATGTAGGTGACAAGAAACACTTACTGCAGTGCACTGAGCAGCTAACTGCTACACAGCACTAGGATTGTGTTAGCAGCTTGCAAAGTGCTAGAAAACAGTACTTTCCCACTCTCTTGCCTTTCCCTTCACATTAATACTTGAAAGCAAGGCGTCTTAGACAACTTTCTTTTACATTTTGCAAAACACACTGCAGCCCTCTGTGCAACTTCTACAACACGATGGAAGTTGTTTAGTGAGAAGCAACGTTTTCCCCTTGCGAGACAAAGTGAAAAAGCTATTTGCTCAGATGTAGGTATCAAGAAACACTTACTGCAGTGCACTGACAAGCTAATTGCTACACAGAGCTGCGATTGTGTTAGCAGCTTGCAAAGTGCTAGAAAACAGTACTTTCCCAGTCTCTTGCCTTTCCCTTCACATTAATACTTGAAAGGAAGGCGTCTTAGACAACTTTCTTTTTCTTGTTACAGAACACACTGCAGCCCTCTGTGAAACTTCTAGAACACGATAAGAGATGTTTAGTGAGCAAGAAGGTTTTCTCTTTGCGAGACATAGTGAAAAAGCTATTTGCTTAGATGTAGGTGACAAGAAACACTTACTGCAGTGCACTGAAATGCTAACTGCTACACAGCACTGCGATTGTGTTAGCAGCCTCCAAAGTGCTAGAAAACAGTACTTTCCAACTCTCTTGCCTTTCCCTTCACATTAATACTTGAAAGGAAGGCATCTTAGACAACTTTCTTTTTCTTGTTACAGAACACACTGCAGAACTCAGTGCAACTTCTAGAACACGATAGGAGATGTTTAGTGAGCAAGAAGGTTTTCTCCTTGCGAGACATAGTGAAAAAGCTATTTGCTTAGATGTAGGTGAGAAGAAACACTTACTGCAGTGCACTGACAAGGTAATTGCTACACAACACGGGGATGGTGTAAGCAGCTTGCAAAGTGATAGAAAACAGTACCTTTCCACTCTCCTGCCTTTCCACTCACATTAATACTTGAAAGGAAGGCGTCTTAGACGACTTTCTTTTTCTTGTTGCAAAACCCTCTGCAGCCCTCTGTGCAACTTCTAGAACACGATAGGAGATGTTTAGTGAGGAGGAACGTTTTCTCCTTGCGAGACATAGTGAAAAAGATATTTGCTTACATGTAGGTGACAAGAAACACTTACTGCAGTGCACTGACAAGCTAATTGCTACACAACACTGGGATGGTGTAAGCAGCTTGCAAAGTGATAGAAAACAGTACCTTTCCACTCTCCTGCCTTTCCACTCACATTAATACTTGAAAGGAAGGCGTCTTAGACAACTTTCTTTTTCTTGTTGCAAAACCCTCTGCAGCCCTCTGTGCAACTTCTAGAACACGATAGGAGATGTTTAGTGAGGAGGAAGGTTTTCTCCTTGCGAGACATAGTGAAAAAGCTATTTGCTTAGATGTAGGTGACAAGAAACACTTACTGCAGTGCACTGACAAGCTAATTGCTACACAACACGGGGATGGCGTAAGCAGCTTGCAAAGTGATAGAAAACAGTACCTTTCCACTCTCCTGCCTTTCCATTCACATTAATACTTGAAAGGAAGGCATCTTAGACAACTTTCTTTTTCTTGTTGCAAAACCTTCTGCAGCCCTCTGTGCAACTTCTAGAACACGATAGGAGATGTTTAGTGAGGAGGAAGGTTTTGTCCTTGCGAGACATAGTGAAAAAGCTATTTGCTTAGATGTAGGTGACAAGAAACACTTACTGCAGTGCACTGAAAATGTAACTGCTACACAGCACTGCGATTGTGTTAGCAGCCTGCAAAGTGCTAGAAAACAGTACTTTCCCACTCTCTTGCCTTTCCCTTCACATTAATACTTGAAAGGAAGGCATCTTAGGCAACTTCTTTTTCTTGCTGCAAAACACACTGCAGCCCTCTGTGCAACTTCTAGAACACGATAGGAAATGTTTAGTGAGCAGGAAGGTTTTCTCCTTGCGAGACATAGTGAAAAAGCTATTTGCTTAGATGTAGGTGACAAGAAACACTTACTGCAGTGCACTGAAAAGCTAACTGCTACACAGCACTGCGATTGTGTTAGCAGCCTGCAAAGTGCTAGAAAACAGTACTTTCCCACTCTCTTGCCTTTCCCTTCACATTAATACTTGAAAGGAAGGCATCTTAGACAACTTTCTTTTTCTTGTGTCAAAAAACTCTGCAGCCCTCTCTGCAACATCTACAACACGATGGAAGTTGTTTAGTGAGCAGGAAGGTTTTCTCCTTGCGAGACATAGTGAAAAAGCTATTTGCTTAGATGTAGGTGACAAGAAACACTTACTGCAGTGCACTGACAAGATAATTGCTACACAACACTGGGATTGTGTAAGCAGCTTACAAACGGATAGAAAACAGTACCTTACCACTCTCCTGACTTGTCCATTCACATTAGTATTAGAATGGAAGGAGTTTTGGACATCTTTCTTTTGCTTGTTGCAAAACACTCCCCACACCAGCGTGCACCCTCCACAACAAGATGGGAGATGTTTTTTGAAGTGGCACAGTTTCTCCTTGCGAGACATAGTGAAAAAGGTTTTTGCTTACATGTAAGTGACAAGACGCACTATCTAGAGTGCACTGGAAAGCTAATCGAAGCACAACACTGGGATTATGTGCCCAGCTTGCAAAGTGATAGAAAACAGTACCTTTCCACTCTCCTGCCTTTCCACTCACATTAATACTTGAAAGGAAGGCGTCTTAGACAACTTTCTTTTTCTTGTTGCAAAACCCTCTGCAGCCCTCTGTGCAACTTCTAGAACACGATAGGAGATGTTTAGTGAGGAGGAACGTTTTCTCCTTGCGAGACATAGTGAAAAAGCTATTTGCTTAGATGTAGGTGACAAGAAACACTTACTGCAGTGCACTGACAAGCTAATTGCTACACAACACTGGGATGGTGTAAGCAGCTTGCAAAGTGATAGAAAACAGTACCTTTCCACTCTCCTGCCTTTCCACTCACATTAATACTTGAAAGGAAGGCGTCTTAGACAACTTTCTTTTTCTTGTTGCAAAACCCTCTGCAGCCCTCTGTGCAACTTCTAGAACACGATAGGAGATGTTTAGTGAGGAGGAACGTTTTGTCCTTGCGAGACATAGTGAAAAAGCTATTTGCTTAGATGTAGGTGACAAGAAACACTTACTGCAGTGCACTGACAAGCTAATTGCTACACAACACTGGGATGGTGTAAGCAGCTTGCAAAGTGATAGAAAATAGTACCTTTCCACTCTCCTGCCTTTCCATTCACATTAATACTTGAAAGGAAGGCATCTTAGACAACTTTCTTTTTCTTGTTGCAAAACCTTCTGCAGCCCTCTGTGCAACTTCTAGAACACGATAGGAGATGTTTAGTGAGGAGGAAGGTTTTGTCCTTGCGAGACATAGTGAAAAAGCTATTTGCTTAGATGTAGGTGACAAGAAACACTTACTGCAGTGCACTGAAAATGTAACTGCTACACAGCACTGCGATTGTGTTAGCAGCCTGCAAAGTGCTAGAAAACAGTACTTTCCCACTCTCTTGCCTTTCCCTTCACATTAATACTTGAAAGGAAGGCATCTTAGGCAACTTCTTTTTCTTGCTGCAAAACACACTGCAGCCCTCTGTGCAACTTCTAGAACACGATAGGAAATGTTTAGTGAGCAGGAAGGTTTTCTCCTTGCGAGACATAGTGAAAAAGCTATTTGCTTAGATGTAGGTGACAAGAAACACTTACTGCAGTGCACTGAAAAGCTAACTGCTACACAGCACTGCGATTGTGTTAGCAGCCTGCAAAGTGCTAGAAAACAGTACTTTCCCACTCTCTTGCCTTTCCCTTCACATTAATACTTGAAAGGAAGGCATCTTAGACAACTTTCTTTTTCTTGTGTCAAAAAACTCTGCAGCCCTCTCTGCAACATCTACAACACGATGGAAGTTGTTTAGTGAGCAGGAAGGTTTTCTCCTTGCGAGACATAGTGAAAAAGCTATTTGCTTAGATGTAGGTGACAAGAAACACTTACTGCAGTGCACTGACAAGATAATTGCTACACAACACTGGGATTGTGTAAGCAGCTTACAAACGGATAGAAAACAGTACCTTACCACTCTCCTGACTTGTCCATTCACATTAGTATTAGAATGGAAGGAGTTTTGGACATCTTTCTTTTGCTTGTTGCAAAACACTCCCCACACCAGCGTGCACCCTCCACAACAAGATGGGAGATGTTCTTTGAAGTGGCACAGTTTCTCCTTGCGAGACATAGTGAAAAAGGTTTTTGCTTACATGTAAGTGACAAGAGGCACTATCTAGAGTGCACTGGAAAGCTAATCGAAGCACAACACTGGGATTATGTGCCCAGCTTGCAAAGTGATAGAAAACAGTACCTTCCCACTCTCCTGCCTTTCCACTCACATTAATACTTGAAAGGAAGGCGTCTTAGACGACTTTCTTTTTCTTGTTGCAAAACCCTCTGCAGCCCTCTGTGCAACTTCTAGAACACGATAGGAGATGTTTAGTGAGGAGGAACGTTTTGTCCTTGCGAGACATAGTGAAAAAGCTATTTGCTTAGATGTAGGTGACAAGAAACACTTACTGCAGTGCACTGACAAGCTAATTGCTACACAACACTGGGATGGTGTAAGCAGCTTGCAAAGTGATAGAAAACAGTACCTTTCCACTCTCCTGCCTTTCCACTCACATTAATACTTGAAAGGAAGGCGTCTTAGACAACTTTCTTTTTCTTGTTGCAAAACCCTCTGCAGCCCTCTGTGCAACTTCTAGAACACGATAGGAGATGTTTAGTGAGAAGGAACGTTTTCTCCTTGCGAGACATAGTGAAAAAGCTATTTGCTTAGATGGAGGTGACAAGAAACACTTACTGCAGTGCACTGACAAGCTAATTGCTACACAACACTGGGATGGTGTAAGCAGCTTGCAAAGTGATAGAAAACAGTACCTTTCCACTCTCCTGCCTTTCCACTCACATTAATACTTGAAAGGAAGGCGTCTTAGACAACTTTCTTTTTCTTGTTGCAAAACCCTCTGCAGCCCTCTGTGCAACTTCTAAAACACGATAGGAGATGTTTAGTGAGGAGGAAGGTTTTCTCCTTGCGAGACATAGTGAAAAAGCTATTTGCTTAGATGGAGGTGACAAGAAACACTTACTGCAGTGCACTGACAAGCTAATTGCTACACAACACGGGGATGGTGTAAGCAGCTTGCAAAGTGATAGAAAACAGTACCTTTCCACTCTCCTGCCTTTCCATTCACATTAATACTTGAAAGGAAGGCGTCTTAGACAACTTTCTTTTTCTTGTTGCAAAACCCTCTGCAGCCCTCTGTGCAACTTCTAGAACACGATAGGAGATGTTTAGTGAGAAGGAACGTTTTCTCCTTGCGAGACATAGTGAAAAAGCTATTTGCTTAGATGGAGGTGACAAGAAACACTTACTGCAGTGCACTGACAAGCTAATTGCTACACAACACTGGGATGGTGTAAGCAGCTTGCAAAGTGATAGAAAACAGTACCTTTCCACTCTCCTGCCTTTTCCATTTATATTAATACTCGAAAGGAAGCAATTTTGGACAACAGTCGTTTGCTTCTTGGAAAGCACTCTGCAGCCTTGCGTGCAACCTCTAGAACAAGATGGAAGATGTTTTCTGAACAGACACACTTTCTCATTAAGAGATATAGTAAAAAAGCTTTTTGCTTAGATGTATGTGACAATAGGCACTTGCGAGAGTGCACTACAAGTGTAATCTCTGCACAAGACTGGGATTGTGTGCCCAGCTTGCAAACTGATATGAAACAGTACTTTTCCACTCTCTTGCCTTTCCTTTCACATTAATACTGGAAAGGAAGGCGTTTTGGACAACTTTTGTTTTCTTGTTGCAGAACACTCTGCAGAGCTGCGTGCAACCTCAGGAACAGGAAGGAAGATGTTTTCTGAACTGGGACACTCTCTCCCTGCGGGATACATTGAAAAACTTGTTTGCTGAGATGTAGGTGGCAAGAGGAACTTACCACAGTGCAGTGCAAAGGTAAAGGCTGCACAACACAAGCATTTTGTAAGCAGTTTGCAAACTGAGCGATAACAGTACCTTTCCACTCTGCTGCATTTTCCTTTCCCAGTACAATACGAATTTTAGGGGGTTTGAAAAACTTTCTTTTACTTCTTGTGAAACACTCTGCAGACCTTCTTGTACCCTTTTTAAAACGATGGGAGCTTTTTTCTGAACAGGCAAAGTTTTTCCTTAGGAGATACAATGAAAAAGCTCTTTGCTTAGATGTAGGTGACTAGAGGCACTTGCTAGAGTGCACTGCAAGTGTAATCTCTGCACAAGACTGGGATTGTGTACCCAGCTTGCAAACTGATATGAAACAGTACTTTTCCACTCTCTTGCCTTTCCTTTCACATTAATACTGGAATGGAAGGCGTTTTGGACAACTTTTGTTTTCTTGTTGCAGAACACTCTGCAGAGCTGCGTGCGACCTCTAGAACACGATGGAAGATGTTTTCTGAACTGGGACACTCTCTTCCTGCGGGATACAGTGAAAACCCTATTTGCTGAGATGTAGGTGGCAAGAGGAACTTACTACAGTGCACTGCAAAAGTAAAAGCTGCACAACACTGGCATTTTGTAAGCAGCTTGCAAACTGAGAGAAAACAGTACCTTTCCACTCTCCTGCCTTTTCCATTCCCAGTTACATTCCAATGTTAGCAGTTTTGGACAACTTTCTTTCTCTTCTTGCAAAACAATCTGCAGACGTGTGTGCAAGCTCTAGGACTCGAAGAGAGATGTTTTCTGAACAGGAACATTTTTCTCCTTGCGAGACATAGTGAAAAAGCTTTTTGCTTAGATATAGGTGACAAGACGCACTATCTAGAGTGCACTGCAAAGCCAATTGCTGCACAACACTGGCATTGTGTAAGCAGCTTGCAGTCTGAGAGAAAAAAGTATCTTTCCGCTCTCCTGCCTTTTCCAGTTCCAGGAACATTCGGATGGGTGGCGTTTTGGACAAGTTTCTTTTTCTTGTTGCTAAACGCTCTGCAGACCTGCGTGCAACCTCTACAACAGGAGGGGAGATATTTTCTGAACAGACACAGTTTCTCCTTGCGACACATAGTGCAAAAGCCTTTTGCTAACATGTAGCCGGCAGGGGACGCTACAGACCAGGTAACGAAGCACTGCAAAGTTAAAAGCCGCTGCCGGGCGTCTTCGGCACTAGCTGTGCTCCGAAGCACACCGCGACCCGCCCACAGCCCTTAAACGGGAACCGTGCTTTTCGCGCCAAAAAAAACCGTCTTCTCCACCGGGACACAGAGACTGCGGCAGCATCTGAGCGGCGAACAACGTGCCCGCACAACACTGGGATCGGGTAAGCAGCTTGCAAACTGGTAGAACACAGTACCTATCAACTCTCCTGCCTTCTCCATTCCCAGTAACTTTCAAATTGAATGCGTTTGGCACAATGTTCGTTTTCGTGTTGCAGTACACTCTGCAGACCTGCGTGCGACCTCAGGGACACGATGGAAGATGTTTTTTAAACTGGAACACTCTCTCCCTGCGGGATACAGTGAAAAACCTTTTTGCTTAGATATAGGTGAGTAGAGGCACTTGCTACAGTGCACTGCAAAGGTAATGGCTGCACAACACTTGCCTTGTGTGCACAGTTTCTAAACTGATAGAACACAGTACACCTGCACTCTCCTGCATTTTCCTTTCCCAGTGAAATTCGAATCGAAGGGGTTTGGACAACTTTCCTTTACTTCTTGCAAAACACTCTGCAGACCTTCTTGTACCTTCTAAAACACCACGGGATATGTTTTCTAAACAGACACACTTTCTCCTTAAGAGATATAGTACAAAAGCTTTTTGCTTAGATGCAAGTGACAATAGGCACTTGCTACAGTGCACTGCAAATGTAATGGCTGCACAAAACTGGCATTTTGTAAGCAGCTTGCAAACTGAGAGAAAACTGTACCTTTCCACTCTCCTGCATTTTCCTTTCCCAGTACAATTTGAATCGAAGGTGTTTGGGACAACTTTCTTTTACTTCTTGCAAAACACTCTGCAGACATTCTTGTACCCTTTAAAAAACCATGGGAGCTGTTTTCTCAACAGGCAAAGTTTCTCTTTAGGAGATACAGTTAAAAAGCTATTTGCTTAAACGTAGGTTACTCTAGGATCTTGCTACAGTGCACTGCAAAGGTAATGGCTGCACAACACTTGCATTGTGGCACAGTTTGCAAACTGATAGAAAACAGTACTCCGGCACTCCCCTGGATTTTCCTTTCCCAGTGAAATTCGAATCGAAGGGGTTTTGGACAACTTCCTTTTACTTCTTGCAAAACACTCTGCAGACCTACTTGTACATTCTAAAACATCATGGGAGATGTTTTCTGAGAAGGCAGAGTTTCACCTTGCAAGATATTGTGAAAAAGGAATTTGCTTAGATGTAGGTGACAATAGGCACTTGCTACAGTGCACTGCAAATGTAATGGCTGCACAACACTGGCATTTTGTAAGCAGCTTGCAAACTGAGAGATAACAGGACCTTTCCACTCTGCTGCATTTTCCTTTCCCAGTACAATTCGAATTTTAGGGGTTTTGGACAACTTTCTTTTACTTCTTGCAAAACACTCTTGTACCCTTTTCCAAACGATGGGAGCTGTTTTCTCAACAGGCAATGTTTCTCCTTGCAAGACATTGTGAAAAAGCTATTTGCTTAGATATAGGTGTCTAGAGGCACTTGCTACAGTGCACTGCAAAGGTAATGGCTGCACAACACTTGCATTGTGGCACAGTTTGCAAACTGATAGAAAACAGTACCTTTCCACTCTCCTGCATTTTCCTTTCCCAGTACAATTTGAATCGATGGGCTTTTGGACAACTTTCTATTACTTCTTGCAAAACACTCTGCAGACCTTCTTGTACCCTTTTCATAAAACATGGGAGATATTTTCTCAGCAGGCAGAGTTGCTCCTTGCAAGACATTGTGAAAAAGGAATTTGTCTAGATGTAGGTGACAGTAGGCACTTGCTAGAGTGCACTGCAAGTGTAATCTCTGCACAAGACTGGGATTGTGTACCCAGCTTGCAAACTGATATGAAACAGTACTTTTCCACTCTCGTGCCTTTCCTTTCACATTAATCCTCGAAAGGAAGGCGTTTTGGACAACTTTCCTTTTCTTGTTGCAGAACACTCTGCTGACCTGCGTGCGACCTCTAGAACAAGATGGAAGATGTTTTCTGAACTGGGACACTCTCTTCCTGCGGGATACAGTGAAAAACCTATTTGCTTACATGTAGGTGGCAAGAGGAACATACTACAGTGCACTGCAAAGGTAAAAGTTGCAAAACACTGGCATTTTGTATGCAGCTTACAAACTGAGAGATAACAGTACCTTTCCACTCTACTGCATTTTCCTTTCCCAGGACAATTCCAATTTTAGGGGGTTTGAAAAACTTTCTTTTACTTCTTGCGAAACACTCTGCAGACCTTCTTGTACCCTTTTAAAAACGATGGGAGCTGTTTTCTCAACAGGCAAAGTTTCTCCTTAGGAAATACAGTGAAAAAGCTATTTGCTTAGATGTGGGTGACTAGAGGCACTTGCTAGAGTGCACTACAAGTGTAATCTCTGCACAAGACTGGGATTGTGTGCCCAGCTTGCAAACTGATATGAAACAGTACTTTTCCACTCTGTTGCCTTTCCACTCACATTAATACTGGAAAGGAAGGCGTTTTGGACAACTTTCTTTTTCTTGTTGCAAAACCCTCTGCAGCCCTCTGTGCAACTTCTAGAACACGATAGGAGATGTTTAGTGAGGAGGAACGTTTTCTCCTTGCGAGACATAGTGAAAAAGCTATTTGCTTAGATGTAGGTGACAAGAAACACTTACTGCAGTGCACTGACAAGCTAATTGCTACACAACACGGGGATGGTGTAAGCAGCTTGCAAAGTGATAGAAAACAGTACCTTTCCACTCTCCTGCCTTTCCATTCACATTAATACTTGAAAGGAAGGCGTCTTAGACAACTTTCTTTTTCTTGTTGCAAAACCCTCTGCAGCCCTCTGTGCAACTTCTAGAACACGATAGGAGATGTTTAGTGAGAAGGAACGTTTTCTCCTTGCGAGACATAGTGAAAAAGCTATTTGCTTAGATGGAGGTGACAAGAAACACTTACTGCAGTGCACTGACAAGCTAATTGCTACACAACACTGGGATGGTGTAAGCAGCTTGCAAAGTGATAGAAAACAGTACCTTTCCACTCTCCTGCCTTTTCCATTTATATTAATACTCGAAAGGAAGCAATTTTGGACAACAGTCGTTTGCTTCTTGGAAAGCACTCTGCAGCCTTGCGTGCAACCTCTAGAACAAGATGGAAGATGTTTTCTGAACAGACACACTTTCTCATTAAGAGATATAGTAAAAAAGCTTTTTGCTTAGATGTATGTGACAATAGGCACTTGCGAGAGTGCACTACAAGTGTAATCTCTGCACAAGACTGGGATTGTGTGCCCAGCTTGCAAACTGATATGAAACAGTACTTTTCCACTCTCTTGCCTTTCCTTTCACATTAATACTGGAAAGGAAGGCGTTTTGGACAACTTTTGTTTTCTTGTTGCAGAACACTCTGCAGAGCTGCGTGCAACCTCAGGAACAGGAAGGAAGATGTTTTCTGAACTGGGACACTCTCTCCCTGCGGGATACATTGAAAAACTTGTTTGCTGAGATGTAGGTGGCAAGAGGAACTTACCACAGTGCAGTGCAAAGGTAAAGGCTGCACAACACAAGCATTTTGTAAGCAGTTTGCAAACTGAGCGATAACAGTACCTTTCCACTCTGCTGCATTTTCCTTTCCCAGTACAATACGAATTTTAGGGGGTTTGAAAAACTTTCTTTTACTTCTTGTGAAACACTCTGCAGACCTTCTTGTACCCTTTTTAAAACGATGGGAGCTTTTTTCTGAACAGGCAAAGTTTTTCCTTAGGAGATACAATGAAAAAGCTCTTTGCTTAGATGTAGGTGACTAGAGGCACTTGCTAGAGTGCACTGCAAGTGTAATCTCTGCACAAGACTGGGATTGTGTACCCAGCTTGCAAACTGATATGAAACAGTACTTTTCCACTCTCTTGCCTTTCCTTTCACATTAATACTGGAATGGAAGGCGTTTTGGACAACTTTTGTTTTCTTGTTGCAGAACACTCTGCAGAGCTGCGTGCGACCTCTAGAACACGATGGAAGATGTTTTCTGAACTGGGACACTCTCTTCCTGCGGGATACAGTGAAAACCCTATTTGCTGAGATGTAGGTGGCAAGAGGAACTTACTACAGTGCACTGCAAAAGTAAAAGCTGCACAACACTGGCATTTTGTAAGCAGCTTGCAAACTGAGAGAAAACAGTACCTTTCCACTCTCCTGCCTTTTCCATTCCCAGTTACATTCCAATGTTAGCAGTTTTGGACAACTTTCTTTCTCTTCTTGCAAAACAATCTGCAGACGTGTGTGCAAGCTCTAGGACTCGAAGAGAGATGTTTTCTGAACAGGAACATTTTTCTCCTTGCGAGACATAGTGAAAAAGCTTTTTGCTTAGATATAGGTGACAAGACGCACTATCTAGAGTGCACTGCAAAGCCAATTGCTGCACAACACTGGCATTGTGTAAGCAGCTTGCAGTCTGAGAGAAAAAAGTATCTTTCCGCTCTCCTGCCTTTTCCAGTTCCAGGAACATTCGGATGGGTGGCGTTTTGGACAAGTTTCTTTTTCTTGTTGCTAAACGCTCTGCAGACCTGCGTGCAACCTCTACAACAGGAGGGGAGATATTTTCTGAACAGACACAGTTTCTCCTTGCGACACATAGTGCAAAAGCCTTTTGCTAACATGTAGCCGGCAGGGGACGCTACAGACCAGGTAACGAAGCACTGCAAAGTTAAAAGCCGCTGCCGGGCGTCTTCGGCACTAGCTGTGCTCCGAAGCACACCGCGACCCGCCCACAGCCCTTAAACGGGAACCGTGCTTTTCGCGCCAAAAAAAACCGTCTTCTCCACCGGGACACAGAGACTGCGGCAGCATCTGAGCGGCGAACAACGTGCCCGCACAACACTGGGATCGGGTAAGCAGCTTGCAAACTGGTAGAACACAGTACCTATCAACTCTCCTGCCTTCTCCATTCCCAGTAACTTTCAAATTGAATGCGTTTGGCACAATGTTCGTTTTCGTGTTGCAGTACACTCTGCAGACCTGCGTGCGACCTCAGGGACACGATGGAAGATGTTTTTTAAACTGGAACACTCTCTCCCTGCGGGATACAGTGAAAAACCTTTTTGCTTAGATATAGGTGAGTAGAGGCACTTGCTACAGTGCACTGCAAAGGTAATGGCTGCACAACACTTGCCTTGTGTGCACAGTTTCTAAACTGATAGAACACAGTACACCTGCACTCTCCTGCATTTTCCTTTCCCAGTGAAATTCGAATCGAAGGGGTTTGGACAACTTTCCTTTACTTCTTGCAAAACACTCTGCAGACCTTCTTGTACCTTCTAAAACACCACGGGATATGTTTTCTAAACAGACACACTTTCTCCTTAAGAGATATAGTACAAAAGCTTTTTGCTTAGATGCAAGTGACAATAGGCACTTGCTACAGTGCACTGCAAATGTAATGGCTGCACAAAACTGGCATTTTGTAAGCAGCTTGCAAACTGAGAGAAAACTGTACCTTTCCACTCTCCTGCATTTTCCTTTCCCAGTACAATTTGAATCGAAGGTGTTTGGGACAACTTTCTTTTACTTCTTGCAAAACACTCTGCAGACATTCTTGTACCCTTTAAAAAACCATGGGAGCTGTTTTCTCAACAGGCAAAGTTTCTCTTTAGGAGATACAGTTAAAAAGCTATTTGCTTAAACGTAGGTTACTCTAGGATCTTGCTACAGTGCACTGCAAAGGTAATGGCTGCACAACACTTGCATTGTGGCACAGTTTGCAAACTGATAGAAAACAGTACTCCGGCACTCCCCTGGATTTTCCTTTCCCAGTGAAATTCGAATCGAAGGGGTTTTGGACAACTTCCTTTTACTTCTTGCAAAACACTCTGCAGACCTACTTGTACATTCTAAAACATCATGGGAGATGTTTTCTGAGAAGGCAGAGTTTCACCTTGCAAGATATTGTGAAAAAGGAATTTGCTTAGATGTAGGTGACAATAGGCACTTGCTAGAGTGCACTGCAAATGTAATGGCTGCACAACACTGGCATTTTGTAAGCAGCTTGCAAACTGAGAGATAACAGGACCTTTCCACTCTGCTGCATTTTCCTTTCCCAGTACAATTCGAATTTTAGGGGTTTTGGACAACTTTCTTTTACTTCTTGCAAAACACTCTTGTACCCTTTTCCAAACGATGGGAGCTGTTTTCTCAACAGGCAATGTTTCTCCTTGCAAGACATTGTGAAAAAGCTATTTGCTTAGATATAGGTGTCTAGAGGCACTTGCTACAGTGCACTGCAAAGGTAATGGCTGCACAACACTTGCATTGTGGCACAGTTTGCAAACTGATAGAAAACAGTACCTTTCCACTCTCCTGCATTTTCCTTTCCCAGTACAATTTGAATCGATGGGCTTTTGGACAACTTTCTATTACTTCTTGCAAAACACTCTGCAGACCTTCTTGTACCCTTTTCATAAAACATGGGAGATATTTTCTCAGCAGGCAGAGTTGCTCCTTGCAAGACATTGTGAAAAAGGAATTTGTCTAGATGTAGGTGACAGTAGGCACTTGCTAGAGTGCACTGCAAATGTAATGTCTGCACAAAACTGGGATTGTGTACCCAGCTTGCAAACTGATATGAAACAGTACTTTTCCACTCTCGTGCCTTTCCTTTCACATTAATCCTCGAAAGGAAGGCGTTTTGGACAACTTTCCTTTTCTTGTTGCAGAACACTCTGCTGACCTGCGTGCGACCTCTAGAACAAGATGGAAGATGTTTTCTGAACTGGGACACTCTCTTCCTGCGGGATACAGTGAAAAACCTATTTGCTTACATGTAGGTGGCAAGAGGAACATACTACAGTGCACTGCAAAGGTAAAAGTTGCAAAACACTGGCATTTTGTATGCAGCTTACAAACTGAGAGATAACAGTACCTTTCCACTCTACTGCATTTTCCTTTCCCAGGACAATTCCAATTTTAGGGGGTTTGAAAAACTTTCTTTTACTTCTTGCGAAACACTCTGCAGACCTTCTTGTACCCTTTTAAAAACGATGGGAGCTGTTTTCTCAACAGGCAAAGTTTCTCCTTAGGAAATACAGTGAAAAAGCTATTTGCTTAGGATGTGGGTGACTAGAGGCACTTGCTAGAGTGCACTACAAGTGTAATCTCTGCACAAGACTGGGATTGTGTGCCCAGCTTGCAAACTGATATGAAACAGTACTTTTCCACTCTGTTGCCTTTCCACTCACATTAATACTTGAAAGGAAGCCGTCTTAGACAACTTTCTTTTTCTTGTTGCAAAACCCTCTGCAGCCCTCTGTGCAACTTCTAGAACACGATAGGAGATGTTTAGTGAGGAGGAACGTTTTGTCCTTGCGAGACATAGTGAAAAAGCTATTTGCTTAGATGTAGGTGACAAGAAACACTTACTGCAGTGCACTGACAAGCTAATTGCTACACAACACGGGGATGGTGTAAGCAGCTTGCAAAGTGATAGAAAACAGTACCTTTCCACTCTCCTGCCTTTCCATTCACATTAATACTTGAAAGGAAGGCGTCTTAGACAACTTTCTTTTTCTTGTTGCAAAACCCTCTGCAGCCCTCTGTGCAACTTCTAGAACACGATAGGAGATGTTTAGTGAGGAGGAACGTTTTCCCCTTGCGAGACATAGTGAAAAAGCTATTTGCTTAGATGTAGGTGACAAGAAACACTTACTGCAGTGCACTGACAAGGTAATTGCTACACAACACGGGGATGGTGTAAGCAGCTTGCAAAGTGATAGAAAACAGTACCTTTCCACTCTCCTGCCTTTCCACTCACATTAATACTTGAAAGGAAGGCGTCTTAGACGACTTTCTTTTTCTTGTTGCAAAACCCTCTGCAGCCCTCTGTGCAACTTCTAGAACATGATAGGAGATGTTTAGTGAGGAGGAACGTTTTCTCCTTGCGAGACATAGTGAAAAAGATATTTGCTTACATGTAGGTGACAAGAAACACTTACTGCAGTGCACTGACAAGCTAATTGCTACACAACACTGGGATGGTGTAAGCAGCTTGCAAAGTGCTAGAAAACAGTACCTTTCCACTCTCCTGACTTTCCACTCACATTAATACTTGAAAGGAAGGCGTCTTAGACAACTTTCTTTTTCTTGTTGCAAAACCCTCTGCAGCCCTCTGTGCAACTTCTAGAACACGATAGGAAATGTTTAGTGAGCAGGAAGGTTTTCTCCTTGCGAGACATAGTGAAAAAGCTATTTGCTTAGATGTAGGTGACAAGAAACACTTACTGCAGTGCACTGACAAGCTAATTGCTACACAACACGGGGATGGTGTAAGCAGCTTGCAAAGTGATAGAAAACAGTACCTTTCCACTCTCCTGCCTTTCCATTCACATTAATACTTGAAAGGAAGGCATCTTAGACAACTTTCTTTTTCTTGTTGCAAAACCTTCTGCAGCCCTCTGTGCAACTTCTAGAACACGATAGGAGATGTTTAGTGAGGAGGAAGGTTTTGTCCTTGCGAGACATAGTGAAAAAGCTATTTGCTTAGATGTAGGTGACAAGAAACACTTACTGCAGTGCACTGAAAATGTAACTGCTACACAGCACTGCGATTGTGTTAGCAGCCTGCAAAGTGCTAGAAAACAGTACTTTCCCACTCTCTTGCCTTTCCCTTCACAATAATACTTGAAAGGAAGGCATCTTAGACAACTTTCTTTTTCTTGTGTCAAAAAACTCTGCAGCCCTCTCTGTAACATCTACAACACGATGGAAGTTGTTTAGTGAGCAGGAAGGTTTTCTCCTTGCGAGACATAGTGAAAAAGCTTTTTGCTTAGATGTAGGTGACAAGAAACACTTACTGCAGTGCACTGAACAGCTAACTGCTACACAGCACTAGGACTGTGTTAGCAGCGTGCAAAGTGCTAGAAAACAGTACTTTCCCACTCTCTTGCCTTTCCCTTCACATTAATACTTGAAAGGAAGGCATCGTAGACAACTTTCTTTTTCTTGCTGCAAAACACACTGCAGACCTCTGTGCAACTTCTAGAACACGATAGGAAATGTTTAGTGAGCAGGAAGGTTTTCTCCTTGCGAGACATAGTGAAAAAGCTTTTTGCTTAGATGTAGGTGACAAGAAACACTTACTGCAGTGCACTGAGCAGCTAACTGCTACACAGCACTAGGATTGTGTTAGCAGCTTGCAAAGTGCTAGAAAACAGTACTTTCCCACTCTCTTGCCTTTCCCTTCACATTAATACTTGAAAGCAAGGCGTCTTAGACAACTTTCTTTTACATTTTGCAAAACACACTGCAGCCCTCTGTGCAACTTCTACAACACGATGGAAGTTGTTTAGTGAGAAGCAACGTTTTCCCCTTGCGAGACAAAGTGAAAAAGCTATTTGCTCAGATGTAGGTATCAAGAAACACTTACTGCAGTGCACTGACAAGCTAATTGCTACACAGCGCTGCGATTGTGTTAGCAGCTTGCAAAGTGCTAGAAAACAGTACTTTTCCACTCTCTTGCCTTTCCCTTCACATTAATACTTGAAAGGAAGGCGTCTTAGACAACTTTCTTTTTCTTGCTGCAAAACAGTCTGCAGCCCTCTGTGCAACCTGTACAGCACGATGGAAGTTGTTTAATGAGCAGGAACATTTTCTCCTAGTGAGAGATAGTGAAAAAGCTTTTTGCTTAGATGTAGGTTACCACAGGCAGTTACTGCAGTGCACTTCAAAGCTAATAGATGCACAACACTGTGATTGTGTGCCCAGCTTGCAAAGTGATAGAAAACAGTACCTTTCCACTCTTCCTCACTTTTCCATGCACATTACTATTCGAATGGAAAGAATTTTAGACAACTTTCTTTGGCTTCTTGCAAAACACTCTGCACACCTGCCTGCAATCTCTAGAAGTCGATGGGAGATATTTTCTGAACTGGCTCAGTTTCTCTTTGCAAGACATGGGGAAAAAGCAATTTGCTTAGATATAGGTGAAAAGAGGCACCTACTACAGTGCACTGCAAGCTAATTGCTGCACAACACGCAGATTGTGTAAGCAGGTTGCAAACTGATAGAAAACAGTACCTCTCCCTTCTCCTGCCTTTTCTATTCACATTTCTATTTGAATGCAAGGCGTTTTAGACAACTTTCTTTTGCTTCTTGCAAAACACTCTGCACACCTGCCTGCAATCTCTAGAACTCGATGGGAGATGTTTTCTGAACTGGCTCAGTTTCTCCTTGCGAGACATGGGGAAAAAGCAATTTGCTTAGATGCAGGTGAAAAGAGGCACCTACTACAGTGCACTGAAAAACTAATTGCTGCACAACTCTGGGATTGTGTAAGCAGCTTACAAACAGATAGAAAACAGCACCTTTCCACTCTCCTGCCTTTTCCATTCGCATTACTATTCGAATGGCAGCAGTTTTGGACAACTTTCTTTTGCTTCTTGCAAAACACTCTGCACACCTCCGTGCAACTTCTAGAAAAAATGAGAGTTGTTTTCTGAACTGGTACAGTTTCTCCTGAAGAGATATAATGCAAACGCTACTGGCTTAGATGTAGTAACAATAGGCAATTATTACAGTGCACTGCAAAGTCAATCGTAGTATAACACTGGGATTGTGTGTCCAGCTTGCAAACTGGTAGAAAACAGTACCTATCCGCTCTCCTGCATTTTCCCTTTCCAGGAACATTCGAATTGATGGCTTTTTTGGACAAGTTACTTTTTCTTGTTGCAAAACCCTCTGCAGACCTGCCTGCAACCTCTAGAGCACGATGGGAGGTTTTTTGTGAACAGACACAGTTTCTCCTGGCGAGACATAATGAAAAAGCTTTTTGCTAAGGTGTAGCCGGCAGGAGACGCTAAAGACCAGGAGACGGAGCACTGTGCCTTTAAGCGCCGCTTCCGGGTGTCTGTCGGCCGTAGCTGTTCTCCGGAGCACGCCGCGATCTGCGTAACGACACCAGATTCTTCGCGCCAAGAAGCGTCTTCTCCTTCTCCGGAAAACAGAGACTGCGGCAGCTTCTGAACGGCGAACTACGAAGCGGCACAAAACTGGGATTGGGTAAGCAGCTTTCAAAGTGATAAAAAACAGTACTTTCCCACTCTCTTGCCTTTCCCTTCACAATAATACTTGAAAGGAAGGCGTCTTAGACAAGTTTCTTTTTCTTCTTACAGAACACACTGCAGCCCTCTGTGCAACTTCTAGAACACGATAGGAGATGTTTAGTGAGCAAGAAGGTTTTCTCCTAGCTAGACAGAGGGATAAAGCTATTTGCTTAGATGTAGGTGACAAGAAACACTTACTGCAGTGCACTGAAAATGTAACTGCTACACAGCACTGCGATTGTGTTAGCAGCCTGCAAAGTGCTAGAAAACAGTACTTTCCCACTCTCTTGCCTTTCCCTTCACATTAATACTTGAAAGGAAGGCATCTTAGACAACTTTCTTTTTCTTCCTGCAAAACACACTGCAGCCCTCTGTGCAACTTCTAGAACACGATAGGAAATGTTTAGTGAGCAGGAAGGTTTTCTCCTTGCGAGACATAGTGAAAAAGCTTTTTGCTTAGATGTAGGTGACAAGAAACACTTACTGCAGTGCACTGAACAGCTAACTGCTACACAGCACTAGGACTGTGTTAGCAGCGTGCAAAATGCTAGAAAACAGTACTTTCCCACTCTCTTGCCTTTCCCTTCACATTAATACTTGAAAGCAAGGCATCTTAGACAACTTTCTTTTTCTTGCTGCAAAACACACTGCAGACCTCTGTGCAACTTCTAGAACACGATAGGAAATGTTTAGTGAGCAGGAAGGTTTTCTCCTTGCGAGACATAGTGAAAAAGCTTTTTGCTTAGATGTAGGTGACAAGAAACACTTACTGCAGTGCACTGAGCAGCTAATTGCTACACAGCACTAGGATTGTGTTAGCAGCTTGCAAAGTGCTAGAAAACAGTACTTTCCCACTCTCTTGCCTTTCCCTTCACATTAATACTTGAAAGCAAGGCGTCTTAGACAACTTTCTTTTACATTTTGCAAAACACACTGCAGCCCTCTGTGCAACTTCTACAACACGATGGAAGTTGTTTAGTGAGAAGCAACGTTTTCCCCTTGCGAGACAAAGTGAAAAAGCTATTTGCTCAGATGTAGGTATCAAGAAACACTTACTGCAGTGCACTGACAAGCTAATTGCTACACAGAGCTGCGATTGTGTTAGCAGCTTGCAAAGTGCTAGAAAACAGTACTTTCCCACTCTCTTGCCTTTCCCTTCACATTAATACTTGAAAGGAAGGCGTCTTAGACAACTTTCTTTTTCTTGTTACAGAACACACTGCAGCCCTCTGTGAAACTTCTAGAACACGATAAGAGATGTTTAGTGAGCAAGAAGGTTTTCTCCTTGCGAGACATAGTGAAAAAGCTATTTGCTTAGATGTAGGTGACAAGAAACACTTACTGCAGTGCACTGAAATGCTAACTGCTACACAGCACTGCGATTGTGTTAGCAGCCTGCAAAGTGCTAGAAAACAGTACTTTCCAACTCTCTTGCCTTTCCCTTCACATTAATACTTGAAAGGAAGGCATCTTAGACAACTTTCTTTTTCTTGTTACAGAACACACGGCAGCCCTCAGTGCAACTTCTAGAACACGATAGGAGATGTTTAGTGAGCAAGAAGGTTTTCTCCTTGCGAGACATAGTGAAAAAGCTATTTGCTTAGATGTAGGTGAGAAGAAACACTTACTGCAGTGCACTGACAAGGTAATTGCTACACAACACGGGGATGGTGTAAGCAGCTTGCAAAGTGATAGAAAACAGTACCTTTCCACTCTCCTGCCTTTCCACTCACATTAATACTTGAAAGGAAGGCGTCTTAGACGACTTTCTTTTTCTTGTTGCAAAACCCTCTGCAGCCCTCTGTGCAACTTCTAGAACACGATAGGAGATGTTTAGTGAGGAGGAACGTTTTCTCCTTGCGAGACATAGTGAAAAAGATATTTGCTTACATGTAGGTTACAAGAAACACCTACTGCAGTGCACTGACAAGCTAATTGCTACACAACACTGGGATGGTGTAAGCAGCTTGCAAAGTGATAGAAAACAGTACCTTTCCACTCTCCTGCCTTTCCACTCACATTAATACTTGAAAGGAAGGCGTCTTAGACAACTTTCTTTTTCTTGTTGCAAAACCCTCTGCAGCCCTCTGTGCAACTTCTAGAACACGATAGGAGATGTTTAGTGAGGAGGAACGTTTTCTCCTTGCGAGACATAGTGAAAAAGCTATTTGCTTAGATGTAGGTGACAAGAAACACTTACTGCAGTGCACTGACAAGCTAATTGCTACACAACACGGGGATGGTGTAAGCAGCTTGCAAAGTGATAGAAAACAGTACCTTTCCACTCTCCTGCCTTTCCATTCACATTAATACTTGAAAGGAAGGCATCTTAGACAACTTTCTTTTTCTTGTTGCAAAACCTTCTGCAGCCCTCTGTGCAACTTCTAGAACACGATAGGAGATGTTTAGTGAGCAAGAAGGTTTTCTCCTTGCTAGACAGAGGCATAAAGCTATTTGCTTAAATGTAGGTGACAAGAAACACTTACTGCAGTGCACTGAAAATGTAACTGCTACACAGCACTAGGATTGTGTTAGCAGCCTGCAAAGTGCTAGAAAACAGTACTTTCCCACTCTCTTGCCTTTCCCTTCACATTAATACTTGAAAGGAAGGCATCTTAGGCAACTTCTTTTTCTTGCTGCAAAACACACTGCAGCCCTCTGTGCAACTTCTAGAACACGATAGGAAATGTTTAGTGAGCAGGAAGGTTTTCTCCTTGCGAGACATAGTGAAAAAGCTATTTGCTTAGATGTAGGTGACAAGAAACACTTACTGCAGTGCACTGAAAAGCTAACTGCTACACAGCACTGCGATTGTGTTAGCAGCCTGCAAAGTGCTAGAAAACAGTACTTTCCAACTCTCTTGCCTTTCCCTTCACATTAATACTTGAAAGGAAGGCATCTTAGACAACTTTCTTTTTCTTGTGTCAAAAAACTCTGCAGCCCTCTCTGCAACATCTACAACACGATGGAAGTTGTTTAGTGAGCAGGAAGGTTTTCTCCTTGCGAGACATAGTGAAAAAGCTATTTGCTTAGATGTAGGTGACAAGAAACACTTACTGCAGTGCACTGACAAGATAATTGCTACACAACACTGGGATTGTGTAAGCAGCTTACAAACGGATAGAAAACAGTACCTTACCACTCTCCTGACTTGTCCATTCACATTAGTATTAGAATGGAAGGAGTTTTGGACATCTTTCTTTTGCTTGTTGCAAAACACTCCCCACACCAGCGTGCACCCTCCACAACAAGATGGGAGATGTTTTTTGAAGTGGCACAGTTTCTCCTTGCGAGACATAGTGAAAAAGGTTTTTGCTTACATGTAGGTGACAAGAGGCACTATCTAGAGTGCACTGGAAAGCTAAACGAAGCACAACACTGGGATTATGTGCCCAGCTTGCAAAGTGATAGAAAACAGTACCTTTCCACTCTCCTGCCTTTCCACTCACATTAATACTTGAAAGGAAGGCGTCTTAGACGACTTTCTTTTTCTTGTTGCAAAACCCTCTGCAGCCCTCTGTGCAACTTCTAGAACACGATAGGAGATGTTTAGTGAGGAGGAACGTTTTTTCCTTGCGAGACATAGTGAAAAAGCTATTTGCTTAGATGTAGGTGACAAGAAACACTTACTGCAGTGCACTGACAAGCTAATTGCTACACAACACTGGGATGGTGTAAGCAGCTTGCAAAGTGATAGAAAACAGTACCTTTCCACTCTCCTGCCTTTCCACTCACATTAATACTTGAAAGGAAGGCGTCTTAGACAACTTTCTTTTTCTTGTTGCAAAACCCTCTGCAGCCCTCTGTGCAACTTCTAGAACACGATAGGAGATGTTTAGTGAGGAGGAACGTTTTCTCCTTGCGAGACATAGTGAAAAAGCTATTTGCTTAGATGGAGGTGACAAGAAACACTTACTGCAGTGCACTGACAAGCTAATTGCTACACAACACTGGGATGGTGTAAGCAGCTTGCAAAGTGATAGAAAACAGTACCTTTCCACTCTCCTGCCTTTCCATTCACATTAATACTTGAAAGGAAGGCGTCTTAGACAACTTTCTTTTTCTTGTTGCAAAACCCTCTGCAGCCCTCTGTGCAACTTCTAGAACACGATAGGAGATGTTTAGTGAGGAGGAACGTTTTCTCCTTGCGAGACATAGTGAAAAAGCTATTTGCTTAGATGGAGGTGACAAGAAACACTTACTGCAGTGCACTGACAAGCTAATTGCTACACAACACTGGGATGGTGTAAGCAGCTTGCAAAGTGATAGAAAACAGTACCTTTCCACTCTCCTGCCTTTTCCATTTATATTAATACTCGAAAGGAAGCAATTTTGGACAACAGTCGTTTGCTTCTTGGAAAGCACTCTGCAGCCTTGCGTGCAACCTCTAGAACAAGATGGAAGATGTTTTCTGAACAGACACACTTTCTCATTAAGAGATATAGTAAAAAAGCTTTTTGCTTAGATGTATGTGACAATAGGCACTTGCGAGAGTGCACTACAAGTGTAATCTCTGCACAAGACTGGGATTGTGTGCCCAGCTTGCAAACTGATATGAAACAGTACTTTTCCACTCTCTTGCCTTTCCTTTCACATTAATACTGGAAAGGAAGGCGTTTTGGACAACTTTTGTTTTCTTGTTGCAGAACACTCTGCAGAGCTGCGTGCAACCTCAGGAACAGGAAGGAAGATGTTTTCTGAACTGGGACACTCTCTCCCTGCAGGATACATTGAAAAACTTGTTTGCTGAGATGTAGGTGGCAAGAGGAACTTACCACAGTGCAGTGCAAAGGTAAAGGCTGCACAACACAAGCATTTTGTAAGCAGTTTGCAAACTGAGCGATAACAGTACCTTTCCACTCTGCTGCATTTTCCTTTCCCAGTACAATACGAATTTTAGGGGGTTTGAAAAACTTTCTTTTACTTCTTGTGAAACACTCTGCAGACCTTCTTGTACCCTTTTTAAAACGATGGGAGCTGTTTTCTGAACAGGCAAAGTTTTTCCTTAGGAGATACAATGAAAAAGCTCTTTGCTTAGATGTAGGTGACTAGAGGCACTTGCTAGAGTGCACTGCAAGTGTAATCTCTGCACAAGACTGGGATTGTGTACCCAGCTTGCAAACTGATATGAAACAGTACTTTTCCACTCTCTTGCCTTTCCTTTCACATTAATACTGGAATGGAAGGCGTTTTGGACAACTTTTGTTTTCTTGTTGCAGAACACTCTGCAGAGCTGCGTGCGACCTCTAGAACACGATGGAAGATGTTTTCTGAACTGGGACACTCTCTTCCTGCGGGATACAGTGAAAACCCTATTTGCTGAGATGTAGGTGGCAAGAGGAACTTACTACAGTGCACTGCAAAAGTAAAAGCTGCACAACACTGGCATTTTGTAAGCAGCTTGCAAACTGAGAGAAAACAGTACCTTTCCACTCTCCTGCCTTTTCCATTCCCAGTTACATTCCAATGTTAGCAGTTTTGGACAACTTTCTTTCTCTTCTTGCAAAACAATCTGCAGACGTGTGTGCAAGCTCTAGGACTCGAAGAGAGATGTTTTCTGAACAGGAACATTTTTCTCCTTGCGAGACATAGTGAAAAAGCTTTTTGCTTAGATATAGGTGACAAGACGCACTATCTAGAGTGCACTGCAAAGCCAATTGCTGCACAACACTGGCATTGTGTAAGCAGCTTGCAGTCTGAGAGAAAAAAGTATCTTTCCGCTCTCCTGCCTTTTCCAGTTCCAGGAACATTCGGATGGGTGGCGTTTTGGACAAGTTTCTTTTTCTTGTTGCTAAACGCTCTGCAGACCTGCGTGCAACCTCTACAACAGGAGGGGAGATATTTTCTGAACAGACACAGTTTCTCCTTGCGACACATAGTGCAAAAGCCTTTTGCTAACATGTAGCCGGCAGGGGACGCTACAGACCAGGTAACGAAGCACTGCAAAGTTAAAAGCCGCTGCCGGGCGTCTTCGGCACTAGCTGTGCTCCGAAGCACACCGCGACCCGCCCACAGCCCTTAAACGGGAACCGTGCTTTTCGCGCCAAAAAAAACCGTCTTCTCCACCGGGACACAGAGACTGCGGCAGCATCTGAGCGGCGAACAACGTGCCCGCACAACACTGGGATCGGGTAAGCAGCTTGCAAACTGGTAGAACACAGTACCTATCAACTCTCCTGCCTTCTCCATTCCCAGTAACTTTCAAATTGAATGCGTTTGGCACAATGTTCGTTTTCGTGTTGCAGTACACTCTGCAGACCTGCGTGCGACCTCAGGGACACGATGGAAGATGTTTTTTAAACTGGAACACTCTCTCCCTGCGGGATACAGTGAAAAACCTTTTTGCTTAGATATAGGTGAGTAGAGGCACTTGCTACAGTGCACTGCAAAGGTAATGGCTGCACAACACTTGCCTTGTGTGCACAGTTTCTAAACTGATAGAACACAGTACACCTGCACTCTCCTGCATTTTCCTTTCCCAGTGAAATTCGAATCGAAGGGGTTTGGACAACTTTCCTTTACTTCTTGCAAAACACTCTGCAGACCTTCTTGTACCTTCTAAAACACCACGGGATATGTTTTCTAAACAGACACACTTTCTCCTTAAGAGATATAGTACAAAAGCTTTTTGCTTAGATGCAAGTGACAATAGGCACTTGCTACAGTGCACTGCAAATGTAATGGCTGCACAAAACTGGCATTTTGTAAGCAGCTTGCAAACTGAGAGAAAACTGTACCTTTCCACTCTCCTGCATTTTCCTTTCCCAGTACAATTTGAATCGAAGGTGTTTGGGACAACTTTCTTTTACTTCTTGCAAAACACTCTGCAGACATTCTTGTACCCTTTAAAAAACCATGGGAGCTGTTTTCTCAACAGGCAAAGTTTCTCTTTAGGAGATACAGTTAAAAAGCTATTTGCTTAAACGTAGGTTACTCTAGGATCTTGCTACAGTGCACTGCAAAGGTAATGGCTGCACAACACTTGCATTGTGGCACAGTTTGCAAACTGATAGAAAACAGTACTCCGGCACTCCCCTGGATTTTCCTTTCCCAGTGAAATTCGAATCGAAGGGGTTTTGGACAACTTCCTTTTACTTCTTGCAAAACACTCTGCAGACCTACTTGTACATTCTAAAACATCATGGGAGATGTTTTCTGAGAAGGCAGAGTTTCACCTTGCAAGATATTGTGAAAAAGGAATTTGCTTAGATGTAGGTGACAATAGGCACTTGCTACAGTGCACTGCAAATGTAATGGCTGCACAACACTGGCATTTTGTAAGCAGCTTGCAAACTGAGAGATAACAGGACCTTTCCACTCTGCTGCATTTTCCTTTCCCAGTACAATTCGAATTTTAGGGGTTTTGGACAACTTTCTTTTACTTCTTGCAAAACACTCTTGTACCCTTTTCCAAACGATGGGAGCTGTTTTCTCAACAGGCAATGTTTCTCCTTGCAAGACATTGTGAAAAAGCTATTTGCTTAGATATAGGTGTCTAGAGGCACTTGCTACAGTGCACTGCAAAGGTAATGGCTGCACAACACTTGCATTGTGGCACAGTTTGCAAACTGATAGAAAACAGTACCTTTCCACTCTCCTGCATTTTCCTTTCCCAGTACAATTTGAATCGATGGGCTTTTGGACAACTTTCTATTACTTCTTGCAAAACACTCTGCAGACCTTCTTGTACCCTTTTCATAAAACATGGGAGATATTTTCTCAGCAGGCAGAGTTGCTCCTTGCAAGACATTGTGAAAAAGGAATTTGTCTAGATGTAGGTGACAGTAGGCACTTGCTAGAGTGCACTGCAAATGTAATGTCTGCACAAAACTGGGATTGTGTACCCAGCTTGCAAACTGATATGAAACAGTACTTTTCCACTCTCGTGCCTTTCCTTTCACATTAATCCTCGAAAGGAAGGCGTTTTGGACAACTTTCCTTTTCTTGTTGCAGAACACTCTGCTGACCTGCGTGCGACCTCTAGAACAAGATGGAAGATGTTTTCTGAACTGGGACACTCTCTTCCTGCGGGATACAGTGAAAAACCTATTTGCTTACATGTAGGTGGCAAGAGGAACATACTACAGTGCACTGCAAAGGTAAAAGTTGCAAAACACTGGCATTTTGTATGCAGCTTGCAAACTGAGAGAAAACTGTACCTTTCCACTCTCCTGCATTTTCCTTTCCCAGTACAATTTGAATCGAAGGTGTTTGGGACAACTTTCTTTTACTTCTTGCAAAACACTCTGCAGACATTCTTGTACCCTTTAAAAAACCATGGGAGCTGTTTTCTCAACAGGCAAAGTTTCTCTTTAGGAGATACAGTTAAAAAGCTATTTGCTTAAACGTAGGTTACTCTAGGATCTTGCTACAGTGCACTGCAAAGGTAATGGCTGCACAACACTTGCATTGTGGCACAGTTTGCAAACTGATAGAAAACAGTACTCCGGCACTCCCCTGGATTTTCCTTTCCCAGTGAAATTCGAATCGAAGGGGTTTTGGACAACTTCCTTTTACTTCTTGCAAAACACTCTGCAGACCTACTTGTACATTCTAAAACATCATGGGAGATGTTTTCTGAGAAGGCAGAGTTTCACCTTGCAAGATATTGTGAAAAAGGAATTTGCTTAGATGTAGGTGACAATAGGCACTTGCTACAGTGCACTGCAAATGTAATGGCTGCACAACACTGGCATTTTGTAAGCAGCTTGCAAACTGAGAGATAACAGGACCTTTCCACTCTGCTGCATTTTCCTTTCCCAGTACAATTCGAATTTTAGGGGTTTTGGACAACTTTCTTTTACTTCTTGCAAAACACTCTTGTACCCTTTTCCAAACGATGGGAGCTGTTTTCTCAACAGGCAATGTTTCTCCTTGCAAGACATTGTGAAAAAGCTATTTGCTTAGATATAGGTGTCTAGAGGCACTTGCTACAGTGCACTGCAAAGGTAATGGCTGCACAACACTTGCATTGTGGCACAGTTTGCAAACTGATAGAAAACAGTACCTTTCCACTCTCCTGCATTTTCCTTTCCCAGTACAATTTGAATCGATGGGCTTTTGGACAACTTTCTATTACTTCTTGCAAAACACTCTGCAGACCTTCTTGTACCCTTTTCATAAAACATGGGAGATATTTTCTCAGCAGGCAGAGTTGCTCCTTGCAAGACATTGTGAAAAAGGAATTTGTCTAGATGTAGGTGACAGTAGGCACTTGCTAGAGTGCACTGCAAATGTAATGTCTGCACAAAACTGGGATTGTGTACCCAGCTTGCAAACTGATATGAAACAGTACTTTTCCACTCTCGTGCCTTTCCTTTCACATTAATCCTCGAAAGGAAGGCGTTTTGGACAACTTTCCTTTTCTTGTTGCAGAACACTCTGCTGACCTGCGTGCGACCTCTAGAACAAGATGGAAGATGTTTTCTGAACTGGGACACTCTCTTCCTGCGGGATACAGTGAAAAACCTATTTGCTTACATGTAGGTGGCAAGAGGAACATACTACAGTGCACTGCAAAGGTAAAAGTTGCAAAACACTGGCATTTTGTATGCAGCTTACAAACTGAGAGATAACAGTACCTTTCCACTCTACTGCATTTTCCTTTCCCAGGAGAATTCGAATTTTAGGGGGTTTGAAAAACTTTCTTTTACTTCTTGCGAAACACTCTGCAGACCTTCTTGTACCCTTTTAAAAACGATGGGAGCTGTTTTCTCAACAGGCAAAGTTTCTCCTTAGGAAATACAGTGAAAAAGCTATTTGCTTAGATGTGGGTGACTAGAGGCACTTGCTAGAGTGCACTACAAGTGTAATCTCTGCACAAGACTGGGATTGTGTGCCCAGCTTGCAAACTGATATGAAACAGTACTTTTCCACTCTCTTGCCTTTCCACTCACATTAATACTGGAAAGGAAGGCGTTTTGGACAACTTTCTTTTTCTTGTTGCAAAACCCTCTGCAGCCCTCTGTGCAACTTCTAGAACACGATAGGAGATGTTTAGTGAGGAGGAACGTTTTGTCCTTGCGAGACATAGTGAAAAAGCTATTTGCTTAGATGTAGGTGACAAGAAACACTTACTGCAGTGCACTGACAAGCTAATTGCTACACAACACGGGGATGGTGTAAGCAGCTTGCAAAGTGATAGAAAACAGTACCTTTCCACTCTCCTGCCTTTCCACTCACATTAATACTTGAAAGGAAGGCGTCTTAGACAACTTTCTTTTCTTGTTGCAAAACCCTCTGCAGCCCTCTGTGCAACTTCTAGAACACGATAGGAGATGTTTAGTGAGGAGGAACGTTTTCTCCTTGCGAGACATAGTGAAAAAGCTATTTGCTTAGATGTAGGTGACAAGAAACACTTACTGCAGTGCACTGACAAGCTAATTGCTACACAACACGGGGATGGTGTAAGCAGCTTGCAAAGTGATAGAAAACAGTACCTTTCCACTCTCCTGCCTTTCCATTCACATTAATACTTGAAAGGAAGGCATCTTAGACAACTTTCTTTTTCTTGTTGCAAAACCTTCTGCAGCCCTCTGTGCAACTTCTAGAACACGATAGGAGATGTTTAGTGAGCAAGAAGGTTTTCTCCTTGCTAGACAGAGGCATAAAGCTATTTGCTTAAATGTAGGTGACAAGAAACACTTACTGCAGTGCACTGAAAATGTAACTGCTACACAGCACTAGGATTGTGTTAGCAGCCTGCAAAGTGCTAGAAAACAGTACTTTCCCACTCTCTTGCCTTTCCCTTCACATTAATACTTGAAAGGAAGGCATCTTAGGCAACTTCTTTTTCTTGCTGCAAAACACACTGCAGCCCTCTGTGCAACTTCTAGAACACGATAGGAAATGTTTAGTGAGCAGGAAGGTTTTCTCCTTGCGAGACATAGTGAAAAAGCTATTTGCTTAGATGTAGGTGACAAGAAACACTTACTGCAGTGCACTGAAAAGCTAACTGCTACACAGCACTGCGATTGTGTTAGCAGCCTGCAAAGTGCTAGAAAACAGTACTTTCCAACTCTCTTGCCTTTCCCTTCACATTAATACTTGAAAGGAAGGCATCTTAGACAACTTTCTTTTTCTTGTGTCAAAAAACTCTGCAGCCCTCTCTGCAACATCTACAACACGATGGAAGTTGTTTAGTGAGCAGGAAGGTTTTCTCCTTGCGAGACATAGTGAAAAAGCTATTTGCTTAGATGTAGGTGACAAGAAACACTTACTGCAGTGCACTGACAAGATAATTGCTACACAACACTGGGATTGTGTAAGCAGCTTACAAACGGATAGAAAACAGTACCTTACCACTCTCCTGACTTGTCCATTCACATTAGTATTAGAATGGAAGGAGTTTTGGACATCTTTCTTTTGCTTGTTGCAAAACACTCCCCACACCAGCGTGCACCCTCCACAACAAGATGGGAGATGTTTTTTGAAGTGGCACAGTTTCTCCTTGCGAGACATAGTGAAAAAGGTTTTTGCTTACATGTAGGTGACAAGAGGCACTATCTAGAGTGCACTGGAAAGCTAAACGAAGCACAACACTGGGATTATGTGCCCAGCTTGCAAAGTGATAGAAAACAGTACCTTTCCACTCTCCTGCCTTTCCACTCACATTAATACTTGAAAGGAAGGCGTCTTAGACGACTTTCTTTTTCTTGTTGCAAAACCCTCTGCAGCCCTCTGTGCAACTTCTAGAACACGATAGGAGATGTTTAGTGAGGAGGAACGTTTTTTCCTTGCGAGACATAGTGAAAAAGCTATTTGCTTAGATGTAGGTGACAAGAAACACTTACTGCAGTGCACTGACAAGCTAATTGCTACACAACACTGGGATGGTGTAAGCAGCTTGCAAAGTGATAGAAAACAGTACCTTTCCACTCTCCTGCCTTTCCACTCACATTAATACTTGAAAGGAAGGCGTCTTAGACAACTTTCTTTTTCTTGTTGCAAAACCCTCTGCAGCCCTCTGTGCAACTTCTAGAACACGATAGGAGATGTTTAGTGAGGAGGAACGTTTTCTCCTTGCGAGACATAGTGAAAAAGCTATTTGCTTAGATGGAGGTGACAAGAAACACTTACTGCAGTGCACTGACAAGCTAATTGCTACACAACACTGGGATGGTGTAAGCAGCTTGCAAAGTGATAGAAAACAGTACCTTTCCACTCTCCTGCCTTTTCCATTTATATTAATACTCGAAAGGAAGCAATTTTGGACAACAGTCGTTTGCTTCTTGGAAAGCACTCTGCAGCCTTGCGTGCAACCTCTAGAACAAGATGGAAGATGTTTTCTGAACAGACACACTTTCTCATTAAGAGATATAGTAAAAAAGCTTTTTGCTTAGATGTATGTGACAATAGGCACTTGCGAGAGTGCACTACAAGTGTAATCTCTGCACAAGACTGGGATTGTGTGCCCAGCTTGCAAACTGATATGAAACAGTACTTTTCCACTCTCTTGCCTTTCCTTTCACATTAATACTGGAAAGGAAGGCGTTTTGGACAACTTTTGTTTTCTTGTTGCAGAACACTCTGCAGAGCTGCGTGCAACCTCAGGAACAGGAAGGAAGATGTTTTCTGAACTGGGACACTCTCTCCCTGCAGGATACATTGAAAAACTTGTTTGCTGAGATGTAGGTGGCAAGAGGAACTTACCACAGTGCAGTGCAAAGGTAAAGGCTGCACAACACAAGCATTTTGTAAGCAGTTTGCAAACTGAGCGATAACAGTACCTTTCCACTCTGCTGCATTTTCCTTTCCCAGTACAATACGAATTTTAGGGGGTTTGAAAAACTTTCTTTTACTTCTTGTGAAACACTCTGCAGACCTTCTTGTACCCTTTTTAAAACGATGGGAGCTGTTTTCTGAACAGGCAAAGTTTTTCCTTAGGAGATACAATGAAAAAGCTCTTTGCTTAGATGTAGGTGACTAGAGGCACTTGCTAGAGTGCACTGCAAGTGTAATCTCTGCACAAGACTGGGATTGTGTACCCAGCTTGCAAACTGATATGAAACAGTACTTTTCCACTCTCTTGCCTTTCCTTTCACATTAATACTGGAATGGAAGGCGTTTTGGACAACTTTTGTTTTCTTGTTGCAGAACACTCTGCAGAGCTGCGTGCGACCTCTAGAACACGATGGAAGATGTTTTCTGAACTGGGACACTCTCTTCCTGCGGGATACAGTGAAAACCCTATTTGCTGAGATGTAGGTGGCAAGAGGAACTTACTACAGTGCACTGCAAAAGTAAAAGCTGCACAACACTGGCATTTTGTAAGCAGCTTGCAAACTGAGAGAAAACAGTACCTTTCCACTCTCCTGCCTTTTCCATTCCCAGTTACATTCCAATGTTAGCAGTTTTGGACAACTTTCTTTCTCTTCTTGCAAAACAATCTGCAGACGTGTGTGCAAGCTCTAGGACTCGAAGAGAGATGTTTTCTGAACAGGAACATTTTTCTCCTTGCGAGACATAGTGAAAAAGCTTTTTGCTTAGATATAGGTGACAAGACGCACTATCTAGAGTGCACTGCAAAGCCAATTGCTGCACAACACTGGCATTGTGTAAGCAGCTTGCAGTCTGAGAGAAAAAAGTATCTTTCCGCTCTCCTGCCTTTTCCAGTTCCAGGAACATTCGGATGGGTGGCGTTTTGGACAAGTTTCTTTTTCTTGTTGCTAAACGCTCTGCAGACCTGCGTGCAACCTCTACAACAGGAGGGGAGATATTTTCTGAACAGACACAGTTTCTCCTTGCGACACATAGTGCAAAAGCCTTTTGCTAACATGTAGCCGGCAGGGGACGCTACAGACCAGGTAACGAAGCACTGCAAAGTTAAAAGCCGCTGCCGGGCGTCTTCGGCACTAGCTGTGCTCCGAAGCACACCGCGACCCGCCCACAGCCCTTAAACGGGAACCGTGCTTTTCGCGCCAAAAAAAACCGTCTTCTCCACCGGGACACAGAGACTGCGGCAGCATCTGAGCGGCGAACAACGTGCCCGCACAACACTGGGATCGGGTAAGCAGCTTGCAAACTGGTAGAACACAGTACCTATCAACTCTCCTGCCTTCTCCATTCCCAGTAACTTTCAAATTGAATGCGTTTGGCACAATGTTCGTTTTCGTGTTGCAGTACACTCTGCAGACCTGCGTGCGACCTCAGGGACACGATGGAAGATGTTTTTTAAACTGGAACACTCTCTCCCTGCGGGATACAGTGAAAAACCTTTTTGCTTAGATATAGGTGAGTAGAGGCACTTGCTACAGTGCACTGCAAAGGTAATGGCTGCACAACACTTGCCTTGTGTGCACAGTTTCTAAACTGATAGAACACAGTACACCTGCACTCTCCTGCATTTTCCTTTCCCAGTGAAATTCGAATCGAAGGGGTTTGGACAACTTTCCTTTACTTCTTGCAAAACACTCTGCAGACCTTCTTGTACCTTCTAAAACACCACGGGATATGTTTTCTAAACAGACACACTTTCTCCTTAAGAGATATAGTACAAAAGCTTTTTGCTTAGATGCAAGTGACAATAGGCACTTGCTACAGTGCACTGCAAATGTAATGGCTGCACAAAACTGGCATTTTGTAAGCAGCTTGCAAACTGAGAGAAAACTGTACCTTTCCACTCTCCTGCATTTTCCTTTCCCAGTACAATTTGAATCGAAGGTGTTTGGGACAACTTTCTTTTACTTCTTGCAAAACACTCTGCAGACATTCTTGTACCCTTTAAAAAACCATGGGAGCTGTTTTCTCAACAGGCAAAGTTTCTCTTTAGGAGATACAGTTAAAAAGCTATTTGCTTAAACGTAGGTTACTCTAGGATCTTGCTACAGTGCACTGCAAAGGTAATGGCTGCACAACACTTGCATTGTGGCACAGTTTGCAAACTGATAGAAAACAGTACTCCGGCACTCCCCTGGATTTTCCTTTCCCAGTGAAATTCGAATCGAAGGGGTTTTGGACAACTTCCTTTTACTTCTTGCAAAACACTCTGCAGACCTACTTGTACATTCTAAAACATCATGGGAGATGTTTTCTGAGAAGGCAGAGTTTCACCTTGCAAGATATTGTGAAAAAGGAATTTGCTTAGATGTAGGTGACAATAGGCACTTGCTACAGTGCACTGCAAATGTAATGGCTGCACAACACTGGCATTTTGTAAGCAGCTTGCAAACTGAGAGATAACAGGACCTTTCCACTCTGCTGCATTTTCCTTTCCCAGTACAATTCGAATTTTAGGGGTTTTGGACAACTTTCTTTTACTTCTTGCAAAACACTCTTGTACCCTTTTCCAAACGATGGGAGCTGTTTTCTCAACAGGCAATGTTTCTCCTTGCAAGACATTGTGAAAAAGCTATTTGCTTAGATATAGGTGTCTAGAGGCACTTGCTACAGTGCACTGCAAAGGTAATGGCTGCACAACACTTGCATTGTGGCACAGTTTGCAAACTGATAGAAAACAGTACCTTTCCACTCTCCTGCATTTTCCTTTCCCAGTACAATTTGAATCGATGGGCTTTTGGACAACTTTCTATTACTTCTTGCAAAACACTCTGCAGACCTTCTTGTACCCTTTTCATAAAACATGGGAGATATTTTCTCAGCAGGCAGAGTTGCTCCTTGCAAGACATTGTGAAAAAGGAATTTGTCTAGATGTAGGTGACAGTAGGCACTTGCTAGAGTGCACTGCAAATGTAATGTCTGCACAAAACTGGGATTGTGTACCCAGCTTGCAAACTGATATGAAACAGTACTTTTCCACTCTCGTGCCTTTCCTTTCACATTAATCCTCGAAAGGAAGGCGTTTTGGACAACTTTCCTTTTCTTGTTGCAGAACACTCTGCTGACCTGCGTGCGACCTCTAGAACAAGATGGAAGATGTTTTCTGAACTGGGACACTCTCTTCCTGCGGGATACAGTGAAAAACCTATTTGCTTACATGTAGGTGGCAAGAGGAACATACTACAGTGCACTGCAAAGGTAAAAGTTGCAAAACACTGGCATTTTGTATGCAGCTTACAAACTGAGAGATAACAGTACCTTTCCACTCTACTGCATTTTCCTTTCCCAGGAGAATTCGAATTTTAGGGGGTTTGAAAAACTTTCTTTTACTTCTTGCGAAACACTCTGCAGACCTTCTTGTACCCTTTTAAAAACGATGGGAGCTGTTTTCTCAACAGGCAAAGTTTCTCCTTAGGAAATACAGTGAAAAAGCTATTTGCTTAGATGTGGGTGACTAGAGGCACTTGCTAGAGTGCACTACAAGTGTAATCTCTGCACAAGACTGGGATTGTGTGCCCAGCTTGCAAACTGATATGAAACAGTACTTTTCCACTCTCTTGCCTTTCCACTCACATTAATACTGGAAAGGAAGGCGTTTTGGACAACTTTCTTTTTCTTGTTGCAAAACCCTCTGCAGCCCTCTGTGCAACTTCTAGAACACGATAGGAGATGTTTAGTGAGGAGGAACGTTTTGTCCTTGCGAGACATAGTGAAAAAGCTATTTGCTTAGATGTAGGTGACAAGAAACACTTACTGCAGTGCACTGACAAGCTAATTGCTACACAACACGGGGATGGTGTAAGCAGCTTGCAAAGTGATAGAAAACAGTACCTTTCCACTCTCCTGCCTTTCCACTCACATTAATACTTGAAAGGAATGCGTCTTAGACAACTTTTTTTTCTTGTTGCAAAACCCTCTGCAGCCCTCTGTGCAACTTCTAGAACACGATAGGAGATGTTTAGTGAGGAGGAACGTTTTCTCCTTGCGAGACATAGTGAAAAAGCTATTTGCTTAGATGGAGGTGACAAGAAACACTTACTGCAGTGCACTGACAAGCTAATTGCTACACAACACTGGGATGGTGTAAGCAGCTTGCAAAGTGATAGAAAACAGTACCTTTCCACTCTCCTGCCTTTTCCATTTATATTAATACTCGAAAGGAAGCAATTTTGGACAACAGTCGTTTGCTTCTTGGAAAGCACTCTGCAGCCTTGCGTGCAACCTCTAGAACAAGATGGAAGATGTTTTCTGAACAGACACACTTTCTCATTAAGAGATATAGTAAAAAAGCTTTTTGCTTAGATGTATGTGACAATAGGCACTTGCGAGAGTGCACTACAAGTGTAATCTCTGCACAAGACTGGGATTGTGTGCCCAGCTTGCAAACTGATATGAAACAGTACTTTTCCACTCTCTTGCCTTTCCTTTCACATTAATACTGGAAAGGAAGGCGTTTTGGACAACTTTTGTTTTCTTGTTGCAGAACACTCTGCAGAGCTGCGTGCAACCTCAGGAACAGGAAGGAAGATGTTTTCTGAACTGGGACACTCTCTCCCTGCGGGATACATTGAAAAACTTGTTTGCTGAGATGTAGGTGGCAAGAGGAACTTACCACAGTGCAGTGCAAAGGTAAAGGCTGCACAACACAAGCATTTTGTAAGCAGTTTGCAAACTGTGCGATAACAGTACCTTTCCACTCTGCTGCATTTTCCTTTCCCAGTACAATACGAATTTTAGGGGGTTTGAAAAACTTTCTTTTACTTCTTGTGAAACACTCTGCAGACCTTCTTGTACCCTTTTTAAAACGATGGGAGCTGTTTTCTGAACAGGCAAAGTTTTTCCTTAGGAGATACAATGAAAAAGCTCTTTGCTTAGATGTAGGTGACTAGAGGCACTTGCTAGAGTGCACTGCAAGTGTAATCTCTGCACAAGACTGGGATTGTGTACCCAGCTTGCAAACTGATATGAAACAGTACTTTTCCACTCTCTTGCCTTTCCTTTCACATTAATACTGGAATGGAAGGCGTTTTGGACAACTTTTGTTTTCTTGTTGCAGAACACTCTGCAGAGCTGCGTGCGACCTCTAGAACACGATGGAAGATGTTTTCTGAACTGGGACACTCTCTTCCTGCGGGATACAGTGAAAACCCTATTTGCTGAGATGTAGGTGGCAAGAGGAACTTACTACAGTGCACTGCAAAAGTAAAAGCTGCACAACACTGGCATTTTGTAAGCAGCTTGCAAACTGAGAGAAAACAGTACCTTTCCACTCTCCTGCCTTTTCCATTCCCAGTTACATTCCAATGTTAGCAGTTTTGGACAACTTTCTTTCTCTTCTTGCAAAACAATCTGCAGACGTGTGTGCAAGCTCTAGGACTCGAAGAGAGATGTTTTCTGAACAGGAACATTTTTCTCCTTGCGAGACATAGTGAAAAAGCTTTTTGCTTAGATATAGGTGACAAGACGCACTATCTAGAGTGCACTGCAAAGCCAATTGCTGCACAACACTGGCATTGTGTAAGCAGCTTGCAGTCTGAGAGAAAAAAGTATCTTTCCGCTCTCCTGCCTTTTCCAGTTCCAGGAACATTCGGATGGGTGGCGTTTTGGACAAGTTTCTTTTTCTTGTTGCTAAACGCTCTGCAGACCTGCGTGCAACCTCTACAACAGGAGGGGAGATATTTTCTGAACAGACACAGTTTCTCCTTGCGACACATAGTGCAAAAGCCTTTTGCTAACATGTAGCCGGCAGGGGACGCTACAGACCAGGTAACGAAGCACTGCAAAGTTAAAAGCCGCTGCCGGGCGTCTTCGGCACTAGCTGTGCTCCGAAGCACACCGCGACCCGCCCACAGCCCTTAAACGGGAACCGTGCTTTTCGCGCCAAAAAAAACCGTCTTCTCCACCGGGACACAGAGACTGCGGCAGCATCTGAGCGGCGAACAACGTGCCCGCACAACACTGGGATCGGGTAAGCAGCTTGCAAACTGGTAGAACACAGTACCTATCAACTCTCCTGCCTTCTCCATTCCCAGTAACTTTCAAATTGAATGCGTTTGGCACAATGTTCGTTTTCGTGTTGCAGTACACTCTGCAGACCTGCGTGCGACCTCAGGGACACGATGGAAGATGTTTTTTAAACTGGAACACTCTCTCCCTGCGGGATACAGTGAAAAACCTTTTTGCTTAGATATAGGTGAGTAGAGGCACTTGCTACAGTGCACTGCAAAGGTAATGGCTGCACAACACTTGCCTTGTGTGCACAGTTTCTAAACTGATAGAACACAGTACACCTGCACTCTCCTGCATTTTCCTTTCCCAGTGAAATTCGAATCGAAGGGGTTTGGACAACTTTCCTTTACTTCTTGCAAAACACTCTGCAGACCTTCTTGTACCTTCTAAAACACCACGGGATATGTTTTCTAAACAGACACACTTTCTCCTTAAGAGATATAGTACAAAAGCTTTTTGCTTAGATGCAAGTGACAATAGGCACTTGCTACAGTGCACTGCAAATGTAATGGCTGCACAAAACTGGCATTTTGTAAGCAGCTTGCAAACTGAGAGAAAACTGTACCTTTCCACTCTCCTGCATTTTCCTTTCCCAGTACAATTTGAATCGAAGGTGTTTGGGACAACTTTCTTTTACTTCTTGCAAAACACTCTGCAGACATTCTTGTACCCTTTAAAAAACCATGGGAGCTGTTTTCTCAACAGGCAAAGTTTCTCTTTAGGAGATACAGTTAAAAAGCTATTTGCTTAAACGTAGGTTACTCTAGGATCTTGCTACAGTGCACTGCAAAGGTAATGGCTGCACAACACTTGCATTGTGGCACAGTTTGCAAACTGATAGAAAACAGTACTCCGGCACTCCCCTGGATTTTCCTTTCCCAGTGAAATTCGAATCGAAGGGGTTTTGGACAACTTCCTTTTACTTCTTGCAAAACACTCTGCAGACCTACTTGTACATTCTAAAACATCATGGGAGATGTTTTCTGAGAAGGCAGAGTTTCACCTTGCAAGATATTGTGAAAAAGGAATTTGCTTAGATGTAGGTGACAATAGGCACTTGCTACAGTGCACTGCAAATGTAATGGCTGCACAACACTGGCATTTTGTAAGCAGCTTGCAAACTGAGAGATAACAGGACCTTTCCACTCTGCTGCATTTTCCTTTCCCAGTACAATTCGAATTTTAGGGGTTTTGGACAACTTTCTTTTACTTCTTGCAAAACACTCTTGTACCCTTTTCCAAACGATGGGAGCTGTTTTCTCAACAGGCAATGTTTCTCCTTGCAAGACATTGTGAAAAAGCTATTTGCTTAGATATAGGTGTCTAGAGGCACTTGCTACAGTGCACTGCAAAGGTAATGGCTGCACAACACTTGCATTGTGGCACAGTTTGCAAACTGATAGAAAACAGTACCTTTCCACTCTCCTGCATTTTCCTTTCCCAGTACAATTTGAATCGATGGGCTTTTGGACAACTTTCTATTACTTCTTGCAAAACACTCTGCAGACCTTCTTGTACCCTTTTCATAAAACATGGGAGATATTTTCTCAGCAGGCAGAGTTGCTCCTTGCAAGACATTGTGAAAAAGGAATTTGTCTAGATGTAGGTGACAGTAGGCACTTGCTAGAGTGCACTGCAAATGTAATGTCTGCACAAAACTGGGATTGTGTACCCAGCTTGCAAACTGATATGAAACAGTACTTTTCCACTCTCGTGCCTTTCCTTTCACATTAATCCTCGAAAGGAAGGCGTTTTGGACAACTTTCCTTTTCTTGTTGCAGAACACTCTGCTGACCTGCGTGCGACCTCTAGAACAAGATGGAAGATGTTTTCTGAACTGGGACACTCTCTTCCTGCGGGATACAGTGAAAAACCTATTTGCTTACATGTAGGTGGCAAGAGGAACATACTACAGTGCACTGCAAAGGTAAAAGTTGCAAAACACTGGCATTTTGTATGCAGCTTACAAACTGAGAGATAACAGTACCTTTCCACTCTACTGCATTTTCCTTTCCCAGGAGAATTCGAATTTTAGGGGGTTTGAAAAACTTTCTTTTACTTCTTGCGAAACACTCTGCAGACCTTCTTGTACCCTTTTAAAAACGATGGGAGCTGTTTTCTCAACAGGCAAAGTTTCTCCTTAGGAAATACAGTGAAAAAGCTATTTGCTTAGATGTGGGTGACTAGAGGCACTTGCTAGAGTGCACTACAAGTGTAATCTCTGCACAAGACTGGGATTGTGTGCCCAGCTTGCAAACTGATATGAAACAGTACTTTTCCACTCTCTTGCCTTTCCACTCACATTAATACTGGAAAGGAAGGCGTTTTGGACAACTTTCTTTTTCTTGTTGCAAAACCCTCTGCAGCCCTCTGTGCAACTTCTAGAACACGATAGGAGATGTTTAGTGAGGAGGAACGTTTTGTCCTTGCGAGACATAGTGAAAAAGCTATTTGCTTAGATGTAGGTGACAAGAAACACTTACTGCAGTACACTGACAAGCTAATTGCTACACAACACGGGGATGGTGTAAGCAGCTTGCAAAGTGATAGAAAACAGTACCTTTCCACTCTCCTGCCTTTCCATTCACATTAATACTTGAAAGGAAGGCGTCTTAGACAACTTTCTTTTTCTTGTTGCAAAACCCTCTGCAGCCCTCTGTGCAACTTCTAGAACACGATAGGAGATGTTTAGTGAGGAGGAACGTTTTCCCCTTGCGAGACATAGTGAAAAAGCTATTTGCTTAGATGTAGGTGACAAGAAACACTTACTGCAGTGCACTGACAAGGTAATTGCTACACAACACGGGGATGGTGTAAGCAGCTTGCAAAGTGATAGAAAACAGTACCTTTCCACTCTCCTGCCTTTCCACTCACATTAATACTTGAAAGGAAGGCGTCTTAGACGACTTTCTTTTTCTTGTTGCAAAACCCTCTGCAGCCCTCTGTGCAACTTCTAGAACACGATAGGAGATGTTTAGTGAGGAGGAACGTTTTCTCCTTGCGAGACATAGTGAAAAAGATATTTGCTTACATGTAGGTGACAAGAAACACTTACTGCAGTGCACTGACAAGCTAATTGCTACACAACACTGGGATGGTGTAAGCAGCTTGCAAAGTGATAGAAAACAGTACCTTTCCACTCTCCTGCCTTTCCACTCACATTAATACTTGAAAGGAAGGCGTCTTAGACAACTTTCTTTTTCTTGTTGCAAAACCCTCTGCAGCCCTCTGTGCAACTTCTAGAACACGATAGGAAATGTTTAGTGAGCAGGAAGGTTTTCTCCTTGCGAGACATAGTGAAAAAGCTATTTGCTTAGATGTAGGTGACAAGAAACACTTACTGCAGTGCACTGACAAGCTAATTGCTACACAACACGGGGATGGTGTAAGCAGCTTGCAAAGTGATAGAAAACAGTACCTTTCCACTCTCCTGCCTTTCCATTCACATTAATACTTGAAAGGAAGGCATCTTAGACAACTTTCTTTTTCTTGTTACAGAACACACTGCAGCCCTCAGTGCAACTTCTAGAACACGATAGGAGATGTTTAGTGAGCAAGAAGGTTTTCTCCTTGCGAGACATAGTGAAAAAGCTATTTGCTTAGATGTAGGTGACAAGAAACACTTACTGCAGTGCACTGAAAATGTAACTGCTACCCAGCACTGCGATTGTGTTAGCAGCCTGCAAAGTGCTAGAAAACAGTACTTTCCCACTCTCTTGCCTTTCCCTTCACATTAATACTTGAAAGGAAGGCATCTTAGGCAACTTCTTTTTCTTGCTGCAAAACACACTGCAGCCCTCTGTGCAACTTCTAGAACACGATAGGAAATGTTTAGTGAGCAGGAAGGTTTTCTCCTTGCGAGACATAGTGAAAAAGCTATTTGCTTAGATGTAGGTGACAAGAAACACTTACTGCAGTGCACTGAAAAGCTAACTGCTACACAGCACTGCGATTGTGTTAGCAGCCTGCAAAGTGCTAGAAAACAGTACTTTCCCACTCTCTTGCCTTTCCCTTCACAATAATACTTGAAAGGAAGGCATCTTAGACAACTTTCTTTTTCTTGTGTCAAAAAACTCTGCAGCCCTCTCTGCAACATCTACAACACGATGGAAGTTGTTTAGTGAGCAGGAAGGTTTTCTCCTTGCGAGACATAGTGAAAAAGCTTTTTGCTTAGATGTAGGTGACAAGAAACACTTACTGCAGTGCACTGAACAGCTAACTGCTACACAGCACTAGGACTGTGTTAGCAGCGTGCAAAGTGCTAGAAAACAGTACTTTCCCACTCTCTTGCCTTTCCCTTCACATTAATACTTGAAAGGAAGGCATCTTAGACAACTTTCTTTTTCTTGCTGCAAAACACACTGCAGACCTCTGTGCAACTTCTAGAACACGATAGGAAATGTTTAGTGAGCAGGAAGGTTTTCTCCTTGCGAGACATAGTGAAAAAGCTTTTTGCTTAGATGTAGGTGACAAGAAACACTTACTGCAGTGCACTGAGCAGCTAACTGCTACACAGCACTAGGATTGTGTTAGCGGCTTGCAAAGTGCTAGAAAACAGTACTTTCCCACTCTCTTGCCTTTCCCTTCACATTAATACTTGAAAGCAAGGCGTCTTAGACAACTTTCTTTTACATTTTGCAAAACACACTGCAGCCCTCTGTGCAACTTCTACAACACGATGGAAGTTGTTTAGTGAGAAGCAACGTTTTCCCCTTGCGAAACAAAGTGAAAAAGCTATTTGCTCAGATGTAGGTATCAAGAAACACTTACTGCAGTGCACTGACAAGCTAATTGCTACACAGCGCTGCGATTGTGTTAGCAGCTTGCAAAGTGCTAGAAAACAGTACTTTTCCACTCTCTTGCCTTTCCCTTCACATTAATACTTGAAAGGAAGGCGTCTTAGACAACTTTCTTTTTCTTGTTACAGAACACACTGCAGCCCTCTGTGAAACTTCTAGAACACGATAAGAGATGTTTAGTGAGCAAGAAGGTTTTCTCCTTGCGAGACATAGTGAAAAAGCTATTTGCTTAGATGTAGGTGACAAGAAACACTTACTGCAGTGCACTGAAAAGCTAACTGCTACACAGCACTGCGATTGTGTTAGCAGCCTGCAAAATGCTAGAAAACAGTACTTTCCAACTCTCTTGCCTTTCCCTTCACATTAATACTTGAAAGGAAGGCATCTTAGACAACTTTCTTTTTCTTGTTACAGAACACACTGCAGCCCTCAGTGCAACTTCTAGAACACGATAGGAGATGTTTAGTGAGCAAGAAGGTTTTCTCCTTGCGAGACATAGTGAAAAAGCTATTTGCTTAGATGTAGGTGAGAAGAAACACTTACTGCAGTGCACTGAAAAACTAACTGCTACACAGCTCTGCGATTGTGTTAGCAGCCTGCAAAGTGCTAGAAAACAGTACTTTCCCACTCTCTTGCCTTTCCCTTCACATTAATACTTGAAAGGAAGGCGTCTTAGACAACTTTCTTTTTCTTGTGTCAAAAAACTCTGCAGCCCTCTGTGCAACTTCTACAACACGATGGAAGTTGTTTAGTGAGCAGGAAGGTTTTCTCCTTGCGAGACATAGTGAAAAAGCTATTTGCTCAGATGTAGGTATCAAGAAACACTTACTGCCGTGCACTGACAAGCTAATTGCTACACAGCACTGCGATTGTGTTAGCAGCTCTCAAAGTGCTAGAAAACAGTACTTTCCCACTCTCTTGCCTTTCCCTTCACATTAATACTTGAAAGGAAGGCGTCTTAGACAACTTTCTTTTTCTTGCTGCAAAACAGTCTGCAGCCCTCTGTGCAACCTGTACAGCACGATGGAAGTTGTTTAATGAGCAGGAACATTTTCTCCTAGTGAGAGATAGTGAAAAAGCTTTTTGCTTAGATGTAGGTTACCACAGGCAGTTACTGCAGTGCACTTCAAAGCTAATAGATGCACAACACTGTGATTGTGTGCCCAGCTTGCAAAGTGATAGAAAACAGTACCTTTCCACTCTTCCTGCCTTTTCCATGCACATTACTATTCGAATGGAAAGAATTTTAGACAACTTTCTTTGGCTTCTTGCAAAACACTCTGCACACCTGCCTGCAATCTCTAGAAGTCGATGGGAGATATTTTCTGAACTGGCTCAATTTCTCTTTGCAAGACATGGGGAAAAAGCAATTTGCTTAGATATAGGTGAAAAGAGGCACCTACTACAGTGCACTGCAAGCTAATTGCTGCACAACACGCAGATTGTGTAAGCAGGTTGCAAACTGATAGAAAACAGTACCTCTCCCTTCTCCTGCCTTTTCTATTCACATTTCTATTTGAATGCAAGGCGTTTTAGACAACTTTCTTTTGCTTCTTGCAAAACACTCTGCACACCTGCCTGCAATCTCTAGAACTCGATGGGAGATGTTTTCTGAACTGGCTCAGTTTCTCCTTGCGAGACATGGGGAAAAAGCAATTTGCTTAGATGCAGGTGAAAAGAGGCACCTACTACAGTGCACTGAAAAACTAATTGCTGCACAACTCTGGGATTGTGTAAGCAGCTTACAAACAGATAGAAAACAGCACCTTTCCACTCTCCTGCCTTTTCCATTCGCATTACTATTCGAATGGCAGCAGTTTTGGACAACTTTCTTTTGCTTCTTGCAAAACACTCTGCACACCTCCGTGCAACTTCTAGAAAAAATGAGAGTTGTTTTCTGAACTGGTACAGTTTCTCCTGAAGAGATATAATGCAAACGCTACTGGCTTAGATGTAGTAACAATAGGCAATTATTACAGTGCACTGCAAAGTCAATCGTAGTATAACACTGGGATTGTGTGTCCAGCTTGCAAACTGGTAGAAAACAGTACCTATCCGCTCTCCTGCATTTTCCCTTTCCAGGAACATTCGAATTGATGGCTTTTTTGGACAAGTTACTTTTTCTTGTTGCAAAACCCTCTGCAGACCTGCCTGCAACCTCTAGAGCACGATGGGAGGTTTTTTGTGAACAGACACAGTTTCTCCTGGCGAGACATAATGAAAAAGCTTTTTGCTAAGGTGTAGCCGGCAGGAGACGCTAAAGACCAGGAGACGGAGCACTGTGCCTTTAAGCGCCGCTTCCGGGTGTCTGTCGGCCGTAGCTGTTCTCCGGAGCACGCCGCGATCTGCGTAACGACACCAGATTCTTCGCGCCAAGAAGCGTCTTCTCCTTCTCCGGGAAACAGAGACTGCGGCAGCTTCTGAACGGCGAACTACGAAGCGGCACAAAACTGGGATTGGGTAAGCAGCTTTCAAAGTGATAAAAAACAGTACTTTCCCACTCTCTTGCCTTTCCCTTCACAATAATACTTGAAAGGAAGGCGTCTTAGACAAGTTTCTTTTTCTTCTTACAGAACACACTGCAGCCCTCTGTGCAACTTCTAGAACACGATAGGAGATGTTTAGTGAGCAAGAAGGTTTTCTCCTTGCTAGACAGAGGGATAAAGCTATTTGCTTAGATGTAGGTGACAAGAAACACTTACTGCAGTGCACTGAAAATGTAACTGCTACACAGCACTGCGATTGTGTTAGCAGCCTGCAAAGTGCTAGAAAACAGTACTTTCCCACTCTCTTGCCTTTCCCTTCACATTAATACTTGAAAGGAAGGCATCTTAGACAACTTTCTTTTTCTTCCTGCAAAACACACTGCAGCCCTCTGTGCAACTTCTAGAACACGATAGGAAATGTTTAGTGAGCAGGAAGGTTTTCTCCTTGCGAGACATAGTGAAAAAGCTTTTTGCTTAGATGTAGGTGACAAGAAACACTTACTGCAGTGCACTGAACAGCTAACTGCTACACAGCACTAGGACTGTGTTAGCAGCGTGCAAAGTGCTAGAAAACAGTACTTTCCCACTCTCTTGCCTTTCCCTTCACATTAATACTTGAAAGGAAGGCATCTTAGACAACTTTCTTTTTCTTGCTGCAAAACACACTGCAGACCTCTGTGCAACTTCTAGAACACGATAGGAAATGTTTAGTGAGCAGGAAGGTTTTCTCCTTGCGAGACATAGTGAAAAAGCTTTTTGCTTAGATGTAGGTGACAAGAAACACTTACTGCAGTGCACTGAGCAGCTAACTGCTACACAGCACTAGGATTGTGTTAGCAGCTTGCAAAGTGCTAGAAAACAGTACCTTTCCACTCTCCTGCCTTTCCATTCACATTAATACTTGAAAGGAAGGCGTCTTAGACAACTTTCTTTTTCTTGTTGCAAAACCCTCTGCAGCCCTCTGTGCAACTTCTAGAACACGATAGGAGATGTTTAGTGAGGAGGAACGTTTTCTCCTTGCGAGACATAGTGAAAAAGCTATTTGCTTAGATGGAGGTGACAAGAAACACTTACTGCAGTGCACTGACAAGCTAATTGCTACACAACACTGGGATGGTGTAAGCAGCTTGCAAAGTGATAGAAAACAGTACCTTTCCACTCTCCTGCCTTTTCCATTTATATTAATACTCGAAAGGAAGCAATTTTGGACAACAGTCGTTTGCTTCTTGGAAAGCACTCTGCAGCCTTGCGTGCAACCTCTAGAACAAGATGGAAGATGTTTTCTGAACAGACACACTTTCTCATTAAGAGATATAGTAAAAAAGCTTTTTGCTTAGATGTATGTGACAATAGGCACTTGCGAGAGTGCACTACAAGTGTAATCTCTGCACAAGACTGGGATTGTGTGCCCAGCTTGCAAACTGATATGAAACAGTACTTTTCCACTCTCTTGCCTTTCCTTTCACATTAATACTGGAAAGGAAGGCGTTTTGGACAACTTTTGTTTTCTTGTTGCAGAACACTCTGCAGAGCTGCGTGCAACCTCAGGAACAGGAAGGAAGATGTTTTCTGAACTGGGACACTCTCTCCCTGCAGGATACATTGAAAAACTTGTTTGCTGAGATGTAGGTGGCAAGAGGAACTTACCACAGTGCAGTGCAAAGGTAAAGGCTGCACAACACAAGCATTTTGTAAGCAGTTTGCAAACTGAGCGATAACAGTACCTTTCCACTCTGCTGCATTTTCCTTTCCCAGTACAATACGAATTTTAGGGGGTTTGAAAAACTTTCTTTTACTTCTTGTGAAACACTCTGCAGACCTTCTTGTACCCTTTTTAAAACGATGGGAGCTGTTTTCTGAACAGGCAAAGTTTTTCCTTAGGAGATACAATGAAAAAGCTCTTTGCTTAGATGTAGGTGACTAGAGGCACTTGCTAGAGTGCACTGCAAGTGTAATCTCTGCACAAGACTGGGATTGTGTACCCAGCTTGCAAACTGATATGAAACAGTACTTTTCCACTCTCTTGCCTTTCCTTTCACATTAATACTGGAATGGAAGGCGTTTTGGACAACTTTTGTTTTCTTGTTGCAGAACACTCTGCAGAGCTGCGTGCGACCTCTAGAACACGATGGAAGATGTTTTCTGAACTGGGACACTCTCTTCCTGCGGGATACAGTGAAAACCCTATTTGCTGAGATGTAGGTGGCAAGAGGAACTTACTACAGTGCACTGCAAAAGTAAAAGCTGCACAACACTGGCATTTTGTAAGCAGCTTGCAAACTGAGAGAAAACAGTACCTTTCCACTCTCCTGCCTTTTCCATTCCCAGTTACATTCCAATGTTAGCAGTTTTGGACAACTTTCTTTCTCTTCTTGCAAAACAATCTGCAGACGTGTGTGCAAGCTCTAGGACTCGAAGAGAGATGTTTTCTGAACAGGAACATTTTTCTCCTTGCGAGACATAGTGAAAAAGCTTTTTGCTTAGATATAGGTGACAAGACGCACTATCTAGAGTGCACTGCAAAGCCAATTGCTGCACAACACTGGCATTGTGTAAGCAGCTTGCAGTCTGAGAGAAAAAAGTATCTTTCCGCTCTCCTGCCTTTTCCAGTTCCAGGAACATTCGGATGGGTGGCGTTTTGGACAAGTTTCTTTTTCTTGTTGCTAAACGCTCTGCAGACCTGCGTGCAACCTCTACAACAGGAGGGGAGATATTTTCTGAACAGACACAGTTTCTCCTTGCGACACATAGTGCAAAAGCCTTTTGCTAACATGTAGCCGGCAGGGGACGCTACAGACCAGGTAACGAAGCACTGCAAAGTTAAAAGCCGCTGCCGGGCGTCTTCGGCACTAGCTGTGCTCCGAAGCACACCGCGACCCGCCCACAGCCCTTAAACGGGAACCGTGCTTTTCGCGCCAAAAAAAACCGTCTTCTCCACCGGGACACAGAGACTGCGGCAGCATCTGAGCGGCGAACAACGTGCCCGCACAACACTGGGATCGGGTAAGCAGCTTGCAAACTGGTAGAACACAGTACCTATCAACTCTCCTGCCTTCTCCATTCCCAGTAACTTTCAAATTGAATGCGTTTGGCACAATGTTCGTTTTCGTGTTGCAGTACACTCTGCAGACCTGCGTGCGACCTCAGGGACACGATGGAAGATGTTTTTTAAACTGGAACACTCTCTCCCTGCGGGATACAGTGAAAAACCTTTTTGCTTAGATATAGGTGAGTAGAGGCACTTGCTACAGTGCACTGCAAAGGTAATGGCTGCACAACACTTGCCTTGTGTGCACAGTTTCTAAACTGATAGAACACAGTACACCTGCACTCTCCTGCATTTTCCTTTCCCAGTGAAATTCGAATCGAAGGGGTTTGGACAACTTTCCTTTACTTCTTGCAAAACACTCTGCAGACCTTCTTGTACCTTCTAAAACACCACGGGATATGTTTTCTAAACAGACACACTTTCTCCTTAAGAGATATAGTACAAAAGCTTTTTGCTTAGATGCAAGTGACAATAGGCACTTGCTACAGTGCACTGCAAATGTAATGGCTGCACAAAACTGGCATTTTGTAAGCAGCTTGCAAACTGAGAGAAAACTGTACCTTTCCACTCTCCTGCATTTTCCTTTCCCAGTACAATTTGAATCGAAGGTGTTTGGGACAACTTTCTTTTACTTCTTGCAAAACACTCTGCAGACATTCTTGTACCCTTTAAAAAACCATGGGAGCTGTTTTCTCAACAGGCAAAGTTTCTCTTTAGGAGATACAGTTAAAAAGCTATTTGCTTAAACGTAGGTTACTCTAGGATCTTGCTACAGTGCACTGCAAAGGTAATGGCTGCACAACACTTGCATTGTGGCACAGTTTGCAAACTGATAGAAAACAGTACTCCGGCACTCCCCTGGATTTTCCTTTCCCAGTGAAATTCGAATCGAAGGGGTTTTGGACAACTTCCTTTTACTTCTTGCAAAACACTCTGCAGACCTACTTGTACATTCTAAAACATCATGGGAGATGTTTTCTGAGAAGGCAGAGTTTCACCTTGCAAGATATTGTGAAAAAGGAATTTGCTTAGATGTAGGTGACAATAGGCACTTGCTACAGTGCACTGCAAATGTAATGGCTGCACAACACTGGCATTTTGTAAGCAGCTTGCAAACTGAGAGATAACAGGACCTTTCCACTCTGCTGCATTTTCCTTTCCCAGTACAATTCGAATTTTAGGGGTTTTGGACAACTTTCTTTTACTTCTTGCAAAACACTCTTGTACCCTTTTCCAAACGATGGGAGCTGTTTTCTCAACAGGCAATGTTTCTCCTTGCAAGACATTGTGAAAAAGCTATTTGCTTAGATATAGGTGTCTAGAGGCACTTGCTACAGTGCACTGCAAAGGTAATGGCTGCACAACACTTGCATTGTGGCACAGTTTGCAAACTGATAGAAAACAGTACCTTTCCACTCTCCTGCATTTTCCTTTCCCAGTACAATTTGAATCGATGGGCTTTTGGACAACTTTCTATTACTTCTTGCAAAACACTCTGCAGACCTTCTTGTACCCTTTTCATAAAACATGGGAGATATTTTCTCAGCAGGCAGAGTTGCTCCTTGCAAGACATTGTGAAAAAGGAATTTGTCTAGATGTAGGTGACAGTAGGCACTTGCTAGAGTGCACTGCAAATGTAATGTCTGCACAAAACTGGGATTGTGTACCCAGCTTGCAAACTGATATGAAACAGTACTTTTCCACTCTCGTGCCTTTCCTTTCACATTAATCCTCGAAAGGAAGGCGTTTTGGACAACTTTCCTTTTCTTGTTGCAGAACACTCTGCTGACCTGCGTGCGACCTCTAGAACAAGATGGAAGATGTTTTCTGAACTGGGACACTCTCTTCCTGCGGGATACAGTGAAAAACCTATTTGCTTACATGTAGGTGGCAAGAGGAACATACTACAGTGCACTGCAAAGGTAAAAGTTGCAAAACACTGGCATTTTGTATGCAGCTTACAAACTGAGAGATAACAGTACCTTTCCACTCTACTGCATTTTCCTTTCCCAGGAGAATTCGAATTTTAGGGGGTTTGAAAAACTTTCTTTTACTTCTTGCGAAACACTCTGCAGACCTTCTTGTACCCTTTTAAAAACGATGGGAGCTGTTTTCTCAACAGGCAAAGTTTCTCCTTAGGAAATACAGTGAAAAAGCTATTTGCTTAGATGTGGGTGACTAGAGGCACTTGCTAGAGTGCACTACAAGTGTAATCTCTGCACAAGACTGGGATTGTGTGCCCAGCTTGCAAACTGATATGAAACAGTACTTTTCCACTCTCTTGCCTTTCCACTCACATTAATACTGGAAAGGAAGGCGTTTTGGACAACTTTCTTTTTCTTGTTGCAAAACCCTCTGCAGCCCTCTGTGCAACTTCTAGAACACGATAGGAGATGTTTAGTGAGGAGGAACGTTTTGTCCTTGCGAGACATAGTGAAAAAGCTATTTGCTTAGATGTAGGTGACAAGAAACACTTACTGCAGTACACTGACAAGCTAATTGCTACACAACACGGGGATGGTGTAAGCAGCTTGCAAAGTGATAGAAAACAGTACCTTTCCACTCTCCTGCCTTTCCATTCACATTAATACTTGAAAGGAAGGCGTCTTAGACAACTTTCTTTTTCTTGTTGCAAAACCCTCTGCAGCCCTCTGTGCAACTTCTAGAACACGATAGGAGATGTTTAGTGAGGAGGAAGGTTTTGTCCTTGCGAGACATAGTGAAAAAGCTATTTGCTTAGATGTAGGTGACAAGAAACACTTACTGCAGTGCACTGACAAGCTAATTGCTACACAACACGGGGATGGTGTAAGCAGCTTGCAAAGTGATAGAAAACAGTACCTTTCCACTCTCCTGCCTTTCCACTCACATTAATACTTGAAAGGAAGGCGTCTTAGACGACTTTCTTTTTCTTGTTGCAAAACCCTCTGCAGCCCTCTGTGCAACTTCTAGAACATGATAGGAGATGTTTAGTGAGGAGGAACGTTTTCTCCTTGCGAGACATAGTGAAAAAGATATTTGCTTACATGTAGGTGACAAGAAACACTTACTGCAGTGCACTGACAAGCTAATTGCTACACAACACTGGGATGGTGTAAGCAGCTTGCAAAGTGCTAGAAAACAGTACCTTTCCACTCTCCTGACTTTCCACTCACATTAATACTTGAAAGGAAGGCGTCTTAGACAACTTTCTTTTTCTTGTTGCAAAACCCTCTGCAGCCCTCTGTGCAACTTCTAGAACACGATAGGAAATGTTTAGTGAGCAGGAAGGTTTTCTCCTTGCGAGACATAGTGAAAAAGCTATTTGCTTAGATGTAGGTGACAAGAAACACTTACTGCAGTGCACTGACAAGCTAATTGCTACACAACACGGGGATGGTGTAAGCAGCTTGCAAAGTGATAGAAAACAGTACCTTTCCACTCTCCTGCCTTTCCATTCACATTAATACTTGAAAGGAAGGCATCTTAGACAACTTTCTTTTTCTTGTTGCAAAACCTTCTGCAGCCCTCTGTGCAACTTCTAGAACACGATAGGAGATGTTTAGTGAGGAGGAAGGTTTTGTCCTTGCGAGACATAGTGAAAAAGCTATTTGCTTAGATGTAGGTGACAAGAAACACTTACTGCAGTGCACTGAAAATGTAACTGCTACACAGCACTGCGATTGTGTTAGCAGCCTGCAAAGTGCTAGAAAACAGTACTTTCCCACTCTCTTGCCTTTCCCTTCACAATAATACTTGAAAGGAAGGCATCTTAGACAACTTTCTTTTTCTTGTGTCAAAAAACTCTGCAGCCCTCTCTGTAACATCTACAACACGATGGAAGTTGTTTAGTGAGCAGGAAGGTTTTCTCCTTGCGAGACATAGTGAAAAAGCTTTTTGCTTAGATGTAGGTGACAAGAAACACTTACTGCAGTGCACTGAACAGCTAACTGCTACACAGCACTAGGACTGTGTTAGCAGCGTGCAAAGTGCTAGAAAACAGTACTTTCCCACTCTCTTGCCTTTCCCTTCACATTAATACTTGAAAGGAAGGCATCGTAGACAACTTTCTTTTTCTTGCTGCAAAACACACTGCAGACCTCTGTGCAACTTCTAGAACACGATAGGAAATGTTTAGTGAGCAGGAAGGTTTTCTCCTTGCGAGACATAGTGAAAAAGCTTTTTGCTTAGATGTAGGTGACAAGAAACACTTACTGCAGTGCACTGAGCAGCTAACTGCTACTCAGCACTAGGATTGTGTTAGCAGCTTGCAAAGTGCTAGAAAACAGTACTTTCCCACTCTCTTGCCTTTCCCTTCACATTAATACTTGAAAGCAAGGCGTCTTAGACAACTTTCTTTTACATTTTGCAAAACACACTGCAGCCCTCTGTGCAACTTCTACAACACGATGGAAGTTGTTTAGTGAGAAGCAACGTTTTCCCCTTGCGAGACAAAGTGAAAAAGCTATTTGCTCAGATGTAGGTATCAAGAAACACTTACTGCAGTGCACTGACAAGCTAATTGCTACACAGCGCTGCGATTGTGTTAGCAGCTTGCAAAGTGCTAGAAAACAGTACTTTTCCACTCTCTTGCCTTTCCCTTCACATTAATACTTGAAAGGAAGGCGTCTTAGACAACTTTCTTTTTCTTGTTACAGAACACACTGCAGCCCTCTGTGAAACTTCTAGAACACGATAAGAGATGTTTAGTGAGCAAGAAGGTTTTCTCCTTGCGAGACATAGTGAAAAAGCTATTTGCTTAGATGTAGGTGACAAGAAACACTTACTGCAGTGCACTGAAAAGCTAACTGCTACACAGCACTGCGATTGTGTTAGCAGCCTGCAAAGTGCTAGAAAACAGTACTTTCCAACTCTCTTGCCTTTCCCTTCACATTAATACTTGAAAGGAAGGCATCTTAGACAACTTTCTTTTTCTTGTTACAGAACACACTGCAGCCCTCAGTGCAACTTCTAGAACACGATAGGAGATGTTTAGTGAGCAAGAAGGTTTTCTCCTTGCGAGACATAGTGAAAAAGCTATTTGCTTAGATGTAGGTGAGAAGAAACACTTACTGCAGTGCACTGAAAAACTAACTGCTACACAGCTCTGCGATTGTGTTAGCAGCCTGCAAAGTGCTAGAAAACAGTACTTTCCCACTCTCTTGCCTTTCCCTTCACATTAATACTTGAAAGGAAGGCGTCTTAGACAACTTTCTTTTTCTTGTGTCAAAAAACTCTGCAGCCCTCTGTGCAACTTCTACAACACGATGGAAGTTGTTTAGTGAGCAGGAAGGTTTTCTCCTTGCGAGACATAGTGAAAAAGCTATTTGCTCAGATGTAGGTATCAAGAAACACTTACTGCCGTGCACTGACAAGCTAATTGCTACACAGCACTGCGATTGTGTTAGCAGCTCTCAAAGTGCTAGAAAACAGTACTTTCCCACTCTCTTGCCTTTCCCTTCACATTAATACTTGAAAGGAAGGCGTCTTAGACAACTTTCTTTTTCTTGCTGCAAAACAGTCTGCAGCCCTCTGTGCAACCTGTACAGCACGATGGAAGTTGTTTAATGAGCAGGAACATTTTCTCCTAGTGAGAGATAGTGAAAAAGCTTTTTGCTTAGATGTAGGTTACCACAGGCAGTTACTGCAGTGCACTTCAAAGCTAATAGATGCACAACACTGTGATTGTGTGCCCAGCTTGCAAAGTGATAGAAAACAGTACCTTTCCACTCTTCCTGCCTTTTCCATGCACATTACTATTCGAATGGAAAGAATTTTAGACAACTTTCTTTGGCTTCTTGCAAAACACTCTGCACACCTGCCTGCAATCTCTAGAAGTCGATGGGAGATATTTTCTGAACTGGCTCAGTTTCTCTTTGCAAGACATGGGGAAAAAGCAATTTGCTTAGATATAGGTGAAAAGAGGCACCTACTACAGTGCACTGCAAGCTAATTGCTGCACAACACGCAGATTGTGTAAGCAGGTTGCAAACTGATAGAAAACAGTACCTCTCCCTTCTCCTGCCTTTTCTATTCACATTTCTATTTGAATGCAAGGCGTTTTAGACAACTTTCTTTTGCTTCTTGCAAAACACTCTGCACACCTGCCTGCAATCTCTAGAACTCGATGGGAGATGTTTTCTGAACTGGCTCAGTTTCTCCTTGCGAGACATGGGGAAAAAGCAATTTGCTTAGATGCAGGTGAAAAGAGGCACCTACTACAGTGCACTGAAAAACTAATTGCTGCACAACTCTGGGATTGTGTAAGCAGCTTACAAACAGATAGAAAACAGCACCTTTCCACTCTCCTGCCTTTTCCATTCGCATTACTATTCGAATGGCAGCAGTTTTGGACAACTTTCTTTTGCTTCTTGCAAAACACTCTGCACACCTCCGTGCAACTTCTAGAAAAAATGAGAGTTGTTTTCTGAACTGGTACAGTTTCTCCTGAAGAGATATAATGCAAACGCTACTGGCTTAGATGTAGTAACAATAGGCAATTATTACAGTGCACTGCAAAGTCAATCGTAGTATAACACTGGGATTGTGTGTCCAGCTTGCAAACTGGTAGAAAACAGTACCTATCCGCTCTCCTGCATTTTCCCTTTCCAGGAACATTCGAATTGATGGCTTTTTTGGACAAGTTACTTTTTCTTGTTGCAAAACCCTCTGCAGACCTGCCTGCAACCTCTAGAGCACGATGGGAGGTTTTTTGTGAACAGACACAGTTTCTCCTGGCGAGACATAATGAAAAAGCTTTTTGCTAAGGTGTAGCCGGCAGGAGACGCTAAAGACCAGGAGACGGAGCACTGTGCCTTTAAGCGCCGCTTCCGGGTGTCTGTCGGCCGTAGCTGTTCTCCGGAGCACGCCGCGATCTGCGTAACGACACCAGATTCTTCGCGCCAAGAAGCGTCTTCTCCTTCTCCGGGAAACAGAGACTGCGGCAGCTTCTGAACGGCGAACTACGAAGCGGCACAAAACTGGGATTGGGTAAGCAGCTTTCAAAGTGATAAAAAACAGTACTTTCCCACTCTCTTGCCTTTCCCTTCACAATAATACTTGAAAGGAAGGCGTCTTAGACAAGTTTCTTTTTCTTCTTACAGAACACACTGCAGCCCTCTGTGCAACTTCTAGAACACGATAGGAGATGTTTAGTGAGCAAGAAGGTTTTCTCCTTGCTAGACAGAGGGATAAAGCTATTTGCTTAGATGTAGGTGACAAGAAACACTTACTGCAGTGCACTGAAAATGTAACTGCTACACAGCACTGCGATTGTGTTAGCAGCCTGCAAAGTGCTAGAAAACAGTACTTTCCCACTCTCTTGCCTTTCCCTTCACATTAATACTTGAAAGGAAGGCATCTTAGACAACTTTCTTTTTCTTCCTGCAAAACACACTGCAGCCCTCTGTGCAACTTCTAGAACACGATAGGAAATGTTTAGTGAGCAGGAAGGTTTTCTCCTTGCGAGACATAGTGAAAAAGCTTTTTGCTTAGATGTAGGTGACAAGAAACACTTACTGCAGTGCACTGAACAGCTAACTGCTACACAGCACTAGGACTGTGTTAGCAGCGTGCAAAATGCTAGAAAACAGTACTTTCCCACTCTCTTGCCTTTCCCTTCACATTAATACTTGAAAGGAAGGCACCTTAGACAACTTTCTTTTTCTTGCTGCAAAACACACTGCAGACCTCTGTGCAACTTCTAGAACACGATAGGAAATGTTTAGTGAGCAGGAAGGTTTTCTCCTTGCGAGACATAGTGAAAAAGCTTTTTGCTTAGATGTAGGTGACAAGAAACACTTACTGCAGTGCACTGAGCAGCTAATTGCTACACAGCACTAGGATTGTGTTAGCAGCTTGCAAAGTGCTAGAAAACAGTACTTTCCCACTCTCTTGCCTTTCCCTTCACATTAATACTTGAAAGCAAGGCGTCTTAGACAACTTTCTTTTACATTTTGCAAAACACACTGCAGCCCTCTGTGCAACTTCTACAACACGATGGAAGTTGTTTAGTGAGAAGCAACGTTTTCCCCTTGCGAGACAAAGTGAAAAAGCTATTTGCTCAGATGTAGGTATCAAGAAACACTTACTGCAGTGCACTGACAAGCTAATTGCTACACAGAGCTGCGATTGTGTTAGCAGCTTGCAAAGTGCTAGAAAACAGTACTTTCCCACTCTCTTGCCTTTCCCTTCACATTAATACTTGAAAGGAAGGCGTCTTAGACAACTTTCTTTTTCTTGTTACAGAACACACTGCAGCCCTCTGTGAAACTTCTAGAACACGATAAGAGATGTTTAGTGAGCAAGAAGGTTTTCTCCTTGCGAGACATAGTGAAAAAGCTATTTGCTTAGATGTAGGTGACAAGAAACACTTACTGCAGTGCACTGAAATGCTAACTGCTACACAGCACTGCGATTGTGTTAGCAGCCTGCAAAGTGCTAGAAAACAGTACTTTCCCACTCTCTTGCCTTTCCCTTCACATTAATACTTGAAAGGAAGGCATCTTAGACAACTTTCTTTTTCTTGTTACAGAACACACGGCAGCCCTCAGTGCAACTTCTAGAACACGATAGGAGATGTTTAGTGAGCAAGAAGGTTTTCTCCTTGCGAGACATAGTGAAAAAGCTATTTGCTTAGATGTAGGTGAGAAGAAACACTTACTGCAGTGCACTGACAAGGTAATTGCTACACAACACGGGGATGGTGTAAGCAGCTTGCAAAGTGATAGAAAACAGTACCTTTCCACTCTCCTGCCTTTCCACTCACATTAATACTTGAAAGGAAGGCGTCTTAGACGACTTTCTTTTTCTTGTTGCAAAACCCTCTGCAGCCCTCTGTGCAACTTCTAGAACACGATAGGAGATGTTTAGTGAGGAGGAACGTTTTCTCCTTGCGAGACATAGTGAAAAAGATATTTGCTTACATGTAGGTGACAAGAAACACCTACTGCAGTGCACTGACAAGCTAATTGCTACACAACACTGGGATGGTGTAAGCAGCTTGCAAAGTGATAGAAAACAGTACCTTTCCACTCTCCTGCCTTTCCACTCACATTAATACTTGAAAGGAAGGCGTCTTAGACAACTTTCTTTTTCTTGTTGCAAAACCCTCTGCAGCCCTCTGTGCAACTTCTAGAACACGATAGGAGATGTTTAGTGAGGAGGAACGTTTTCTCCTTGCGAGACATAGTGAAAAAGCTATTTGCTTAGATGTAGGTGACAAGAAACACTTACTGCAGTGCACTGACAAGCTAATTGCTACACAACACGGGGATGGTGTAAGCAGCTTGCAAAGTGATAGAAAACAGTACCTTTCCACTCTCCTGCCTTTCCATTCACATTAATACTTGAAAGGAAGGCATCTTAGACAACTTTCTTTTTCTTGTTGCAAAACCTTCTGCAGCCCTCTGTGCAACTTCTAGAACACGATAGGAGATGTTTAGTGAGCAAGAAGGTTTTCTCCTTGCTAGACAGAGGCATAAAGCTATTTGCTTAAATGTAGGTGACAAGAAACACTTACTGCAGTGCACTGAAAATGTAACTGCTACACAGCACTAGGATTGTGTTAGCAGCCTGCAAAGTGCTAGAAAACAGTACTTTCCCACTCTCTTGCCTTTCCCTTCACATTAATACTTGAAAGGAAGGCATCTTAGGCAACTTCTTTTTCTTGCTGCAAAACACACTGCAGCCCTCTGTGCAACTTCTAGAACACGATAGGAAATGTTTAGTGAGCAGGAAGGTTTTCTCCTTGCGAGACATAGTGAAAAAGCTATTTGCTTAGATGTAGGTGACAAGAAACACTTACTGCAGTGCACTGAAAAGCTAACTGCTACACAGCACTGCGATTGTGTTAGCAGCCTGCAAAGTGCTAGAAAACAGTACTTTCCCACTCTCTTGCCTTTCCCTTCACATTAATACTTGAAAGGAAGGCATCTTAGACAACTTTCTTTTTCTTGTGTCAAAAAACTCTGCAGCCCTCTCTGCAACATCTACAACACGATGGAAGTTGTTTAGTGAGCAGGAAGGTTTTCTCCTTGCGAGACATAGTGAAAAAGCTATTTGCTTAGATGTAGGTGACAAGAAACACTTACTGCAGTGCACTGACAAGATAATTGCTACACAACACTGGGATTGTGTAAGCAGCTTACAAACGGATAGAAAACAGTACCTTACCACTCTCCTGACTTGTCCATTCACATTAGTATTAGAATGGAAGGAGTTTTGGACATCTTTCTTTTGCTTGTTGCAAAACACTCCCCACACCAGCGTGCACCCTCCACAACAAGATGGGAGATGTTTTTTGAAGTGGCACAGTTTCTCCTTGCGAGACATAGTGAAAAAGGTTTTTGCTTACATGTAGGTGACAAGAGGCACTATCTAGAGTGCACTGGAAAGCTAAACGAAGCACAACACTGGGATTATGTGCCCAGCTTGCAAAGTGATAGAAAACAGTACCTTTCCACTCTCCTGCCTTTCCACTCACATTAATACTTGAAAGGAAGGCGTCTTAGACGACTTTCTTTTTCTTGTTGCAAAACCCTCTGCAGCCCTCTGTGCAACTTCTAGAACACGATAGGAGATGTTTAGTGAGGAGGAACGTTTTTTCCTTGCGAGACATAGTGAAAAAGCTATTTGCTTAGATGTAGGTGACAAGAAACACTTACTGCAGTGCACTGACAAGCTAATTGCTACACAACACTGGGATGGTGTAAGCAGCTTGCAAAGTGATAGAAAACAGTACCTTTCCACTCTCCTGCCTTTCCACTCACATTAATACTTGAAAGGAAGGCGTCTTAGACAACTTTCTTTTTCTTGTTGCAAAACCCTCTGCAGCCCTCTGTGCAACTTCTAGAACACGATAGGAGATGTTTAGTGAGGAGGAACGTTTTCTCCTTGCGAGACATAGTGAAAAAGCTATTTGCTTAGATGGAGGTGACAAGAAACACTTACTGCAGTGCACTGACAAGCTAATTGCTACACAACACTGGGATGGTGTAAGCAGCTTGCAAAGTGATAGAAAACAGTACCTTTCCACTCTCCTGCCTTTCCATTCACATTAATACTTGAAAGGAAGGCGTCTTAGACAACTTTCTTTTTCTTGTTGCAAAACCCTCTGCAGCCCTCTGTGCAACTTCTAGAACACGATAGGAGATGTTTAGTGAGGAGGAACGTTTTCTCCTTGCGAGACATAGTGAAAAAGCTATTTGCTTAGATGGAGGTGACAAGAAACACTTACTGCAGTGCACTGACAAGCTAATTGCTACACAACACTGGGATGGTGTAAGCAGCTTGCAAAGTGATAGAAAACAGTACCTTTCCACTCTCCTGCCTTTTCCATTTATATTAATACTCGAAAGGAAGCAATTTTGGACAACAGTCGTTTGCTTCTTGGAAAGCACTCTGCAGCCTTGCGTGCAACCTCTAGAACAAGATGGAAGATGTTTTCTGAACAGACACACTTTCTCATTAAGAGATATAGTAAAAAAGCTTTTTGCTTAGATGTATGTGACAATAGGCACTTGCGAGAGTGCACTACAAGTGTAATCTCTGCACAAGACTGGGATTGTGTGCCCAGCTTGCAAACTGATATGAAACAGTACTTTTCCACTCTCTTGCCTTTCCTTTCACATTAATACTGGAAAGGAAGGCGTTTTGGACAACTTTTGTTTTCTTGTTGCAGAACACTCTGCAGAGCTGCGTGCAACCTCAGGAACAGGAAGGAAGATGTTTTCTGAACTGGGACACTCTCTCCCTGCAGGATACATTGAAAAACTTGTTTGCTGAGATGTAGGTGGCAAGAGGAACTTACCACAGTGCAGTGCAAAGGTAAAGGCTGCACAACACAAGCATTTTGTAAGCAGTTTGCAAACTGAGCGATAACAGTACCTTTCCACTCTGCTGCATTTTCCTTTCCCAGTACAATACGAATTTTAGGGGGTTTGAAAAACTTTCTTTTACTTCTTGTGAAACACTCTGCAGACCTTCTTGTACCCTTTTTAAAACGATGGGAGCTGTTTTCTGAACAGGCAAAGTTTTTCCTTAGGAGATACAATGAAAAAGCTCTTTGCTTAGATGTAGGTGACTAGAGGCACTTGCTAGAGTGCACTGCAAGTGTAATCTCTGCACAAGACTGGGATTGTGTACCCAGCTTGCAAACTGATATGAAACAGTACTTTTCCACTCTCTTGCCTTTCCTTTCACATTAATACTGGAATGGAAGGCGTTTTGGACAACTTTTGTTTTCTTGTTGCAGAACACTCTGCAGAGCTGCGTGCGACCTCTAGAACACGATGGAAGATGTTTTCTGAACTGGGACACTCTCTTCCTGCGGGATACAGTGAAAACCCTATTTGCTGAGATGTAGGTGGCAAGAGGAACTTACTACAGTGCACTGCAAAAGTAAAAGCTGCACAACACTGGCATTTTGTAAGCAGCTTGCAAACTGAGAGAAAACAGTACCTTTCCACTCTCCTGCCTTTTCCATTCCCAGTTACATTCCAATGTTAGCAGTTTTGGACAACTTTCTTTCTCTTCTTGCAAAACAATCTGCAGACGTGTGTGCAAGCTCTAGGACTCGAAGAGAGATGTTTTCTGAACAGGAACATTTTTCTCCTTGCGAGACATAGTGAAAAAGCTTTTTGCTTAGATATAGGTGACAAGACGCACTATCTAGAGTGCACTGCAAAGCCAATTGCTGCACAACACTGGCATTGTGTAAGCAGCTTGCAGTCTGAGAGAAAAAAGTATCTTTCCGCTCTCCTGCCTTTTCCAGTTCCAGGAACATTCGGATGGGTGGCGTTTTGGACAAGTTTCTTTTTCTTGTTGCTAAACGCTCTGCAGACCTGCGTGCAACCTCTACAACAGGAGGGGAGATATTTTCTGAACAGACACAGTTTCTCCTTGCGACACATAGTGCAAAAGCCTTTTGCTAACATGTAGCCGGCAGGGGACGCTACAGACCAGGTAACGAAGCACTGCAAAGTTAAAAGCCGCTGCCGGGCGTCTTCGGCACTAGCTGTGCTCCGAAGCACACCGCGACCCGCCCACAGCCCTTAAACGGGAACCGTGCTTTTCGCGCCAAAAAAAACCGTCTTCTCCACCGGGACACAGAGACTGCGGCAGCATCTGAGCGGCGAACAACGTGCCCGCACAACACTGGGATCGGGTAAGCAGCTTGCAAACTGGTAGAACACAGTACCTATCAACTCTCCTGCCTTCTCCATTCCCAGTAACTTTCAAATTGAATGCGTTTGGCACAATGTTCGTTTTCGTGTTGCAGTACACTCTGCAGACCTGCGTGCGACCTCAGGGACACGATGGAAGATGTTTTTTAAACTGGAACACTCTCTCCCTGCGGGATACAGTGAAAAACCTTTTTGCTTAGATATAGGTGAGTAGAGGCACTTGCTACAGTGCACTGCAAAGGTAATGGCTGCACAACACTTGCCTTGTGTGCACAGTTTCTAAACTGATAGAACACAGTACACCTGCACTCTCCTGCATTTTCCTTTCCCAGTGAAATTCGAATCGAAGGGGTTTGGACAACTTTCCTTTACTTCTTGCAAAACACTCTGCAGACCTTCTTGTACCTTCTAAAACACCACGGGATATGTTTTCTAAACAGACACACTTTCTCCTTAAGAGATATAGTACAAAAGCTTTTTGCTTAGATGCAAGTGACAATAGGCACTTGCTACAGTGCACTGCAAATGTAATGGCTGCACAAAACTGGCATTTTGTAAGCAGCTTGCAAACTGAGAGAAAACTGTACCTTTCCACTCTCCTGCATTTTCCTTTCCCAGTACAATTTGAATCGAAGGTGTTTGGGACAACTTTCTTTTACTTCTTGCAAAACACTCTGCAGACATTCTTGTACCCTTTAAAAAACCATGGGAGCTGTTTTCTCAACAGGCAAAGTTTCTCTTTAGGAGATACAGTTAAAAAGCTATTTGCTTAAACGTAGGTTACTCTAGGATCTTGCTACAGTGCACTGCAAAGGTAATGGCTGCACAACACTTGCATTGTGGCACAGTTTGCAAACTGATAGAAAACAGTACTCCGGCACTCCCCTGGATTTTCCTTTCCCAGTGAAATTCGAATCGAAGGGGTTTTGGACAACTTCCTTTTACTTCTTGCAAAACACTCTGCAGACCTACTTGTACATTCTAAAACATCATGGGAGATGTTTTCTGAGAAGGCAGAGTTTCACCTTGCAAGATATTGTGAAAAAGGAATTTGCTTAGATGTAGGTGACAATAGGCACTTGCTACAGTGCACTGCAAATGTAATGGCTGCACAACACTGGCATTTTGTAAGCAGCTTGCAAACTGAGAGATAACAGGACCTTTCCACTCTGCTGCATTTTCCTTTCCCAGTACAATTCGAATTTTAGGGGTTTTGGACAACTTTCTTTTACTTCTTGCAAAACACTCTTGTACCCTTTTCCAAACGATGGGAGCTGTTTTCTCAACAGGCAATGTTTCTCCTTGCAAGACATTGTGAAAAAGCTATTTGCTTAGATATAGGTGTCTAGAGGCACTTGCTACAGTGCACTGCAAAGGTAATGGCTGCACAACACTTGCATTGTGGCACAGTTTGCAAACTGATAGAAAACAGTACCTTTCCACTCTCCTGCATTTTCCTTTCCCAGTACAATTTGAATCGATGGGCTTTTGGACAACTTTCTATTACTTCTTGCAAAACACTCTGCAGACCTTCTTGTACCCTTTTCATAAAACATGGGAGATATTTTCTCAGCAGGCAGAGTTGCTCCTTGCAAGACATTGTGAAAAAGGAATTTGTCTAGATGTAGGTGACAGTAGGCACTTGCTAGAGTGCACTGCAAATGTAATGTCTGCACAAAACTGGGATTGTGTACCCAGCTTGCAAACTGATATGAAACAGTACTTTTCCACTCTCGTGCCTTTCCTTTCACATTAATCCTCGAAAGGAAGGCGTTTTGGACAACTTTCCTTTTCTTGTTGCAGAACACTCTGCTGACCTGCGTGCGACCTCTAGAACAAGATGGAAGATGTTTTCTGAACTGGGACACTCTCTTCCTGCGGGATACAGTGAAAAACCTATTTGCTTACATGTAGGTGGCAAGAGGAACATACTACAGTGCACTGCAAAGGTAAAAGTTGCAAAACACTGGCATTTTGTATGCAGCTTACAAACTGAGAGATAACAGTACCTTTCCACTCTACTGCATTTTCCTTTCCCAGGAGAATTCGAATTTTAGGGGGTTTGAAAAACTTTCTTTTACTTCTTGCGAAACACTCTGCAGACCTTCTTGTACCCTTTTAAAAACGATGGGAGCTGTTTTCTCAACAGGCAAAGTTTCTCCTTAGGAAATACAGTGAAAAAGCTATTTGCTTAGATGTGGGTGACTAGAGGCACTTGCTAGAGTGCACTACAAGTGTAATCTCTGCACAAGACTGGGATTGTGTGCCCAGCTTGCAAACTGATATGAAACAGTACTTTTCCACTCTCTTGCCTTTCCACTCACATTAATACTGGAAAGGAAGGCGTTTTGGACAACTTTCTTTTTCTTGTTGCAAAACCCTCTGCAGCCCTCTGTGCAACTTCTAGAACACGATAGGAGATGTTTAGTGAGGAGGAACGTTTTGTCCTTGCGAGACATAGTGAAAAAGCTATTTGCTTAGATGTAGGTGACAAGAAACACTTACTGCAGTGCACTGACAAGCTAATTGCTACACAACACGGGGATGGTGTAAGCAGCTTGCAAAGTGATAGAAAACAGTACCTTTCCACTCTCCTGCCTTTCCACTCACATTAATACTTGAAAGGAATGCGTCTTAGACAACTTTTTTTTCTTGTTGCAAAACCCTCTGCAGCCCTCTGTGCAACTTCTAGAACACGATAGGAGATGTTTAGTGAGGAGGAACGTTTTCTCCTTGCGAGACATAGTGAAAAAGCTATTTGCTTAGATGGAGGTGACAAGAAACACTTACTGCAGTGCACTGACAAGCTAATTGCTACACAACACTGGGATGGTGTAAGCAGCTTGCAAAGTGATAGAAAACAGTACCTTTCCACTCTCCTGCCTTTTCCATTTATATTAATACTCGAAAGGAAGCAATTTTGGACAACAGTCGTTTGCTTCTTGGAAAGCACTCTGCAGCCTTGCGTGCAACCTCTAGAACAAGATGGAAGATGTTTTCTGAACAGACACACTTTCTCATTAAGAGATATAGTAAAAAAGCTTTTTGCTTAGATGTATGTGACAATAGGCACTTGCGAGAGTGCACTACAAGTGTAATCTCTGCACAAGACTGGGATTGTGTGCCCAGCTTGCAAACTGATATGAAACAGTACTTTTCCACTCTCTTGCCTTTCCTTTCACATTAATACCGGAAAGGAAGGCGTTTTGGACAACTTTTGTTTTCTTGTTGCAGAACACTCTGCAGAGCTGCGTGCAACCTCAGGAACAGGAAGGAAGATGTTTTCTGAACTGGGACACTCTCTCCCTGCGGGATACATTGAAAAACTTGTTTGCTGAGATGTAGGTGGCAAGAGGAACTTACCACAGTGCAGTGCAAAGGTAAAGGCTGCACAACACAAGCATTTTGTAAGCAGTTTGCAAACTGAGCGATAACAGTACCTTTCCACTCTGCTGCATTTTCCTTTCCCAGTACAATACGAATTTTAGGGGGTTTGAAAAACTTTCTTTTACTTCTTGTGAAACACTCTGCAGACCTTCTTGTACCCTTTTTAAAACGATGGGAGCTGTTTTCTGAACAGGCAAAGTTTTTCCTTAGGAGATACAATGAAAAAGCTCTTTGCTTAGATGTAGGTGACTAGAGGCACTTGCTAGAGTGCACTGCAAGTGTAATCTCTGCACAAGACTGGGATTGTGTACCCAGCTTGCAAACTGATATGAAACAGTACTTTTCCACTCTCTTGCCTTTCCTTTCACATTAATACTGGAATGGAAGGCGTTTTGGACAACTTTTGTTTTCTTGTTGCAGAACACTCTGCAGAGCTGCGTGCGACCTCTAGAACACGATGGAAGATGTTTTCTGAACTGGGACACTCTCTTCCTGCGGGATACAGTGAAAACCCTATTTGCTGAGATGTAGGTGGCAAGAGGAACTTACTACAGTGCACTGCAAAAGTAAAAGCTGCACAACACTGGCATTTTGTAAGCAGCTTGCAAACTGAGAGAAAACAGTACCTTTCCACTCTCCTGCCTTTTCCATTCCCAGTTACATTCCAATGTTAGCAGTTTTGGACAACTTTCTTTCTCTTCTTGCAAAACAATCTGCAGACGTGTGTGCAAGCTCTAGGACTCGAAGAGAGATGTTTTCTGAACAGGAACATTTTTCTCCTTGCGAGACATAGTGAAAAAGCTTTTTGCTTAGATATAGGTGACAAGACGCACTATCTAGAGTGCACTGCAAAGCCAATTGCTGCACAACACTGGCATTGTGTAAGCAGCTTGCAGTCTGAGAGAAAAAAGTATCTTTCCGCTCTCCTGCCTTTTCCAGTTCCAGGAACATTCGGATGGGTGGCGTTTTGGACAAGTTTCTTTTTCTTGTTGCTAAACGCTCTGCAGACCTGCGTGCAACCTCTACAACAGGAGGGGAGATATTTTCTGAACAGACACAGTTTCTCCTTGCGACACATAGTGCAAAAGCCTTTTGCTAACATGTAGCCGGCAGGGGACGCTACAGACCAGGTAACGAAGCACTGCAAAGTTAAAAGCCGCTGCCGGGCGTCTTCGGCACTAGCTGTGCTCCGAAGCACACCGCGACCCGCCCACAGCCCTTAAACGGGAACCGTGCTTTTCGCGCCAAAAAAAACCGTCTTCTCCACCGGGACACAGAGACTGCGGCAGCATCTGAGCGGCGAACAACGTGCCCGCACAACACTGGGATCGGGTAAGCAGCTTGCAAACTGGTAGAACACAGTACCTATCAACTCTCCTGCCTTCTCCATTCCCAGTAACTTTCAAATTGAATGCGTTTGGCACAATGTTCGTTTTCGTGTTGCAGTACACTCTGCAGACCTGCGTGCGACCTCAGGGACACGATGGAAGATGTTTTTTAAACTGGAACACTCTCTCCCTGCGGGATACAGTGAAAAACCTTTTTGCTTAGATATAGGTGAGTAGAGGCACTTGCTACAGTGCACTGCAAAGGTAATGGCTGCACAACACTTGCCTTGTGTGCACAGTTTCTAAACTGATAGAACACAGTACACCTGCACTCTCCTGCATTTTCCTTTCCCAGTGAAATTCGAATCGAAGGGGTTTGGACAACTTTCCTTTACTTCTTGCAAAACACTCTGCAGACCTTCTTGTACCTTCTAAAACACCACGGGATATGTTTTCTAAACAGACACACTTTCTCCTTAAGAGATATAGTACAAAAGCTTTTTGCTTAGATGCAAGTGACAATAGGCACTTGCTACAGTGCACTGCAAATGTAATGGCTGCACAAAACTGGCATTTTGTAAGCAGCTTGCAAACTGAGAGAAAACTGTACCTTTCCACTCTCCTGCATTTTCCTTTCCCAGTACAATTTGAATCGAAGGTGTTTGGGACAACTTTCTTTTACTTCTTGCAAAACACTCTGCAGACATTCTTGTACCCTTTAAAAAACCATGGGAGCTGTTTTCTCAACAGGCAAAGTTTCTCTTTAGGAGATACAGTTAAAAAGCTATTTGCTTAAACGTAGGTTACTCTAGGATCTTGCTACAGTGCACTGCAAAGGTAATGGCTGCACAACACTTGCATTGTGGCACAGTTTGCAAACTGATAGAAAACAGTACTCCGGCACTCCCCTGGATTTTCCTTTCCCAGTGAAATTCGAATCGAAGGGGTTTTGGACAACTTCCTTTTACTTCTTGCAAAACACTCTGCAGACCTACTTGTACATTCTAAAACATCATGGGAGATGTTTTCTGAGAAGGCAGAGTTTCACCTTGCAAGATATTGTGAAAAAGGAATTTGCTTAGATGTAGGTGACAATAGGCACTTGCTACAGTGCACTGCAAATGTAATGGCTGCACAACACTGGCATTTTGTAAGCAGCTTGCAAACTGAGAGATAACAGGACCTTTCCACTCTGCTGCATTTTCCTTTCCCAGTACAATTCGAATTTTAGGGGTTTTGGACAACTTTCTTTTACTTCTTGCAAAACACTCTTGTACCCTTTTCCAAACGATGGGAGCTGTTTTCTCAACAGGCAATGTTTCTCCTTGCAAGACATTGTGAAAAAGCTATTTGCTTAGATATAGGTGTCTAGAGGCACTTGCTACAGTGCACTGCAAAGGTAATGGCTGCACAACACTTGCATTGTGGCACAGTTTGCAAACTGATAGAAAACAGTACCTTTCCACTCTCCTGCATTTTCCTTTCCCAGTACAATTTGAATCGATGGGCTTTTGGACAACTTTCTATTACTTCTTGCAAAACACTCTGCAGACCTTCTTGTACCCTTTTCATAAAACATGGGAGATATTTTCTCAGCAGGCAGAGTTGCTCCTTGCAAGACATTGTGAAAAAGGAATTTGTCTAGATGTAGGTGACAGTAGGCACTTGCTAGAGTGCACTGCAAATGTAATGTCTGCACAAAACTGGGATTGTGTACCCAGCTTGCAAACTGATATGAAACAGTACTTTTCCACTCTCGTGCCTTTCCTTTCACATTAATCCTCGAAAGGAAGGCGTTTTGGACAACTTTCCTTTTCTTGTTGCAGAACACTCTGCTGACCTGCGTGCGACCTCTAGAACAAGATGGAAGATGTTTTCTGAACTGGGACACTCTCTTCCTGCGGGATACAGTGAAAAACCTATTTGCTTACATGTAGGTGGCAAGAGGAACATACTACAGTGCACTGCAAAGGTAAAAGTTGCAAAACACTGGCATTTTGTATGCAGCTTACAAACTGAGAGATAACAGTACCTTTCCACTCTACTGCATTTTCCTTTCCCAGGACAATTCCAATTTTAGGGGGTTTGAAAAACTTTCTTTTACTTCTTGCGAAACACTCTGCAGACCTTCTTGTACCCTTTTAAAAACGATGGGAGCTGTTTTCTCAACAGGCAAAGTTTCTCCTTAGGAAATACAGTGAAAAAGCTATTTGCTTAGATGTGGGTGACTAGAGGCACTTGCTAGAGTGCACTACAAGTGTAATCTCTGCACAAGACTGGGATTGTGTGCCCAGCTTGCAAACTGATATGAAACAGTACTTTTCCACTCTCTTGCCTTTCCACTCACATTAATACTGGAAAGGAAGGCGTTTTGGACAACTTTCTTTTTCTTGTTGCAAAACCCTCTGCAGCCCTCTGTGCAACTTCTAGAACACGATAGGAGATGTTTAGTGAGGAGGAACGTTTTGTCCTTGCGAGACATAGTGAAAAAGCTATTTGCTTAGATGTAGGTGACAAGAAACACTTACTGCAGTGCACTGACAAGCTAATTGCTACACAACACGGGGATGGTGTAAGCAGCTTGCAAAGTGATAGAAAACAGTACCTTTCCACTCTCCTGCCTTTCCACTCACATTAATACTTGAAAGGAATGCGTCTTAGACAACTTTTTTTTCTTGTTGCAAAACCCTCTGCAGCCCTCTGTGCAACTTCTAGAACACGATAGGAGATGTTTAGTGAGGAGGAACGTTTTCTCCTTGCGAGACATAGTGAAAAAGCTATTTGCTTAGATGGAGGTGACAAGAAACACTTACTGCAGTGCACTGACAAGCTAATTGCTACACAACACTGGGATGGTGTAAGCAGCTTGCAAAGTGATAGAAAACAGTACCTTTCCACTCTCCTGCCTTTTCCATTTATATTAATACTCGAAAGGAAGCAATTTTGGACAACAGTCGTTTGCTTCTTGGAAAGCACTCTGCAGCCTTGCGTGCAACCTCTAGAACAAGATGGAAGATGTTTTCTGAACAGACACACTTTCTCATTAAGAGATATAGTAAAAAAGCTTTTTGCTTAGATGTATGTGACAATAGGCACTTGCGAGAGTGCACTACAAGTGTAATCTCTGCACAAGACTGGGATTGTGTGCCCAGCTTGCAAACTGATATGAAACAGTACTTTTCCACTCTCTTGCCTTTCCTTTCACATTAATACTGGAAAGGAAGGCGTTTTTGACAACTTTTGTTTTCTTGTTGCAGAACACTCTGCAGAGCTGCGTGCAACCTCAGGAACAGGAAGGAAGATGTTTTCTGAACTGGGACACTCTCTCCCTGCGGGATACATTGAAAAACTTGTTTGCTGAGATGTAGGTGGCAAGAGGAACTTACCACAGTGCAGTGCAAAGGTAAAGGCTGCACAACACAAGCATTTTGTAAGCAGTTTGCAAACTGAGCGATAACAGTACCTTTCCACTCTGCTGCATTTTCCTTTCCCAGTACAATACGAATTTTAGGGGGTTTGAAAAACTTTCTTTTACTTCTTGTGAAACACTCTGCAGACCTTCTTGTACCCTTTTTAAAACGATGGGAGCTGTTTTCTGAACAGGCAAAGTTTTTCCTTAGGAGATACAATGAAAAAGCTCTTTGCTTAGATGTAGGTGACTAGAGGCACTTGCTAGAGTGCACTGCAAGTGTAATCTCTGCACAAGACTGGGATTGTGTACCCAGCTTGCAAACTGATATGAAACAGTACTTTTCCACTCTCTTGCCTTTCCTTTCACATTAATACTGGAATGGAAGGCGTTTTGGACAACTTTTGTTTTCTTGTTGCAGAACACTCTGCAGAGCTGCGTGCGACCTCTAGAACACGATGGAAGATGTTTTCTGAACTGGGACACTCTCTTCCTGCGGGATACAGTGAAAACCCTATTTGCTGAGATGTAGGTGGCAAGAGGAACTTACTACAGTGCACTGCAAAAGTAAAAGCTGCACAACACTGGCATTTTGTAAGCAGCTTGCAAACTGAGAGAAAACAGTACCTTTCTACTCTCCTGCCTTTTCCATTCCCAGTTACATTCCAATGTTAGCAGTTTTGGACAACTTTCTTTCTCTTCTTGCAAAACAATCTGCAGACGTGTGTGCAAGCTCTAGGACTCGAAGAGAGATGTTTTCTGAACAGGAACATTTTTCTCCTTGCGAGACATAGTGAAAAAGCTTTTTGCTTAGATATAGGTGACAAGACGCACTATCTAGAGTGCACTGCAAAGCCAATTGCTGCACAACACTGGCATTGTGTAAGCAGCTTGCAGTCTGAGAGAAAAAAGTATCTTTCCGCTCTCCTGCCTTTTCCAGTTCCAGGAACATTCGGATGGGTGGCGTTTTGGACAAGTTTCTTTTTCTTGTTGCTAAACGCTCTGCAGACCTGCGTGCAACCTCTACAACAGGAGGGGAGATATTTTCTGAACAGACACAGTTTCTCCTTGCGACACATAGTGCAAAAGCCTTTTGCTAACATGTAGCCGGCAGGGGACGCTACAGACCAGGTAACGAAGCACTGCAAAGTTAAAAGCCGCTGCCGGGCGTCTTCGGCACTAGCTGTGCTCCGAAGCACACCGCGACCCGCCCACAGCCCTTAAACGGGAACCGTGCTTTTCGCGCCAAAAAAAACCGTCTTCTCCACCGGGACACAGAGACTGCGGCAGCATCTGAGCGGCGAACAACGTGCCCGCACAACACTGGGATCGGGTAAGCAGCTTGCAAACTGGTAGAACACAGTACCTATCAACTCTCCTGCCTTCTCCATTCCCAGTAACTTTCAAATTGAATGCGTTTGGCACAATGTTCGTTTTCGTGTTGCAGTACACTCTGCAGACCTGCGTGCGACCTCAGGGACACGATGGAAGATGTTTTTTAAACTGGAACACTCTCTCCCTGCGGGATACAGTGAAAAACCTTTTTGCTTAGATATAGGTGAGTAGAGGCACTTGCTACAGTGCACTGCAAAGGTAATGGCTGCACAACACTTGCCTTGTGTGCACAGTTTCTAAACTGATAGAACACAGTACACCTGCACTCTCCTGCATTTTCCTTTCCCAGTGAAATTCGAATCGAAGGGGTTTGGACAACTTTCCTTTACTTCTTGCAAAACACTCTGCAGACCTTCTTGTACCTTCTAAAACACCACGGGATATGTTTTCTAAACAGACACACTTTCTCCTTAAGAGATATAGTACAAAAGCTTTTTGCTTAGATGCAAGTGACAATAGGCACTTGCTACAGTGCACTGCAAATGTAATGGCTGCACAAAACTGGCATTTTGTAAGCAGCTTGCAAACTGAGAGAAAACTGTACCTTTCCACTCTCCTGCATTTTCCTTTCCCAGTACAATTTGAATCGAAGGTGTTTGGGACAACTTTCTTTTACTTCTTGCAAAACACTCTGCAGACATTCTTGTACCCTTTAAAAAACCATGGGAGCTGTTTTCTCAACAGGCAAAGTTTCTCTTTAGGAGATACAGTTAAAAAGCTATTTGCTTAAACGTAGGTTACTCTAGGATCTTGCTACAGTGCACTGCAAAGGTAATGGCTGCACAACACTTGCATTGTGGCACAGTTTGCAAACTGATAGAAAACAGTACTCCGGCACTCCCCTGGATTTTCCTTTCCCAGTGAAATTCGAATCGAAGGGGTTTTGGACAACTTCCTTTTACTTCTTGCAAAACACTCTGCAGACCTACTTGTACATTCTAAAACATCATGGGAGATGTTTTCTGAGAAGGCAGAGTTTCACCTTGCAAGATATTGTGAAAAAGGAATTTGCTTAGATGTAGGTGACAATAGGCACTTGCTACAGTGCACTGCAAATGTAATGGCTGCACAACACTGGCATTTTGTAAGCAGCTTGCAAACTGAGAGATAACAGGACCTTTCCACTCTGCTGCATTTTCCTTTCCCAGTACAATTCGAATTTTAGGGGTTTTGGACAACTTTCTTTTACTTCTTGCAAAACACTCTTGTACCCTTTTCCAAACGATGGGAGCTGTTTTCTCAACAGGCAATGTTTCTCCTTGCAAGACATTGTGAAAAAGCTATTTGCTTAGATATAGGTGTCTAGAGGCACTTGCTACAGTGCACTGCAAAGGTAATGGCTGCACAACACTTGCATTGTGGCACAGTTTGCAAACTGATAGAAAACAGTACCTTTCCACTCTCCTGCATTTTCCTTTCCCAGTACAATTTGAATCGATGGGCTTTTGGACAACTTTCTATTACTTCTTGCAAAACACTCTGCAGACCTTCTTGTACCCTTTTCATAAAACATGGGAGATATTTTCTCAGCAGGCAGAGTTGCTCCTTGCAAGACATTGTGAAAAAGGAATTTGTCTAGATGTAGGTGACAGTAGGCACTTGCTAGAGTGCACTGCAAATGTAATGTCTGCACAAAACTGGGATTGTGTACCCAGCTTGCAAACTGATATGAAACAGTACTTTTCCACTCTCGTGCCTTTCCTTTCACATTAATCCTCGAAAGGAAGGCGTTTTGGACAACTTTCCTTTTCTTGTTGCAGAACACTCTGCTGACCTGCGTGCGACCTCTAGAACAAGATGGAAGATGTTTTCTGAACTGGGACACTCTCTTCCTGCGGGATACAGTGAAAAACCTATTTGCTTACATGTAGGTGGCAAGAGGAACATACTACAGTGCACTGCAAAGGTAAAAGTTGCAAAACACTGGCATTTTGTATGCAGCTTACAAACTGAGAGATAACAGTACCTTTCCACTCTACTGCATTTTCCTTTCCCAGGAGAATTCGAATTTTAGGGGGTTTGAAAAACTTTCTTTTACTTCTTGCGAAACACTCTGCAGACCTTCTTGTACCCTTTTAAAAACGATGGGAGCTGTTTTCTCAACAGGCTAAGTTTCTCCTTAGGAAATACAGTGAAAAAGCTATTTGCTTAGATGTGGGTGACTAGAGGCACTTGCTAGAGTGCACTACAAGTGTAATCTCTGCACAAGACTGGGATTGTGTGCCCAGCTTGCAAACTGATATGAAACAGTACTTTTCCACTCTCTTGCCTTTCCACTCACATTAATACTGGAAAGGAAGGCGTTTTGGACAACTTTCTTTTTCTTGTTGCAAAACCCTCTGCAGCCCTCTGTGCAACTTCTAGAACACGATAGGAGATGTTTAGTGAGGAGGAACGTTTTGTCCTTGCGAGACATAGTGAAAAAGCTATTTGCTTAGATGTAGGTGACAAGAAACACTTACTGCAGTACACTGACAAGCTAATTGCTACACAACACGGGGATGGTGTAAGCAGCTTGCAAAGTGATAGAAAACAGTACCTTTCCACTCTCCTGCCTTTCCATTCACATTAATACTTGAAAGGAAGGCGTCTTAGACAACTTTCTTTTTCTTGTTGCAAAACCCTCTGCAGCCCTCTGTGCAACTTCTAGAACACGATAGGAGATGTTTAGTGAGGAGGAACGTTTTCCCCTTGCGAGACATAGTGAAAAAGCTATTTGCTTAGATGTAGGTGACAAGAAACACTTACTGCAGTGCACTGACAAGGTAATTGCTACACAACACGGGGATGGTGTAAGCAGCTTGCAAAGTGATATAAAACAGTACCTTTCCACTCTCCTGCCTTTCCACTCACATTAATACTTGAAAGGAAGGCGTCTTAGACGACTTTCTTTTTCTTGTTGCAAAACCCTCTGCAGCCCTCTGTGCAACTTCTAGAACACGATAGGAGATGTTTAGTGAGGAGGAACGTTTTCTCCTTGCGAGACATAGTGAAAAAGATATTTGCTTACATGTAGGTGACAAGAAACACTTACTGCAGTGCACTGACAAGCTAATTGCTACACAACACTGGGATGGTGTAAGCAGCTTGCAAAGTGATAGAAAACAGTACCTTTCCACTCTCCTGCCTTTCCACTCACATTAATACTTGAAAGGAAGGCGTCTTAGACAACTTTCTTTTTCTTGTTGCAAAACCCTCTGCAGCCCTCTGTGCAACTTCTAGAACACGATAGGAAATGTTTAGTGAGCAGGAAGGTTTTCTCCTTGCGAGACATAGTGAAAAAGCTATTTGCTTAGATGTAGGTGACAAGAAACACTTACTGCAGTGCACTGACAAGCTAATTGCTACACAACACGGGGATGGTGTAAGCAGCTTGCAAAGTGATAGAAAACAGTACCTTTCCACTCTCCTGCCTTTCCATTCACATTAATACTTGAAAGGAAGGCATCTTAGACAACTTTCTTTTTCTTGTTACAGAACACACTGCAGCCCTCAGTGCAACTTCTAGAACACGATAGGAGATGTTTAGTGAGCAAGAAGGTTTTCTCCTTGCGAGACATAGTGAAAAAGCTATTTGCTTAGATGTAGGTGACAAGAAACACTTACTGCAGTGCACTGAAAATGTAACTGCTACACAGCACTGCGATTGTGTTAGCAGCCTGCAAAGTGCTAGAAAACAGTACTTTCCCACTCTCTTGCCTTTCCCTTCACATTAATACTTGAAAGGAAGGCATCTTAGGCAACTTCTTTTTCTTGCTGCAAAACACACTGCAGCCCTCTGTGCAACTTCTAGAACACGATAGGAAATGTTTAGTGAGCAGGAAGGTTTTCTCCTTGCGAGACATAGTGAAAAAGCTATTTGCTTAGATGTAGGTGACAAGAAACACTTACTGCAGTGCACTGAAAAGCTAACTGCTACACAGCACTGCGATTGTGTTAGCAGCTTGCAAAGTGCTAGAAAACAGTACTTTCCCACTTTCTTGCCTTTCCCTTCACAATAATACTTGAAAGGAAGGCATCTTAGACAACTTTCTTTTTCTTGTGTCAAAAAACTCTGCAGCCCTCTCTGCAACATCTACAACACGATGGAAGTTGTTTAGTGAGCAGGAAGGTTTTCTCCTTGCGAGACATAGTGAAAAAGCTTTTTGCTTAGATGTAGGTGACAAGAAACACTTACTGCAGTGCACTGAACAGCTAACTGCTACACAGCACTAGGACTGTGTTAGCAGCGTGCAAAGTGCTAGAAAACAGTACTTTCCCACTCTCTTGCCTTTCCCTTCACATTAATACTTGAAAGGAAGGCATCTTAGACAACTTTCTTTTTCTTGCTGCAAAGCACACTGCAGACCTCTGTGCAACTTCTAGAACACGATAGGAAATGTTTAGTGAGCAGGAAGGTTTTCTCCTTGCGAGACATAGTGAAAAAGCTTTTTGCTTAGATGTAGGTGACAAGAAACACTTACTGCAGTGCACTGAGCAGCTAACTGCTACACAGCACTAGGATTGTGTTAGCGGCTTGCAAAGTGCTAGAAAACAGTACTTTCCCACTCTCTTGCCTTTCCCTTCACATTAATACTTGAAAGCAAGGCGTCTTAGACAACTTTCTTTTACATTTTGCAAAACACACTGCAGCCCTCTGTGCAACTTCTACAACACGATGGAAGTTGTTTAGTGAGAAGCAACGTTTTCCCCTTGCGAGACAAAGTGAAAAAGCTATTTGCTCAGATGTAGGTATCAAGAAACACTTACTGCAGTGCACTGACAAGCTAATTGCTACACAGCGCTGCGATTGTGTTAGCAGCTTGCAAAGTGCTAGAAAACAGTACTTTTCCACTCTCTTGCCTTTCCCTTCACATTAATACTTGAAAGGAAGGCGTCTTAGACAACTTTCTTTTTCTTGTTACAGAACACACTGCAGCCCTCTGTGAAACTTCTAGAACACGATAAGAGATGTTTAGTGAGCAAGAAGGTTTTCTCCTTGCGAGACATAGTGAAAAAGCTATTTGCTTAGATGTAGGTGACAAGAAACACTTACTGCAGTGCACTGAAAAGCTAACTGCTACACAGCACTGCGATTGTGTTAGCAGCCTGCAAAATGCTAGAAAACAGTACTTTCCAACTCTCTTGCCTTTCCCTTCACATTAATACTTGAAAGGAAGGCATCTTAGACAACTTTCTTTTTCTTGTTACAGAACACACTGCAGCCCTCAGTGCAACTTCTAGAACACGATAGGAGATGTTTAGTGAGCAAGAAGGTTTTCTCCTTGCGAGACATAGTGAAAAAGCTATTTGCTTAGATGTAGGTGAGAAGAAACACTTACTGCAGTGCACTGAAAAACTAACTGCTACACAGCTCTGCGATTGTGTTAGCAGCCTGCAAAGTGCTAGAAAACAGTACTTTCCCACTCTCTTGCCTTTCCCTTCACATTAATACTTGAAAGGAAGGCGTCTTAGACAACTTTCTTTTTCTTGTGTCAAAAAACTCTGCAGCCCTCTGTGCAACTTCTACAACACGATGGAAGTTGTTTAGTGAGCAGGAAGGTTTTCTCCTTGCGAGACATAGTGAAAAAGCTATTTGCTCAGATGTAGGTATCAAGAAACACTTACTGCCGTGCACTGACAAGCTAATTGCTACACAGCACTGCGATTGTGTTAGCAGCTCTCAAAGTGCTAAAAAACAGTACTTTCCCACTCTCTTGCCTTTCCCTTCACATTAATACTTGAAAGGAAGGCGTCTTAGACAACTTTCTTTTTCTTGCTGCAAAACAGTCTGCAGCCCTCTGTGCAACCTGTACAGCACGATGGAAGTTGTTTAATGAGCAGGAACATTTTCTCCTAGTGAGAGATAGTGAAAAAGCTTTTTGCTTAGATGTAGGTTACCACAGGCAGTTACTGCAGTGCACTTCAAAGCTAATAGATGCACAACACTGTGATTGTGTGCCCAGCTTGCAAAGTGATAGAAAACAGTACCTTTCCACTCTTCCTGCCTTTTCCATGCACATTACTATTCGAATGGAAAGAATTTTAGACAACTTTCTTTGGCTTCTTGCAAAACACTCTGCACACCTGCCTGCAATCTCTAGAAGTCGATGGGAGATATTTTCTGAACTGGCTCAATTTCTCTTTGCAAGACATGGGGAAAAAGCAATTTGCTTAGATATAGGTGAAAAGAGGCACCTACTACAGTGCACTGCAAGCTAATTGCTGCACAACACGCAGATTGTGTAAGCAGGTTGCAAACTGATAGAAAACAGTACCTCTCCCTTCTCCTGCCTTTTCTATTCACATTTCTATTTGAATGCAAGGCGTTTTAGACAACTTTCTTTTGCTTCTTGCAAAACACTCTGCACACCTGCCTGCAATCTCTAGAACTCGATGGGAGATGTTTTCTGAACTGGCTCAGTTTCTCCTTGCGAGACATGGGGAAAAAGCAATTTGCTTAGATGCAGGTGAAAAGAGGCACCTACTACAGTGCACTGAAAAACTAATTGCTGCACAACTCTGGGATTGTGTAAGCAGCTTACAAACAGATAGAAAACAGCACCTTTCCACTCTCCTGCCTTTTCCATTCGCATTACTATTCGAATGGCAGCAGTTTTGGACAACTTTCTTTTGCTTCTTGCAAAACACTCTGCACACCTCCGTGCAACTTCTAGAAAAAATGAGAGTTGTTTTCTGAACTGGTACAGTTTCTCCTGAAGAGATATAATGCAAACGCTACTGGCTTAGATGTAGTAACAATAGGCAATTATTACAGTGCACTGCAAAGTCAATCGTAGTATAACACTGGGATTGTGTGTCCAGCTTGCAAACTGGTAGAAAACAGTACCTATCCGCTCTCCTGCATTTTCCCTTTCCAGGAACATTCGAATTGATGGCTTTTTTGGACAAGTTACTTTTTCTTGTTGCAAAACCCTCTGCAGACCTGCCTGCAACCTCTAGAGCACGATGGGAGGTTTTTTGTGAACAGACACAGTTTCTCCTGGCGAGACATAATGAAAAAGCTTTTTGCTAAGGTGTAGCCGGCAGGAGACGCTAAAGACCAGGAGACGGAGCACTGTGCCTTTAAGCGCCGCTTCCGGGTGTCTGTCGGCCGTAGCTGTTCTCCGGAGCACGCCGCGATCTGCGTAACGACACCAGATTCTTCGCGCCAAGAAGCGTCTTCTCCTTCTCCGGGAAACAGAGACTGCGGCAGCTTCTGAACGGCGAACTACGAAGCGGCACAAAACTGGGATTGGGTAAGCAGCTTTCAAAGTGATAAAAAACAGTACTTTCCCACTCTCTTGCCTTTCCCTTCACAATAATACTTGAAAGGAAGGCGTCTTAGACAAGTTTCTTTTTCTTCTTACAGAACACACTGCAGCCCTCTGTGCAACTTCTAGAACACGATAGGAGATGTTTAGTGAGCAAGAAGGTTTTCTCCTTGCTAGACAGAGGGATAAAGCTATTTGCTTAGATGTAGGTGACAAGAAACACTTACTGCAGTGCACTGAAAATGTAACTGCTACACAGCACTGCGATTGTGTTAGCAGCCTGCAAAGTGCTAGAAAACAGTACTTTCCCACTCTCTTGCCTTTCCCTTCACATTAATACTTGAAAGGAAGGCATCTTAGACAACTTTCTTTTTCTTCCTGCAAAACACACTGCAGCCCTCTGTGCAACTTCTAGAACACGATAGGAAATGTTTAGTGAGCAGGAAGGTTTTCTCCTTGCGAGACATAGTGAAAAAGCTTTTTGCTTAGATGTAGGTGACAAGAAACACTTACTGCAGTGCACTGAACAGCTAACTGCTACACAGCACTAGGACTGTGTTAGCAGCGTGCAAAGTGCTAGAAAACAGTACTTTCCCACTCTCTTGCCTTTCCCTTCACATTAATACTTGAAAGGAAGGCATCTTAGACAACTTTCTTTTTCTTGCTGCAAAACACACTGCAGACCTCTGTGCAACTTCTAGAACACGATAGGAAATGTTTAGTGAGCAGGAAGGTTTTCTCCTTGCGAGACATAGTGAAAAAGCTTTTTGCTTAGATGTAGGTGACAAGAAACACTTACTGCAGTGCACTGAGCAGCTAACTGCTACACAGCACTAGGATTGTGTTAGCAGCTTGCAAAGTGCTAGAAAACAGTACCTTTCCACTCTCCTGCCTTTCCATTCACATTAATACTTGAAAGGAAGGCGTCTTAGACAACTTTCTTTTTCTTGTTGCAAAACCCTCTGCAGCCCTCTGTGCAACTTCTAGAACACGATAGGAGATGTTTAGTGAGGAGGAACGTTTTCTCCTTGCGAGACATAGTGAAAAAGCTATTTGCTTAGATGGAGGTGACAAGAAACACTTACTGCAGTGCACTGACAAGCTAATTGCTACACAACACTGGGATGGTGTAAGCAGCTTGCAAAGTGATAGAAAACAGTACCTTTCCACTCTCCTGCCTTTTCCATTTATATTAATACTCGAAAGGAAGCAATTTTGGACAACAGTCGTTTGCTTCTTGGAAAGCACTCTGCAGCCTTGCGTGCAACCTCTAGAACAAGATGGAAGATGTTTTCTGAACAGACACACTTTCTCATTAAGAGATATAGTAAAAAAGCTTTTTGCTTAGATGTATGTGACAATAGGCACTTGCGAGAGTGCACTACAAGTGTAATCTCTGCACAAGACTGGGATTGTGTGCCCAGCTTGCAAACTGATATGAAACAGTACTTTTCCACTCTCTTGCCTTTCCTTTCACATTAATACTGGAAAGGAAGGCGTTTTGGACAACTTTTGTTTTCTTGTTGCAGAACACTCTGCAGAGCTGCGTGCAACCTCAGGAACAGGAAGGAAGATGTTTTCTGAACTGGGACACTCTCTCCCTGCAGGATACATTGAAAAACTTGTTTGCTGAGATGTAGGTGGCAAGAGGAACTTACCACAGTGCAGTGCAAAGGTAAAGGCTGCACAACACAAGCATTTTGTAAGCAGTTTGCAAACTGAGCGATAACAGTACCTTTCCACTCTGCTGCATTTTCCTTTCCCAGTACAATACGAATTTTAGGGGGTTTGAAAAACTTTCTTTTACTTCTTGTGAAACACTCTGCAGACCTTCTTGTACCCTTTTTAAAACGATGGGAGCTGTTTTCTGAACAGGCAAAGTTTTTCCTTAGGAGATACAATGAAAAAGCTCTTTGCTTAGATGTAGGTGACTAGAGGCACTTGCTAGAGTGCACTGCAAGTGTAATCTCTGCACAAGACTGGGATTGTGTACCCAGCTTGCAAACTGATATGAAACAGTACTTTTCCACTCTCTTGCCTTTCCTTTCACATTAATACTGGAATGGAAGGCGTTTTGGACAACTTTTGTTTTCTTGTTGCAGAACACTCTGCAGAGCTGCGTGCGACCTCTAGAACACGATGGAAGATGTTTTCTGAACTGGGACACTCTCTTCCTGCGGGATACAGTGAAAACCCTATTTGCTGAGATGTAGGTGGCAAGAGGAACTTACTACAGTGCACTGCAAAAGTAAAAGCTGCACAACACTGGCATTTTGTAAGCAGCTTGCAAACTGAGAGAAAACAGTACCTTTCCACTCTCCTGCCTTTTCCATTCCCAGTTACATTCCAATGTTAGCAGTTTTGGACAACTTTCTTTCTCTTCTTGCAAAACAATCTGCAGACGTGTGTGCAAGCTCTAGGACTCGAAGAGAGATGTTTTCTGAACAGGAACATTTTTCTCCTTGCGAGACATAGTGAAAAAGCTTTTTGCTTAGATATAGGTGACAAGACGCACTATCTAGAGTGCACTGCAAAGCCAATTGCTGCACAACACTGGCATTGTGTAAGCAGCTTGCAGTCTGAGAGAAAAAAGTATCTTTCCGCTCTCCTGCCTTTTCCAGTTCCAGGAACATTCGGATGGGTGGCGTTTTGGACAAGTTTCTTTTTCTTGTTGCTAAACGCTCTGCAGACCTGCGTGCAACCTCTACAACAGGAGGGGAGATATTTTCTGAACAGACACAGTTTCTCCTTGCGACACATAGTGCAAAAGCCTTTTGCTAACATGTAGCCGGCAGGGGACGCTACAGACCAGGTAACGAAGCACTGCAAAGTTAAAAGCCGCTGCCGGGCGTCTTCGGCACTAGCTGTGCTCCGAAGCACACCGCGACCCGCCCACAGCCCTTAAACGGGAACCGTGCTTTTCGCGCCAAAAAAAACCGTCTTCTCCACCGGGACACAGAGACTGCGGCAGCATCTGAGCGGCGAACAACGTGCCCGCACAACACTGGGATCGGGTAAGCAGCTTGCAAACTGGTAGAACACAGTACCTATCAACTCTCCTGCCTTCTCCATTCCCAGTAACTTTCAAATTGAATGCGTTTGGCACAATGTTCGTTTTCGTGTTGCAGTACACTCTGCAGACCTGCGTGCGACCTCAGGGACACGATGGAAGATGTTTTTTAAACTGGAACACTCTCTCCCTGCGGGATACAGTGAAAAACCTTTTTGCTTAGATATAGGTGAGTAGAGGCACTTGCTACAGTGCACTGCAAAGGTAATGGCTGCACAACACTTGCCTTGTGTGCACAGTTTCTAAACTGATAGAACACAGTACACCTGCACTCTCCTGCATTTTCCTTTCCCAGTGAAATTCGAATCGAAGGGGTTTGGACAACTTTCCTTTACTTCTTGCAAAACACTCTGCAGACCTTCTTGTACCTTCTAAAACACCACGGGATATGTTTTCTAAACAGACACACTTTCTCCTTAAGAGATATAGTACAAAAGCTTTTTGCTTAGATGCAAGTGACAATAGGCACTTGCTACAGTGCACTGCAAATGTAATGGCTGCACAAAACTGGCATTTTGTAAGCAGCTTGCAAACTGAGAGAAAACTGTACCTTTCCACTCTCCTGCATTTTCCTTTCCCAGTACAATTTGAATCGAAGGTGTTTGGGACAACTTTCTTTTACTTCTTGCAAAACACTCTGCAGACATTCTTGTACCCTTTAAAAAACCATGGGAGCTGTTTTCTCAACAGGCAAAGTTTCTCTTTAGGAGATACAGTTAAAAAGCTATTTGCTTAAACGTAGGTTACTCTAGGATCTTGCTACAGTGCACTGCAAAGGTAATGGCTGCACAACACTTGCATTGTGGCACAGTTTGCAAACTGATAGAAAACAGTACTCCGGCACTCCCCTGGATTTTCCTTTCCCAGTGAAATTCGAATCGAAGGGGTTTTGGACAACTTCCTTTTACTTCTTGCAAAACACTCTGCAGACCTACTTGTACATTCTAAAACATCATGGGAGATGTTTTCTGAGAAGGCAGAGTTTCACCTTGCAAGATATTGTGAAAAAGGAATTTGCTTAGATGTAGGTGACAATAGGCACTTGCTACAGTGCACTGCAAATGTAATGGCTGCACAACACTGGCATTTTGTAAGCAGCTTGCAAACTGAGAGATAACAGGACCTTTCCACTCTGCTGCATTTTCCTTTCCCAGTACAATTCGAATTTTAGGGGTTTTGGACAACTTTCTTTTACTTCTTGCAAAACACTCTTGTACCCTTTTCCAAACGATGGGAGCTGTTTTCTCAACAGGCAATGTTTCTCCTTGCAAGACATTGTGAAAAAGCTATTTGCTTAGATATAGGTGTCTAGAGGCACTTGCTACAGCGCACTGCAAAGGTAATGGCTGCACAACACTTGCATTGTGGCACAGTTTGCAAACTGATAGAAAACAGTACCTTTCCACTCTCCTGCATTTTCCTTTCCCAGTACAATTTGAATCGATGGGCTTTTGGACAACTTTCTATTACTTCTTGCAAAACACTCTGCAGACCTTCTTGTACCCTTTTCATAAAACATGGGAGATATTTTCTCAGCAGGCAGAGTTGCTCCTTGCAAAACATTGTGAAAAAGGAATTTGTCTAGATGTAGGTGACAGTAGGCACTTGCTAGAGTGCACTGCAAATGTAATGTCTGCACAAAACTGGGATTGTGTACCCAGCTTGCAAACTGATATGAAACAGTACTTTTCCACTCTCGTGCCTTTCCTTTCACATTAATCCTCGAAAGGAAGGCGTTTTGGACAACTTTCCTTTTCTTGTTGCAGAACACTCTGCTGACCTGCGTGCGACCTCTAGAACAAGATGGAAGATGTTTTCTGAACTGGGACACTCTCTTCCTGCGGGATACAGTGAAAAACCTATTTGCTTACATGTAGGTGGCAAGAGGAACATACTACAGTGCACTGCAAAGGTAAAAGTTGCAAAACACTGGCATTTTGTATGCAGCTTACAAACTGAGAGATAACAGTACCTTTCCACTCTACTGCATTTTCCTTTCCCAGGACAATTCCAATTTTAGGGGGTTTGAAAAACTTTCTTTTACTTCTTGCGAAACACTCTGCAGACCTTCTTGTACCCTTTTAAAAACGATGGGAGCTGTTTTCTCAACAGGCAAAGTTTCTCCTTAGGAAATACAGTGAAAAAGCTATTTGCTTAGATGTGGGTGACTAGAGGCACTTGCTAGAGTGCACTACAAGTGTAATCTCTGCACAAGACTGGGATTGTGTGCCCAGCTTGCAAACTGATATGAAACAGTACTTTTCCACTCTCTTGCCTTTCCACTCACATTAATACTGGAAAGGAAGGCGTTTTGGACAACTTTCTTTTTCTTGTTGCAAAACCCACTGCAGCCCTCTGTGCAACTTCTAGAACACGATAGGAGATGTTTAGTGAGGAGGAACGTTTTGTCCTTGCGAGACATAGTGAAAAAGCTATTTGCTTAGATGTAGGTGACAAGAAACACTTACTGCAGTGCACTGACAAGCTAATTGCTACACAACACGGGGATGGTGTAAGCAGCTTGCAAAGTGATAGAAAACAGTACCTTTCCACTCTCCTGCCTTTCCATTCACATTAATACTTGAAAGGAAGGCGTCTTAGACAACTTTCTTTTTCTTGTTGCAAAACCCTCTGCAGCCCTCTGTGCAACTTCTAGAACACGATAGGAGATGTTTAGTGAGGAGGAACGTTTTCCCCTTGCGAGACATAGTGAAAAAGCTATTTGCTTAGATGTAGGTGACAAGAAACACTTACTGCAGTGCACTGACAAGCTAATTGCTACACAACACGGGGATGGTGTAAGCAGCTTGCAAAGTGATAGAAAACAGTACCTTTCCACTCTCCTGCCTTTCCACTCACATTAATACTTGAAAGGAAGGCGTCTTAGACGACTTTCTTTTTCTTGTTGCAAAACCCTCTGCAGCCCTCTGTGCAACTTCTAGAACACGATAGGAGATGTTTAGTGAGGAGGAACGTTTTCTCCTTGCGAGACATAGTGAAAAAGATATTTGCTTACATGTAGGTGACAAGAAACACTTACTGCAGTGCACTGACAAGCTAATTGCTACACAACACTGGGATGGTGTAAGCAGCTTGCAAAGTGATAGAAAACAGTACCTTTCCACTCTCCTGCCTTTCCACTCACATTAATACTTGAAAGGAAGGCGTCTTAGACAACTTTCTTTTTCTTGTTGCAAAACCCTCTGCAGCCCTCTGTGCAACTTCTAGAACACGATAGGAAATGTTTAGTGAGCAGGAAGGTTTTCTCCTTGCGAGACATAGTGAAAAAGCTATTTGCTTAGATGTAGGTGACAAGAAACACTTACTGCAGTGCACTGACAAGCTAATTGCTACACAACACGGGGATGGTGTAAGCAGCTTGCAAAGTGATAGAAAACAGTACCTTTCCACTCTCCTGCCTTTCCATTCACATTAATACTTGAAAGGAAGGCATCTTAGACAACTTTCTTTTTCTTGTTACAGAACACACTGCAGCCCTCAGTGCAACTTCTAGAACACGATAGGAGATGTTTAGTGAGCAAGAAGGTTTTCTCCTTGCGAGACATAGTGAAAAAGCTATTTGCTTAGATGTAGGTGACAAGAAACACTTACTGCAGTGCACTGAAAAACTAACTGCTACACAGCTCTGCGATTGTGTTAGCAGCCTGCAAAGTGCTAGAAAACAGTACTTTCTCACTCTCTTGCCTTTCCCTTCACATTAATACTTGAAAGGAAGGCCTCTTAGACAACTTTCTTTTTCTTGTGTCAAAAAACTCTGCAGCCCTCTGTGCAACTTCTACAACACGATGGAAGTTGTTTAGTGAGCAGGAAGGTTTTCTCCTTGCGAGACATAGTGAAAAAGCTATTTGCTCAGATGTAGGTATCAAGAAACACTTACTGCCGTGCACTGACAAGCTAATTGCTACACAGCACTGCGATTGTGTTAGCAGCTCTCAAAGTGCTAGAAAACAGTACTTTCCCACTCTCTTGCCTTTCCCTTCACATTAATACTTGAAAGGAAGGCGTCTTAGACAACTTTCTTTTTCTTGCTGCAAAACAGTCTGCAGCCCTCTGTGCAACCTGTACAGCACGATGGAAGTTGTTTAATGAGCAGGAACATTTTCTCCTAGTGAGAGATAGTGAAAAAGCTTTTTGCTTAGATGTAGGTTACCACAGGCAGTTACTGCAGTGCACTTCAAAGCTAATAGATGCACAACACTGTGATTGTGTGCCCAGCTTGCAAAGTGATAGAAAACAGTACCTTTCCACTCTTCCTGCCTTTTCCATGCACATTACTATTCGAATGGAAAGAATTTTAGACAACTTTCTTTGGCTTCTTGCAAAACACTCTGCACACCTGCCTGCAATCTCTAGAAGTCGATGGGAGATATTTTCTGAACTGGCTCAGTTTCTCTTTGCAAGACATGGGGAAAAAGCAATTTGCTTAGATATAGGTGAAAAGAGGCACCTACTACAGTGCACTGCAAGCTAATTGCTGCACAACACGCAGATTGTGTAAGCAGGTTGCAAACTGATAGAAAACAGTACCTCTCCCTTCTCCTGCCTTTTCTATTCACATTTCTATTTGAATGCAAGGCGTTTTAGACAACTTTCTTTTGCTTCTTGCAAAACACTCTGCACACCTGCCTGCAATCTCTAGAACTCGATGGGAGATGTTTTCTGAACTGGCTCAGTTTCTCCTTGCGAGACATGGGGAAAAAGCAATTTGCTTAGATGCAGGTGAAAAGAGGCACCTACTACAGTGCACTGAAAAACTAATTGCTGCACAACTCTGGGATTGTGTAAGCAGCTTACAAACAGATAGAAAACAGCACCTTTCCACTCTCCTGCCTTTTCCATTCGCATTACTATTCGAATGGCAGCAGTTTTGGACAACTTTCTTTTGCTTCTTGCAAAACACTCTGCACACCTCCGTGCAACTTCTAGAAAAAATGAGAGTTGTTTTCTGAACTGGTACAGTTTCTCCTGAAGAGATATAATGCAAACGCTACTGGCTTAGATGTAGTAACAATAGGCAATTATTACAGTGCACTGCAAAGTCAATCGTAGTATAACACTGGGATTGTGTGTCCAGCTTGCAAACTGGTAGAAAACAGTACCTATCCGCTCTCCTGCATTTTCCCTTTCCAGGAACATTCGAATTGATGGCTTTTTTGGACAAGTTACTTTTTCTTGTTGCAAAACCCTCTGCAGACCTGCCTGCAACCTCTAGAGCACGATGGGAGGTTTTTTGTGAACAGACACAGTTTCTCCTGGCGAGACATAATGAAAAAGCTTTTTGCTAAGGTGTAGCCGGCAGGAGACGCTAAAGACCAGGAGACGGAGCACTGTGCCTTTAAGCGCCGCTTCCGGGTGTCTGTCGGCCGTAGCTGTTCTCCGGAGCACGCCGCGATCTGCGTAACGACACCAGATTCTTCGCGCCAAGAAGCGTCTTCTCCTTCTCCGGGAAACAGAGACTGCGGCAGCTTCTGAACGGCGAACTACGAAGCGGCACAAAACTGGGATTGGGTAAGCAGCTTTCAAAGTGATAAAAAACAGTACTTTCCCACTCTCTTGCCTTTCCCTTCACAATAATACTTGAAAGGAAGGCGTCTTAGACAAGTTTCTTTTTCTTCTTACAGAACACACTGCAGCCCTCTGTGCAACTTCTAGAACACGATAGGAGATGTTTAGTGAGCAAGAAGGTTTTCTCCTTGCTAGACAGAGGGATAAAGCTATTTGCTTAGATGTAGGTGACAAGAAACACTTACTGCAGTGCACTGAAAATGTAACTGCTACACAGCACTGCGATTGTGTTAGCAGCCTGCAAAGTGCTAGAAAACAGTACTTTCCCACTCTCTTGCCTTTCCCTTCACATTAATACTTGAAAGGAAGGCATCTTAGACAACTTTCTTTTTCTTCCTGCAAAACACACTGCAGCCCTCTGTGCAACTTCTAGAACACGATAGGAAATGTTTAGTGAGCAGGAAGGTTTTCTCCTTGCGAGACATAGTGAAAAAGCTTTTTGCTTAGATGTAGGTGACAAGAAACACTTACTGCAGTGCACTGAACAGCTAACTGCTACACAGCACTAGGACTGTGTTAGCAGCGTGCAAAGTGCTAGAAAACAGTACTTTCCCACTCTCTTGCCTTTCCCTTCACATTAATACTTGAAAGGAAGGCATCTTAGACAACTTTCTTTTTCTTGCTGCAAAACACACTGCAGACCTCTGTGCAACTTCTAGAACACGATAGGAAATGTTTAGTGAGCAGGAAGGTTTTCTCCTTGCGAGACATAGTGAAAAAGCTTTTTGCTTAGATGTAGGTGACAAGAAACACTTACTGCAGTGCACTGAGCAGCTAACTGCTACACAGCACTAGGATTGTGTTAGCAGCTTGCAAAGTGCTAGAAAACAGTACCTTTCCACTCTCCTGCCTTTCCATTCACATTAATACTTGAAAGGAAGGCGTCTTAGACAACTTTCTTTTTCTTGTTGCAAAACCCTCTGCAGCCCTCTGTGCAACTTCTAGAACACGATAGGAGATGTTTAGTGAGGAGGAACGTTTTCTCCTTGCGAGACATAGTGAAAAAGCTATTTGCTTAGATGGAGGTGACAAGAAACACTTACTGCAGTGCACTGACAAGCTAATTGCTACACAACACTGGGATGGTGTAAGCAGCTTGCAAAGTGATAGAAAACAGTACCTTTCCACTCTCCTGCCTTTTCCATTTATATTAATACTCGAAAGGAAGCAATTTTGGACAACAGTCGTTTGCTTCTTGGAAAGCACTCTGCAGCCTTGCGTGCAACCTCTAGAACAAGATGGAAGATGTTTTCTGAACAGACACACTTTCTCATTAAGAGATATAGTAAAAAAGCTTTTTGCTTAGATGTATGTGACAATAGGCACTTGCGAGAGTGCACTACAAGTGTAATCTCTGCACAAGACTGGGATTGTGTGCCCAGCTTGCAAACTGATATGAAACAGTACTTTTCCACTCTCTTGCCTTTCCTTTCACATTAATACTGGAAAGGAAGGCGTTTTGGACAACTTTTGTTTTCTTGTTGCAGAACACTCTGCAGAGCTGCGTGCAACCTCAGGAACAGGAAGGAAGATGTTTTCTGAACTGGGACACTCTCTCCCTGCAGGATACATTGAAAAACTTGTTTGCTGAGATGTAGGTGGCAAGAGGAACTTACCACAGTGCAGTGCAAAGGTAAAGGCTGCACAACACAAGCATTTTGTAAGCAGTTTGCAAACTGAGCGATAACAGTACCTTTCCACTCTGCTGCATTTTCCTTTCCCAGTACAATACGAATTTTAGGGGGTTTGAAAAACTTTCTTTTACTTCTTGTGAAACACTCTGCAGACCTTCTTGTACCCTTTTTAAAACGATGGGAGCTGTTTTCTGAACAGGCAAAGTTTTTCCTTAGGAGATACAATGAAAAAGCTCTTTGCTTAGATGTAGGTGACTAGAGGCACTTGCTAGAGTGCACTGCAAGTGTAATCTCTGCACAAGACTGGGATTGTGTACCCAGCTTGCAAACTGATATGAAACAGTACTTTTCCACTCTCTTGCCTTTCCTTTCACATTAATACTGGAATGGAAGGCGTTTTGGACAACTTTTGTTTTCTTGTTGCAGAACACTCTGCAGAGCTGCGTGCGACCTCTAGAACACGATGGAAGATGTTTTCTGAACTGGGACACTCTCTTCCTGCGGGATACAGTGAAAACCCTATTTGCTGAGATGTAGGTGGCAAGAGGAACTTACTACAGTGCACTGCAAAAGTAAAAGCTGCACAACACTGGCATTTTGTAAGCAGCTTGCAAACTGAGAGAAAACAGTACCTTTCCACTCTCCTGCCTTTTCCATTCCCAGTTACATTCCAATGTTAGCAGTTTTGGACAACTTTCTTTCTCTTCTTGCAAAACAATCTGCAGACGTGTGTGCAAGCTCTAGGACTCGAAGAGAGATGTTTTCTGAACAGGAACATTTTTCTCCTTGCGAGACATAGTGAAAAAGCTTTTTGCTTAGATATAGGTGACAAGACGCACTATCTAGAGTGCACTGCAAAGCCAATTGCTGCACAACACTGGCATTGTGTAAGCAGCTTGCAGTCTGAGAGAAAAAAGTATCTTTCCGCTCTCCTGCCTTTTCCAGTTCCAGGAACATTCGGATGGGTGGCGTTTTGGACAAGTTTCTTTTTCTTGTTGCTAAACGCTCTGCAGACCTGCGTGCAACCTCTACAACAGGAGGGGAGATATTTTCTGAACAGACACAGTTTCTCCTTGCGACACATAGTGCAAAAGCCTTTTGCTAACATGTAGCCGGCAGGGGACGCTACAGACCAGGTAACGAAGCACTGCAAAGTTAAAAGCCGCTGCCGGGCGTCTTCGGCACTAGCTGTGCTCCGAAGCACACCGCGACCCGCCCACAGCCCTTAAACGGGAACCGTGCTTTTCGCGCCAAAAAAAACCGTCTTCTCCACCGGGACACAGAGACTGCGGCAGCATCTGAGCGGCGAACAACGTGCCCGCACAACACTGGGATCGGGTAAGCAGCTTGCAAACTGGTAGAACACAGTACCTATCAACTCTCCTGCCTTCTCCATTCCCAGTAACTTTCAAATTGAATGCGTTTGGCACAATGTTCGTTTTCGTGTTGCAGTACACTCTGCAGACCTGCGTGCGACCTCAGGGACACGATGGAAGATGTTTTTTAAACTGGAACACTCTCTCCCTGCGGGATACAGTGAAAAACCTTTTTGCTTAGATATAGGTGAGTAGAGGCACTTGCTACAGTGCACTGCAAAGGTAATGGCTGCACAACACTTGCCTTGTGTGCACAGTTTCTAAACTGATAGAACACAGTACACCTGCACTCTCCTGCATTTTCCTTTCCCAGTGAAATTCGAATCGAAGGGGTTTGGACAACTTTCCTTTACTTCTTGCAAAACACTCTGCAGACCTTCTTGTACCTTCTAAAACACCACGGGATATGTTTTCTAAACAGACACACTTTCTCCTTAAGAGATATAGTACAAAAGCTTTTTGCTTAGATGCAAGTGACAATAGGCACTTGCTACAGTGCACTGCAAATGTAATGGCTGCACAAAACTGGCATTTTGTAAGCAGCTTGCAAACTGAGAGAAAACTGTACCTTTCCACTCTCCTGCATTTTCCTTTCCCAGTACAATTTGAATCGAAGGTGTTTGGGACAACTTTCTTTTACTTCTTGCAAAACACTCTGCAGACATTCTTGTACCCTTTAAAAAACCATGGGAGCTGTTTTCTCAACAGGCAAAGTTTCTCTTTAGGAGATACAGTTAAAAAGCTATTTGCTTAAACGTAGGTTACTCTAGGATCTTGCTACAGTGCACTGCAAAGGTAATGGCTGCACAACACTTGCATTGTGGCACAGTTTGCAAACTGATAGAAAACAGTACTCCGGCACTCCCCTGGATTTTCCTTTCCCAGTGAAATTCGAATCGAAGGGGTTTTGGACAACTTCCTTTTACTTCTTGCAAAACACTCTGCAGACCTACTTGTACATTCTAAAACATCATGGGAGATGTTTTCTGAGAAGGCAGAGTTTCACCTTGCAAGATATTGTGAAAAAGGAATTTGCTTAGATGTAGGTGACAATAGGCACTTGCTACAGTGCACTGCAAATGTAATGGCTGCACAACACTGGCATTTTGTAAGCAGCTTGCAAACTGAGAGATAACAGGACCTTTCCACTCTGCTGCATTTTCCTTTCCCAGTACAATTCGAATTTTAGGGGTTTTGGACAACTTTCTTTTACTTCTTGCAAAACACTCTTGTACCCTTTTCCAAACGATGGGAGCTGTTTTCTCAACAGGCAATGTTTCTCCTTGCAAGACATTGTGAAAAAGCTATTTGCTTAGATATAGGTGTCTAGAGGCACTTGCTACAGTGCACTGCAAAGGTAATGGCTGCACAACACTTGCATTGTGGCACAGTTTGCAAACTGATAGAAAACAGTACCTTTCCACTCTCCTGCATTTTCCTTTCCCAGTACAATTTGAATCGATGGGCTTTTGGACAACTTTCTATTACTTCTTGCAAAACACTCTGCAGACCTTCTTGTACCCTTTTCATAAAACATGGGAGATATTTTCTCAGCAGGCAGAGTTGCTCCTTGCAAGACATTGTGAAAAAGGAATTTGTCTAGATGTAGGTGACAGTAGGCACTTGCTAGAGTGCACTGCAAATGTAATGTCTGCACAAAACTGGGATTGTGTACCCAGCTTGCAAACTGATATGAAACAGTACTTTTCCACTCTCGTGCCTTTCCTTTCACATTAATCCTCGAAAGGAAGGCGTTTTGGACAACTTTCCTTTTCTTGTTGCAGAACACTCTGCTGACCTGCGTGCGACCTCTAGAACAAGATGGAAGATGTTTTCTGAACTGGGACACTCTCTTCCTGCGGGATACAGTGAAAAACCTATTTGCTTACATGTAGGTGGCAAGAGGAACATACTACAGTGCACTGCAAAGGTAAAAGTTGCAAAACACTGGCATTTTGTATGCAGCTTACAAACTGAGAGATAACAGTACCTTTCCACTCTACTGCATTTTCCTTTCCCAGGAGAATTCGAATTTTAGGGGGTTTGAAAAACTTTCTTTTACTTCTTGCGAAACACTCTGCAGACCTTCTTGTACCCTTTTAAAAACGATGGGAGCTGTTTTCTCAACAGGCAAAGTTTCTCCTTAGGAAATACAGTGAAAAAGCTATTTGCTTAGATGTGGGTGACTAGAGGCACTTGCTAGAGTGCACTACAAGTGTAATCTCTGCACAAGACTGGGATTGTGTGCCCAGCTTGCAAACTGATATGAAACAGTACTTTTCCACTCTCTTGCCTTTCCACTCACATTAATACTGGAAAGGAAGGCGTTTTGGACAACTTTCTTTTTCTTGTTGCAAAACCCACTGCAGCCCTCTGTGCAACTTCTAGAACACGATAGGAGATGTTTAGTGAGGAGGAACGTTTTGTCCTTGCGAGACATAGTGAAAAAGCTATTTGCTTAGATGTAGGTGACAAGAAACACTTACTGCAGTGCACTGACAAGCTAATTGCTACACAACACGGGGATGGTGTAAGCAGCTTGCAAAGTGATAGAAAACAGTACCTTTCCACTCTCCTGCCTTTCCATTCACATTAATACTTGAAAGGAAGGCGTCTTAGACAACTTTCTTTTTCTTGTTGCAAAACCCTCTGCAGCCCTCTGTGCAACTTCTAGAACACGATAGGAGATGTTTAGTGAGGAGGAACGTTTTCCCCTTGCGAGACATAGTGAAAAAGCTATTTGCTTAGATGTAGGTGACAAGAAACACTTACTGCAGTGCACTGACAAGGTAATTGCTACACAACACGGGGATGGTGTAAGCAGCTTGCAAAGTGATAGAAAACAGTACCTTTCCACTCTCCTGCCTTTCCACTCACATTAATACTTGAAAGGAAGGCGTCTTAGATGACTTTCTTTTTCTTGTTGCAAAACCCTCTGCAGCCCTCTGTGCAACTTCTAGAACACGATAGGAGATGTTTAGTGAGGAGGAACGTTTTCTCCTTGCGAGACATAGTGAAAAAGATATTTGCTTACATGTAGGTGACAAGAAACACTTACTGCAGTGCACTGACAAGCTAATTGCTACACAACACTGGGATGGTGTAAGCAGCTTGCAAAGTGATAGAAAACAGTACCTTTCCACTCTCCTGCCTTTCCACTCACATTAATACTTGAAAGGAAGGCGTCTTAGACAACTTTCTTTTTCTTGTTGCAAAACCCTCTGCAGCCCTCTGTGCAACTTCTAGAACACGATAGGAAATGTTTAGTGAGCAGGAAGGTTTTCTCCTTGCGAGACATAGTGAAAAAGCTATTTGCTTAGATGTAGGTGACAAGAAACACTTACTGCAGTGCACTGACAAGCTAATTGCTACACAACACGGGGATGGTGTAAGCAGCTTGCAAAGTGATAGAAAACAGTACCTTTCCACTCTCCTGCCTTTCCATTCACATTAATACTTGAAAGGAAGGCATCTTAGACAACTTTCTTTTTCTTGTTACAGAACACACTGCAGCCCTCAGTGCAACTTCTAGAACATGATAGGAGATGTTTAGTGAGCAAGAAGGTTTTCTCCTTGCGAGACATAGTGAAAAAGCTATTTGCTTAGATGTAGGTGACAAGAAACTTACTGCAGTGCACTGAAAATGTAACTGCTACACAGCACTGCGATTGTGTTAGCAGCCTGCAAAGTGCTAGAAAACAGTACTTTCCCACTCTCTTGCCTTTCCCTTCACATTAATACTTGAAAGGAAGGCATCTTAGGCAACTTCTTTTTCTTGCTGCAAAACACACTGCAGCCCTCTGTGCAACTTCTAGAACACGATAGGAAATGTTTAGTGAGCAGGAAGGTTTTCTCCTTGCGAGACATAGTGAAAAAGCTATTTGCTTAGATGTAGGTGACAAGAAACACTTACTGCAGTGCACTGAAAAGCTAACTGCTACACAGCACTGCGATTGTGTTAGCAGCCTGCAAAGTGCTAGAAAACAGTACTTTCCCACTCTCTTGCCTTTCCCTTCACATTAATACTTGAAAGGAAGGCATCTTAGACAACTTTCTTTTTCTTGTGTCAAAAAACTCTGCAGCCCTCTCTGCAACATCTACAACACGATGGAAGTTGTTTAGTGAGCAGGAAGGTTTTCTCCTTGCGAGACATAGTGAAAAAGCTTTTTGCTTAGATGTAGGTGACAAGAAACACTTACTGCAGTGCACTGAACAGCTAACTGCTACACAGCACTAGGACTGTGTTAGCAGCGTGCAAAGTGCTAGAAAACAGTACTTTCCCACTCTCTTGCCTTTCCCTTCACATTAATACTTGAAAGGAAGGCATCTTAGACAACTTTCTTTTTCTTGCTGCAAAACACACTGCAGAAGTCTGTGCAACTTCTAGAACACGATAGGAAATGTTTAGTGAGCAGGAAGGTTTTCTCCTTGCGAGACATAGTGAAAAAGCTTTTTGCTTAGATGTAGGTGACAAGAAACACTTACTGCAGTGCACTGAGCAGCTAACTGCTACACAGCACTAGGATTGTGTTAGCGGCTTGCAAAGTGCTAGAAAACAGTACTTTCCCACTCTCTTGCCTTTCCCTTCACATTAATACTTGAAAGCAAGGCGTCTTAGACAACTTTCTTTTACATTTTGCAAAACACACTGCAGCCCTCTGTGCAACTTCTACAACACGATGGAAGTTGTTTAGTGAGAAGCAACGTTTTCCCCTTGCGAGACAAAGTGAAAAAGCTATTTGCTCAGATGTAGGTATCAAGAAACACTTACTGCAGTGCACTGACAAGCTTATTGCTACACAGAGCTGCGATTGTGTTAGCAGCTTGCAAAGTGCTAGAAAACAGTACTTTCCCACTCTCTTGCCTTTCCCTTCACATTAATACTTGAAAGGAAGGCATCTTAGACAACTTTCTTTTTCTTGTTACAGAACACACTGCAGCCCTCTGTGAAACTTCTAGAACACGATAAGAGATGTTTAGTGAGCAAGAAGGTTTTCTCCTTGCGAGACATAGTGAAAAAGCTATTTGCTCAGATGTAGGTATCAAGAAACACTTACTGCCGTGCACTGACAAGCTAATTGCTACACAGCACTGCGATTGTGTTAGCAGCTCTCAAAGTGCTAGAAAACAGTACTTTCCCACTCTCTTGCCTTTCCCTTCACATTAATACTTGAAAGGAAGGCGTCTTAGACAACTTTCTTTTTCTTGCTGCAAAACAGTCTGCAGCCCTCTGTGCAACCTGTACAGCACGATGGAAGTTGTTTAATGAGCAGGAACATTTTCTCCTAGTGAGAGATAGTGAAAAAGCTTTTTGCTTAGATGTAGGTTACCACAGGCAGTTACTGCAGTGCACTTCAAAGCTAATAGATGCACAACACTGGGATTGTGTGCCCAGCTTGCAAAGTGATAGAAAACAGTACCTTTCCACTCTTCCTGCCTTTTCCATGCACATTACTATTCGAATGGAAAGAATTTTAGACAACTTTCTTTGGCTTCTTGCAAAACACTCTGCACACCTGCCTGCAATCTCTAGAAGTCGATGGGAGATATTTTCTGAACTGGCTCAGTTTCTCTTTGCAAGACATGGGGAAAAAGCAATTTGCTTAGATATAGGTGAAAAGAGGCACCTACTACAGTGCACTGCAAGCTAATTGCTGCACAACACGCAGATTGTGTAAGCAGGTTGCAAACTGATAGAAAACAGTACCTCTCCCTTCTCCTGCCTTTTCTATTCACATTTCTATTTGAATGCAAGGCGTTTTAGACAACTTTCTTTTGCTTCTTGCAAAACACTCTGCACACCTGCCTGCAATCTCTAGAACTCGATGGGAGATGTTTTCTGAACTGGCTCAGTTTCTCCTTGCGAGACATGGGGAAAAAGCAATTTGCTTAGATGCAGGTGAAAAGAGGCACCTACTACAGTGCACTGAAAAACTAATTGCTGCACAACTCTGGGATTGTGTAAGCAGCTTACAAACAGATAGAAAACAGCACCTTTCCACTCTCCTGCCTTTTCCATTCGCATTACTATTCGAATGGCAGCAGTTTTGGACAACTTTCTTTTGCTTCTTGCAAAACACTCTGCACACCTCCGTGCAACTTCTAGAAAAAATGAGAGTTGTTTTCTGAACTGGTACAGTTTCTCCTGAAGAGATATAATGCAAACGCTACTGGCTTAGATGTAGTAACAATAGGCAATTATTACAGTGCACTGCAAAGTCAATCGTAGTATAACACTGGGATTGTGTGTCCAGCTTGCAAACTGGTAGAAAACAGTACCTATCCGCTCTCCTGCATTTTCCCTTTCCAGGAACATTCGAATTGATGGCTTTTTTGGACAAGTTACTTTTTCTTGTTGCAAAACCCTCTGCAGACCTGCCTGCAACCTCTAGAGCACGATGGGAGGTTTTTTGTGAACAGACACAGTTTCTCCTGGCGAGACATAATGAAAAAGCTTTTTGCTAAGGTGTAGCCGGCAGGAGACGCTAAAGACCAGGAGACGGAGCACTGTGCCTTTAAGCGCCGCTTCCGGGTGTCTGTCGGCCGTAGCTGTTCTCCGGAGCACGCCGCGATCTGCGTAACGACACCAGATTCTTCGCGCCAAGAAGCGTCTTCTCCTTCTCCGGGAAACAGAGACTGCGGCAGCTTCTGAACGGCGAACTACGAAGCGGCACAAAACTGGGATTGGGTAAGCAGCTTTCAAAGTGATAAAAAACAGTACTTTCCCACTCTCTTGCCTTTCCCTTCACAATAATACTTGAAAGGAAGGCGTCTTAGACAAGTTTCTTTTTCTTCTTACAGAACACACTGCAGCCCTCTGTGCAACTTTTAGAACACGATAGGAGATGTTTAGTGAGGGGGAAGGTTTTCTCCTTGCTAGACAGAGGGATAAAGCTATTTGCTTAGATGTAGGTGACAAGAAACACTTACTGCAGTGCACTGAAAATGTAACTGCTACACAGCACTGCGATTGTGTTACCAGCCTGCAAAGTGCTAGAAAACAGTACTTTCCCACTCTCTTGCCTTTCCCTTCACATTAATACTTGAAAGGAAGGCATCTTAGACAACTTTCTTTTTCTTGTTACAGAACACACTGCAGCCCTCTGTGCAACTTCTAGAACACGATAGGAAATGTTTAGTGAGCAGGAAGGTTTTCTCCTTGCGAGACATAGTGAAAAAGCTATTTGCTTAGATGTAGGTGAGAAGAAACACTTACTGCAGTGCACTGAAAAACTAACTGCTACAGAGCTCTGCGATTGTGTTAGCAGCCTGCAAAGTGCTAGAAAACAGTACTTTCCCACTCTCTTGCCTTTCCCTTCACATTAATACTTGAAAGGAAGGCGTCTTAGACAACTTTCTTTTTCTTGTGTCAAAAAACTCTGCAGCCCTCTGTGCAACTTCTACAACACGATGGAAGTTGTTTAGTGAGCAGGAAGGTTTTCTCCTTGCGAGACATAGTGAAAAAGCTATTTGCTCAGATGTAGGTATCAAGAAACACTTACTGCCGTGCACTGACAAGCTAATTGCTACACAGCACTGCGATTGTGTTAGCAGCTCTCAAAGTGCTAGAAAACAGTACTTTCCCACTCTCTTGCCTTTCCCTTCACATTAATACTTGAAAGGAAGGCGTCTTAGACAACTTTCTTTTTCTTGCTGCAAAACAGTCTGCAGCCCTCTGTGCAACCTGTACAGCACGATGGAAGTTGTTTAATGAGCAGGAACATTTTCTCCTAGTGAGAGATAGTGAAAAAGCTTTTTGCTTAGATGTAGGTTACCACAGGCAGTTACTGCAGTGCACTTCAAAGCTAATAGATGCACAACACTGGGATTGTGTGCCCAGCTTGCAAAGTGATAGAAAACAGTACCTTTCCACTCTTCCTGCCTTTTCCATGCACATTACTATTCGAATGGAAAGAATTTTAGACAACTTTCTTTGGCTTCTTGCAAAACACTCTGCACACCTGCCTGCAATCTCTAGAAGTCGATGGGAGATATTTTCTGAACTGGCTCAGTTTCTCTTTGCAAGACATGGGGAAAAAGCAATTTGCTTAGATATAGGTGAAAAGAGGCACCTACTACAGTGCACTGCAAGCTAATTGCTGCACAACACGCAGATTGTGTAAGCAGGTTGCAAACTGATAGAAAACAGTACCTCTCCCTTCTCCTGCCTTTTCTATTCACATTTCTATTTGAATGCAAGGCGTTTTAGACAACTTTCTTTTGCTTCTTGCAAAACACTCTGCACACCTGCCTGCAATCTCTAGAACTCGATGGGAGATGTTTTCTGAACTGGCTCAGTTTCTCCTTGCGAGACATGGGGAAAAAGCAATTTGCTTAGATGCAGGTGAAAAGAGGCACCTACTACAGTGCACTGAAAAACTAATTGCTGCACAACTCTGGGATTGTGTAAGCAGCTTACAAACAGATAGAAAACAGCACCTTTCCACTCTCCTGCCTTTTCCATTCGCATTACTATTCGAATGGCAGCAGTTTTGGACAACTTTCTTTTGCTTCTTGCAAAACACTCTGCACACCTCCGTGCAACTTCTAGAAAAAATGAGAGTTGTTTTCTGAACTGGTACAGTTTCTCCTGAAGAGATATAATGCAAACGCTACTGGCTTAGATGTAGTAACAATAGGCAATTATTACAGTGCACTGCAAAGTCAATCGTAGTATAACACTGGGATTGTGTGTCCAGCTTGCAAACTGGTAGAAAACAGTACCTATCCGCTCTCCTGCATTTTCCCTTTCCAGGAACATTCGAATTGATGGCTTTTTTGGACAAGTTACTTTTTCTTGTTGCAAAACCCTCTGCAGACCTGCCTGCAACCTCTAGAGCACGATGGGAGGTTTTTTGTGAACAGACACAGTTTCTCCTGGCGAGACATAATGAAAAAGCTTTTTGCTAAGGTGTAGCCGGCAGGAGACGCTAAAGACCAGGAGACGGAGCACTGTGCCTTTAAGCGCCGCTTCCGGGTGTCTGTCGGCCGTAGCTGTTCTCCGGAGCACGCCGCGATCTGCGTAACGACACCAGATTCTTCGCGCCAAGAAGCGTCTTCTCCTTCTCCGGGAAACAGAGACTGCGGCAGCTTCTGAACGGCGAACTACGAAGCGGCACAAAACTGGGATTGGGTAAGCAGCTTTCAAAGTGATAAAAAACAGTACTTTCCCACTCTCTTGCCTTTCCCTTCACAATAATACTTGAAAGGAAGGCGTCTTAGACAAGTTTCTTTTTCTTCTTACAGAACACACTGCAGCCCTCTGTGCAACTTCTAGAACACGATAGGAGATGTTTAGTGAGCAAGAAGGTTTTCTCCTTGCTAGACAGAGGGATAAAGCTATTTGCTTAGATGTAGGTGACAAGAAACACTTACTGCAGTGCACTGAAAATGTAACTGCTACACAGCACTGCGATTGTGTTAGCAGCCTGCAAAGTGCTAGAAAACAGTACTTTCCCACTCTCTTGCCTTTCCCTTCACATTAATACTTGAAAGGAAGGCATCTTAGACAACTTTCTTTTTCTTCCTGCAAAACACACTGCAGCCCTCTGTGCAACTTCTAGAACACGATAGGAAATGTTTAGTGAGCAGGAAGGTTTTCTCCTTGCGAGACATAGTGAAAAAGCTTTTTGCTTAGATGTAGGTGACAAGAAACACTTACTGCAGTGCACTGAACAGCTAACTGCTACACAGCACTAGGACTGTGTTAGCAGCGTGCAAAGTGCTAGAAAACAGTACTTTCCCACTCTCTTGCCTTTCCCTTCACATTAATACTTGAAAGGAAGGCATCTTAGACAACTTTCTTTTTCTTGCTGCAAAACACACTGCAGACCTCTGTGCAACTTCTAGAACACGATAGGAAATGTTTAGTGAGCAGGAAGGTTTTCTCCTTGCGAGACATAGTGAAAAAGCTTTTTGCTTAGATGTAGGTGACAAGAAACACTTACTGCAGTGCACTGAGCAGCTAACTGCTACACAGCACTAGGATTGTGTTAGCAGCTTGCAAAGTGCTAGAAAACAGTACCTTTCCACTCTCCTGCCTTTCCATTCACATTAATACTTGAAAGGAAGGCGTCTTAGACAACTTTCTTTTTCTTGTTGCAAAACCCTCTGCAGCCCTCTGTGCAACTTCTAGAACACGATAGGAGATGTTTAGTGAGGAGGAACGTTTTCTCCTTGCGAGACATAGTGAAAAAGCTATTTGCTTAGATGGAGGTGACAAGAAACACTTACTGCAGTGCACTGACAAGCTAATTGCTACACAACACTGGGATGGTGTAAGCAGCTTGCAAAGTGATAGAAAACAGTACCTTTCCACTCTCCTGCCTTTTCCATTTATATTAATACTCGAAAGGAAGCAATTTTGGACAACAGTCGTTTGCTTCTTGGAAAGCACTCTGCAGCCTTGCGTGCAACCTCTAGAACAAGATGGAAGATGTTTTCTGAACAGACACACTTTCTCATTAAGAGATATAGTAAAAAAGCTTTTTGCTTAGATGTATGTGACAATAGGCACTTGCGAGAGTGCACTACAAGTGTAATCTCTGCACAAGACTGGGATTGTGTGCCCAGCTTGCAAACTGATATGAAACAGTACTTTTCCACTCTCTTGCCTTTCCTTTCACATTAATACTGGAAAGGAAGGCGTTTTGGACAACTTTTGTTTTCTTGTTGCAGAACACTCTGCAGAGCTGCGTGCAACCTCAGGAACAGGAAGGAAGATGTTTTCTGAACTGGGACACTCTCTCCCTGCAGGATACATTGAAAAACTTGTTTGCTGAGATGTAGGTGGCAAGAGGAACTTACCACAGTGCAGTGCAAAGGTAAAGGCTGCACAACACAAGCATTTTGTAAGCAGTTTGCAAACTGAGCGATAACAGTACCTTTCCACTCTGCTGCATTTTCCTTTCCCAGTACAATACGAATTTTAGGGGGTTTGAAAAACTTTCTTTTACTTCTTGTGAAACACTCTGCAGACCTTCTTGTACCCTTTTTAAAACGATGGGAGCTGTTTTCTGAACAGGCAAAGTTTTTCCTTAGGAGATACAATGAAAAAGCTCTTTGCTTAGATGTAGGTGACTAGAGGCACTTGCTAGAGTGCACTGCAAGTGTAATCTCTGCACAAGACTGGGATTGTGTACCCAGCTTGCAAACTGATATGAAACAGTACTTTTCCACTCTCTTGCCTTTCCTTTCACATTAATACTGGAATGGAAGGCGTTTTGGACAACTTTTGTTTTCTTGTTGCAGAACACTCTGCAGAGCTGCGTGCGACCTCTAGAACACGATGGAAGATGTTTTCTGAACTGGGACACTCTCTTCCTGCGGGATACAGTGAAAACCCTATTTGCTGAGATGTAGGTGGCAAGAGGAACTTACTACAGTGCACTGCAAAAGTAAAAGCTGCACAACACTGGCATTTTGTAAGCAGCTTGCAAACTGAGAGAAAACAGTACCTTTCCACTCTCCTGCCTTTTCCATTCCCAGTTACATTCCAATGTTAGCAGTTTTGGACAACTTTCTTTCTCTTCTTGCAAAACAATCTGCAGACGTGTGTGCAAGCTCTAGGACTCGAAGAGAGATGTTTTCTGAACAGGAACATTTTTCTCCTTGCGAGACATAGTGAAAAAGCTTTTTGCTTAGATATAGGTGACAAGACGCACTATCTAGAGTGCACTGCAAAGCCAATTGCTGCACAACACTGGCATTGTGTAAGCAGCTTGCAGTCTGAGAGAAAAAAGTATCTTTCCGCTCTCCTGCCTTTTCCAGTTCCAGGAACATTCGGATGGGTGGCGTTTTGGACAAGTTTCTTTTTCTTGTTGCTAAACGCTCTGCAGACCTGCGTGCAACCTCTACAACAGGAGGGGAGATATTTTCTGAACAGACACAGTTTCTCCTTGCGACACATAGTGCAAAAGCCTTTTGCTAACATGTAGCCGGCAGGGGACGCTACAGACCAGGTAACGAAGCACTGCAAAGTTAAAAGCCGCTGCCGGGCGTCTTCGGCACTAGCTGTGCTCCGAAGCACACCGCGACCCGCCCACAGCCCTTAAACGGGAACCGTGCTTTTCGCGCCAAAAAAAACCGTCTTCTCCACCGGGACACAGAGACTGCGGCAGCATCTGAGCGGCGAACAACGTGCCCGCACAACACTGGGATCGGGTAAGCAGCTTGCAAACTGGTAGAACACAGTACCTATCAACTCTCCTGCCTTCTCCATTCCCAGTAACTTTCAAATTGAATGCGTTTGGCACAATGTTCGTTTTCGTGTTGCAGTACACTCTGCAGACCTGCGTGCGACCTCAGGGACACGATGGAAGATGTTTTTTAAACTGGAACACTCTCTCCCTGCGGGATACAGTGAAAAACCTTTTTGCTTAGATATAGGTGAGTAGAGGCACTTGCTACAGTGCACTGCAAAGGTAATGGCTGCACAACACTTGCCTTGTGTGCACAGTTTCTAAACTGATAGAACACAGTACACCTGCACTCTCCTGCATTTTCCTTTCCCAGTGAAATTCGAATCGAAGGGGTTTGGACAACTTTCCTTTACTTCTTGCAAAACACTCTGCAGACCTTCTTGTACCTTCTAAAACACCACGGGATATGTTTTCTAAACAGACACACTTTCTCCTTAAGAGATATAGTACAAAAGCTTTTTGCTTAGATGCAAGTGACAATAGGCACTTGCTACAGTGCACTGCAAATGTAATGGCTGCACAAAACTGGCATTTTGTAAGCAGCTTGCAAACTGAGAGAAAACTGTACCTTTCCACTCTCCTGCATTTTCCTTTCCCAGTACAATTTGAATCGAAGGTGTTTGGGACAACTTTCTTTTACTTCTTGCAAAACACTCTGCAGACATTCTTGTACCCTTTAAAAAACCATGGGAGCTGTTTTCTCAACAGGCAAAGTTTCTCTTTAGGAGATACAGTTAAAAAGCTATTTGCTTAAACGTAGGTTACTCTAGGATCTTGCTACAGTGCACTGCAAAGGTAATGGCTGCACAACACTTGCATTGTGGCACAGTTTGCAAACTGATAGAAAACAGTACTCCGGCACTCCCCTGGATTTTCCTTTCCCAGTGAAATTCGAATCGAAGGGGTTTTGGACAACTTCCTTTTACTTCTTGCAAAACACTCTGCAGACCTACTTGTACATTCTAAAACATCATGGGAGATGTTTTCTGAGAAGGCAGAGTTTCACCTTGCAAGATATTGTGAAAAAGGAATTTGCTTAGATGTAGGTGACAATAGGCACTTGCTAGAGTGCACTGCAAATGTAATGGCTGCACAACACTGGCATTTTGTAAGCAGCTTGCAAACTGAGAGATAACAGGACCTTTCCACTCTGCTGCATTTTCCTTTCCCAGTACAATTCGAATTTTAGGGGTTTTGGACAACTTTCTTTTACTTCTTGCAAAACACTCTTGTACCCTTTTCCAAACGATGGGAGCTGTTTTCTCAACAGGCAATGTTTCTCCTTGCAAGACATTGTGAAAAAGCTATTTGCTTAGATATAGGTGTCTAGAGGCACTTGCTACAGTGCACTGCAAAGGTAATGGCTGCACAACACTTGCATTGTGGCACAGTTTGCAAACTGATAGAAAACAGTACCTTTCCACTCTCCTGCATTTTCCTTTCCCAGTACAATTTGAATCGATGGGCTTTTGGACAACTTTCTATTACTTCTTGCAAAACACTCTGCAGACCTTCTTGTACCCTTTTCATAAAACATGGGAGATATTTTCTCAGCAGGCAGAGTTGCTCCTTGCAAGACATTGTGAAAAAGGAATTTGTCTAGATGTAGGTGACAGTAGGCACTTGCTAGAGTGCACTGCAAATGTAATGTCTGCACAAAACTGGGATTGTGTACCCAGCTTGCAAACTGATATGAAACAGTACTTTTCCACTCTCGTGCCTTTCCTTTCACATTAATCCTCGAAAGGAAGGCGTTTTGGACAACTTTCCTTTTCTTGTTGCAGAACACTCTGCTGACCTGCGTGCGACCTCTAGAACAAGATGGAAGATGTTTTCTGAACTGGGACACTCTCTTCCTGCGGGATACAGTGAAAAACCTATTTGCTTACATGTAGGTGGCAAGAGGAACATACTACAGTGCACTGCAAAGGTAAAAGTTGCAAAACACTGGCATTTTGTATGCAGCTTACAAACTGAGAGATAACAGTACCTTTCCACTCTACTGCATTTTCCTTTCCCAGGACAATTCCAATTTTAGGGGGTTTGAAAAACTTTCTTTTACTTCTTGCGAAACACTCTGCAGACCTTCTTGTACCCTTTTAAAAACGATGGGAGCTGTTTTCTCAACAGGCAAAGTTTCTCCTTAGGAAATACAGTGAAAAAGCTATTTGCTTAGATGTGGGTGACTAGAGGCACTTGCTAGAGTGCACTACAAGTGTAATCTCTGCACAAGACTGGGATTGTGTGCCCAGCTTGCAAACTGATATGAAACAGTACTTTTCCACTCTCTTGCCTTTCCACTCACATTAATACTGGAAAGGAAGGCGTTTTGGACAACTTTCTTTTTCTTGTTGCAAAACCCACTGCAGCCCTCTGTGCAACTTCTAGAACACGATAGGAGATGTTTAGTGAGGAGGAACGTTTTGTCCTTGCGAGACATAGTGAAAAAGCTATTTGCTTAGATGTAGGTGACAAGAAACACTTACTGCAGTGCACTGACAAGCTAATTGCTACACAACACGGGGATGGTGTAAGCAGCTTGCAAAGTGATAGAAAACAGTACCTTTCCACTCTCCTGCCTTTCCATTCACATTAATACTTGAAAGGAAGGCGTCTTAGACAACTTTCTTTTTCTTGTTGCAAAACCCTCTGCAGCCCTCTGTGCAACTTCTAGAACACGATAGGAGATGTTTAGTGAGGAGGAACGTTTTCCCCTTGCGAGACATAGTGAAAAAGCTATTTGCTTAGATGTAGGTGACAAGAAACACTTACTGCAGTGCACTGACAAGGTAATTGCTACACAACACGGGGATGGTGTAAGCAGCTTGCAAAGTGATAGAAAACAGTACCTTTCCACTCTCCTGCCTTTCCACTCACATTAATACTTGAAAGGAAGGCGTCTTAGACGACTTTCTTTTTCTTGTTGCAAAACCCTCTGCAGCCCTCTGTGCAACTTCTAGAACACGATAGGAGATGTTTAGTGAGGAGGAACGTTTTCTCCTTGCGAGACATAGTGAAAAAGATATTTGCTTACATGTAGGTGACAAGAAACACTTACTGCAGTGCACTGACAAGCTAATTGCTACACAACACTGGGATGGTGTAAGCAGCTTGCAAAGTGATAGAAAACAGTACCTTTCCACTCTCCTGCCTTTCCACTCACATTAATACTTGAAAGGAAGGCGTCTTAGACAACTTTCTTTTTCTTGTTGCAAAACCCTCTGCAGCCCTCTGTGCAACTTCTAGAACACGATAGGAAATGTTTAGTGAGCAGGAAGGTTTTCTCCTTGCGAGACATAGTGAAAAAGCTATTTGCTTAGATGTAGGTGACAAGAAACACTTACTGCAGTGCACTGACAAGCTAATTGCTACACAACACGGGGATGGTGTAAGCAGCTTGCAAAGTGATAGAAAACAGTACCTTTCCACTCTCCTGCCTTTCCATTCACATTAATACTTGAAAGGAAGGCATCTTAGACAACTTTCTTTTTCTTGTTACAGAACACACTGCAGCCCTCAGTGCAACTTCTAGAACACGATAGGAGATGTTTAGTGAGCAAGAAGGTTTTCTCCTTGCGAGACATAGTGAAAAAGCTATTTGCTTAGATGTAGGTGACAAGAAACACTTACTGCAGTGCACTGAAAATGTAACTGCTACACAGCACTGCGATTGTGTTAGCAGCCTGCAAAGTGCTAGAAAACAGTACTTTCCCACTCTCTTGCCTTTCCCTTCACATTAATACTTGAAAGGAAGGCATCTTAGGCAACTTCTTTTTCTTGCTGCAAAACACACTGCAGCCCTCTGTGCAACTTCTAGAACACGATAGGAAATGTTTAGTGAGCAGGAAGGTTTTCTCCTTGCGAGACATAGTGAAAAAGCTATTTGCTTAGATGTAGGTGACAAGAAACACTTACTGCAGTGCACTGAAAAGCTAACTGCTACACAGCACTGCGATTGTGTTAGCAGCCTGCAAAGTGCTAGAAAACAGTACTTTCCCACTCTCTTGCCTTTCCCTTCACATTAATACTTGAAAGGAAGGCATCTTAGACAACTTTCTTTTTCTTGTGTCAAAAAACTCTGCAGCCCTCTCTGCAACATCTACAACACGATGGAAGTTGTTTAGTGAGCAGGAAGGTTTTCTCCTTGCGAGACATAGTGAAAAAGCTTTTTGCTTAGATGTAGGTGACAAGAAACACTTACTGCAGTGCACTGAACAGCTAACTGCTACACAGCACTAGGACTGTGTTAGCAGCGTGCAAAGTGCTAGAAAACAGTACTTTCCCACTCTCTTGCCTTTCCCTTCACATTAATACTTGAAAGGAAGGCATCTTAGACAACTTTCTTTTTCTTGCTGCAAAACACACTGCAGACCTCTGTGCAACTTCTAGAACACGATAGGAAATGTTTAGTGAGCAGGAAGGTTTTCTCCTTGCGAGACATAGTGAAAAAGCTTTTTGCTTAGATGTAGGTGACAAGAAACACTTACTGCAGTGCACTGAGCAGCTAACTGCTACACAGCAGTAGGATTGTGTTAGCGGCTTGCAAAGTGCTAGAAAACAGTACTTTCCCACTCTCTTGCCTTTCCCTTCACATTAATACTTGAAAGCAAGGCGTCTTAGACAACTTTCTTTTACATTTTGCAAAACACACTGCAGCCCTCTGTGCAACTTCTACAACACGATGGAAGTTGTTTAGTGAGAAGCAACGTTTTCCCCTTGCGAGACAAAGTGAAAAAGCTATTTGCTCAGATGTAGGTATCAAGAAACACTTACTGCAGTGCACTGACAAGCTTATTGCTACACAGAGCTGCGATTGTGTTAGCAGCTTGCAAAGTGCTAGAAAACAGTACTTTCCCACTCTCTTGCCTTTCCCTTCACATTAATACTTGAAAGGAAGGCATCTTAGACAACTTTCTTTTTCTTGTTACAGAACACACTGCAGCCCTCTGTGAAACTTCTAGAACACGATAAGAGATGTTTAGTGAGCAAGAAGGTTTTCTCCTTGCGAGACATAGTGAAAAAGCTATTTGCTTAGATGTAGGTGACAAGAAACACTTACTGCAGTGCACTGAAATGCTAACTGCTACACAGCACTGCGATTGTGTTAGCAGCCTGCAAAGTGCTAGAAAACTGTACTTTCCAACTCTCTTGCCTTTCCATTCACATTAATACTTGAAAGGAAGGCATCTTAGACAACTTTCTTTTTCTTGTTACAGAACACACTGCAGCCCTCAGTGCAACTTCTAGAACACGATAGGAGATGTTTAGTGAGCAAGAAGGTTTTCTCCTTGCGAGACATAGTGAAAAAGCTATTTGCTTAGATGTAGGTGAGAAGAAACACTTACTGCAGTGCACTGAAAAACTAACTGCTACACAGCTCTGCGATTGTGTTAGCAGCCTGCAAAGTGCTAGAAAACAGTACTTTCCCACTCTCTTGCCTTTCCCTTCACATTAATACTTGAAAGGAAGGCGTCTTAGACAACTTTCTTTTTCTTGTGTCAAAAAACTCTGCAGCCCTCTGTGCAACTTCTACAACACGATGGAAGTTGTTTAGTGAGCAGGAAGGTTTTCTCCTTGCGAGACATAGTGAAAAAGCTATTTGCTCAGATGTAGGTATCAAGAAACACTTACTGCCGTGCACTGACAAGCTAATTGCTACACAGCACTGCGATTGTGTTAGCAGCTCTCAAAGTGCTAGAAAACAGTACTTTCCCACTCTCTTGCCTTTCCCTTCACATTAATACTTGAAAGGAAGGCGTCTTAGACAACTTTCTTTTTCTTGCTGCAAAACAGTCTGCAGCCCTCTGTGCAACCTGTACAGCACGATGGAAGTTGTTTAATGAGCAGGAACATTTTCTCCTAGTGAGAGATAGTGAAAAAGCTTTTTGCTTAGATGTAGGTTACCACAGGCAGTTACTGCAGTGCACTTCAAAGCTAATAGATGCACAACACTGGGATTGTGTGCCCAGCTTGCAAAGTGATAGAAAACAGTACCTTTCCACTCTTCCTGCCTTTTCCATGCACATTACTATTCGAATGGAAAGAATTTTAGACAACTTTCTTTGGCTTCTTGCAAAACACTCTGCACACCTGCCTGCAATCTCTAGAAGTCGATGGGAGATATTTTCTGAACTGGCTCAGTTTCTCTTTGCAAGACATGGGGAAAAAGCAATTTGCTTAGATATAGGTGAAAAGAGGCACCTACTACAGTGCACTGCAAGCTAATTGCTGCACAACACGCAGATTGTGTAAGCAGGTTGCAAACTGATAGAAAACAGTACCTCTCCCTTCTCCTGCCTTTTCTATTCACATTTCTATTTGAATGCAAGGCGTTTTAGACAACTTTCTTTTGCTTCTTGCAAAACACTCTGCACACCTGCCTGCAATCTCTAGAACTCGATGGGAGATGTTTTCTGAACTGGCTCAGTTTCTCCTTGCGAGACATGGGGAAAAAGCAATTTGCTTAGATGCAGGTGAAAAGAGGCACCTACTACAGTGCACTGAAAAACTAATTGCTGCACAACTCTGGGATTGTGTAAGCAGCTTACAAACAGATAGAAAACAGCACCTTTCCACTCTCCTGCCTTTTCCATTCGCATTACTATTCGAATGGCAGCAGTTTTGGACAACTTTCTTTTGCTTCTTGCAAAACACTCTGCACACCTCCGTGCAACTTCTAGAAAAAATGAGAGTTGTTTTCTGAACTGGTACAGTTTCTCCTGAAGAGATATAATGCAAACGCTACTGGCTTAGATGTAGTAACAATAGGCAATTATTACAGTGCACTGCAAAGTCAATCGTAGTATAACACTGGGATTGTGTGTCCAGCTTGCAAACTGGTAGAAAACAGTACCTATCCGCTCTCCTGCATTTTCCCTTTCCAGGAACATTCGAATTGATGGCTTTTTTGGACAAGTTACTTTTTCTTGTTGCAAAACCCTCTGCAGACCTGCCTGCAACCTCTAGAGCACGATGGGAGGTTTTTTGTGAACAGACACAGTTTCTCCTGGCGAGACATAATGAAAAAGCTTTTTGCTAAGGTGTAGCCGGCAGGAGACGCTAAAGACCAGGAGACGGAGCACTGTGCCTTTAAGCGCCGCTTCCGGGTGTCTGTCGGCCGTAGCTGTTCTCCGGAGCACGCCGCGATCTGCGTAACGACACCAGATTCTTCGCGCCAAGAAGCGTCTTCTCCTTCTCCGGGAAACAGAGACTGCGGCAGCTTCTGAACGGCGAACTACGAAGCGGCACAAAACTGGGATTGGGTAAGCAGCTTTCAAAGTGATAAAAAACAGTACTTTCCCACTCTCTTGCCTTTCCCTTCACAATAATACTTGAAAGGAAGGCGTCTTAGACAAGTTTCTTTTTCTTCTTACAGAACACACTGCAGCCCTCTGTGCAACTTCTAGAACACGATAGGAGATGTTTAGTGAGCAAGAAGGTTTTCTCCTTGCTAGACAGAGGGATAAAGCTATTTGCTTAGATGTAGGTGACAAGAAACACTTACTGCAGGGCACTGAAAATGTAACTGCTACACAGCACTGCGATTGTGTTACCAGCCTGCAAAGAGCTAGAAAACAGTACTTTCCCACTCTCTTGCCTTTCCATTCACATTAATACTTGAAAGGAAGGCATCTTAGACAACTTTCTTTTTCTTCCTGCAAAACACACTGCAGCCCTCTGTGCAACTTCTAGAACACGATAGGAAATGTTTAGTGAGCAGGAAGGTTTTCTCCTTGCGAGACATAGTGAAAAAGCTATTTGCTTAGATGTAGGTGACAAGAAACACTTACTGCAGTGGACTGAAAAGCTAACTGCTACACAGCACTGCGATTGTGTTAGCAGCTTGCAAAGTGCTAGAAAACAGTACTTTCCCACACTCTTGCCTTTCCCTTCACATTAATACTTGAAAGGAAGGCGTCTTAGACAACTTTCTTTTTCTTGTTGCAAAACCCTCTGCAGCCCTCTGTGCAACTTCTAGAACACGATAGGAGATGTTTAGTGAGGAGGAACGTTTTGTCCTTGCGAGACATAGTGAAAAAGCTATTTGCTTAGATGTAGGTGACAAGAAACACTTACTGCAGTGCACTGACAAGCTAATTGCTACACAACACTGGGATGGTGTAAGCAGCTTGCAAAGTGATAGAAAACAGTACCTTTCCACTCTCCTGCCTTTCCACTCACATTAATACTTGAAAGGAAGGCGTCTTAGACAACTTTCTTTTTCTTGTTGCAAAACCCTCTGCAGCCCTCTGTGCAACTTCTAGAACACGATAGGAGATGTTTAGTGAGGAGGAACGTTTTGTCCTTGCGAGACATAGTGAAAAAGCTATTTGCTTAGATGTAGGTGACAAGAAACACTTACTGCAGTGCACTGACAAGCTAATTGCTACACAACACTGGGATGGTGTAAGCAGCTTGCAAAGTGATAGAAAACAGTACCTTTCCACTCTCCTGCCTTTCCACTCACATTAATACTTGAAAGGAAGGCGTCTTAGACAACTTTCTTTTTCTTGTTGCAAAACCCTCTGCAGCCCTCTGTGCAACTTCTAGAACACGATAGGAGATGTTTAGTGAGGAGGAAGGTTTTCTCCTTGCGAGACATAGTGAAAAAGCTATTTGCTTAGATGTAGGTGACAAGAAACGCTTACTGCAGTGCACTGACAAGCTAATTGCTACACAACACGGGGATGGCGTAAGCAGCTTGCAAAGTGATAGAAAACAGTACCTTTCCACTCTCCTGCCTTTCCATTCACATTAATACTTGAAAGGAAGGCATCTTAGACAACTTTCTTTTTCTTGTTACAGAACACACTGCAGCCCTCTGTGCAACTTCTAGAACACGATAGGAAATGTTTAGTGAGCAGGAAGGTTTTCTCCTTGCGAGACATAGTGAAAAAGCTATTTGCTTAGATGTAGGTGACAAGAAACACTTACTGCAGTGCACTGAACAGCTAACTGCTACACAGCACTGCGATTGTGTTAGCAGCCTGCAAAGTGCTAGAAAACAGTACTTTCCCACTCTCTTGCCTTTCCCTTCACATTAATACTTGAAAGGAAGGCATCTTAGACAACTTTCTTTTTCTTGTGTCAAAAAACTCTGCAGCCCTCTCTGCAACATCTACAACACGATGGAAGTTGTTTAGTGAGCAGGAAGGTTTTCTCCTTGCGAGACATAGTGAAAAAGCTTTTTGCTTAGATGTAGGTGACAAGAAACACTTACTGCAGTGCACTGAACAGCTAACTGCTACAAAGCACTAGGACTGTGTTAGCAGCGTGCAAAGTGCTAGAAAACAGTACTTTCCCACTCTCTTGCCTTTCCCTTCACATTAATACTTGAAAGGAAGGCATCTTAGACAACTTTCTTTTTCTTGCTGCAAAACACACTGCAGCCCTCTGTGCAACTTCTAGAACACGATAGGAAATGTTTAGTGAGCAGGAAGGTTTTCTCCTTGCGAGACATAGTGAAAAAGCTATTTGCTTAGATGTAGGTGAGAAGAAACACTTACTGCAGTGCACTGAAAAACTAACTGCTACACAGCACTGCGATTGTGTTAGCAGCCTGCAAAGTGCTAGAAAACAGTACTTTCCCACTCTCTTGCCTTTCCCTTCACAATAATACTTGAAAGGAAGGCATCTTAGACAACTTTCTTTTTCTTGTGTCAAAAAACTCTGCAGCCCTCTCTGTAACATCTACAACACGATGGAAGTTGTTTAGTGAGCAGGAAGGTTTTCTCCTTGCGAGACATAGTGAAAAAGCTTTTTGCTTAGATGTAGGTGACAAGAAACACTTACTGCAGTGCACTGAACAGCTAACTGCTACACAGCACTAGGACTGTGTTAGCAGCGTGCAAAGTGCTAGAAAACAGTACTTTCCCACTCTCTTGCCTTTCCCTTCACATTAATACTTGAAAGGAAGGCATCTTAGACAACTTTCTTTTTCTTGCTGCAAAACACACTGCAGCCCTCTGTGCAACTTCTAGAACACGATAGGAAATGTTTAGTGAGCAGGAAGGTTTTCTCCTTGCGAGACATAGTGAAAAAGCTTTTTGCTTAGATGTAGGTGACAAGAAACACTTACTGCAGTGCACTGAGCAGCTAACTGCTACACAGCACTAGGATTGTGTTAGCAGCTTGCAAAGTGCTAGAAAACAGTACTTTCCCACTCTCTTGCCTTTCCCTTCACATTAATACTTGAAAGCAAGGCGTCTTAGACAACTTTCTTTTACATTTTGCAAAACACACTGCAGCCCTCTGTGCAACTTCTACAACACGATGGAAGTTGTTTAGTGAGAAGCAACGTTTTCCCCTTGCGAGACAAAGTGAAAAAGCTATTTGCTCAGATGTAGGTATCAAGAAACACTTACTGCAGTGCACTGACAAGCTAATTGCTACACAGCGCTGCGATTGTGTTAGCAGCTTGCAAAGTGCTAGAAAACAGTACTTTCCCACTCTCTTGCCTTTCCCTTCACATTAATACTTGAAAGGAAGGCGTCTTAGACAACTTTCTTTTTCTTGTTACAGAACACACTGCAGCCCTCTGTGAAACTTCTAGAACACGATAAGAGATGTTTAGTGAGCAAGAAGGTTTTCTCCTTGCGAGACATAGTGAAAAAGCTATTTGCTTAGATGTAGGTGACAAGAAACACTTACTGCAGTGCACTGAAAAGCTAACTGCTACACAGCACTGCGATTGTGTTAGCAGCCTGCAAAGTGCTAGAAAACAGTACTTTCCAACTCTCTTGCCTTTCCCTTCACATTAATACTTGAAAGGAAGGCATCTTAGACAACTTTCTTTTTCTTGTTACAGAACACACTGCAGCCCTCAGTGCAACTTCTAGAACACGATAGGAGATGTTTAGTGAGCAAGAAGGTTTTCTCCTTGCGAGACATAGTGAAAAAGCTATTTGCTTAGATGTAGGTGAGAAGAAACACTTACTGCAGTGCACTGAAAAACTAACTGCTACACAGCTCTGCGATTGTGTTAGCAGCCTGCAAAGTGCTAGAAAACAGTACTTTCTCACTCTCTTGCCTTTCCCTTCACATTAATACTTGAAAGGAAGGCCTCTTAGACAACTTTCTTTTTCTTGTGTCAAAAAACTCTGCAGCCCTCTGTGCAACTTCTACAACACGATGGAAGTTGTTTAGTGAGCAGGAAGGTTTTCTCCTTGCGAGACATAGTGAAAAAGCTATTTGCTCAGATGTAGGTATCAAGAAACACTTACTGCCGTGCGCTGACAAGCTAATTGCTACACAGCACTGCGATTGTGTTAGCAGCTCTCAAAGTGCTAGAAAACAGTACTTTCCCACTCTCTTGCCTTTCCCTTCACATTAATACTTGAATGGAAGGCGTCTTAGACAACTTTCTTTTTCTTGCTGCAAAACAGTCTGCAGCCCTCTGTGCAACCTGTACAGCACGATGGAAGTTGTTTAATGAGCAGGAACATTTTCTCCTAGTGAGAGATAGTGAAAAAGCTTTTTGCTTAGATGTAGGTTACCACAGGCAGTTACTGCAGTGCACTTCAAAGCTAATAGATGCACAACACTGTGATTGTGTGCCCAGCTTGCAAAGTGATAGAAAACAGTACCTTTCCACTCTTCCTGCCTTTTCCATGCACATTACTATTCGAATGGAAAGAATTTTAGACAACTTTCTTTGGCTTCTTGCAAAACACTCTGCACACCTGCCTGCAATCTCTAGAAGTCGATGGGAGATATTTTCTGAACTGGCTCAGTTTCTCTTTGCAAGACATGGGGAAAAAGCAATTTGCTTAGATATAGGTGAAAAGAGGCACCTACTACAGTGCACTGCAAGCTAATTGCTGCACAACACGCAGATTGTGTAAGCAGGTTGCAAACTGATAGAAAACAGTACCTCTCCCTTCTCCTGCCTTTTCTATTCACATTTCTATTTGAATGCAAGGCGTTTTAGACAACTTTCTTTTGCTTCTTGCAAAACACTCTGCACACCTGCCTGCAATCTCTAGAACTCGATGGGAGATGTTTTCTGAACTGGCTCAGTTTCTCCTTGCGAGACATGGGGAAAAAGCAATTTGCTTAGATGCAGGTGAAAAGAGGCACCTACTACAGTGCACTGAAAAACTAATTGCTGCACAACTCTGGGATTGTGTAAGCAGCTTACAAACAGATAGAAAACAGCACCTTTCCACTCTCCTGCCTTTTCCATTGGCATTACTATTCGAATGGCAGCAGTTTTGGACAACTTTCTTTTGCTTCTTGCAAAACACTCTGCACACCTCCGTGCAACTTCTAGAAAAAATGAGAGTTGTTTTCTGAACTGGTACAGTTTCTCCTGAAGAGATATAATGCAAACGCTACTGGCTTAGATGTAGTAACAATAGGCAATTATTACAGTGCACTGCAAAGTCAATCGTAGTATAACACTGGGATTGTGTGTCCAGCTTGCAAACTGGTAGAAAACAGTACCTATCCGCTCTCCTGCATTTTCCCTTTCCAGGAACATTCGAATTGATGGCTTTTTTGGACAAGTTACTTTTTCTTGTTGCAAAACCCTCTGCAGACCTGCCTGCAACCTCTAGAGCACGATGGGAGGTTTTTTGTGAACAGACACAGTTTCTCCTGGCGAGACATAATGAAAAAGCTTTTTGCTAAGGTGTAGCCGGCAGGAGACGCTAAAGACCAGGAGACGGAGCACTGTGCCTTTAAGCGCCGCTTCCGGGTGTCTGTCGGCCGTAGCTGTTCTCCGGAGCACGCCGCGATCTGCGTAACGACACCAGATTCTTCGCGCCAAGAAGCGTCTTCTCCTTCTCCGGGAAACAGAGACTGCGGCAGCTTCTGAACGGCGAACTACGAAGCGGCACAAAACTGGGATTGGGTAAGCAGCTTTCAAAGTGATAAAAAACAGTACTTTCCCACTCTCTTGCCTTTCCCTACACATTAATGCTTGAAAGGAAGGCGTCTTAGACAAGTTTCTTTTTCTTCTTACAGAACACACTGCAGCCCTCTGTGCAACTTCTAGAACACGATAGGAGATGTTTAGTGAGCAAGAAGGTTTTCTCCTTGCTAGACAGAGGGATAAAGCTATTTGCTTAGATGTAGGTGACAAGAAACACTTACTGCAGGGCACTGAAAATGTAACTGCTACACAGCACTGCGATTGTGTTACCAGCCTGCAAAGTGCTAGAAAACAGTACTTTCCCACTCTCTTGCCTTTCCCTTCACATTAATACTTGAAAGGAAGGCATCTTAGACAACTTTCTTTTTCTTCCTGCAAAACACACTGCAGCCCTCTGTGCAACTTCTAGAACACGATAGGAAATGTTTAGTGAGCAGGAAGGTTTTCTCCTTGCGAGACATAGTGAAAAAGCTATTTGCTTAGATGTAGGTGACAAGAAACACTTACTGCAGTGGACTGAAAAGCTAACTGCTACACAGCACTGCGATTGTGTTAGCAGCTTGCAAAGTGCTAGAAAACAGTACTTTCCCACACTCTTGCCTTTCCCTTCACATTAATACTTGAAAGGAAGGCGTCTTAGACAACTTTCTTTTTCTTGTTGCAAAACCCTCTGCAGCCCTCTGTGCAACTTCTAGAACACGATAGGAGATGTTTAGTGAGGAGGAACGTTTTGTCCTTGCGAGACATAGTGAAAAAGCTATTTGCTTAGATGTAGGTGACAAGAAACACTTACTGCAGTGCACTGACAAGCTAATTGCTACACAACACTGGGATGGTGTAAGCAGCTTGCAAAGTGATAGAAAACAGTACCTTTCCACTCTCCTGCCTTTCCACTCACATTAATACTTGAAAGGAAGGCGTCTTAGACAACTTTCTTTTTCTTGTTGCAAAACCCTCTGCAGCCCTCTGTGCAACTTCTAGAACACGATAGGAGATGTTTAGTGAGGAGGAACGTTTTGTCCTTGCGAGACATAGTGAAAAAGCTATTTGCTTAGATGTAGGTGACAAGAAACACTTACTGCAGTGCACTGACAAGCTAATTGCTACACAACACTGGGATGGTGTAAGCAGCTTGCAAAGTGATAGAAAACAGTACCTTTCCACTCTCCTGCCTTTCCACTCACATTAATACTTGAAAGGAAGGCGTCTTAGACAACTTTCTTTTTCTTGTTGCAAAACCCTCTGCAGCCCTCTGTGCAACTTCTAGAACACGATAGGAGATGTTTAGTGAGGAGGAAGGTTTTCTCCTTGCGAGACATAGTGAAAAAGCTATTTGCTTAGATGTAGGTGACAAGAAACGCTTACTGCAGTGCACTGACAAGCTAATTGCTACACAACACGGGGATGGCGTAAGCAGCTTGCAAAGTGATAGAAAACAGTACCTTTCCACTCTCCTGCCTTTCCATTCACATTAATACTTGAAAGGAAGGCATCTTAGACAACTTTCTTTTTCTTGTTACAGAACACACTGCAGCCCTCTGTGCAACTTCTAGAACACGATAGGAAATGTTTAGTGAGCAGGAAGGTTTTCTCCTTGCGAGACATAGTGAAAAAGCTATTTGCTTAGATGTAGGTGACAAGAAACACTTACTGCAGTGCACTGAACAGCTAACTGCTACACAGCACTGCGATTGTGTTAGCAGCCTGCAAAGTGCTAGAAAACAGTACTTTCCCACTCTCTTGCCTTTCCCTTCACATTAATACTTGAAAGGAAGGCATCTTAGACAACTTTCTTTTTCTTGTGTCAAAAAACTCTGCAGCCCTCTCTGCAACATCTACAACACGATGGAAGTTGTTTAGTGAGCAGGAAGGTTTTCTCCTTGCGAGACATAGTGAAAAAGCTTTTTGCTTAGATGTAGGTGACAAGAAACACTTACTGCAGTGCACTGAACAGCTAACTGCTACAAAGCACTAGGACTGTGTTAGCAGCGTGCAAAGTGCTAGAAAACAGTACTTTCCCACTCTCTTGCCTTTCCCTTCACATTAATACTTGAAAGGAAGGCATCTTAGACAACTTTCTTTTTCTTCCTGCAAAACACACTGCAGCCCTCTGTGCAACTTCTAGAACACGATAGGAAATGTTTAGTGAGCAGGAAGGTTTTCTCCTTGCGAGACATAGTGAAAAAGCTATTTGCTTAGATGTAGGTGAGAAGAAACACTTACTGCAGTGCACTGAAAAACTAACTGCTACACAGCACTGCGATTGTGTTAGCAGCCTGCAAAGTGCTAGAAAACAGTACTTTCCCACTCTCTTGCCTTTCCCTTCACAATAATACTTGAAAGGAAGGCATCTTAGACAACTTTCTTTTTCTTGTGTCAAAAAACTCTGCAGCCTTCTCTGTAACATCTACAACACGATGGAAGTTGTTTAGAGAGCAGGAAGGTTTTCTCCTTGCGAGACATAGTGAAAAAGCTTTTTGCTTAGATGTAGGTGACAAGAAACACTTACTGCAGTGCACTGAACAGCTAACTGCTACACAGCACTAGGACTGTGTTAGCAGCGTGCAAAGTGCTAGAAAACAGTACTTTCCCACTCTCTTGCCTTTCCCTTCACATTAATACTTGAAAGGAAGGCATCTTAGACAACTTTCTTTTTCTTGCTGCAAAACACACTGCAGCCCTCTGTGCAACTTCTAGAACACGATAGGAAATGTTTAGTGAGCAGGAAGGTTTTCTCCTTGCGAGACATAGTGAAAAAGCTTTTTGCTTAGATGTAGGTGACAAGAAACACTTACTGCAGTGCACTGAGCAGCTAACTGCTACACAGCACTAGGATTGTGTTAGCAGCTCTCAAAGTGCTAGAAAACAGTACTTTCCCACTCTCTTGCCTTTCCCTTCACATTAATACTTGAAAGCAAGGCGTCTTAGACAACTTTCTTTTACATTTTGCAAAACACACTGCAGCCCTCTGTGCAACTTCTACAACACGATGGAAGTTGTTTAGTGAGAAGCAACGTTTTCCCCTTGCGAGACAAAGTGAAAAAGCTATTTGCTCAGATGTAGGTATCAAGAAACACTTACTGCAGTGCACTGACAAGCTAATTGCTACACAGCGCTGCGATTGTGTTAGCAGCTTGCAAAGTGCTAGAAAACAGTACTTTCCCACTCTCTTGCCTTTCCCTTCACATTAATACTTGAAAGGAAGGCGTCTTAGACAACTTTCTTTTTCTTGTTACAGAACACACTGCAGCCCTCTGTGAAACTTCTAGAACACGATAAGAGATGTTTAGTGAGCAAGAAGGTTTTCTCCTTGCGAGACATAGTGAAAAAGCTATTTGCTTAGATGTAGGTGACAAGAAACACTTACTGCAGTGCACTGAAAAGCTAACTGCTACACAGCACTGCGATTGTGTTAGCAGCCTGCAAAGTGCTAGAAAACAGTACTTTCCAACTCTCTTGCCTTTCCCTTCACATTAATACTTGAAAGGAAGGCATCTTAGACAACTTTCTTTTTCTTGTTACAGAACACACTGCAGCCCTCAGTGCAACTTCTAGAACACGATAGGAGATGTTTAGTGAGCAAGAAGGTTTTCTCCTTGCGAGACATAGTGAAAAAGCTATTTGCTTAGATGTAGGTGAGAAGAAACACTTACTGCAGTGCACTGAAAAACTAACTGCTACACAGCTCTGCGATTGTGTTAGCAGCCTGCAAAGTGCTAGAAAACAGTACTTTCTCACTCTCTTGCCTTTCCCTTCACATTAATACTTGAAAGGAAGGCCTCTTAGACAACTTTCTTTTTCTTGTGTCAAAAAACTCTGCAGCCCTCTGTGCAACTTCTACAACACGATGGAAGTTGTTTAGTGAGCAGGAAGGTTTTCTCCTTGCGAGACATAGTGAAAAAGCTATTTGCTCAGATGTAGGTATCAAGAAACACTTACTGCCGTGCGCTGACAAGCTAATTGCTACACAGCACTGCGATTGTGTTAGCAGCTCTCAAAGTGCTAGAAAACAGTACTTTCCCACTCTCTTGCCTTTCCCTTCACATTAATACTTGAAAGGAAGGCGTCTTAGACAACTTTCTTTTTCTTGCTGCAAAACAGTCTGCAGCCCTCTGTGCAACCTGTACAGCACGATGGAAGTTGTTTAATGAGCAGGAACATTTTCTCCTAGTGAGAGATAGTGAAAAAGCTTTTTGCTTAGATGTAGGTTACCACAGGCAGTTACTGCAGTGCACTTCAAAGCTAATAGATGCACAACACTGTGATTGTGTGCCCAGCTTGCAAAGTGATAGAAAACAGTACCTTTCCACTCTTCCTGCCTTTTCCATGCACATTACTATTCGAATGGAAAGAATTTTAGACAACTTTCTTTGGCTTCTTGCAAAACACTCTGCACACCTGCCTGCAATCTCTAGAAGTCGATGGGAGATATTTTCTGAACTGGCTCAGTTTCTCTTTGCAAGACATGGGGAAAAAGCAATTTGCTTAGATATAGGTGAAAAGAGGCACCTACTACAGTGCACTGCAAGCTAATTGCTGCACAACACGCAGATTGTGTAAGCAGGTTGCAAACTGATAGAAAACAGTACCTCTCCCTTCTCCTGCCTTTTCTATTCACATTTCTATTTGAATGCAAGGCGTTTTAGACAACTTTCTTTTGCTTCTTGCAAAACACTCTGCACACCTGCCTGCAATCTCTAGAACTCGATGGGAGATGTTTTCTGAACTGGCTCAGTTTCTCCTTGCGAGACATGGGGAAAAAGCAATTTGCTTAGATGCAGGTGAAAAGAGGCACCTACTACAGTGCACTGAAAAACTAATTGCTGCACAACTCTGGGATTGTGTAAGCAGCTTACAAACAGATAGAAAACAGCACCTTTCCACTCTCCTGCCTTTTCCATTGGCATTACTATTCGAATGGCAGCAGTTTTGGACAACTTTCTTTTGCTTCTTGCAAAACACTCTGCACACCTCCGTGCAACTTCTAGAAAAAATGAGAGTTGTTTTCTGAACTGGTACAGTTTCTCCTGAAGAGATATAATGCAAACGCTACTGGCTTAGATGTAGTAACAATAGGCAATTATTACAGTGCACTGCAAAGTCAATCGTAGTATAACACTGGGATTGTGTGTCCAGCTTGCAAACTGGTAGAAAACAGTACCTATCCGCTCTCCTGCATTTTCCCTTTCCAGGAACATTCGAATTGATGGCTTTTTTGGACAAGTTACTTTTTCTTGTTGCAAAACCCTCTGCAGACCTGCCTGCAACCTCTAGAGCACGATGGGAGGTTTTTTGTGAACAGACACAGTTTCTCCTGGCGAGACATAATGAAAAAGCTTTTTGCTAAGGTGTAGCCGGCAGGAGACGCTAAAGACCAGGAGACGGAGCACTGTGCCTTTAAGCGCCGCTTCCGGGTGTCTGTCGGCCGTAGCTGTTCTCCGGAGCACGCCGCGATCTGCGTAACGACACCAGATTCTTCGCGCCAAGAAGCGTCTTCTCCTTCTCCGGGAAACAGAGACTGCGGCAGCTTCTGAACGGCGAACTACGAAGCGGCACAAAACTGGGATTGGGTAAGCAGCTTTCAAAGTGATAAAAAACAGTACTTTCCCACTCTCTTGCCTTTCCCTTCACAATAATACTTGAAAGGAAGGCGTCTTAGACAACTTTCTTTTTCTTCTTACAGAACACACTGCAGCCCTCTGTGCAACTTCTAGAACACGATAGGAGATGTTTAGTGAGCAAGAAGGTTTTCTCCTTGCTAGACAGAGGGATAAAGCTATTTGCTTAGATGTAGGTGACAAGAAACACTTACTGCAGTGCACTGAAAATGTAACTGCTACACAGCACTGCGATTGTGTTAGCAGCCTGCAAAGTGCTAGAAAACAGTACTTTCCCACTCTCTTGCCTTTCCCTTCACATTAATACTTGAAAGGAAGGCATCTTAGACAACTTTCTTTTTCTTCCTGCAAAACACACTGCAGCCCTCTGTGCAACTTCTAGAACACGATAGGAAATGTTTAGTGAGCAGGAAGGTTTTCTCCTTGCGAGACATAGTGAAAAAGCTATTTGCTTAGATGTAGGTGAGAAGAAACACTTACTGCAGTGCACTGAAAAACTAACTGCTACACAGCTCTGCGATTGTGTTAGCAGCCTGCAAAGTGCTAGAAAACAGTACTTTCTCACTCTCTTGCCTTTCCCTTCACATTAATACTTGAAAGGAAGGCCTCTTAGACAACTTTCTTTTTCTTGTGTCAAAAAACTCTGCAGCCCTCTGTGCAACTTCTACAACACGATGGAAGTTGTTTAGTGAGCAGGAAGGTTTTCTCCTTGCGAGACATAGTGAAAAAGCTATTTGCTCAGATGTAGGTATCAAGAAACACTTACTGCCGTGCACTGACAAGCTAATTGCTACACAGCACTGCGATTGTGTTAGCAGCTCTCAAAGTGCTAGAAAACAGTACTTTCCCACTCTCTTGCCTTTCCCTTCACATTAATACTTGAAAGGAAGGCGTCTTAGACAACTTTCTTTTTCTTGCTGCAAAACAGTCTGCAGCCCTCTGTGCAACCTGTACAGCACGATGGAAGTTGTTTAATGAGCAGGAACATTTTCTCCTAGTGAGAGATAGTGAAAAAGCTTTTTGCTTAGATGTAGGTTACCACAGGCAGTTACTGCAGTGCACTTCAAAGCTAATAGATGCACAACACTGGGATTGTGTGCCCAGCTTGCAAAGTGATAGAAAACAGTACCTTTCCACTCTTCCTGCCTTTTCCATGCACATTACTATTCGAATGGAAAGAATTTTAGACAACTTTCTTTGGCTTCTTGCAAAACACTCTGCACACCTGCCTGCAATCTCTAGAAGTCGATGGGAGATATTTTCTGAACTGGCTCAGTTTCTCTTTGCAAGACATGGGGAAAAAGCAATTTGCTTAGATATAGGTGAAAAGAGGCACCTACTACAGTGCACTGCAAGCTAATTGCTGCACAACACGCAGATTGTGTAAGCAGGTTGCAAACTGATAGAAAACAGTACCTCTCCCTTCTCCTGCCTTTTCTATTCACATTTCTATTTGAATGCAAGGCGTTTTAGACAACTTTCTTTTGCTTCTTGCAAAACACTCTGCACACCTGCCTGCAATCTCTAGAACTCGATGGGAGATGTTTTCTGAACTGGCTCAGTTTCTCCTTGCGAGACATGGGGAAAAAGCAATTTGCTTAGATGCAGGTGAAAAGAGGCACCTACTACAGTGCACTGAAAAACTAATTGCTGCACAACTCTGGGATTGTGTAAGCAGCTTACAAACAGATAGAAAACAGCACCTTTCCACTCTCCTGCCTTTTCCATTCGCATTACTATTCGAATGGCAGCAGTTTTGGACAACTTTCTTTTGCTTCTTGCAAAACACTCTGCACACCTCCGTGCAACTTCTAGAAAAAATGAGAGTTGTTTTCTGAACTGGTACAGTTTCTCCTGAAGAGATATAATGCAAACGCTACTGGCTTAGATGTAGTAACAATAGGCAATTATTACAGTGCACTGCAAAGTCAATCGTAGTATAACACTGGGATTGTGTGTCCAGCTTGCAAACTGGTAGAAAACAGTACCTATCCGCTCTCCTGCATTTTCCCTTTCCAGGAACATTCGAATTGATGGCTTTTTTGGACAAGTTACTTTTTCTTGTTGCAAAACCCTCTGCAGACCTGCCTGCAACCTCTAGAGCACGATGGGAGGTTTTTTGTGAACAGACACAGTTTCTCCTGGCGAGACATAATGAAAAAGCTTTTTGCTAAGGTGTAGCCGGCAGGAGACGCTAAAGACCAGGAGACGGAGCACTGTGCCTTTAAGCGCCGCTTCCGGGTGTCTGTCGGCCGTAGCTGTTCTCCGGAGCACGCCGCGATCTGCGTAACGACACCAGATTCTTCGCGCCAAGAAGCGTCTTCTCCTTCTCCGGGAAACAGAGACTGCGGCAGCTTCTGAACGGCGAACTACGAAGCGGCACAAAACTGGGATTGGGTAAGCAGCTTTCAAAGTGATAAAAAACAGTACTTTCCCACTCTCTTGCCTTTCCCTTCACAATAATACTTGAAAGGAAGGCGTCTTAGACAAGTTTCTTTTTCTTCTTACAGAACACAGTGCAGCCCTCTGTGCAACTTCTAGAACACGATAGGAGATGTTTAGTGAGCAAGAAGGTTTTCTCCTTGCTAGACAGAGGGATAAAGCTATTTGCTTAGATGTAGGTGACAAGAAACACTTACTGCAGTGCACTGAAAATGTAACTGCTACACAGCACTGCGATTGTGTTACCAGCCTGCAAAGTGCTAGAAAACAGTACTTTCCCACTCTCTTGCCTTTCCCTTCACATTAATACTTGAAAGGAAGGCGTCTTAGACAACTTTCTTTTTCTTCCTGCAAAACACACTGCAGCCCTCTGTGCAACTTCTAGAACACGATAGGAAATGTTTAGTGAGCAGGAAGGTTTTCTCCTTGCGAGACATAGTGAAAAAGCTATTTGCTTAGATGTAGGTGACAAGAAACACTTACTGCAGTGCACTGACAAGCTAATTGCTACACAACACTGGGATGGTGTAAGCAGCTTGGAAAGCGATAGAAAACAGTACCTTTCCACTCTCCTGCCTTTCCACTCACATTAATACTTGAAAGGAAGGCGTCTTAGACAACTTTCTTTTTCTTGTTGCAAAACCCTCTGCACCCCTCTGTGCAACTTCTAGAACACGATAGGAGATGTTTAGTGAGGAGGAACGTTTTGTCCTTGCGAGACATAGTGAAAAAGCTTTTTGCTTAGATGTAGGTGACAAGAAACACTTACTGCAGTGCACTGACAAGCTAATTGCTACACAACACTGGGATGGTGTAAGCAGCTTGCAAAGTGATAGAAAACAGTACCTTTCCACTCTCCTGCCTTTCCACTCACATTAATACTTGAAAGGAAGGCGTCTTAGACAACTTTCTTTTTCTTGTTGCAAAACCCTCTGCAGCCCTCTGTGCAACTTCTAGAACACGATAGGAGATGTTTAGTGAGGAGGAAGGTTTTCTCCTTGCGAGACATAGTGAAAAAGCTATTTGCTTAGATGTAGGTGACAAGAAACACTTACTGCAGTGCACTGACAAGCTAATTGCTACACAACACTGGGATGGTGTAAGCAGCTTGCAAAGTGATAGAAAACAGTACCTTTCCACTCTCCTGCCTTTCCACTCACATTAATACTTGAAAGGAAGGCGTCTTAGACAACTTTCTTTTTCTTGTTGCAAAACCCTCTGCAGCCCTCTGTGCAACTTCTAGAACACGATAGGAGATGTTTAGTGAGGAGGAAGGTTTTCTCCTTGCGAGACATAGTGAAAAAGCTATTTGCTTAGATGTAGGTGACAAGAAACACTTACTGCAGTGCACTGACAAGCTAATTGCTACACAACACTGGGATTGTGTGCCCAGCTTGCAAAGTGATAGAAAACAGTACCTTTCCACTCTTCCTGCCTTTTCCATGCACATTACTATTCGAATGGAAAGAATTTTAGACAACTTTCTTTGGCTTCTTGCAAAACACTCTGCACACCTCTGCAATCTCTAGAAGTCGATGGGAGATATTTTCTGAACTGGCTCAGTTTCTCTTTGCAAGACATGGGGAAAAAGCAATTTGCTTAGATATAGGTGAAAAGAGGCACCTACTACAGTGCACTGCAAGCTAATTGCTGCACAACACGCAGATTGTGTAAGCAGGTTGCAAACTGATAGAAAACAGTACCTCTCCCTTCTCCTGCCTTTTCTATTCACATTTCTATTTGAATGCAAGGCGTTTTAGACAACTTTCTTTTGCTTCTTGCAAAACACTCTGCACACCTGCCTGCAATCTCTAGAACTCGATGGGAGATGTTTTCTGAACTGGCTCAGTTTCTCCTTGCGAGACATGGGGAAAAAGCAATTTGCTTAGATGCAGGTGAAAAGAGGCACCTACTACAGTGCACTGAAAAACTAATTGCTGCACAACTCTGGGATTGTGTAAGCAGCTTACAAACAGATAGAAAACAGCACCTTTCCACTCTCCTGCCTTTTCCATTGGCATTACTATTCGAATGGCAGCAGTTTTGGACAACTTTCTTTTGCTTCTTGCAAAACACTCTGCACACCTCCGTGCAACTTCTAGAAAAAATGAGAGTTGTTTTCTGAACTGGTACAGTTTCTCCTGAAGAGATATAATGCAAACGCTACTGGCTTAGATGTAGTAACAATAGGCAATTATTACAGTGCACTGCAAAGTCAATCGTAGTATAACACTGGGATTGTGTGTCCAGCTTGCAAACTGGTAGAAAACAGTACCTATCCGCTCTCCTGCATTTTCCCTTTCCAGGAACATTCGAATTGATGGCTTTTTTGGACAAGTTACTTTTTCTTGTTGCAAAACCCTCTGCAGACCTGCCTGCAACCTCTAGAGCACGATGGGAGGTTTTTTGTGAACAGACAGTTTCTCCTGGCGAGACATAATGAAAAAGCTTTTTGCTAAGGTGTAGCCGGCAGGAGACGCTAAAGACCAGGAGACGGAGCACTGTGCCTTTAAGCGCCGCTTCCGGGTGTCTGTCGGCCGTAGCTGTTCTCCAGAGCACGCCGCGATCTGCGTAACGACACCAGATTCTTCGCGCCAAGAAGCGTCTTCTCCTTCTCCGGGAAACAGAGACTGCGGCAGCTTCTGAACGGCGAACTACGAAGCGGCACAAAACTGGGATTGGGTAAGCAGCTTTCAAAGTGATAAAAAACAGTACTTTCCCACTCTCTTGCCTTTCCCTTCACAATAATACTTGAAAGGAAGGCGTCTTAGACAAGTTTCTTTTTCTTCTTACAGAACACACTGCAGCCCTCTGTGCAACTTCTAGAACACGATAGGAGATGTTTAGTGAGCAAGAAGGTTTTCTCCTTGCTAGACAGAGGGATAAAGCTATTTGCTTAGATGTAGGTGACAAGAAACACTTACTGCAGTGCACTGAAAATGTAACTGCTACACAGCACTGCGATTGTGTTAGCAGCCTGCAAAGTGCTAGAAAACAGTACTTTCCCACTCTCTTGCCTTTCCCTTCACATTAATACTTGAAAGGAAGGCATCTTAGACAACTTTCTTTTTCTTCCTGCAAAACACACTGCAGCCCTCTGTGCAACTTCTAGAACACGATAGGAAATGTTTAGTGAGCAGGAAGGTTTTCTCCTTGCGAGACATAGTGAAAAAGCTATTTGCTTAGATGTAGGTGAGAAGAAACACTTACTGCAGTGCACTGAAAAACTAACTGCTACACAGCTCTGCGATTGTGTTAGCAGCCTGCAAAGTGCTAGAAAACAGTACTTTCTCACTCTCTTGCCTTTCCCTTCACATTAATACTTGAAAGGAAGGCCTCTTAGACAACTTTCTTTTTCTTGTGTCAAAAAACTCTGCAGCCCTCTGTGCAACTTCTACAACACGATGGAAGTTGTTTAGTGAGCAGGAAGGTTTTCTCCTTGCGAGACATAGTGAAAAAGCTATTTGCTCAGATGTAGGTATCAAGAAACACTTACTGCCGTGCACTGACAAGCTAATTGCTACACAGCACTGCGATTGTGTTAGCAGCTCTCAAAGTGCTAGAAAACAGTACTTTCCCACTCTCTTGCCTTTCCCTTCACATTAATACTTGAAAGGAAGGCGTCTTAGACAACTTTCTTTTTCTTGCTGCAAAACAGTCTGCAGCCCTCTGTGCAACCTGTACAGCACGATGGAAGTTGTTTAATGAGCAGGAACATTTTCTCCTAGTGAGAGATAGTGAAAAAGCTTTTTGCTTAGATGTAGGTTACCACAGGCAGTTACTGCAGTGCACTTCAAAGCTAATAGATGCACAACACTGTGATTGTGTGCCCAGCTTGCAAAGTGATAGAAAACAGTACCTTTCCACTCTTCCTGCCTTTTCCATGCACATTACTATTCGAATGGAAAGAATTTTAGACAACTTTCTTTGGCTTCTTGCAAAACACTCTGCACACCTGCCTGCAATCTCTAGAAGTCGATGGGAGATATTTTCTGAACTGGCTCAGTTTCTCTTTGCAAGACATGGGGAAAAAGCAATTTGCTTAGATATAGGTGAAAAGAGGCACCTACTACAGTGCACTGCAAGCTAATTGCTGCACAACACGCAGATTGTGTAAGCAGGTTGCAAACTGATAGAAAACAGTACCTCTCCCTTCTCCTGCCTTTTCTATTCACATTTCTATTTGAATGCAAGGCGTTTTAGACAACTTTCTTTTGCTTCTTGCAAAACACTCTGCACACCTGCCTGCAATCTCTAGAACTCGATGGGAGATGTTTTCTGAACTGGCTCAGTTTCTCCTTGCGAGACATGGGGAAAAAGCAATTTGCTTAGATGCAGGTGAAAAGAGGCACCTACTACAGTGCACTGAAAAACTAATTGCTGCACAACTCTGGGATTGTGTAAGCAGCTTACAAACAGATAGAAAACAGCACCTTTCCACTCTCCTGCCTTTTCCATTCGCATTACTATTCGAATGGCAGCAGTTTTGGACAACTTTCTTTTGCTTCTTGCAAAACACTCTGCACACCTCCGTGCAACTTCTAGAAAAAATGAGAGTTGTTTTCTGAACTGGTACAGTTTCTCCTGAAGAGATATAATGCAAACGCTACTGGCTTAGATGTAGTAACAATAGGCAATTATTACAGTGCACTGCAAAGTCAATCGTAGTATAACACTGGGATTGTGTGTCCAGCTTGCAAACTGGTAGAAAACAGTACCTATCCGCTCTCCTGCATTTTCCCTTTCCAGGAACATTCGAATTGATGGCTTTTTTGGACAAGTTACTTTTTCTTGTTGCAAAACCCTCTGCAGACCTGCCTGCAACCTCTAGAGCACGATGGGAGGTTTTTTGTGAACAGACACAGTTTCTCCTGGCGAGACATAATGAAAAAGCTTTTTGCTAAGGTGTAGCCGGCAGGAGACGCTAAAGACCAGGAGACGGAGCACTGTGCCTTTAAGCGCCGCTTCCGGGTGTCTGTCGGCCGTAGCTGTTCTCCGGAGCACGCCGCGATCTGCGTAACGACACCAGATTCTTCGCGCCAAGAAGCGTCTTCTCCTTCTCCGGGAAACAGAGACTGCGGCAGCTTCTGAACGGCGAACTACGAAGCGGCACAAAACTGGGATTGGGTAAGCAGCTTTCAAAGTGATAAAAAACAGTACTTTCCCACTCTCTTGCCTTTCCCTTCACAATAATACTTGAAAGGAAGGCGTCTTAGACAAGTTTCTTTTTCTTCTTACAGAACACACTGCAGCCCTCTGTGCAACTTCTAGAACACGATAGGAGATGTTTAGTGAGCAAGAAGGTTTTCTCCTTGCTAGACAGAGGCATAAAGCTATTTGCTTAGATGTAGGTGACAAGAAACACTTACTGCAGTGCACTGAAAATGTAACTGCTACACAGCACTGCGATTGTGTTACCAGCCTGCAAAGTGCTAGAAAACAGTACTTTCCCACTCTCTTGCCTTTCCCTTCACATTAATACTTGAAAGGAAGGCATCTTAGACAACTTTCTTTTTCTTGTTACAGAACACACTGCAGCCCTCTGTGAAATTTCTAGAACACGATAAGAGATGATTAGTGAGGGGGAAGGTTTTCTCCTTGCGAGACATAGTGAAAAAGCTATTTGCTTAGATGTAGGTGACTAGAAACACTTACTGCAGTGCACTGAAAAGCTAACTGCTACACAGCACTGCGATTGTGTTAGCAGCCTGCAAAGTGCTAGAAAACAGTACTTTCCAACTCTCTTGCCTTTCCCTTCACATTAATACTTGAAAGGAAGGCATCTTAGACAACTTTCTTTTTCTTGTTACAGAACACACTGCAGCCCTCAGTGCAACTTCTAGAACACGATAGGAGATGTTTAGTTAGCAAGAAGGTTTTCTCCTTGCGAGACATAGTGAAAAAGCTATTTGCTTAGATGTAGGTGAGAAGAAACACTTACTGCAGTGCCCTGAAAAACTAACTGCTACACAGCTCTGCGATTGTGTTAGCAGCCTGCAAAGTGCTAGAAAACAGTACTTTCCCACTCTCTTGCCTTTCCCTTCACATTAATACTTGAAAGGAAGGCGTCTTAGACAACTTTCTTTTTCTTGTGTCAAAAAACTCTGCAGCCCTCTGTGCAACTTCTACAACACGATGGAAGTTGTTTAGTGAGCAGGAAGGTTTTCTCCTTGCGAGACATAGTGAAAAAGCTATTTGCTCAGATGTAGGTATCAAGAAACACTTACTGCCGTGCACTGACAAGCTAATTGCTACACAGCACTGCGATTGTGTTAGCAGCTCTCAAAGTGCTAGAAAACAGTACTTTCCCACTCTCTTGCCTTTCCCTTCACATTAATACTTGAAAGGAAGGCGTCTTAGACAACTTTCTTTTTCTTGCTGCAAAACAGTCTGCAGCCCTCTGTGCAACCTGTACAGCACGATGGAAGTTGTTTAATGAGCAGGAACATTTTCTCCTAGTGAGAGATAGTGAAAAAGCTTTTTGCTTAGATGTAGGTTACCACAGGCAGTTACTGCAGTGCACTTCAAAGCTAATAGATGCACAACACTGGGATTGTGTGCCCAGCTTGCAAAGTGATAGAAAACAGTACCTTTCCACTCTTCCTGCCTTTTCCATGCACATTACTATTCGAATGGAAAGAATTTTAGACAACTTTCTTTGGCTTCTTGCAAAACACTCTGCACACCTGCCTGCAATCTCTAGAAGTCGATGGGAGATATTTTCTGAACTGGCTCAGTTTCTCTTTGCAAGACATGGGGAAAAAGCAATTTGCTTAGATATAGGTGAAAAGAGGCACCTACTACAGTGCACTGCAAGCTAATTGCTGCACAACACGCAGATTGTGTAAGCAGGTTGCAAACTGATAGAAAACAGTACCTCTCCCTTCTCCTGCCTTTTCTATTCACATTTCTATTTGAATGCAAGGCGTTTTAGACAACTTTCTTTTGCTTCTTGCAAAACACTCTGCACACCTGCCTGCAATCTCTAGAACTCGATGGGAGATGTTTTCTGAACTGGCTCAGTTTCTCCTTGCGAGACATGGGGAAAAAGCAATTTGCTTAGATGCAGGTGAAAAGAGGCACCTACTACAGTGCACTGAAAAACTAATTGCTGCACAACTCTGGGATTGTGTAAGCAGCTTACAAACAGATAGAAAACAGCACCTTTCCACTCTCCTGCCTTTTCCATTCGCATTACTATTCGAATGGCAGCAGTTTTGGACAACTTTCTTTTGCTTCTTGCAAAACACTCTGCACACCTCCGTGCAACTTCTAGAAAAAATGAGAGTTGTTTTCTGAACTGGTACAGTTTCTCCTGAAGAGATATAATGCAAACGCTACTGGCTTAGATGTAGTAACAATAGGCAATTATTACAGTGCACTGCAAAGTCAATCGTAGTAGAACACTGAGATTGTGTGTCCAGCTTGCAAACTGGTAGAAAACAGTACCTATCCGCTCTCCTGCATTTTCCCTTTCCAGGAACATTCGAATTGATGGCTTTTTTGGACAAGTTACTTTTTCTTGTTGCAAAACCCTCTGCAGACCTGCCTGCAACCTCTAGAGCACGATGGGAGGTTTTTTGTGAACAGACAGTTTCTCCTGGCGAGACATAATGAAAAAGCTTTTTGCTAAGGTGTAGCCGGCAGGAGACGCTAAAGACCAGGAGACGGAGCACTGTGCCTTTAAGCGCCGCTTCCGGGTGTCTGTCGGCCGTAGCTGTTCTCCAGAGCACGCCGCGATCTGCGTAACGACACCAGATTCTTCGCGCCAAGAAGCGTCTTCTCCTTCTCCGGGAAACAGAGACTGCGGCAGCTTCTGAACGGCGAACTACGAAGCGGCACAAAACTGGGATTGGGTAAGCAGCTTTCAAAGTGATAAAAAACAGTACTTTCCCACTCTCTTGCCTTTCCCTTCACAATAATACTTGAAAGGAAGGCGTCTTAGACAAGTTTCTTTTTCTTCTTACAGAACACACTGCAGCCCTCTGTGCAACTTCTAGAACACGATAGGAGATGTTTAGTGAGCAAGAAGGTTTTCTCCTTGCTAGACAGAGGCATAAAGCTATTTGCTTAGATGTAGGTGACAAGAAACACTTACTGCAGTGCACTGAAAATGTAACTGCTACACAGCACTGCGATTGTGTTACCAGCCTGCAAAGTGCTAGAAAACAGTACTTTCCCACTCTCTTGCCTTTCCCTTCACATTAATACTTGAAAGGAAGGCATCTTAGACAACTTTCTTTTTCTTGTTACAGAACACACTGCAGCCCTCTGTGAAATTTCTAGAACACGATAAGAGATGATTAGTGAGGGGGAAGGTTTTCTCCTTGCGAGACATAGTGAAAAAGCTATTTGCTTAGATGTAGGTGACTAGAAACACTTACTGCAGTGCACTGAAAAGCTAACTGCTACACAGCACTGCGATTGTGTTAGCAGCCTGCAAAGTGCTAGAAAACAGTACTTTCCAACTCTCTTGCCTTTCCCTTCACATTAATACTTGAAAGGAAGGCATCTTAGACAACTTTCTTTTTCTTGTTACAGAACACACTGCAGCCCTCAGTGCAACTTCTAGAACACGATAGGAGATGTTTAGTGAGCAAGAAGGTTTTCTCCTTGCGAGACATAGTGAAAAAGCTATTTGCTTAGATGTAGGTGAGAAGAAACACTTACTGCAGTGCCCTGAAAAACTAACTGCTACACAGCTCTGCGATTGTGTTAGCAGCCTGCAAAGTGCTAGAAAACAGTACTTTCCCACTCTCTTGCCTTTCCCTTCACATTAATACTTGAAAGGAAGGCGTCTTAGACAACTTTCTTTTTCTTGTGTCAAAAAACTCTGCAGCCCTCTGTGCAACTTCTACAACACGATGGAAGTTGTTTAGTGAGCAGGAAGGTTTTCTCCTTGCGAGACATAGTGAAAAAGCTATTTGCTCAGATGTAGGTATCAAGAAACACTTACTGCCGTGCACTGACAAGCTAATTGCTACACAGCACTGCGATTGTGTTAGCAGCTCTCAAAGTGCTAGAAAACAGTACTTTCCCACTCTCTTGCCTTTCCCTTCACATTAATACTTGAAAGGAAGGCGTCTTAGACAACTTTCTTTTTCTTGCTGCAAAACAGTCTGCAGCCCTCTGTGCAACCTGTACAGCACGATGGAAGTTGTTTAATGAGCAGGAACATTTTCTCCTAGTGAGAGATAGTGAAAAAGCTTTTTGCTTAGATGTAGGTTACCACAGGCAGTTACTGCAGTGCACTTCAAAGCTAATAGATGCACAACACTGGGATTGTGTGCCCAGCTTGCAAAGTGATAGAAAACAGTACCTTTCCACTCTTCCTGCCTTTTCCATGCACATTACTATTCGAATGGAAAGAATTTTAGACAACTTTCTTTGGCTTCTTGCAAAACACTCTGCACACCTGCCTGCAATCTCTAGAAGTCGATGGGAGATATTTTCTGAACTGGCTCAGTTTCTCTTTGCAAGACATGGGGAAAAAGCAATTTGCTTAGATATAGGTGAAAAGAGGCACCTACTACAGTGCACTGCAAGCTAATTGCTGCACAACACGCAGATTGTGTAAGCAGGTTGCAAACTGATAGAAAACAGTACCTCTCCCTTCTCCTGCCTTTTCTATTCACATTTCTATTTGAATGCAAGGCGTTTTAGACAACTTTCTTTTGCTTCTTGCAAAACACTCTGCACACCTGCCTGCAATCTCTAGAACTCGATGGGAGATGTTTTCTGAACTGGCTCAGTTTCTCCTTGCGAGACATGGGGAAAAAGCAATTTGCTTAGATGCAGGTGAAAAGAGGCACCTACTACAGTGCACTGAAAAACTAATTGCTGCACAACTCTGGGATTGTGTAAGCAGCTTACAAACAGATAGAAAACAGCACCTTTCCACTCTCCTGCCTTTTCCATTCGCATTACTATTCGAATGGCAGCAGTTTTGGACAACTTTCTTTTGCTTCTTGCAAAACACTCTGCACACCTCCGTGCAACTTCTAGAAAAAATGAGAGTTGTTTTCTGAACTGGTACAGTTTCTCCTGAAGAGATATAATGCAAACGCTACTGGCTTAGATGTAGTAACAATAGGCAATTATTACAGTGCACTGCAAAGTCAATCGTAGTAGAACACTGAGATTGTGTGTCCAGCTTGCAAACTGGTAGAAAACAGTACCTATCCGCTCTCCTGCATTTTCCCTTTCCAGGAACATTCGAATTGATGGCTTTTTTGGACAAGTTACTTTTTCTTGTTGCAAAACCCTCTGCAGACCTGCCTGCAACCTCTAGAGCACGATGGGAGGTTTTTTGTGAACAGACACAGTTTCTCCTGGCGAGACATAATGAAAAAGCTTTTTGCTAAGGTGTAGCCGGCAGGAGACGCTAAAGACCAGGAGACGGAGCACTGTGCCTTTAAGCGCCGCTTCCGGGTGTCTGTCGGCCGTAGCTGTTCTCCGGAGCACGCCGCGATCTGCGTAACGACACCAGATTCTTCGCGCCAAGAAGCGTCTTCTCCTTCTCCGGGAAACAGAGACTGCGGCAGCTTCTGAACGGCGAACTACGAAGCGGCACAAAACTGGGATTGGGTAAGCAGCTTTCAAAGTGATAAAAAACAGTACTTTCCCACTCTCTTGCCTTTCCCTTCACAATAATACTTGAAAGGAAGGCGTCTTAGACAAGTTTCTTTTTCTTCTTACAGAACACACTGCAGCCCTCTGTGCAACTTCTAGAACACGATAGGAGATGTTTAGTGAGCAAGAAGGTTTTCTCCTTGCTAGACAGAGGGATAAAGCTATTTGCTTAGATGTAGGTGACAAGAAACACTTACTGCAGTGCACTGAAAATGTAACAGCTACACAGTACTGCGATTGTGTTAGCAGCCTGCAAAGTGCTAGAAAACAGTACTTTCCCACTCTCTTGCCTTTCCCTTCACATTAATACTTGAAAGGAAGGCATCTTAGACAACTTTCTTTTTCTTCCTGCAAAACACACTGCAGCCCTCTGTGCAACTTCTAGAACACGATAGGAAATGTTTAGTGAGCAGGAAGGTTTTCTCCTTGCGAGACATAGTGAAAAATCTATTTGCTTAGATGTAGGTGACAAGAAACACTTACTGCAGTGCACTGAAAAGCTAACTGCTACACAGCACTGCGATTGTGTTAGCAGCCTGCAAAGTGCTAGAAAACAGTACTTTCCCACTCTCTTGCCTTTCCCTTCACAATAATACTTGAAAGGAAGGCATCTTAGACAACTTTCTTTTTCTTGTGTCAAAAAACTCTGCAGCCCTCTCTGTAACATCTACAACACGATGGAAGTTGTTTAGTGAGCAGGAAGGTTTTCTCCTTGCGAGACATAGTGAAAAAGCTTTTTGCTTAGATGTAGGTGACAAGAAACACTTACTGCAGTGCACTGAACAGCTAACTGCTACACAGCACTAGGACTGTGTTAGCAGCGTGCAAAGTGCTAGAAAACAGTACTTTCCCACTCTCTTGCCTTTCCCTTCACATTAATACTTGAAAGGAAGGCATCTTAGACAACTTTCTTTTTCTTGCTGCAAAACACACTGCAGCCCTCTGTGCAACTTCTAGAACACGATAGGAAATGTTTAGTGAGCAGGAAGGTTTTCTCCTTGCGAGACATAGTGAAAAAGCTTTTTGCTTAGATGTAGGTGACAAGAAACACTTACTGCAGTGCACTGAGCAGCTAACTGCTACACAGCACTAGGATTGTGTTAGCAGCTTGCAAAGTGCTAGAAAACAGTACTTTCCCACTCTCTTGCCTTTCCCTTCACATTAATACTTGAAAGCAAGGCGTCTTAGACAACTTTCTTTTACATTTTGCAAAACACACTGCAGCCCTCTGTGCAACTTCTACAACACGATGGAAGTTGTTTAGTGAGAAGCAACGTTTTCCCCTTGCGAGACAAAGTGAAAAAGCTATTTGCTCAGATGTAGGTATCAAGAAACACTTACTGCAGTGCACTGACAAGCTAATTGCTACACAGCGCTGCGATTGTGTTAGCAGCTTGCAAAGTGCTAGAAAACAGTACTTTCCCACTCTCTTGCCTTTCCCTTCACATTAATACTTGAAAGGAAGGCATCTTAGACAACTTTCTTTTTCTTGTTACAGAACACACTGCAGCCCTCTGTGAAACTTCTAGAACACGATAAGAGATGTTTAGTGAGCAAGAAGGTTTTCTCCTTGCGAGACATAGTGAAAAAGCTATTTGCTTAGATGTAGGTGACAAGAAACACTTACTGCAGTGCACTGAAAAGCTAACTGCTACACAGCACTGCGATTGTGTTAGCAGCCTGCAAAGTGCTAGAAAACAGTACTTTCCAACTCTCTTGCCTTTCCCTTCACATTAATACTTGAAAGGAAGGCATCTTAGACAACTTTCTTTTTCTTGTTACAGAACACACTGCAGCCCTCAGTGCAACTTCTAGAACACGATAGGAGATGTTTAGTGAGCAAGAAGGTTTTCTCCTTGCGAGACATAGTGAAAAAGCTATTTGCTTAGATGTAGGTGAGAAGAAACACTTACTGCAGTGCACTGAAAAACTAACTGCTACACAGCTCTGCGATTGTGTTAGCAGCCTGCAAAGTGCTAGAAAACAGTACTTTCCCACTCTCTTGCCTTTCCCTTCACATTAATACTTGAAAGGAAGGCGTCTTAGACAACTTTCTTTTTCTTGTGTCAAAAAACTCTGCAGCCCTCTGTGCAACTTCTACAACACGATGGAAGTTGTTTAGTGAGCAGGAAGGTTTTCTCCTTGCGAGACATAGTGAAAAAGCTATTTGCTCAGATGTAGGTATCAAGAAACACTTACTGCCGTGCACTGACAAGCTAATTGCTACACAGCACTGCGATTGTGTTAGCAGCTCTCAAAGTGCTAGAAAACAGTACTTTCCCACTCTCTTGCCTTTCCCTTCACATTAATACTTGAAAGGAAGGCGTCTTAGACAACTTTCTTTTTCTTGCTGCAAAACAGTCTGCAGCCCTCTGTGCAACCTGTACAGCACGATGGAAGTTGTTTAATGAGCAGGAACATTTTCTCCTAGTGAGAGATAGTGAAAAAGCTTTTTGCTTAGATGTAGGTTACCACAGGCAGTTACTGCAGTGCACTTCAAAGCTAATAGATGCACAACACTGTGATTGTGTGCCCAGCTTTCAAAGTGATAGAAAACAGTACCTTTCCACTCTTCCTGCCTTTTCCATGCACATTACTATTCGAATGGAAAGAATTTTAGACAACTTTCTTTGGCTTCTTGCAAAACACTCTGCACACCTGCCTGCAATCTCTAGAAGTCGATGGGAGATATTTTCTGAACTGGCTCAGTTTCTCTTTGCAAGACATGGGGAAAAAGCAATTTGCTTAGATATAGGTGAAAAGAGGCACCTACTACAGTGCACTGCAAGCTAATTGCTGCACAACACGCAGATTGTGTAAGCAGGTTGCAAACTGATAGAAAACAGTACCTCTCCCTTCTCCTGCCTTTTCTATTCACATTTCTATTTGAATGCAAGGCGTTTTAGACAACTTTCTTTTGCTTCTTGCAAAACACTCTGCACACCTGCCTGCAATCTCTAGAACTCGATGGGAGATGTTTTCTGAACTGGCTCAGTTTCTCCTTGCGAGACATGGGGAAAAAGCAATTTGCTTAGATGCAGGTGAAAAGAGGCACCTACTACAGTGCACTGAAAAACTAATTGCTGCACAACTCTGGGATTGTGTAAGCAGCTTACAAACAGATAGAAAACAGCACCTTTCCACTCTCCTGCCTTTTCCATTCGCATTACTATTCGAATGGCAGCAGTTTTGGACAACTTTCTTTTGCTTCTTGCAAAACACTCTGCACACCTCCGTGCAACTTCTAGAAAAAATGAGAGTTGTTTTCTGAACTGGTACAGTTTCTCCTGAAGAGATATAATGCAAACGCTACTGGCTTAGATGTAGTAACAATAGGCAATTATTACAGTGCACTGCAAAGTCAATCGTAGTATAACACTGAGATTGTGTGTCCAGCTTGCAAACTGGTAGAAAACAGTACCTATCCGCTCTCCTGCATTTTCCCTTTCCAGGAACATTCGAATTGATGGCTTTTTTGGACAAGTTACTTTTTCTTGTTGCAAAACCCTCTGCAGACCTGCCTGCAACCTCTAGAGCACGATGGGAGGTTTTTTGTGAACAGACACAGTTTCTCCTGGCGAGACATAATGAAAAAGCTTTTTGCTAAGGTGTAGCCGGCAGGAGACGCTAAAGACCAGGAGACGGAGCACTGTGCCTTTAAGCGCCGCTTCCGGGTGTCTGTCGGCCGTAGCTGTTCTCCGGAGCACGCCGCGATCTGCGTAACGACACCAGATTCTTCGCGCCAAGAAGCGTCTTCTCCTTCTCCGGAAAACAGAGACTGCGGCAGCTTCTGAACGGCGAACTACGAAGCGGCACAAAACTGGGATTGGGTAAGCAGCTTTCAAAGTGATAAAAAACAGTACTTTCCCACTCTCTTGCCTTTCCCTTCACAATAATACTTGAAAGGAAGGCGTCTTAGACAAGTTTCTTTTTCTTCTTACAGAACACACTGCAGCCCTCTGTGCAACTTCTAGAACACGATAGGAGATGTTTAGTGAGCAAGAAGGTTTTCTCCTTGCTAGACAGAGGCATAAAGCTATTTGCTTAGATGTAGGTGACAAGAAACACTTACTGCAGTGCACTGAAAATGTAACTGCTACACAGCACTGCGATTGTGTTACCAGCCTGCAAAGTGCTAGAAAACAGTACTTTCCCACTCTCTTGCCTTTCCCTTCACATTAATACTTGAAAGGAAGGCGTCTTAGACAACTTTCTTTTTCTTCCTGCAAAACACACTGCAGCCCTCTGTGCAACTTCTAGAACACGATAGGAAATGTTTAGTGAGCAGGAAGGTTTTCTCCTTGCGAGACATAGTGAAAAAGCTATTTGCTTAGATGTAGGTGACAAGAAACACTTACTGCAGTGCGCTGACAAGCTAATTGCTACACAACACTGGGATGGTGTAAGCAGCTTGGAAAGCGATAGAAAACAGTACCTTTCCACTCTCCTGCCTTTCCACTCACATTAATACTTGAAAGGAAGGCGTCTTAGACAACTTTCTTTTTCTTGTTGCAAAACCCTCTGCACCCCTCTGTGCAACTTCTAGAACACGATAGGAGATGTTTAGTGAGGAGGAACGTTTTGTCCTTGCGAGACATAGTGAAAAAGCTTTTTGCTTAGATGTAGGTGACAAGAAACACTTACTGCAGTGCACTGACAAGCTAATTGCTACACAACACTGGGATGGTGTAAGCAGCTTGCAAAGTGATAGAAAACAGTACCTTTCCACTCTCCTGCCTTTCCACTCACATTAATACTTGAAAGGAAGGCGTCTTAGACAACTTTCTTTTTCTTGTTGCAAAACCCTCTGCAGCCCTCTGTGCAACTTCTAGAACACGATAGGAGATGTTTAGTGAGGAGGAAGGTTTTCTCCTTGCGAGACATAGTGAAAAAGCTATTTGCTTAGATGTAGGTGACAAGAAACACTTACTGCAGTGCACTGACAAGCTAATTGCTACACAACACTGGGATGGTGTAAGCAGCTTGCAAAGTGATAGAAAACAGTACCTTTCCACTCTCCTGCCTTTCCACTCACATTAATACTTGAAAGGAAGGCGTCTTAGACAACTTTCTTTTTCTTGTTGCAAAACCCTCTGCAGCCCTCTGTGCAACTTCTAGAACACGATAGGAGATGTTTAGTGAGGAGGAAGGTTTTCTCCTTGCGAGACATAGTGAAAAAGCTATTTGCTTAGATGTAGGTGACAAGAAACACTTACTGCAGTGCACTGACAAGCTAATTGCTACACAACACTGGGATTGTGTGCCCAGCTTGCAAAGTGATAGAAAACAGTACCTTTCCACTCTTCCTGCCTTTTCCATGCACATTACTATTCGAATGGAAAGAATTTTAGACAACTTTCTTTGGCTTCTTGCAAAACACTCTGCACACCTCTGCAATCTCTAGAAGTCGATGGGAGATATTTTCTGAACTGGCTCAGTTTCTCTTTGCAAGACATGGGGAAAAAGCAATTTGCTTAGATATAGGTGAAAAGAGGCACCTACTACAGTGCACTGCAAGCTAATTGCTGCACAACACGCAGATTGTGTAAGCAGGTTGCAAACTGATAGAAAACAGTACCTCTCCCTTCTCCTGCCTTTTCTATTCACATTTCTATTTGAATGCAAGGCGTTTTAGACAACTTTCTTTTGCTTCTTGCAAAACACTCTGCACACCTGCCTGCAATCTCTAGAACTCGATGGGAGATGTTTTCTGAACTGGCTCAGTTTCTCCTTGCGAGACATGGGGAAAAAGCAATTTGCTTAGATGCAGGTGAAAAGAGGCACCTACTACAGTGCACTGAAAAACTAATTGCTGCACAACTCTGGGATTGTGTAAGCAGCTTACAAACAGATAGAAAACAGCACCTTTCCACTCTCCTGCCTTTTCCATTCGCATTACTATTCGAATGGCAGCAGTTTTGGACAACTTTCTTTTGCTTCTTGCAAAACACTCTGCACACCTCCGTGCAACTTCTAGAAAAAATGAGAGTTGTTTTCTGAACTGGTACAGTTTCTCCTGAAGAGATATAATGCAAACGCTACTGGCTTAGATGTAGTAACAATAGGCAATTATTACAGTGCACTGCAAAGTCAATCGTAGTAGAACACTGAGATTGTGTGTCCAGCTTGCAAACTGGTAGAAAACAGTACCTATCCGCTCTCCTGCATTTTCCCTTTCCAGGAACATTCGAATTGATGGCTTTTTTGGACAAGTTACTTTTTCTTGTTGCAAAACCCTCTGCAGACCTGCCTGCAACCTCTAGAGCACGATGGGAGGTTTTTTGTGAACAGACACAGTTTCTCCTGGCGAGACATAATGAAAAAGCTTTTTGCTAAGGTGTAGCCGGCAGGAGACGCTAAAGACCAGGAGACGGAGCACTGTGCCTTTAAGCGCCGCTTCCGGGTGTCTGTCGGCCGTAGCTGTTCTCCGGAGCACGCCGCGATCTGCGTAACGACACCAGATTCTTCGCGCCAAGAAGCGTCTTCTCCTTCTCCGGGAAACAGAGACTGCGGCAGCTTCTGAACGGCGAACTACGAAGCGGCACAAAACTGGGATTGGGTAAGCAGCTTTCAAAGTGATAAAAAACAGTACTTTCCCACTCTCTTGCCTTTCCCTTCACAATAATACTTGAAAGGAAGGCGTCTTAGACAAGTTTCTTTTTCTTCTTACAGAACACAGTGCAGCCCTCTGTGCAACTTCTAGAACACGATAGGAGATGTTTAGTGAGCAAGAAGGTTTTCTCCTTGCTAGACAGAGGGATAAAGCTATTTGCTTAGATGTAGGTGACAAGAAACACTTACTGCAGTGCACTGAAAATGTAACAGCTACACAGCACTGCGATTGTGTTAGCAGCCTGCAAAGTGCTAGAAAACAGTACTTTTCCACTCTCTTGCCTTTCCCTTCACATTAATACTTGAAAGGAAGGCATCTTAGACAACTTTCTTTTTCTTGTTACAGAACACACTGCAGCCCTCTGTGAAATTTCTAGAACACGATAGGAAATGTTTAGTGAGCAGGAAGGTTTTCTCCTTGCGAGACATAGTGAAAAATCTATTTGCTTAGATGTAGGTGACAAGAAACACTTACTGCAGTGCACTGAAAAGCTAACTGCTACACAGCACTGCGATTGTGTTAGCAGCCTGCAAAGTGCTAGAAAACAGTACTTTCCAACTCTCTTGCCTTTCCCTTCACATTAATACTTGAAAGGAAGGCATCTTAGACAACTTTCTTTTTCTTGTTACAGAACACACTGCAGCCCTCAGTGCAACTTCTAGAACACGATAGGAGATGTTTAGTGAGCAAGAAGGTTTTCTCCTTGCGAGACATAGTGAAAAAGCTATTTGCTTAGATGTAGGTGAGAAGAAACACTTACTGCAGTGCCCTGAAAAACTAACTGCTACACAGCTCTGCGATTGTGTTAGCAGCCTGCAAAGTGCTAGAAAACAGTACTTTCCCACTCTCTTGCCTTTCCCTTCACATTAATACTTGAAAGGAAGGCGTCTTAGACAACTTTCTTTTTCTTGTGTCAAAAAACTCTGCAGCCCTCTGTGCAACTTCTACAACACGATGGAAGTTGTTTAGTGAGCAGGAAGGTTTTCTCCTTGCGAGACATAGTGAAAAAGCTATTTGCTCAGATGTAGGTATCAAGAAACACTTACTGCCGTGCACTGACAAGCTAATTGCTACACAGCACTGCGATTGTGTTAGCAGCTCTCAAAGTGCTAGAAAACAGTACTTTCCCACTCTCTTGCCTTTCCCTTCACATTAATACTTGAAAGGAAGGCGTCTTAGACAACTTTCTTTTTCTTGCTGCAAAACAGTCTGCAGCCCTCTGTGCAACCTGTACAGCACGATGGAAGTTGTTTAATGAGCAGGAACATTTTCTCCTAGTGAGAGATAGTGAAAAAGCTTTTTGCTTAGATGTAGGTTACCACAGGCAGTTACTGCAGTGCACTTCAAAGCTAATAGATGCACAACACTGGGATTGTGTGCCCAGCTTGCAAAGTGATAGAAAACAGTACCTTTCCACTCTTCCTGCCTTTTCCATGCACATTACTATTCGAATGGAAAGAATTTTAGACAACTTTCTTTGGCTTCTTGCAAAACACTCTGCACACCTGCCTGCAATCTCTAGAAGTCGATGGGAGATATTTTCTGAACTGGCTCAGTTTCTCTTTGCAAGACATGGGGAAAAAGCAATTTGCTTAGATATAGGTGAAAAGAGGCACCTACTACAGTGCACTGCAAGCTAATTGCTGCACAACACGCAGATTGTGTAAGCAGGTTGCAAACTGATAGAAAACAGTACCTCTCCCTTCTCCTGCCTTTTCTATTCACATTTCTATTTGAATGCAAGGCGTTTTAGACAACTTTCTTTTGCTTCTTGCAAAACACTCTGCACACCTGCCTGCAATCTCTAGAACTCGATGGGAGATGTTTTCTGAACTGGCTCAGTTTCTCCTTGCGAGACATGGGGAAAAAGCAATTTGCTTAGATGCAGGTGAAAAGAGGCACCTACTACAGTGCACTGAAAAACTAATTGCTGCACAACTCTGGGATTGTGTAAGCAGCTTACAAACAGATAGAAAACAGCACCTTTCCACTCTCCTGCCTTTTCCATTCGCATTACTATTCGAATGGCAGCAGTTTTGGACAACTTTCTTTTGCTTCTTGCAAAACACTCTGCACACCTCCGTGCAACTTCTAGAAAAAATGAGAGTTGTTTTCTGAACTGGTACAGTTTCTCCTGAAGAGATATAATGCAAACGCTACTGGCTTAGATGTAGTAACAATAGGCAATTATTACAGTGCACTGCAAAGTCAATCGTAGTAGAACACTGAGATTGTGTGTCCAGCTTGCAAACTGGTAGAAAACAGTACCTATCCGCTCTCCTGCATTTTCCCTTTCCAGGAACATTCGAATTGATGGCTTTTTTGGACAAGTTACTTTTTCTTGTTGCAAAACCCTCTGCAGACCTGCCTGCAACCTCTAGAGCACGATGGGAGGTTTTTTGTGAACAGACACAGTTTCTCCTGGCGAGACATAATGAAAAAGCTTTTTGCTAAGGTGTAGCCGGCAGGAGACGCTAAAGACCAGGAGACGGAGCACTGTGCCTTTAAGCGCCGCTTCCGGGTGTCTGTCGGCCGTAGCTGTTCTCCGGAGCACGCCGCGATCTGCGTAACGACACCAGATTCTTCGCGCCAAGAAGCGTCTTCTCCTTCTCCGGGAAACAGAGACTGCGGCAGCTTCTGAACGGCGAACTACGAAGCGGCACAAAACTGGGATTGGGTAAGCAGCTTTCAAAGTGATAAAAAACAGTACTTTCCCACTCTCTTGCCTTTCCCTTCACAATAATACTTGAAAGGAAGGCGTCTTAGACAAGTTTCTTTTTCTTCTTACAGAACACACTGCAGCCCTCTGTGCAACTTCTAGAACACGATAGGAGATGTTTAGTGAGCAAGAAGGTTTTCTCCTTGCTAGACAGAGGGATAAAGCTATTTGCTTAGATGTAGGTGACAAGAAACACTTACTGCAGTGCACTGAAAATGTAACAGCTACACAGCACTGCGATTGTGTTACCAGCCTGCAAAGTGCTAGAAAACAGTACTTTCCCACTCTCTTGCCTTTCCCTTCACATTAATACTTGAAAGGAAGGCATCTTAGACAACTTTCTTTTTCTTCCTGCAAAACACACTGCAGCCCTCTGTGCAACTTCTAGAACACGATAGGAAATGTTTAGTGAGCAGGAAGGTTTTCTCCTTGCGAGACATAGTGAAAAATCTATTTGCTTAGATGTAGGTGACAAGAAACACTTACTGCAGTGCACTGAAAAGCTAACTGCTACACAGCACTGCGATTGTGTTAGCAGCCTGCAAAGTGCTAGAAAACAGTACTTTCCCACTCTCTTGCCTTTCCCTTCACAATAATACTTGAAAGGAAGGCATCTTAGACAACTTTCTTTTTCTTGTGTCAAAAAACTCTGCAGCCCTCTCTGTAACATCTACAACACGATGGAAGTTGTTTAGTGAGCAGGAAGGTTTTCTCCTTGCGAGACATAGTGAAAAAGCTATTTGCTCAGATGTAGGTATCAAGAAACACTTACTGCAGTGCACTGAACAGCTAACTGCTACACAGCACTAGGACTGTGTTAGCAGCGTGCAAAGTGCTAGAAAACAGTACTTTCCCACTCTCTTGCCTTTCCCTTCACATTAATACTTGAAAGGAAGGCATCTTAGACAACTTTCTTTTTCTTGCTGCAAAACACACTGCAGCCCTCTGTGCAACTTCTAGAACACGATAGGAAATGTTTAGTGAGCAGGAAGGTTTTCTCCTTGCGAGACATAGTGAAAAAGCTTTTTGCTTAGATGTAGGTGACAAGAAACACTTACTGCAGTGCACTGAGCAGCTAACTGCTACACAGCACTAGGATTGTGTTAGCAGCTTGCAAAGTGCTAGAAAACAGTACTTTCCCACTCTCTTGCCTTTCCCTTCACATTAATACTTGAAAGCAAGGCGTCTTAGACAACTTTCTTTTACATTTTGCAAAACACACTGCAGCCCTCTGTGCAACTTCTACAACACGATGGAAGTTGTTTAGTGAGAAGCAACGTTTTCCCCTTGCGAGACAAAGTGAAAAAGCTATTTGCTCAGATGTAGGTATCAAGAAACACTTACTGCAGTGCACTGACAAGCTAATTGCTACACAGCGCTGCGATTGTGTTAGCAGCTTGCAAAGTGCTAGAAAACAGTACTTTCCCACTCTCTTGCCTTTCCCTTCACATTAATACTTGAAAGGAAGGCGTCTTAGACAACTTTCTTTTTCTTGTTACAGAACACACTGCAGCCCTCTGTGAAACTTCTAGAACACGATAAGAGATGTTTAGTGAGCAAGAAGGTTTTCTCCTTGCGAGACATAGTGAAAAAGCTATTTGCTTAGATGTAGGTGACAAGAAACACTTACTGCAGTGCACTGAAAAGCTAACTGCTACACAGCACTGCGATTGTGTTAGCAGCCTGCAAAGTGCTAGAAAACAGTACTTTCCAACTCTCTTGCCTTTCCCTTCACATTAATACTTGAAAGGAAGGCATCTTAGACAACTTTCTTTTTCTTGTTACAGAACACACTGCAGCCCTCAGTGCAACTTCTAGAACACGATAGGAGATGTTTAGTGAGCAAGAAGGTTTTCTCCTTGCGAGACATAGTGAAAAAGCTATTTGCTTAGATGTAGGTGAGAAGAAACACTTACTGCAGTGCACTGAAAAACTAACTGCTACACAGCTCTGCGATTGTGTTAGCAGCCTGCAAAGTGCTAGAAAACAGTACTTTCTCACTCTCTTGCCTTTCCCTTCACATTAATACTTGAAAGGAAGGCCTCTTAGACAACTTTCTTTTTCTTGTGTCAAAAAACTCTGCAGCCTTCTGTGCAACTTCTACAACACGATGGAAGTTGTTTAGTGAGCAGGAAGGTTTTCTCCTTGCGAGACATAGTGAAAAAGCTATTTGCTCAGATGTAGGTATCAAGAAACACTTACTGCCGTGCACTGACAAGCTAATTGCTACACAGCACTGCGATTGTGTTAGCAGCTCTCAAAGTGCTAGAAAACAGTACTTTCCCACTCTCTTGCCTTTCCCTTCACATTAATACTTGAAAGGAAGGCGTCTTAGACAACTTTCTTTTTCTTGCTGCAAAACAGTCTGCAGCCCTCTGTGCAACCTGTACAGCACGATGGAAGTTGTTTAATGAGCAGGAACATTTTCTCCTAGTGAGAGATAGTGAAAAAGCTTTTTGCTTAGATGTAGGTTACCACAGGCAGTTACTGCAGTGCACTTCAAAGCTAATAGATGCACAACACTGGGATTGTGTGCCCAGCTTGCAAAGTGATAGAAAACAGTACCTTTCCACTCTTCCTGCCTTTTCCATGCACATTACTATTCGAATGGAAAGAATTTTAGACAACTTTCTTTGGCTTCTTGCAAAACACTCTGCACACCTGCCTGCAATCTCTAGAAGTCGATGGGAGATATTTTCTGAACTGGCTCAGTTTCTCTTTGCAAGACATGGGGAAAAAGCAATTTGCTTAGATATAGGTGAAAAGAGGCACCTACTACAGTGCACTGCAAGCTAATTGCTGCACAACACGCAGATTGTGTAAGCAGGTTGCAAACTGATAGAAAACAGTACCTCTCCCTTCTCCTGCCTTTTCTATTCACATTTCTATTTGAATGCAAGGCGTTTTAGACAACTTTCTTTTGCTTCTTGCAAAACACTCTGCACACCTGCCTGCAATCTCTAGAACTCGATGGGAGATGTTTTCTGAACTGGCTCAGTTTCTCCTTGCGAGACATGGGGAAAAAGCAATTTGCTTAGATGCAGGTGAAAAGAGGCACCTACTACAGTGCACTGAAAAACTAATTGCTGCACAACTCTGGGATTGTGTAAGCAGCTTACAAACAGATAGAAAACAGCACCTTTCCACTCTCCTGCCTTTTCCATTCGCATTACTATTCGAATGGCAGCAGTTTTGGACAACTTTCTTTTGCTTCTTGCAAAACACTCTGCACACCTCCGTGCAACTTCTAGAAAAAATGAGAGTTGTTTTCTGAACTGGTACAGTTTCTCCTGAAGAGATATAATGCAAACGCTACTGGCTTAGATGTAGTAACAATAGGCAATTATTACAGTGCACTGCAAAGTCAATCGTAGTAGAACACTGAGATTGTGTGTCCAGCTTGCAAACTGGTAGAAAACAGTACCTATCCGCTCTCCTGCATTTTCCCTTTCCAGGAACATTCGAATTGATGGCTTTTTTGGACAAGTTACTTTTTCTTGTTGCAAAACCCTCTGCAGACCTGCCTGCAACCTCTAGAGCACGATGGGAGGTTTTTTGTGAACAGACACAGTTTCTCCTGGCGAGACATAATGAAAAAGCTTTTTGCTAAGGTGTAGCCGGCAGGAGACGCTAAAGACCAGGAGACGGAGCACTGTGCCTTTAAGCGCCGCTTCCGGGTGTCTGTCGGCCGTAGCTGTTCTCCGGAGCACGCCGCGATCTGCGTAACGACACCAGATTCTTCGCGCCAAGAAGCGTCTTCTCCTTCTCCGGGAAACAGAGACTGCGGCAGCTTCTGAACGGCGAACTACGAAGCGGCACAAAACTGGGATTGGGTAAGCAGCTTTCAAAGTGATAAAAAACAGTACTTTCCCACTCTCTTGCCTTTCCCTTCACAATAATACTTGAAAGGAAGGCGTCTTAGACAAGTTTCTTTTTCTTCTTACAGAACACACTGCAGCCCTCTGTGCAACTTCTAGAACACGATAGGAGATGTTTAGTGAGCAAGAAGGTTTTCTCCTTGCTAGACAGAGGGATAAAGCTATTTGCTTAGATGTAGGTGACAAGAAACACTTACTGCAGTGCACTGAAAATGTAACAGCTACACAGCACTGCGATTGTGTTACCAGCCTGCAAAGTGCTAGAAAACAGTACTTTCCCACTCTCTTGCCTTTCCCTTCACATTAATACTTGAAAGGAAGGCATCTTAGACAACTTTCTTTTTCTTCCTGCAAAACACACTGCAGCCCTCTGTGCAACTTCTAGAACACGATAGGAAATGTTTAGTGAGCAGGAAGGTTTTCTCCTTGCGAGACATAGTGAAAAATCTATTTGCTTAGATGTAGGTGACAAGAAACACTTACTGCAGTGCACTGAAAAGCTAACTGCTACACAGCACTGCGATTGTGTTAGCAGCCTGCAAAGTGCTAGAAAACAGTACTTTCCCACTCTCTTGCCTTTCCCTTCACAATAATACTTGAAAGGAAGGCATCTTAGACAACTTTCTTTTTCTTGTGTCAAAAAACTCTGCAGCCCTCTCTGTAACATCTACAACACGATGGAAGTTGTTTAGTGAGCAGGAAGGTTTTCTCCTTGCGAGACATAGTGAAAAAGCTTTTTGCTTAGATGTAGGTGACAAGAAACACTTACTGCAGTGCACTGAACAGCTAACTGCTACACAGCACTAGGACTGTGTTAGCAGCGTGCAAAGTGCTAGAAAACAGTACTTTCCCACTCTCTTGCCTTTCCCTTCACATTAATACTTGAAAGGAAGGCGTCTTAGACAACTTTCTTTTTCTTCCTGCAAAACACACTGCAGCCCTCTGTGCAACTTCTAGAACACGATAGGAAATGTTTAGTGAGCAGGAAGGTTTTCTCCTTGCGAGACATAGTGAAAAAGCTATTTGCTTAGATGTAGGTGACAAGAAACACTTACTGCAGTGCGCTGACAAGCTAATTGCTACACAACACTGGGATGGTGTAAGCAGCTTGGAAAGCGATAGAAAACAGTACCTTTCCACTCTCCTGCCTTTCCACTCACATTAATACTTGAAAGGAAGGCGTCTTAGACAACTTTCTTTTTCTTGTTGCAAAACCCTCTGCACCCCTCTGTGCAACTTCTAGAACACGATAGGAGATGTTTAGTGAGGAGGAACGTTTTGTCCTTGCGAGACATAGTGAAAAAGCTATTTGCTTAGATGTAGGTGACAAGAAACACTTACTGCAGTGCACTGACAAGCTAATTGCTACACAACACGGGGATGGTGTAAGCAGCTTGCAAAGTGATAGAAAACAGTACCTTTCCACTCTCCTGCCTTTCCATTCACATTAATACTTGAAAGGAAGGCATCTTAGACAACTTTCTTTTTCTTGTTACAGAACACACTGCAGCCCTCAGTGCAACTTCTAGAACACGATAGGAGATGTTTAGTGAGCAAGAAGGTTTTCTCCTTGCGAGACATAGTGAAAAAGCTATTTGCTTAGATGTAGGTGACAAGAAACACTTACTGCAGTGCACTGAAAAACTAACTGCTACACAGCTCTGCGATTGTGTTAGCAGCCTGCAAAGTGCTAGAAAACAGTACTTTCTCACTCTCTTGCCTTTCCCTTCACATTAATACTTGAAAGGAAGGCCTCTTAGACAACTTTCTTTTTCTTGTGTCAAAAAACTCTGCAGCCCTCTGTGCAACTTCTACAACACGATGGAAGTTGTTTAGTGAGCAGGAAGGTTTTCTCCTTGCGAGACATAGTGAAAAAGCTATTTGCTCAGATGTAGGTATCAAGAAACACTTACTGCCGTGCACTGACAAGCTAATTGCTACACAGCACTGCGATTGTGTTAGCAGCTCTCAAAGTGCTAGAAAACAGTACTTTCCCACTCTCTTGCCTTTCCCTTCACATTAATACTTGAAAGGAAGGCGTCTTAGACAACTTTCTTTTTCTTGCTGCAAAACAGTCTGCAGCCCTCTGTGCAACCTGTACAGCACGATGGAAGTTGTTTAATGAGCAGGAACATTTTCTCCTAGTGAGAGATAGTGAAAAAGCTTTTTGCTTAGATGTAGGTTACCACAGGCAGTTACTGCAGTGCACTTCAAAGCTAATAGATGCACAACACTGTGATTGTGTGCCCAGCTTGCAAAGTGATAGAAAACAGTACCTTTCCACTCTTCCTGCCTTTTCCATGCACATTACTATTCGAATGGAAAGAATTTTAGACAACTTTCTTTGGCTTCTTGCAAAACACTCTGCACACCTGCCTGCAATCTCTAGAAGTCGATGGGAGATATTTTCTGAACTGGCTCAGTTTCTCTTTGCAAGACATGGGGAAAAAGCAATTTGCTTAGATATAGGTGAAAAGAGGCACCTACTACAGTGCACTGCAAGCTAATTGCTGCACAACACGCAGATTGTGTAAGCAGGTTGCAAACTGATAGAAAACAGTACCTCTCCCTTCTCCTGCCTTTTCTATTCACATTTCTATTTGAATGCAAGGCGTTTTAGACAACTTTCTTTTGCTTCTTGCAAAACACTCTGCACACCTGCCTGCAATCTCTAGAACTCGATGGGAGATGTTTTCTGAACTGGCTCAGTTTCTCCTTGCGAGACATGGGGAAAAAGCAATTTGCTTAGATGCAGGTGAAAAGAGGCACCTACTACAGTGCACTGAAAAACTAATTGCTGCACAACTCTGGGATTGTGTAAGCAGCTTACAAACAGATAGAAAACAGCACCTTTCCACTCTCCTGCCTTTTCCATTCGCATTACTATTCGAATGGCAGCAGTTTTGGACAACTTTCTTTTGCTTCTTGCAAAACACTCTGCACACCTCCGTGCAACTTCTAGAAAAAATGAGAGTTGTTTTCTGAACTGGTACAGTTTCTCCTGAAGAGATATAATGCAAACGCTACTGGCTTAGATGTAGTAACAATAGGCAATTATTACAGTGCACTGCAAAGTCAATCGTAGTATAACACTGGGATTGTGTGTCCAGCTTGCAAACTGGTAGAAAACAGTACCTATCCGCTCTCCTGCATTTTCCCTTTCCAGGAACATTCGAATTGATGGCTTTTTTGGACAAGTTACTTTTTCTTGTTGCAAAACCCTCTGCAGACCTGCCTGCAACCTCTAGAGCACGATGGGAGGTTTTTTGTGAACAGACACAGTTTCTCCTGGCGAGACATAATGAAAAAGCTTTTTGCTAAGGTGTAGCCGGCAGGAGACGCTAAAGACCAGGAGACGGAGCACTGTGCCTTTAAGCGCCGCTTCCGGGTGTCTGTCGGCCGTAGCTGTTCTCCGGAGCACGCCGCGATCTGCGTAACGACACCAGATTCTTCGCGCCAAGAAGCGTCTTCTCCTTCTCCGGGAAACAGAGACTGCGGCAGCTTCTGAACGGCGAACTACGAAGCGGCACAAAACTGGGATTGGGTAAGCAGCTTTCAAAGTGATAAAAAACAGTACTTTCCCACTCTCTTGCCTTTCCCTTCACAATAATACTTGAAAGGAAGGCGTCTTAGACAAGTTTCTTTTTCTTCTTACAGAACACACTGCAGCCCTCTGTGCAACTTCTAGAACACGATAGGAGATGTTTAGTGAGCAAGAAGGTTTTCTCCTTGCTAGACAGAGGGATAAAGCTATTTGCTTAGATGTAGGTGACAAGAAACACTTACTGCAGTGCACTGAAAATGTAACTGCTACACAGCACTGCGATTGTGTTAGCAGCCTGCAAAGTGCTAGAAAACAGTACTTTCCCACTCTCTTGCCTTTCCCTTCACATTAATACTTGAAAGGAAGGCATCTTAGACAACTTTCTTTTTCTTCCTGCAAAACACACTGCAGCCCTCTGTGCAACTTCTAGAACACGATAGGAAATGTTTAGTGAGCAGGAAGGTTTTCTCCTTGCGAGACATAGTGAAAAAGCTTTTTGCTTAGATGTAGGTGACAAGAAACACTTACTGCAGTGCACTGAACAGCTAACTGCTACACAGCACTAGGACTGTGTTAGCAGCGTGCAAAGTGCTAGAAAACAGTACTTTCCCACTCTCTTGCCTTTCCCTTCACATTAATACTTGAAAGGAAGGCATCTTAGACAACTTTCTTTTTCTTGCTGCAAAACACACTGCAGACCTCTGTGCAACTTCTAGAACACGATAGGAAATGTTTAGTGAGCAGGAAGGTTTTCTCCTTGCGAGACATAGTGAAAAAGCTTTTTGCTTAGATGTAGGTGACAAGAAACACTTACTGCAGTGCACTGAGCAGCTAACTGCTACACAGCACTAGGATTGTGTTAGCAGCTTGCAAAGTGCTAGAAAACAGTACCTTTCCACTCTCCTGCCTTTCCATTCACATTAATACTTGAAAGGAAGGCGTCTTAGACAACTTTCTTTTTCTTGTTGCAAAACCCTCTGCACCCCTCTGTGCAACTTCTAGAACACGATAGGAGATGTTTAGTGAGGAGGAACGTTTTCTCCTTGCGAGACATAGTGAAAAAGCTATTTGCTTAGATGGAGGTGACAAGAAACACTTACTGCAGTGCACTGACAAGCTAATTGCTACACAACACTGGGATGGTGTAAGCAGCTTGCAAAGTGATAGAAAACAGTACCTTTCCACTCTCCTGCCTTTTCCATTTATATTAATACTCGAAAGGAAGCAATTTTGGACAACAGTCGTTTGCTTCTTGGAAAGCACTCTGCAGCCTTGCGTGCAACCTCTAGAACAAGATGGAAGATGTTTTCTGAACAGACACACTTTCTCATTAAGAGATATAGTAAAAAAGCTTTTTGCTTAGATGTATGTGACAATAGGCACTTGCGAGAGTGCACTACAAGTGTAATCTCTGCACAAGACTGGGATTGTGTGCCCAGCTTGCAAACTGATATGAAACAGTACTTTTCCACTCTCTTGCCTTTCCTTTCACATTAATACTGGAAAGGAAGGCGTTTTGGACAACTTTTGTTTTCTTGTTGCAGAACACTCTGCAGAGCTGCGTGCAACCTCAGGAACAGGAAGGAAGATGTTTTCTGAACTGGGACACTCTCTCCCTGCAGGATACATTGAAAAACTTGTTTGCTGAGATGTAGGTGGCAAGAGGAACTTACCACAGTGCAGTGCAAAGGTAAAGGCTGCACAACACAAGCATTTTGTAAGCAGTTTGCAAACTGAGCGATAACAGTACCTTTCCACTCTGCTGCATTTTCCTTTCCCAGTACAATACGAATTTTAGGGGGTTTGAAAAACTTTCTTTTACTTCTTGTGAAACACTCTGCAGACCTTCTTGTACCCTTTTTAAAACGATGGGAGCTGTTTTCTGAACAGGCAAAGTTTTTCCTTAGGAGATACAATGAAAAAGCTCTTTGCTTAGATGTAGGTGACTAGAGGCACTTGCTAGAGTGCACTGCAAGTGTAATCTCTGCACAAGACTGGGATTGTGTACCCAGCTTGCAAACTGATATGAAACAGTACTTTTCCACTCTCTTGCCTTTCCTTTCACATTAATACTGGAATGGAAGGCGTTTTGGACAACTTTTGTTTTCTTGTTGCAGAACACTCTGCAGAGCTGCGTGCGACCTCTAGAACACGATGGAAGATGTTTTCTGAACTGGGACACTCTCTTCCTGCGGGATACAGTGAAAACCCTATTTGCTGAGATGTAGGTGGCAAGAGGAACTTACTACAGTGCACTGCAAAAGTAAAAGCTGCACAACACTGGCATTTTGTAAGCAGCTTGCAAACTGAGAGAAAACAGTACCTTTCCACTCTCCTGCCTTTTCCATTCCCAGTTACATTCCAATGTTAGCAGTTTTGGACAACTTTCTTTCTCTTCTTGCAAAACAATCTGCAGACGTGTGTGCAAGCTCTAGGACTCGAAGAGAGATGTTTTCTGAACAGGAACATTTTTCTCCTTGCGAGACATAGTGAAAAAGCTTTTTGCTTAGATATAGGTGACAAGACGCACTATCTAGAGTGCACTGCAAAGCCAATTGCTGCACAACACTGGCATTGTGTAAGCAGCTTGCAGTCTGAGAGAAAAAAGTATCTTTCCGCTCTCCTGCCTTTTCCAGTTCCAGGAACATTCGGATGGGTGGCGTTTTGGACAAGTTTCTTTTTCTTGTTGCTAAACGCTCTGCAGACCTGCGTGCAACCTCTACAACAGGAGGGGAGATATTTTCTGAACAGACACAGTTTCTCCTTGCGACACATAGTGCAAAAGCCTTTTGCTAACATGTAGCCGGCAGGGGACGCTACAGACCAGGTAACGAAGCACTGCAAAGTTAAAAGCCGCTGCCGGGCGTCTTCGGCACTAGCTGTGCTCCGAAGCACACCGCGACCCGCCCACAGCCCTTAAACGGGAACCGTGCTTTTCGCGCCAAAAAAAACCGTCTTCTCCACCGGGACACAGAGACTGCGGCAGCATCTGAGCGGCGAACAACGTGCCCGCACAACACTGGGATCGGGTAAGCAGCTTGCAAACTGGTAGAACACAGTACCTATCAACTCTCCTGCCTTCTCCATTCCCAGTAACTTTCAAATTGAATGCGTTTGGCACAATGTTCGTTTTCGTGTTGCAGTACACTCTGCAGACCTGCGTGCGACCTCAGGGACACGATGGAAGATGTTTTTTAAACTGGAACACTCTCTCCCTGCGGGATACAGTGAAAAACCTTTTTGCTTAGATATAGGTGAGTAGAGGCACTTGCTACAGTGCACTGCAAAGGTAATGGCTGCACAACACTTGCCTTGTGTGCACAGTTTCTAAACTGATAGAACACAGTACACCTGCACTCTCCTGCATTTTCCTTTCCCAGTGAAATTCGAATCGAAGGGGTTTGGACAACTTTCCTTTACTTCTTGCAAAACACTCTGCAGACCTTCTTGTACCTTCTAAAACACCACGGGATATGTTTTCTAAACAGACACACTTTCTCCTTAAGAGATATAGTACAAAAGCTTTTTGCTTAGATGCAAGTGACAATAGGCACTTGCTACAGTGCACTGCAAATGTAATGGCTGCACAAAACTGGCATTTTGTAAGCAGCTTGCAAACTGAGAGAAAACTGTACCTTTCCACTCTCCTGCATTTTCCTTTCCCAGTACAATTTGAATCGAAGGTGTTTGGGACAACTTTCTTTTACTTCTTGCAAAACACTCTGCAGACATTCTTGTACCCTTTAAAAAACCATGGGAGCTGTTTTCTCAACAGGCAAAGTTTCTCTTTAGGAGATACAGTTAAAAAGCTATTTGCTTAAACGTAGGTTACTCTAGGATCTTGCTACAGTGCACTGCAAAGGTAATGGCTGCACAACACTTGCATTGTGGCACAGTTTGCAAACTGATAGAAAACAGTACTCCGGCACTCCCCTGGATTTTCCTTTCCCAGTGAAATTCGAATCGAAGGGGTTTTGGACAACTTCCTTTTACTTCTTGCAAAACACTCTGCAGACCTACTTGTACATTCTAAAACATCATGGGAGATGTTTTCTGAGAAGGCAGAGTTTCACCTTGCAAGATATTGTGAAAAAGGAATTTGCTTAGATGTAGGTGACAATAGGCACTTGCTACAGTGCACTGCAAATGTAATGGCTGCACAACACTGGCATTTTGTAAGCAGCTTGCAAACTGAGAGATAACAGGACCTTTCCACTCTGCTGCATTTTCCTTTCCCAGTACAATTCGAATTTTAGGGGTTTTGGACAACTTTCTTTTACTTCTTGCAAAACACTCTTGTACCCTTTTCCAAACGATGGGAGCTGTTTTCTCAACAGGCAATGTTTCTCCTTGCAAGACATTGTGAAAAAGCTATTTGCTTAGATATAGGTGTCTAGAGGCACTTGCTACAGTGCACTGCAAAGGTAATGGCTGCACAACACTTGCATTGTGGCACAGTTTGCAAACTGATAGAAAACAGTACCTTTCCACTCTCCTGCATTTTCCTTTCCCAGTACAATTTGAATCGATGGGCTTTTGGACAACTTTCTATTACTTCTTGCAAAACACTCTGCAGACCTTCTTGTACCCTTTTCATAAAACATGGGAGATATTTTCTCAGCAGGCAGAGTTGCTCCTTGCAAGACATTGTGAAAAAGGAATTTGTCTAGATGTAGGTGACAGTAGGCACTTGCTAGAGTGCACTGCAAATGTAATGTCTGCACAAAACTGGGATTGTGTACCCAGCTTGCAAACTGATATGAAACAGTACTTTTCCACTCTCGTGCCTTTCCTTTCACATTAATCCTCGAAAGGAAGGCGTTTTGGACAACTTTCCTTTTCTTGTTGCAGAACACTCTGCTGACCTGCGTGCGACCTCTAGAACAAGATGGAAGATGTTTTCTGAACTGGGACACTCTCTTCCTGCGGGATACAGTGAAAAACCTATTTGCTTACATGTAGGTGGCAAGAGGAACATACTACAGTGCACTGCAAAGGTAAAAGTTGCAAAACACTGGCATTTTGTATGCAGCTTACAAACTGAGAGATAACAGTACCTTTCCACTCTACTGCATTTTCCTTTCCCAGGACAATTCCAATTTTAGGGGGTTTGAAAAACTTTCTTTTACTTCTTGCGAAACACTCTGCAGACCTTCTTGTACCCTTTTAAAAACGATGGGAGCTGTTTTCTCAACAGGCAAAGTTTCTCCTTAGGAAATACAGTGAAAAAGCTATTTGCTTAGATGTGGGTGACTAGAGGCACTTGCTAGAGTGCACTACAAGTGTAATCTCTGCACAAGACTGGGATTGTGTGCCCAGCTTGCAAACTGATATGAAACAGTACTTTTCCACTCTCTTGCCTTTCCACTCACATTAATACTGGAAAGGAAGGCGTTTTGGACAACTTTCTTTTTCTTGTTGCAAAACCCACTGCAGCCCTCTGTGCAACTTCTAGAACACGATAGGAGATGTTTAGTGAGGAGAAAGGTTTCCTCCTTGCGAGACATAGTGAAAAAGCTATTTGCTTAGATGTAGGTGACAAGAAACACTTACTGCAGTGCACTGACAAGCTAATTGCTACACAACACGGGGATGGTGTAAGCAGCTTGCAAAGTGATAGAAAACAGTACCTTTCCACTCTCCTGCCTTTCCATTCACATTAATACTTGAAAGGAAGGCGTCTTAGACAACTTTCTTTTTCTTGTTGCAAAACCCTCTGCAGCCCTCTGTGCAACTTCTAGAACACGATAGGAGATGTTTAGTGAGGAGGAACGTTTTCCCCTTGCGAGACATAGTGAAAAAGCTATTTGCTTAGATGTAGGTGACAAGAAACACTTACTGCAGTGCACTGACAAGGTAATTGCTACACAACACGGGGATGGTGTAAGCAGCTTGCAAAGTGATAGAAAACAGTACCTTTCCACTCTCCTGCCTTTCCACTCACATTAATACTTGAAAGGAAGGCGTCTTAGACGACTTTCTTTTTCTTGTTGCAAAACCCTCTGCAGCCCTCTGTGCAACTTCTAGAACACGATAGGAGATGTTTAGTGAGGAGGAACGTTTTCTCCTTGCGAGACATAGTGAAAAAGATATTTGCTTACATGTAGGTGACAAGAAACACTTACTGCAGTGCACTGACAAGCTAATTGCTACACAACACTGGGATGGTGTAAGCAGCTTGCAAAGTGATAGAAAACAGTACCTTTCCACTCTCCTGCCTTTCCACTCACATTAATACTTGAAAGGAAGGCGTCTTAGACAACTTTCTTTTTCTTGTTGCAAAACCCTCTGCAGCCCTCTGTGCAACTTCTAGAACACGATAGGAAATGTTTAGTGAGCAGGAAGGTTTTCTCCTTGCGAGACATAGTGAAAAAGCTATTTGCTTAGATGTAGGTGACAAGAAACACTTACTGCAGTGCACTGACAAGCTAATTGCTACACAACACGGGGATGGTGTAAGCAGCTTGCAAAGTGATAGAAAACAGTACCTTTCCACTCTCCTGCCTTTCCATTCACATTAATACTTGAAAGGAAGGCATCTTAGACAACTTTCTTTTTCTTGTTACAGAACACACTGCAGCCCTCAGTGCAACTTCTAGAACACGATAGGAGATGTTTAGTGAGCAAGAAGGTTTTCTCCTTGCGAGACATAGTGAAAAAGCTATTTGCTTAGATGTAGGTGACAAGAAACTTACTGCAGTGCACTGAAAATGTAACTGCTACACAGCACTGCGATTGTGTTAGCAGCCTGCAAAGTGCTAGAAAACAGTACTTTCCCACTCTCTTGCCTTTCCCTTCACATTAATACTTGAAAGGAAGGCATCTTAGGCAACTTCTTTTTCTTGCTGCAAAACACACTGCAGCCCTCTGTGCAACTTCTAGAACACGATAGGAAATGTTTAGTGAGCAGGAAGGTTTTCTCCTTGCGAGACATAGTGAAAAAGCTATTTGCTTAGATGTAGGTGACAAGAAACACTTACTGCAGTGCACTGAAAAGCTAACTGCTACACAGCACTGCGATTGTGTTAGCAGCCTGCAAAGTGCTAGAAAACAGTACTTTCCCACTCTCTTGCCTTTCCCTTCACATTAATACTTGAAAGGAAGGCATCTTAGACAACTTTCTTTTTCTTGTGTCAAAAAACTCTGCAGCCCTCTCTGCAACATCTACAACACGATGGAAGTTGTTTAGTGAGCAGGAAGGTTTTCTCCTTGCGAGACATAGTGAAAAAGCTTTTTGCTTAGATGTAGGTGACAAGAAACACTTACTGCAGTGCACTGAACAGCTAACTGCTACACAGCACTAGGACTGTGTTAGCAGCGTGCAAAGTGCTAGAAAACAGTACTTTCCCACTCTCTTGCCTTTCCCTTCACATTAATACTTGAAAGGAAGGCATCTTAGACAACTTTCTTTTTCTTGCTGCAAAACACACTGCAGAAGTCTGTGCAACTTCTAGAACACGATAGGAAATGTTTAGTGAGCAGGAAGGTTTTCTCCTTGCGAGACATAGTGAAAAAGCTTTTTGCTTAGATGTAGGTGACAAGAAACACTTACTGCAGTGCACTGAGCAGCTAACTGCTACACAGCACTAGGATTGTGTTAGCGGCTTGCAAAGTGCTAGAAAACAGTACTTTCCCACTCTCTTGCCTTTCCCTTCACATTAATACTTGAAAGCAAGGCGTCTTAGACAACTTTCTTTTACATTTTGCAAAACACACTGCAGCCCTCTGTGCAACTTCTACAACACGATGGAAGTTGTTTAGTGAGAAGCAACGTTTTCCCCTTGCGAGACAAAGTGAAAAAGCTATTTGCTCAGATGTAGGTATCAAGAAACACTTACTGCAGTGCACTGACAAGCTTATTGCTACACAGAGCTGCGATTGTGTTAGCAGCTTGCAAAGTGCTAGAAAACAGTACTTTCCCACTCTCTTGCCTTTCCCTTCACATTAATACTTGAAAGGAAGGCATCTTAGACAACTTTCTTTTTCTTGTTACAGAACACACTGCAGCCCTCTGTGAAACTTCTAGAACACGATAAGAGATGTTTAGTGAGCAAGAAGGTTTTCTCCTTGCGAGACATAGTGAAAAAGCTATTTGCTCAGATGTAGGTATCAAGAAACACTTACTGCCGTGCACTGACAAGCTAATTGCTACACAGCACTGCGATTGTGTTAGCAGCTCTCAAAGTGCTAGAAAACAGTACTTTCCCACTCTCTTGCCTTTCCCTTCACATTAATACTTGAAAGGAAGGCGTCTTAGACAACTTTCTTTTTCTTGCTGCAAAACAGTCTGCAGCCCTCTGTGCAACCTGTACAGCACGATGGAAGTTGTTTAATGAGCAGGAACATTTTCTCCTAGTGAGAGATAGTGAAAAAGCTTTTTGCTTAGATGTAGGTTACCACAGGCAGTTACTGCAGTGCACTTCAAAGCTAATAGATGCACAACACTGGGATTGTGTGCCCAGCTTGCAAAGTGATAGAAAACAGTACCTTTCCACTCTTCCTGCCTTTTCCATGCACATTACTATTCGAATGGAAAGAATTTTAGACAACTTTCTTTGGCTTCTTGCAAAACACTCTGCACACCTGCCTGCAATCTCTAGAAGTCGATGGGAGATATTTTCTGAACTGGCTCAGTTTCTCTTTGCAAGACATGGGGAAAAAGCAATTTGCTTAGATATAGGTGAAAAGAGGCACCTACTACAGTGCACTGCAAGCTAATTGCTGCACAACACGCAGATTGTGTAAGCAGGTTGCAAACTGATAGAAAACAGTACCTCTCCCTTCTCCTGCCTTTTCTATTCACATTTCTATTTGAATGCAAGGCGTTTTAGACAACTTTCTTTTGCTTCTTGCAAAACACTCTGCACACCTGCCTGCAATCTCTAGAACTCGATGGGAGATGTTTTCTGAACTGGCTCAGTTTCTCCTTGCGAGACATGGGGAAAAAGCAATTTGCTTAGATGCAGGTGAAAAGAGGCACCTACTACAGTGCACTGAAAAACTAATTGCTGCACAACTCTGGGATTGTGTAAGCAGCTTACAAACAGATAGAAAACAGCACCTTTCCACTCTCCTGCCTTTTCCATTCGCATTACTATTCGAATGGCAGCAGTTTTGGACAACTTTCTTTTGCTTCTTGCAAAACACTCTGCACACCTCCGTGCAACTTCTAGAAAAAATGAGAGTTGTTTTCTGAACTGGTACAGTTTCTCCTGAAGAGATATAATGCAAACGCTACTGGCTTAGATGTAGTAACAATAGGCAATTATTACAGTGCACTGCAAAGTCAATCGTAGTATAACACTGGGATTGTGTGTCCAGCTTGCAAACTGGTAGAAAACAGTACCTATCCGCTCTCCTGCATTTTCCCTTTCCAGGAACATTCGAATTGATGGCTTTTTTGGACAAGTTACTTTTTCTTGTTGCAAAACCCTCTGCAGACCTGCCTGCAACCTCTAGAGCACGATGGGAGGTTTTTTGTGAACAGACACAGTTTCTCCTGGCGAGACATAATGAAAAAGCTTTTTGCTAAGGTGTAGCCGGCAGGAGACGCTAAAGACCAGGAGACGGAGCACTGTGCCTTTAAGCGCCGCTTCCGGGTGTCTGTCGGCCGTAGCTGTTCTCCGGAGCACGCCGCGATCTGCGTAACGACACCAGATTCTTCGCGCCAAGAAGCGTCTTCTCCTTCTCCGGGAAACAGAGACTGCGGCAGCTTCTGAACGGCGAACTACGAAGCGGCACAAAACTGGGATTGGGTAAGCAGCTTTCAAAGTGATAAAAAACAGTACTTTCCCACTCTCTTGCCTTTCCCTTCACAATAATACTTGAAAGGAAGGCGTCTTAGACAAGTTTCTTTTTCTTCTTACAGAACACACTGCAGCCCTCTGTGCAACTTTTAGAACACGATAGGAGATGATTAGTGAGGGGGAAGGTTTTCTCCTTGCTAGACAGAGGGATAAAGCTATTTGCTTAGATGTAGGTGACAAGAAACACTTACTGCAGTGCACTGAAAATGTAACTGCTACACAGCACTGCGATTGTGTTACCAGCCTGCAAAGTGCTAGAAAACAGTACTTTCCCACTCTCTTGCCTTTCCCTTCACATTAATACTTGAAAGGAAGGCATCTTAGACAACTTTCTTTTTCTTGTTACAGAACACACTGCAGCCCTCTGTGCAACTTCTAGAACACGATAGGAAATGTTTAGTGAGCAGGAAGGTTTTCTCCTTGCGAGACATAGTGAAAAAGCTATTTGCTTAGATGTAGGTGAGAAGAAACACTTACTGCAGTGCACTGAAAAACTAACTGCTACAGAGCTCTGCGATTGTGTTAGCAGCCTGCAAAGTGCTAGAAAACAGTACTTTCCCACTCTCTTGCCTTTCCCTTCACATTAATACTTGAAAGGAAGGCGTCTTAGACAACTTTCTTTTTCTTGTGTCAAAAAACTCTGCAGCCCTCTGTGCAACTTCTACAACACGATGGAAGTTGTTTAGTGAGCAGGAAGGTTTTCTCCTTGCGAGACATAGTGAAAAAGCTATTTGCTCAGATGTAGGTATCAAGAAACACTTACTGCCGTGCACTGACAAGCTAATTGCTACACAGCACTGCGATTGTGTTAGCAGCTCTCAAAGTGCTAGAAAACAGTACTTTCCCACTCTCTTGCCTTTCCCTTCACATTAATACTTGAAAGGAAGGCGTCTTAGACAACTTTCTTTTTCTTGCTGCAAAACAGTCTGCAGCCCTCTGTGCAACCTGTACAGCACGATGGAAGTTGTTTAATGAGCAGGAACATTTTCTCCTAGTGAGAGATAGTGAAAAAGCTTTTTGCTTAGATGTAGGTTACCACAGGCAGTTACTGCAGTGCACTTCAAAGCTAATAGATGCACAACACTGGGATTGTGTGCCCAGCTTGCAAAGTGATAGAAAACAGTACCTTTCCACTCTTCCTGCCTTTTCCATGCACATTACTATTCGAATGGAAAGAATTTTAGACAACTTTCTTTGGCTTCTTGCAAAACACTCTGCACACCTGCCTGCAATCTCTAGAAGTCGATGGGAGATATTTTCTGAACTGGCTCAGTTTCTCTTTGCAAGACATGGGGAAAAAGCAATTTGCTTAGATATAGGTGAAAAGAGGCACCTACTACAGTGCACTGCAAGCTAATTGCTGCACAACACGCAGATTGTGTAAGCAGGTTGCAAACTGATAGAAAACAGTACCTCTCCCTTCTCCTGCCTTTTCTATTCACATTTCTATTTGAATGCAAGGCGTTTTAGACAACTTTCTTTTGCTTCTTGCAAAACACTCTGCACACCTGCCTGCAATCTCTAGAACTCGATGGGAGATGTTTTCTGAACTGGCTCAGTTTCTCCTTGCGAGACATGGGGAAAAAGCAATTTGCTTAGATGCAGGTGAAAAGAGGCACCTACTACAGTGCACTGAAAAACTAATTGCTGCACAACTCTGGGATTGTGTAAGCAGCTTACAAACAGATAGAAAACAGCACCTTTCCACTCTCCTGCCTTTTCCATTCGCATTACTATTCGAATGGCAGCAGTTTTGGACAACTTTCTTTTGCTTCTTGCAAAACACTCTGCACACCTCCGTGCAACTTCTAGAAAAAATGAGAGTTGTTTTCTGAACTGGTACAGTTTCTCCTGAAGAGATATAATGCAAACGCTACTGGCTTAGATGTAGTAACAATAGGCAATTATTACAGTGCACTGCAAAGTCAATCGTAGTATAACACTGGGATTGTGTGTCCAGCTTGCAAACTGGTAGAAAACAGTACCTATCCGCTCTCCTGCATTTTCCCTTTCCAGGAACATTCGAATTGATGGCTTTTTTGGACAAGTTACTTTTTCTTGTTGCAAAACCCTCTGCAGACCTGCCTGCAACCTCTAGAGCACGATGGGAGGTTTTTTGTGAACAGACACAGTTTCTCCTGGCGAGACATAATGAAAAAGCTTTTTGCTAAGGTGTAGCCGGCAGGAGACGCTAAAGACCAGGAGACGGAGCACTGTGCCTTTAAGCGCCGCTTCCGGGTGTCTGTCGGCCGTAGCTGTTCTCCGGAGCACGCCGCGATCTGCGTAACGACACCAGATTCTTCGCGCCAAGAAGCGTCTTCTCCTTCTCCGGGAAACAGAGACTGCGGCAGCTTCTGAACGGCGAACTACGAAGCGGCACAAAACTGGGATTGGGTAAGCAGCTTTCAAAGTGATAAAAAACAGTACTTTCCCACTCTCTTGCCTTTCCCTTCACAATAATACTTGAAAGGAAGGCGTCTTAGACAAGTTTCTTTTTCTTCTTACAGAACACACTGCAGCCCTCTGTGCAACTTCTAGAACACGATAGGAGATGTTTAGTGAGCAAGAAGGTTTTCTCCTTGCTAGACAGAGGGATAAAGCTATTTGCTTAGATGTAGGTGACAAGAAACACTTACTGCAGTGCACTGAAAATGTAACTGCTACACAGCACTGCGATTGTGTTAGCAGCCTGCAAAGTGCTAGAAAACAGTACTTTCCCACTCTCTTGCCTTTCCCTTCACATTAATACTTGAAAGGAAGGCATCTTAGACAACTTTCTTTTTCTTCCTGCAAAACACACTGCAGCCCTCTGTGCAACTTCTAGAACACGATAGGAAATGTTTAGTGAGCAGGAAGGTTTTCTCCTTGCGAGACATAGTGAAAAAGCTTTTTGCTTAGATGTAGGTGACAAGAAACACTTACTGCAGTGCACTGAACAGCTAACTGCTACACAGCACTAGGACTGTGTTAGCAGCGTGCAAAGTGCTAGAAAACAGTACTTTCCCACTCTCTTGCCTTTCCCTTCACATTAATACTTGAAAGGAAGGCATCTTAGACAACTTTCTTTTTCTTGCTGCAAAACACACTGCAGACCTCTGTGCAACTTCTAGAACACGATAGGAAATGTTTAGTGAGCAGGAAGGTTTTCTCCTTGCGAGACATAGTGAAAAAGCTTTTTGCTTAGATGTAGGTGACAAGAAACACTTACTGCAGTGCACTGAGCAGCTAACTGCTACACAGCACTAGGATTGTGTTAGCAGCTTGCAAAGTGCTAGAAAACAGTACCTTTCCACTCTCCTGCCTTTCCATTCACATTAATACTTGAAAGGAAGGCGTCTTAGACAACTTTCTTTTTCTTGTTGCAAAACCCTCTGCAGCCCTCTGTGCAACTTCTAGAACACGATAGGAGATGTTTAGTGAGGAGGAACGTTTTCTCCTTGCGAGACATAGTGAAAAAGCTATTTGCTTAGATGGAGGTGACAAGAAACACTTACTGCAGTGCACTGACAAGCTAATTGCTACACAACACGGGGATGGTGTAAGCAGCTTGCAAAGTGATAGAAAACAGTACCTTTCCACTCTCCTGCCTTTTCCATTTATATTAATACTCGAAAGGAAGCAATTTTGGACAACAGTCGTTTGCTTCTTGGAAAGCACTCTGCAGCCTTGCGTGCAACCTCTAGAACAAGATGGAAGATGTTTTCTGAACAGACACACTTTCTCATTAAGAGATATAGTAAAAAAGCTTTTTGCTTAGATGTATGTGACAATAGGCACTTGCGAGAGTGCACTACAAGTGTAATCTCTGCACAAGACTGGGATTGTGTGCCCAGCTTGCAAACTGATATGAAACAGTACTTTTCCACTCTCTTGCCTTTCCTTTCACATTAATACTGGAAAGGAAGGCGTTTTGGACAACTTTTGTTTTCTTGTTGCAGAACACTCTGCAGAGCTGCGTGCAACCTCAGGAACAGGAAGGAAGATGTTTTCTGAACTGGGACACTCTCTCCCTGCAGGATACATTGAAAAACTTGTTTGCTGAGATGTAGGTGGCAAGAGGAACTTACCACAGTGCAGTGCAAAGGTAAAGGCTGCACAACACAAGCATTTTGTAAGCAGTTTGCAAACTGAGCGATAACAGTACCTTTCCACTCTGCTGCATTTTCCTTTCCCAGTACAATACGAATTTTAGGGGGTTTGAAAAACTTTCTTTTACTTCTTGTGAAACACTCTGCAGACCTTCTTGTACCCTTTTTAAAACGATGGGAGCTGTTTTCTGAACAGGCAAAGTTTTTCCTTAGGAGATACAATGAAAAAGCTCTTTGCTTAGATGTAGGTGACTAGAGGCACTTGCTAGAGTGCACTGCAAGTGTAATCTCTGCACAAGACTGGGATTGTGTACCCAGCTTGCAAACTGATATGAAACAGTACTTTTCCACTCTCTTGCCTTTCCTTTCACATTAATACTGGAATGGAAGGCGTTTTGGACAACTTTTGTTTTCTTGTTGCAGAACACTCTGCAGAGCTGCGTGCGACCTCTAGAACACGATGGAAGATGTTTTCTGAACTGGGACACTCTCTTCCTGCGGGATACAGTGAAAACCCTATTTGCTGAGATGTAGGTGGCAAGAGGAACTTACTACAGTGCACTGCAAAAGTAAAAGCTGCACAACACTGGCATTTTGTAAGCAGCTTGCAAACTGAGAGAAAACAGTACCTTTCCACTCTCCTGCCTTTTCCATTCCCAGTTACATTCCAATGTTAGCAGTTTTGGACAACTTTCTTTCTCTTCTTGCAAAACAATCTGCAGACGTGTGTGCAAGCTCTAGGACTCGAAGAGAGATGTTTTCTGAACAGGAACATTTTTCTCCTTGCGAGACATAGTGAAAAAGCTTTTTGCTTAGATATAGGTGACAAGACGCACTATCTAGAGTGCACTGCAAAGCCAATTGCTGCACAACACTGGCATTGTGTAAGCAGCTTGCAGTCTGAGAGAAAAAAGTATCTTTCCGCTCTCCTGCCTTTTCCAGTTCCAGGAACATTCGGATGGGTGGCGTTTTGGACAAGTTTCTTTTTCTTGTTGCTAAACGCTCTGCAGACCTGCGTGCAACCTCTACAACAGGAGGGGAGATATTTTCTGAACAGACACAGTTTCTCCTTGCGACACATAGTGCAAAAGCCTTTTGCTAACATGTAGCCGGCAGGGGACGCTACAGACCAGGTAACGAAGCACTGCAAAGTTAAAAGCCGCTGCCGGGCGTCTTCGGCACTAGCTGTGCTCCGAAGCACACCGCGACCCGCCCACAGCCCTTAAACGGGAACCGTGCTTTTCGCGCCAAAAAAAACCGTCTTCTCCACCGGGACACAGAGACTGCGGCAGCATCTGAGCGGCGAACAACGTGCCCGCACAACACTGGGATCGGGTAAGCAGCTTGCAAACTGGTAGAACACAGTACCTATCAACTCTCCTGCCTTCTCCATTCCCAGTAACTTTCAAATTGAATGCGTTTGGCACAATGTTCGTTTTCGTGTTGCAGTACACTCTGCAGACCTGCGTGCGACCTCAGGGACACGATGGAAGATGTTTTTTAAACTGGAACACTCTCTCCCTGCGGGATACAGTGAAAAACCTTTTTGCTTAGATATAGGTGAGTAGAGGCACTTGCTACAGTGCACTGCAAAGGTAATGGCTGCACAACACTTGCCTTGTGTGCACAGTTTCTAAACTGATAGAACACAGTACACCTGCACTCTCCTGCATTTTCCTTTCCCAGTGAAATTCGAATCGAAGGGGTTTGGACAACTTTCCTTTACTTCTTGCAAAACACTCTGCAGACCTTCTTGTACCTTCTAAAACACCACGGGATATGTTTTCTAAACAGACACACTTTCTCCTTAAGAGATATAGTACAAAAGCTTTTTGCTTAGATGCAAGTGACAATAGGCACTTGCTACAGTGCACTGCAAATGTAATGGCTGCACAAAACTGGCATTTTGTAAGCAGCTTGCAAACTGAGAGAAAACTGTACCTTTCCACTCTCCTGCATTTTCCTTTCCCAGTACAATTTGAATCGAAGGTGTTTGGGACAACTTTCTTTTACTTCTTGCAAAACACTCTGCAGACATTCTTGTACCCTTTAAAAAACCATGGGAGCTGTTTTCTCAACAGGCAAAGTTTCTCTTTAGGAGATACAGTTAAAAAGCTATTTGCTTAAACGTAGGTTACTCTAGGATCTTGCTACAGTGCACTGCAAAGGTAATGGCTGCACAACACTTGCATTGTGGCACAGTTTGCAAACTGATAGAAAACAGTACTCCGGCACTCCCCTGGATTTTCCTTTCCCAGTGAAATTCGAATCGAAGGGGTTTTGGACAACTTCCTTTTACTTCTTGCAAAACACTCTGCAGACCTACTTGTACATTCTAAAACATCATGGGAGATGTTTTCTGAGAAGGCAGAGTTTCACCTTGCAAGATATTGTGAAAAAGGAATTTGCTTAGATGTAGGTGACAATAGGCACTTGCTACAGTGCACTGCAAATGTAATGGCTGCACAACACTGGCATTTTGTAAGCAGCTTGCAAACTGAGAGATAACAGGACCTTTCCACTCTGCTGCATTTTCCTTTCCCAGTACAATTCGAATTTTAGGGGTTTTGGACAACTTTCTTTTACTTCTTGCAAAACACTCTTGTACCCTTTTCCAAACGATGGGAGCTGTTTTCTCAACAGGCAATGTTTCTCCTTGCAAGACATTGTGAAAAAGCTATTTGCTTAGATATAGGTGTCTAGAGGCACTTGCTACAGTGCACTGCAAAGGTAATGGCTGCACAACACTTGCATTGTGGCACAGTTTGCAAACTGATAGAAAACAGTACCTTTCCACTCTCCTGCATTTTCCTTTCCCAGTACAATTTGAATCGATGGGCTTTTGGACAACTTTCTATTACTTCTTGCAAAACACTCTGCAGACCTTCTTGTACCCTTTTCATAAAACATGGGAGATATTTTCTCAGCAGGCAGAGTTGCTCCTTGCAAGACATTGTGAAAAAGGAATTTGTCTAGATGTAGGTGACAGTAGGCACTTGCTAGAGTGCACTGCAAATGTAATGTCTGCACAAAACTGGGATTGTGTACCCAGCTTGCAAACTGATATGAAACAGTACTTTTCCACTCTCGTGCCTTTCCTTTCACATTAATCCTCGAAAGGAAGGCGTTTTGGACAACTTTCCTTTTCTTGTTGCAGAACACTCTGCTGACCTGCGTGCGACCTCTAGAACAAGATGGAAGATGTTTTCTGAACTGGGACACTCTCTTCCTGCGGGATACAGTGAAAAACCTATTTGCTTACATGTAGGTGGCAAGAGGAACATACTACAGTGCACTGCAAAGGTAAAAGTTGCAAAACACTGGCATTTTGTATGCAGCTTACAAACTGAGAGATAACAGTACCTTTCCACTCTACTGCATTTTCCTTTCCCAGGACAATTCCAATTTTAGGGGGTTTGAAAAACTTTCTTTTACTTCTTGCGAAACACTCTGCAGACCTTCTTGTACCCTTTTAAAAACGATGGGAGCTGTTTTCTCAACAGGCAAAGTTTCTCCTTAGGAAATACAGTGAAAAAGCTATTTGCTTAGATGTGGGTGACTAGAGGCACTTGCTAGAGTGCACTACAAGTGTAATCTCTGCACAAGACTGGGATTGTGTGCCCAGCTTGCAAACTGATATGAAACAGTACTTTTCCACTCTCTTGCCTTTCCACTCACATTAATACTGGAAAGGAAGGCGTTTTGGACAACTTTCTTTTTCTTGTTGCAAAACCCACTGCAGCCCTCTGTGCAACTTCTAGAACACGATAGGAGATGTTTAGTGAGGAGGAACGTTTTGTCCTTGCGAGACATAGTGAAAAAGCTATTTGCTTAGATGTAGGTGACAAGAAACACTTACTGCAGTGCACTGACAAGCTAATTGCTACACAACACGGGGATGGTGTAAGCAGCTTGCAAAGTGATAGAAAACAGTACCTTTCCACTCTCCTGCCTTTCCATTCACATTAATACTTGAAAGGAAGGCGTCTTAGACAACTTTCTTTTTCTTGTTGCAAAACCCTCTGCAGCCCTCTGTGCAACTTCTAGAACACGATAGGAGATGTTTAGTGAGGAGGAACGTTTTCCCCTTGCGAGACATAGTGAAAAAGCTATTTGCTTAGATGTAGGTGACAAGAAACACTTACTGCAGTGCACTGACAAGGTAATTGCTACACAACACGGGGATGGTGTAAGCAGCTTGCAAAGTGATAGAAAACAGTACCTTTCCACTCTCCTGCCTTTCCACTCACATTAATACTTGAAAGGAAGGCGTCTTAGACGACTTTCTTTTTCTTGTTGCAAAACCCTCTGCAGCCCTCTGTGCAACTTCTAGAACACGATAGGAGATGTTTAGTGAGGAGGAACGTTTTCTCCTTGCGAGACATAGTGAAAAAGATATTTGCTTACATGTAGGTGACAAGAAACACTTACTGCAGTGCACTGACAAGCTAATTGCTACACAACACTGGGATGGTGTAAGCAGCTTGCAAAGTGATAGAAAACAGTACCTTTCCACTCTCCTGCCTTTCCACTCACATTAATACTTGAAAGGAAGGCGTCTTAGACAACTTTCTTTTTCTTGTTGCAAAACCCTCTGCAGCCCTCTGTGCAACTTCTAGAACACGATAGGAAATGTTTAGTGAGCAGGAAGGTTTTCTCCTTGCGAGACATAGTGAAAAAGCTATTTGCTTAGATGTAGGTGACAAGAAACACTTACTGCAGTGCACTGACAAGCTAATTGCTACACAACACGGGGATGGTGTAAGCAGCTTGCAAAGTGATAGAAAACAGTACCTTTCCACTCTCCTGCCTTTCCATTCACATTAATACTTGAAAGGAAGGCATCTTAGACAACTTTCTTTTTCTTGTTACAGAACACACTGCAGCCCTCAGTGCAACTTCTAGAACACGATAGGAGATGTTTAGTGAGCAAGAAGGTTTTCTCCTTGCGAGACATAGTGAAAAAGCTATTTGCTTAGATGTAGGTGACAAGAAACACTTACTGCAGTGCACTGAAAATGTAACTGCTACACAGCACTGCGATTGTGTTAGCAGCCTGCAAAGTGCTAGAAAACAGTACTTTCCCACTCTCTTGCCTTTCCCTTCACATTAATACTTGAAAGGAAGGCATCTTAGGCAACTTCTTTTTCTTGCTGCAAAACACACTGCAGCCCTCTGTGCAACTTCTAGAACACGATAGGAAATGTTTAGTGAGCAGGAAGGTTTTCTCCTTGCGAGACATAGTGAAAAAGCTATTTGCTTAGATGTAGGTGACAAGAAACACTTACTGCAGTGCACTGAAAAGCTAACTGCTACACAGCACTGCGATTGTGTTAGCAGCCTGCAAAGTGCTAGAAAACAGTACTTTCCCACTCTCTTGCCTTTCCCTTCACATTAATACTTGAAAGGAAGGCATCTTAGACAACTTTCTTTTTCTTGTGTCAAAAAACTCTGCAGCCCTCTCTGCAACATCTACAACACGATGGAAGTTGTTTAGTGAGCAGGAAGGTTTTCTCCTTGCGAGACATAGTGAAAAAGCTTTTTGCTTAGATGTAGGTGACAAGAAACACTTACTGCAGTGCACTGAACAGCTAACTGCTACACAGCACTAGGACTGTGTTAGCAGCGTGCAAAGTGCTAGAAAACAGTACTTTCCCACTCTCTTGCCTTTCCCTTCACATTAATACTTGAAAGGAAGGCATCTTAGACAACTTTCTTTTTCTTGCTGCAAAACACACTGCAGACCTCTGTGCAACTTCTAGAACACGATAGGAAATGTTTAGTGAGCAGGAAGGTTTTCTCCTTGCGAGACATAGTGAAAAAGCTTTTTGCTTAGATGTAGGTGACAAGAAACACTTACTGCAGTGCACTGAGCAGCTAACTGCTACACAGCAGTAGGATTGTGTTAGCGGCTTGCAAAGTGCTAGAAAACAGTACTTTCCCACTCTCTTGCCTTTCCCTTCACATTAATACTTGAAAGCAAGGCGTCTTAGACAACTTTCTTTTACATTTTGCAAAACACACTGCAGCCCTCTGTGCAACTTCTACAACACGATGGAAGTTGTTTAGTGAGAAGCAACGTTTTCCCCTTGCGAGACAAAGTGAAAAAGCTATTTGCTCAGATGTAGGTATCAAGAAACACTTACTGCAGTGCACTGACAAGCTTATTGCTACACAGAGCTGCGATTGTGTTAGCAGCTTGCAAAGTGCTAGAAAACAGTACTTTCCCACTCTCTTGCCTTTCCCTTCACATTAATACTTGAAAGGAAGGCATCTTAGACAACTTTCTTTTTCTTGTTACAGAACACACTGCAGCCCTCTGTGAAACTTCTAGAACACGATAAGAGATGTTTAGTGAGCAAGAAGGTTTTCTCCTTGCGAGACATAGTGAAAAAGCTATTTGCTTAGATGTAGGTGACAAGAAACACTTACTGCAGTGCACTGAAATGCTAACTGCTACACAGCACTGCGATTGTGTTAGCAGCCTGCAAAGTGCTAGAAAACTGTACTTTCCAACTCTCTTGCCTTTCCATTCACATTAATACTTGAAAGGAAGGCATCTTAGACAACTTTCTTTTTCTTGTTACAGAACACACTGCAGCCCTCAGTGCAACTTCTAGAACACGATAGGAGATGTTTAGTGAGCAAGAAGGTTTTCTCCTTGCGAGACATAGTGAAAAAGCTATTTGCTTAGATGTAGGTGAGAAGAAACACTTACTGCAGTGCACTGAAAAACTAACTGCTACACAGCTCTGCGATTGTGTTAGCAGCCTGCAAAGTGCTAGAAAACAGTACTTTCCCACTCTCTTGCCTTTCCCTTCACATTAATACTTGAAAGGAAGGCGTCTTAGACAACTTTCTTTTTCTTGTGTCAAAAAACTCTGCAGCCCTCTGTGCAACTTCTACAACACGATGGAAGTTGTTTAGTGAGCAGGAAGGTTTTCTCCTTGCGAGACATAGTGAAAAAGCTATTTGCTCAGATGTAGGTATCAAGAAACACTTACTGCCGTGCACTGACAAGCTAATTGCTACACAGCACTGCGATTGTGTTAGCAGCTCTCAAAGTGCTAGAAAACAGTACTTTCCCACTCTCTTGCCTTTCCCTTCACATTAATACTTGAAAGGAAGGCGTCTTAGACAACTTTCTTTTTCTTGCTGCAAAACAGTCTGCAGCCCTCTGTGCAACCTGTACAGCACGATGGAAGTTGTTTAATGAGCAGGAACATTTTCTCCTAGTGAGAGATAGTGAAAAAGCTTTTTGCTTAGATGTAGGTTACCACAGGCAGTTACTGCAGTGCACTTCAAAGCTAATAGATGCACAACACTGGGATTGTGTGCCCAGCTTGCAAAGTGATAGAAAACAGTACCTTTCCACTCTTCCTGCCTTTTCCATGCACATTACTATTCGAATGGAAAGAATTTTAGACAACTTTCTTTGGCTTCTTGCAAAACACTCTGCACACCTGCCTGCAATCTCTAGAAGTCGATGGGAGATATTTTCTGAACTGGCTCAGTTTCTCTTTGCAAGACATGGGGAAAAAGCAATTTGCTTAGATATAGGTGAAAAGAGGCACCTACTACAGTGCACTGCAAGCTAATTGCTGCACAACACGCAGATTGTGTAAGCAGGTTGCAAACTGATAGAAAACAGTACCTCTCCCTTCTCCTGCCTTTTCTATTCACATTTCTATTTGAATGCAAGGCGTTTTAGACAACTTTCTTTTGCTTCTTGCAAAACACTCTGCACACCTGCCTGCAATCTCTAGAACTCGATGGGAGATGTTTTCTGAACTGGCTCAGTTTCTCCTTGCGAGACATGGGGAAAAAGCAATTTGCTTAGATGCAGGTGAAAAGAGGCACCTACTACAGTGCACTGAAAAACTAATTGCTGCACAACTCTGGGATTGTGTAAGCAGCTTACAAACAGATAGAAAACAGCACCTTTCCACTCTCCTGCCTTTTCCATTCGCATTACTATTCGAATGGCAGCAGTTTTGGACAACTTTCTTTTGCTTCTTGCAAAACACTCTGCACACCTCCGTGCAACTTCTAGAAAAAATGAGAGTTGTTTTCTGAACTGGTACAGTTTCTCCTGAAGAGATATAATGCAAACGCTACTGGCTTAGATGTAGTAACAATAGGCAATTATTACAGTGCACTGCAAAGTCAATCGTAGTATAACACTGGGATTGTGTGTCCAGCTTGCAAACTGGTAGAAAACAGTACCTATCCGCTCTCCTGCATTTTCCCTTTCCAGGAACATTCGAATTGATGGCTTTTTTGGACAAGTTACTTTTTCTTGTTGCAAAACCCTCTGCAGACCTGCCTGCAACCTCTAGAGCACGATGGGAGGTTTTTTGTGAACAGACACAGTTTCTCCTGGCGAGACATAATGAAAAAGCTTTTTGCTAAGGTGTAGCCGGCAGGAGACGCTAAAGACCAGGAGACGGAGCACTGTGCCTTTAAGCGCCGCTTCCGGGTGTCTGTCGGCCGTAGCTGTTCTCCGGAGCACGCCGCGATCTGCGTAACGACACCAGATTCTTCGCGCCAAGAAGCGTCTTCTCCTTCTCCGGGAAACAGAGACTGCGGCAGCTTCTGAACGGCGAACTACGAAGCGGCACAAAACTGGGATTGGGTAAGCAGCTTTCAAAGTGATAAAAAACAGTACTTTCCCACTCTCTTGCCTTTCCCTTCACAATAATACTTGAAAGGAAGGCGTCTTAGACAAGTTTCTTTTTCTTCTTACAGAACACACTGCAGCCCTCTGTGCAACTTCTAGAACACGATAGGAGATGTTTAGTGAGCAAGAAGGTTTTCTCCTTGCTAGACAGAGGGATAAAGCTATTTGCTTAGATGTAGGTGACAAGAAACACTTACTGCAGGGCACTGAAAATGTAACTGCTACACAGCACTGCGATTGTGTTACCAGCCTGCAAAGTGCTAGAAAACAGTACTTTCCCACTCTCTTGCCTTTCCCTTCACATTAATACTTGAAAGGAAGGCATCTTAGACAACTTTCTTTTTCTTCCTGCAAAACACACTGCAGCCCTCTGTGCAACTTCTAGAACACGATAGGAAATGTTTAGTGAGCAGGAAGGTTTTCTCCTTGCGAGACATAGTGAAAAAGCTATTTGCTTAGATGTAGGTGACAAGAAACACTTACTGCAGTGGACTGAAAAGCTAACTGCTACACAGCACTGCGATTGTGTTAGCAGCTTGCAAAGTGCTAGAAAACAGTACTTTCCCACACTCTTGCCTTTCCCTTCACATTAATACTTGAAAGGAAGGCGTCTTAGACAACTTTCTTTTTCTTGTTGCAAAACCCTCTGCAGCCCTCTGTGCAACTTCTAGAACACGATAGGAGATGTTTAGTGAGGAGGAACGTTTTGTCCTTGCGAGACATAGTGAAAAAGCTATTTGCTTAGATGTAGGTGACAAGAAACACTTACTGCAGTGCACTGACAAGCTAATTGCTACACAACACTGGGATGGTGTAAGCGGCTTGCAAAGTGATAGAAAACAGTACCTTTCCACTCTCCTGCCTTTCCACTCACATTAATACTTGAAAGGAAGGCGTCTTAGACAACTTTCTTTTTCTTGTTGCAAAACCCTCTGCAGCCCTCTGTGCAACTTCTAGAACACGATAGGAGATGTTTAGTGAGGAGGAACGTTTTGTCCTTGCGAGACATAGTGAAAAAGCTATTTGCTTAGATGTAGGTGACAAGAAACACTTACTGCAGTGCACTGACAAGCTAATTGCTACACAACACTGGGATGGTGTAAGCAGCTTGCAAAGTGATAGAAAACAGTACCTTTCCACTCTCCTGCCTTTCCACTCACATTAATACTTGAAAGGAAGGCGTCTTAGACAACTTTCTTTTTCTTGTTGCAAAACCCTCTGCAGCCCTCTGTGCAACTTCTAGAACACGATAGGAGATGTTTAGTGAGGAGGAAGGTTTTCTCCTTGCGAGACATAGTGAAAAAGCTATTTGCTTAGATGTAGGTGACAAGAAACGCTTACTGCAGTGCACTGACAAGCTAATTGCTACACAACACGGGGATGGCGTAAGCAGCTTGCAAAGTGATAGAAAACAGTACCTTTCCACTCTCCTGCCTTTCCATTCACATTAATACTTGAAAGGAAGGCATCTTAGACAACTTTCTTTTTCTTGTTACAGAACACACTGCAGCCCTCTGTGCAACTTCTAGAACACGATAGGAAATGTTTAGTGAGCAGGAAGGTTTTCTCCTTGCGAGACATAGTGAAAAAGCTATTTGCTTAGATGTAGGTGACAAGAAACACTGCAGTGCACTGAACAGCTAACTGCTACACAGCACTGCGATTGTGTTAGCAGCCTGCAAAGTGCTAGAAAACAGTACTTTCCCACTCTCTTGCCTTTCCCTTCACATTAATACTTGAAAGGAAGGCATCTTAGACAACTTTCTTTTTCTTGTGTCAAAAAACTCTGCAGCCCTCTCTGCAACATCTACAACACGATGGAAGTTGTTTAGTGAGCAGGAAGGTTTTCTCCTTGCGAGACATAGTGAAAAAGCTTTTTGCTTAGATGTAGGTGACAAGAAACACTTACTGCAGTGCACTGAACAGCTAACTGCTACAAAGCACTAGGACTGTGTTAGCAGCGTGCAAAGTGCTAGAAAACAGTACTTTCCCACTCTCTTGCCTTTCCCTTCACATTAATACTTGAAAGGAAGGCATCTTAGACAACTTTCTTTTTCTTGCTGCAAAACACACTGCAGCCCTCTGTGCAACTTCTAGAACACGATAGGAAATGTTTAGTGAGCAGGAAGGTTTTCTCCTTGCGAGACATAGTGAAAAAGCTTTTTGCTTAGATGTAGGTGACAAGAAACACTTACTGCAGTGCACTGAGCAGCTAACTGCTACACAGCACTAGGATTGTGTTAGCAGCTTGCAAAGTGCTAGAAAACAGTACTTTCCCACTCTCTTGCCTTTCCCTTCACATTAATACTTGAAAGCAAGGCGTCTTAGACAACTTTCTTTTACATTTTGCAAAACACACTGCAGCCCTCTGTGCAACTTCTACAACACGATGGAAGTTGTTTAGTGAGAAGCAACGTTTTCCCCTTGCGAGACAAAGTGAAAAAGCTATTTGCTCAGATGTAGGTATCAAGAAACACTTACTGCAGTGCACTGACAAGCTAATTGCTACACAGCGCTGCGATTGTGTTAGCAGCTTGCAAAGTGCTAGAAAACAGTACTTTCCCACTCTCTTGCCTTTCCCTTCACATTAATACTTGAAAGGAAGGCGTCTTAGACAACTTTCTTTTTCTTGTTACAGAACACACTGCAGCCCTCTGTGAAACTTCTAGAACACGATAAGAGATGTTTAGTGAGCAAGAAGGTTTTCTCCTTGCGAGACATAGTGAAAAAGCTATTTGCTTAGATGTAGGTGACAAGAAACACTTACTGCAGTGCACTGAAAAGCTAACTGCTACACAGCACTGCGATTGTGTTAGCAGCCTGCAAAGTGCTAGAAAACAGTACTTTCCAACTCTCTTGCCTTTCCCTTCACATTAATACTTGAAAGGAAGGCATCTTAGACAACTTTCTTTTTCTTGTTACAGAACACACTGCAGCCCTCAGTGCAACTTCTAGAACACGATAGGAGATGTTTAGTGAGCAAGAAGGTTTTCTCCTTGCGAGACATAGTGAAAAAGCTATTTGCTTAGATGTAGGTGACAAGAAACACTTACTGCAGTGCACTGAAAAACTAACTGCTACACAGCTCTGCGATTGTGTTAGCAGCCTGCAAAGTGCTAGAAAACAGTACTTTCTCACTCTCTTGCCTTTCCCTTCACATTAATACTTGAAAGGAAGGCCTCTTAGACAACTTTCTTTTTCTTGTGTCAAAAAACTCTGCAGCCCTCTGTGCAACTTCTACAACACGATGGAAGTTGTTTAGTGAGCAGGAAGGTTTTCTCCTTGCGAGACATAGTGAAAAAGCTATTTGCTCAGATGTAGGTATCAAGAAACACTTACTGCCGTGCGCTGACAAGCTAATTGCTACACAGCACTGCGATTGTGTTAGCAGCTCTCAAAGTGCTAGAAAACAGTACTTTCCCACTCTCTTGCCTTTCCCTTCACATTAATACTTGAAAGGAAGGCGTCTTAGACAACTTTCTTTTTCTTGCTGCAAAACAGTCTGCAGCCCTCTGTGCAACCTGTACAGCACGATGGAAGTTGTTTAATGAGCAGGAACATTTTCTCCTAGTGAGAGATAGTGAAAAAGCTTTTTGCTTAGATGTAGGTTACCACAGGCAGTTACTGCAGTGCACTTCAAAGCTAATAGATGCACAACACTGTGATTGTGTGCCCAGCTTGCAAAGTGATAGAAAACAGTACCTTTCCACTCTTCCTGCCTTTTCCATGCACATTACTATTCGAATGGAAAGAATTTTAGACAACTTTCTTTGGCTTCTTGCAAAACACTCTGCACACCTGCCTGCAATCTCTAGAAGTCGATGGGAGATATTTTCTGAACTGGCTCAGTTTCTCTTTGCAAGACATGGGGAAAAAGCAATTTGCTTAGATATAGGTGAAAAGAGGCACCTACTACAGTGCACTGCAAGCTAATTGCTGCACAACACGCAGATTGTGTAAGCAGGTTGCAAACTGATAGAAAACAGTACCTCTCCCTTCTCCTGCCTTTTCTATTCACATTTCTATTTGAATGCAAGGCGTTTTAGACAACTTTCTTTTGCTTCTTGCAAAACACTCTGCACACCTGCCTGCAATCTCTAGAACTCGATGGGAGATGTTTTCTGAACTGGCTCAGTTTCTCCTTGCGAGACATGGGGAAAAAGCAATTTGCTTAGATGCAGGTGAAAAGAGGCACCTACTACAGTGCACTGAAAAACTAATTGCTGCACAACTCTGGGATTGTGTAAGCAGCTTACAAACAGATAGAAAACAGCACCTTTCCACTCTCCTGCCTTTTCCATTGGCATTACTATTCGAATGGCAGCAGTTTTGGACAACTTTCTTTTGCTTCTTGCAAAACACTCTGCACACCTCCGTGCAACTTCTAGAAAAAATGAGAGTTGTTTTCTGAACTGGTACAGTTTCTCCTGAAGAGATATAATGCAAACGCTACTGGCTTAGATGTAGTAACAATAGGCAATTATTACAGTGCACTGCAAAGTCAATCGTAGTATAACACTGGGATTGTGTGTCCAGCTTGCAAACTGGTAGAAAACAGTACCTATCCGCTCTCCTGCATTTTCCCTTTCCAGGAACATTCGAATTGATGGCTTTTTTGGACAAGTTACTTTTTCTTGTTGCAAAACCCTCTGCAGACCTGCCTGCAACCTCTAGAGCACGATGGGAGGTTTTTTGTGAACAGACACAGTTTCTCCTGGCGAGACATAATGAAAAAGCTTTTTGCTAAGGTGTAGCCGGCAGGAGACGCTAAAGACCAGGAGACGGAGCACTGTGCCTTTAAGCGCCGCTTCCGGGTGTCTGTCGGCCGTAGCTGTTCTCCGGAGCACGCCGCGATCTGCGTAACGACACCAGATTCTTCGCGCCAAGAAGCGTCTTCTCCTTCTCCGGGAAACAGAGACTGCGGCAGCTTCTGAACGGCGAACTACGAAGCGGCACAAAACTGGGATTGGGTAAGCAGCTTTCAAAGTGATAAAAAACAGTACTTTCCCAATCTCTTGCCTTTCCCTACACATTAATGCTTGAAAGGAAGGCGTCTTAGACAAGTTTCTTTTTCTTCTTACAGAACACACTGCAGCCCTCTGTGCAACTTCTAGAACACGATAGGAGATGTTTAGTGAGCAAGAAGGTTTTCTCCTTGCTAGACAGAGGGATAAAGCTATTTGCTTAGATGTAGGTGACAAGAAACACTTACTGCAGGGCACTGAAAATGTAACTGCTACACAGCACTGCGATTGTGTTACCAGCCTGCAAAGTGCTAGAAAACAGTACTTTCCCACTCTCTTGCCTTTCCCTTCACATTAATACTTGAAAGGAAGGCATCTTAGACAACTTTCTTTTTCTTCCTGCAAAACACACTGCAGCCCTCTGTGCAACTTCTAGAACACGATAGGAAATGTTTAGTGAGCAGGAAGGTTTTCTCCTTGCGAGACATAGTGAAAAAGCTATTTGCTTAGATGTAGGTGACAAGAAACACTTACTGCAGTGGACTGAAAAGCTAACTGCTACACAGCACTGCGATTGTGTTAGCAGCTTGCAAAGTGCTAGAAAACAGTACTTTCCCACACTCTTGCCTTTCCCTTCACATTAATACTTGAAAGGAAGGCGTCTTAGACAACTTTCTTTTTCTTGTTGCAAAACCCTCTGCAGCCCTCTGTGCAACTTCTAGAACACGATAGGAGATGTTTAGTGAGGAGGAACGTTTTCTCCTTGCGAGACATAGTGAAAAAGCTATTTGCTTAGATGTAGGTGAGAAGAAACACTTACTGCAGTGCACTGACAAGCTAATTGCTACACAACACTGGGATGGTGTAAGCAGCTTGCAAAGTGATAGAAAACAGTACCTTTCCACTCTCCTGCCTTTCCACTCACATTAATACTTGAAAGGAAGGCGTCTTAGACAACTTTCTTTTTCTTGTTGCAAAACCCTCTGCAGCCCTCTGTGCAACTTCTAGAACACGATAGGAGATGTTTAGTGAGGAGGAACGTTTTGTCCTTGCGAGACATAGTGAAAAAGTTATTTGCTTAGATGTAGGTGACAAGAAACACTTACTGCAGTGCGCTGACAAGCTAATTGCTACACAACACTGGGATGGTGTAAGCAGCTTGCAAAGTGATAGAAAACAGTACCTTTCCACTCTCCTGCCTTTCCACTCACATTAATACTTGAAAGGAAGGCGTCTTAGACAACTTTCTTTTTCTTGTTGCAAAACCCTCTGCAGCCCTCTGTGCAACTTCTAGAACACGATAGGAGATGTTTAGTGAGGAGGAAGGTTTTCTCCTTGCGAGACATAGTGAAAAAGCTATTTGCTTAGATGTAGGTGACAAGAAACGCTTACTGCAGTGCACTGACAAGCTAATTGCTACACAACACGGGGATGGCGTAAGCAGCTTGCAAAGTGATAGAAAACAGTACCTTTCCACTCTCCTGCCTTTCCATTCACATTAATACTTGAAAGGAAGGCATCTTAGACAACTTTCTTTTTCTTGTTACAGAACACACTGCAGCCCTCTGTGCAACTTCTAGAACACGATAGGAAATGTTTAGTGAGCAGGAAGGTTTTCTCCTTGCGAGACATAGTGAAAAAGCTATTTGCTTAGATGTAGGTGACAAGAAACACTTACTGCAGTGCACTGAACAGCTAACTGCTACACAGCACTGCGATTGTGTTAGCAGCCTGCAAAGTGCTAGAAAACAGTACTTTCCCACTCTCTTGCCTTTCCCTTCACATTAATACTTGAAAGGAAGGCATCTTAGACAACTTTCTTTTTCTTGTGTCAAAAAACTCTGCAGCCCTCTCTGCAACATCTACAACACGATGGAAGTTGTTTAGTGAGCAGGAAGGTTTTCTCCTTGCGAGACATAGTGAAAAAGCTTTTTGCTTAGATGTAGGTGACAAGAAACACTTACTGCAGTGCACTGAACAGCTAACTGCTACAAAGCACTAGGACTGTGTTAGCAGCGTGCAAAGTGCTAGAAAACAGTACTTTCCCACTCTCTTGCCTTTCCCTTCACATTAATACTTGAAAGGAAGGCATCTTAGACAACTTTCTTTTTCTTCCTGCAAAACACACTGCAGCCCTCTGTGCAACTTCTAGAACACGATAGGAAATGTTTAGTGAGCAGGAAGGTTTTCTCCTTGCGAGACATAGTGAAAAAGCTATTTGCTTAGATGTAGGTGAGAAGAAACACTTACTGCAGTGCACTGAAAAACTAACTGCTACACAGCACTGCGATTGTGTTAGCAGCCTGCAAAGTGCTAGAAAACAGTACTTTCCCACTCTCTTGCCTTTCCCTTCACAATAATACTTGAAAGGAAGGCATCTTAGACAACTTTCTTTTTCTTGTGTCAAAAAAATCTGCAGCCTTCTCTGTAACATCTACAACACGATGGAAGTTGTTTAGTGAGCAGGAAGGTTTTCTCCTTGCGAGACATAGTGAAAAAGCTTTTTGCTTAGATGTAGGTGACAAGAAACACTTACTGCAGTGCACTGAACAGCTAACTGCTACACAGCACTAGGACTGTGTTAGCAGCGTGCAAAGTGCTAGAAAACAGTACTTTCCCACTCTCTTGCCTTTCCCTTCACATTAATACTTGAAAGGAAGGCATCTTAGACAACTTTCTTTTTCTTGCTGCAAAACACACTGCAGCCCTCTGTGCAACTTCTAGAACACGATAGGAAATGTTTAGTGAGCAGGAAGGTTTTCTCCTTGCGAGACATAGTGAAAAAGCTTTTTGCTTAGATGTAGGTGACAAGAAACACTTACTGCAGTGCACTGAGCAGCTAACTGCTACACAGCACTAGGATTGTGTTAGCAGCTTGCAAAGTGCTAGAAAACAGTACTTTCCCACTCTCTTGCCTTTCCCTTCACATTAATACTTGAAAGCAAGGCGTCTTAGACAACTTTCTTTTACATTTTGCAAAACACACTGCAGCCCTCTGTGCAACTTCTACAACACGATGGAAGTTGTTTAGTGAGAAGCAACGTTTTCCCCTTGCGAGACAAAGTGAAAAAGCTATTTGCTCAGATGTAGGTATCAAGAAACACTTACTGCAGTGCACTGACAAGCTAATTGCTACACAGCGCTGCGATTGTGTTAGCAGCTTGCAAAGTGCTAGAAAACAGTACTTTCCCACTCTCTTGCCTTTCCCTTCACATTAATACTTGAAAGGAAGGCGTCTTAGACAACTTTCTTTTTCTTGTTACAGAACACACTGCAGCCCTCTGTGAAACTTCTAGAACACGATAAGAGATGTTTAGTGAGCAAGAAGGTTTTCTCCTTGCGAGACATAGTGAAAAAGCTATTTGCTTAGATGTAGGTGACAAGAAACACTTACTGCAGTGCACTGAAAAGCTAACTGCTACACAGCACTGCGATTGTGTTAGCAGCCTGCAAAGTGCTAGAAAACAGTACTTTCCAACTCTCTTGCCTTTCCCTTCACATTAATACTTGAAAGGAAGGCATCTTAGACAACTTTCTTTTTCTTGTTACAGAACACACTGCAGCCCTCAGTGCAACTTCTAGAACACGATAGGAGATGTTTAGTGAGCAAGAAGGTTTTCTCCTTGCGAGACATAGTGAAAAAGCTATTTGCTTAGATGTAGGTGAGAAGAAACACTTACTGCAGTGCACTGAAAAACTAACTGCTACACAGCTCTGCGATTGTGTTAGCAGCCTGCAAAGTGCTAGAAAACAGTACTTTCTCACTCTCTTGCCTTTCCCTTCACATTAATACTTGAAAGGAAGGCCTCTTAGACAACTTTCTTTTTCTTGTGTCAAAAAACTCTGCAGCCCTCTGTGCAACTTCTACAACACGATGGAAGTTGTTTAGTGAGCAGGAAGGTTTTCTCCTTGCGAGACATAGTGAAAAAGCTATTTGCTCAGATGTAGGTATCAAGAAACACTTACTGCCGTGCGCTGACAAGCTAATTGCTACACAGCACTGCGATTGTGTTAGCAGCTCTCAAAGTGCTAGAAAACAGTACTTTCCCACTCTCTTGCCTTTCCCTTCACATTAATACTTGAAAGGAAGGCGTCTTAGACAACTTTCTTTTTCTTGCTGCAAAACAGTCTGCAGCCCTCTGTGCAACCTGTACAGCACGATGGAAGTTGTTTAATGAGCAGGAACATTTTCTCCTAGTGAGAGATAGTGAAAAAGCTTTTTGCTTAGATGTAGGTTACCACAGGCAGTTACTGCAGTGCACTTCAAAGCTAATAGATGCACAACACTGTGATTGTGTGCCCAGCTTGCAAAGTGATAGAAAACAGTACCTTTCCACTCTTCCTGCCTTTTCCATGCACATTACTATTCGAATGGAAAGAATTTTAGACAACTTTCTTTGGCTTCTTGCAAAACACTCTGCACACCTGCCTGCAATCTCTAGAAGTCGATGGGAGATATTTTCTGAACTGGCTCAGTTTCTCTTTGCAAGACATGGGGAAAAAGCAATTTGCTTAGATATAGGTGAAAAGAGGCACCTACTACAGTGCACTGCAAGCTAATTGCTGCACAACACGCAGATTGTGTAAGCAGGTTGCAAACTGATAGAAAACAGTACCTCTCCCTTCTCCTGCCTTTTCTATTCACATTTCTATTTGAATGCAAGGCGTTTTAGACAACTTTCTTTTGCTTCTTGCAAAACACTCTGCACACCTGCCTGCAATCTCTAGAACTCGATGGGAGATGTTTTCTGAACTGGCTCAGTTTCTCCTTGCGAGACATGGGGAAAAAGCAATTTGCTTAGATGCAGGTGAAAAGAGGCACCTACTACAGTGCACTGAAAAACTAATTGCTGCACAACTCTGGGATTGTGTAAGCAGCTTACAAACAGATAGAAAACAGCACCTTTCCACTCTCCTGCCTTTTCCATTGGCATTACTATTCGAATGGCAGCAGTTTTGGACAACTTTCTTTTGCTTCTTGCAAAACACTCTGCACACCTCCGTGCAACTTCTAGAAAAAATGAGAGTTGTTTTCTGAACTGGTACAGTTTCTCCTGAAGAGATATAATGCAAACGCTACTGGCTTAGATGTAGTAACAATAGGCAATTATTACAGTGCACTGCAAAGTCAATCGTAGTATAACACTGGGATTGTGTGTCCAGCTTGCAAACTGGTAGAAAACAGTACCTATCCGCTCTCCTGCATTTTCCCTTTCCAGGAACATTCGAATTGATGGCTTTTTTGGACAAGTTACTTTTTCTTGTTGCAAAACCCTCTGCAGACCTGCCTGCAACCTCTAGAGCACGATGGGAGGTTTTTTGTGAACAGACACAGTTTCTCCTGGCGAGACATAATGAAAAAGCTTTTTGCTAAGGTGTAGCCGGCAGGAGACGCTAAAGACCAGGAGACGGAGCACTGTGCCTTTAAGCGCCGCTTCCGGGTGTCTGTCGGCCGTAGCTGTTCTCCGGAGCACGCCGCGATCTGCGTAACGACACCAGATTCTTCGCGCCAAGAAGCGTCTTCTCCTTCTCCGGGAAACAGAGACTGCGGCAGCTTCTGAACGGCGAACTACGAAGCGGCACAAAACTGGGATTGGGTAAGCAGCTTTCAAAGTGATAAAAAACAGTACTTTCCCACTCTCTTGCCTTTCCCTTCACAATAATACTTGAAAGGAAGGCGTCTTAGACAACTTTCTTTTTCTTCTTACAGAACACACTGCAGCCCTCTGTGCAACTTCTAGAACACGATAGGAGATGTTTAGTGAGCAAGAAGGTTTTCTCCTTGCTAGACAGAGGGATAAAGCTATTTGCTTAGATGTAGGTGACAAGAAACACTTACTGCAGTGCACTGAAAATGTAACTGCTACACAGCACTGCGATTGTGTTAGCAGCCTGCAAAGTGCTAGAAAACAGTACTTTCCCACTCTCTTGCCTTTCCCTTCACATTAATACTTGAAAGGAAGGCATCTTAGACAACTTTCTTTTTCTTCCTGCAAAACACACTGCAGCCCTCTGTGCAACTTCTAGAACACGATAGGAAATGTTTAGTGAGCAGGAAGGTTTTCTCCTTGCGAGACATAGTGAAAAAGCTATTTGCTTAGATGTAGGTGAGAAGAAACACTTACTGCAGTGCACTGAAAAACTAACTGCTACACAGCTCTGCGATTGTGTTAGCAGCCTGCAAAGTGCTAGAAAACAGTACTTTCTCACTCTCTTGCCTTTCCCTTCACATTAATACTTGAAAGGAAGGCCTCTTAGACAACTTTCTTTTTCTTGTGTCAAAAAACTCTGCAGCCCTCTGTGCAACTTCTACAACACGATGGAAGTTGTTTAGTGAGCAGGAAGGTTTTCTCCTTGCGAGACATAGTGAAAAAGCTATTTGCTCAGATGTAGGTATCAAGAAACACTTACTGCCGTGCACTGACAAGCTAATTGCTACACAGCACTGCGATTGTGTTAGCAGCTCTCAAAGTGCTAGAAAACAGTACTTTCCCACTCTCTTGCCTTTCCCTTCACATTAATACTTGAAAGGAAGGCGTCTTAGACAACTTTCTTTTTCTTGCTGCAAAACAGTCTGCAGCCCTCTGTGCAACCTGTACAGCACGATGGAAGTTGTTTAATGAGCAGGAACATTTTCTCCTAGTGAGAGATAGTGAAAAAGCTTTTTGCTTAGATGTAGGTTACCACAGGCAGTTACTGCAGTGCACTTCAAAGCTAATAGATGCACAACACTGGGATTGTGTGCCCAGCTTGCAAAGTGATAGAAAACAGTACCTTTCCACTCTTCCTGCCTTTTCCATGCACATTACTATTCGAATGGAAAGAATTTTAGACAACTTTCTTTGGCTTCTTGCAAAACACTCTGCACACCTGCCTGCAATCTCTAGAAGTCGATGGGAGATATTTTCTGAACTGGCTCAGTTTCTCTTTGCAAGACATGGGGAAAAAGCAATTTGCTTAGATATAGGTGAAAAGAGGCACCTACTACAGTGCACTGCAAGCTAATTGCTGCACAACACGCAGATTGTGTAAGCAGGTTGCAAACTGATAGAAAACAGTACCTCTCCCTTCTCCTGCCTTTTCTATTCACATTTCTATTTGAATGCAAGGCGTTTTAGACAACTTTCTTTTGCTTCTTGCAAAACACTCTGCACACCTGCCTGCAATCTCTAGAACTCGATGGGAGATGTTTTCTGAACTGGCTCAGTTTCTCCTTGCGAGACATGGGGAAAAAGCAATTTGCTTAGATGCAGGTGAAAAGAGGCACCTACTACAGTGCACTGAAAAACTAATTGCTGCACAACTCTGGGATTGTGTAAGCAGCTTACAAACAGATAGAAAACAGCACCTTTCCACTCTCCTGCCTTTTCCATTCGCATTACTATTCGAATGGCAGCAGTTTTGGACAACTTTCTTTTGCTTCTTGCAAAACACTCTGCACACCTCCGTGCAACTTCTAGAAAAAATGAGAGTTGTTTTCTGAACTGGTACAGTTTCTCCTGAAGAGATATAATGCAAACGCTACTGGCTTAGATGTAGTAACAATAGGCAATTATTACAGTGCACTGCAAAGTCAATCGTAGTATAACACTGGGATTGTGTGTCCAGCTTGCAAACTGGTAGAAAACAGTACCTATCCGCTCTCCTGCATTTTCCCTTTCCAGGAACATTCGAATTGATGGCTTTTTTGGACAAGTTACTTTTTCTTGTTGCAAAACCCTCTGCAGACCTGCCTGCAACCTCTAGAGCACGATGGGAGGTTTTTTGTGAACAGACACAGTTTCTCCTGGCGAGACATAATGAAAAAGCTTTTTGCTAAGGTGTAGCCGGCAGGAGACGCTAAAGACCAGGAGACGGAGCACTGTGCCTTTAAGCGCCGCTTCCGGGTGTCTGTCGGCCGTAGCTGTTCTCCGGAGCACGCCGCGATCTGCGTAACGACACCAGATTCTTCGCGCCAAGAAGCGTCTTCTCCTTCTCCGGGAAACAGAGACTGCGGCAGCTTCTGAACGGCGAACTACGAAGCGGCACAAAACTGGGATTGGGTAAGCAGCTTTCAAAGTGATAAAAAACAGTACTTTCCCACTCTCTTGCCTTTCCCTTCACAATAATACTTGAAAGGAAGGCGTCTTAGACAAGTTTCTTTTTCTTCTTACAGAACACAGTGCAGCCCTCTGTGCAACTTCTAGAACACGATAGGAGATGTTTAGTGAGCAAGAAGGTTTTCTCCTTGCTAGACAGAGGCATAAAGCTATTTGCTTAGATGTAGGTGACAAGAAACACTTACTGCAGTGCACTGAAAATGTAACTGCTACACAGCACTGCGATTGTGTTACCAGCCTGCAAAGTGCTAGAAAACAGTACTTTCCCACTCTCTTGCCTTTCCCTTCACATTAATACTTGAAAGGAAGGCGTCTTAGACAACTTTCTTTTTCTTCCTGCAAAACACACTGCAGCCCTCTGTGCAACTTCTAGAACACGATAGGAAATGTTTAGTGAGCAGGAAGGTTTTCTCCTTGCGAGACATAGTGAAAAAGCTATTTGCTTAGATGTAGGTGACAAGAAACACTTACTGCAGTGCACTGACAAGCTAATTGCTACACAACACTGGGATGGTGTAAGCAGCTTGGAAAGCGATAGAAAACAGTACCTTTCCACTCTCCTGCCTTTCCACTCACATTAATACTTGAAAGGAAGGCGTCTTAGACAACTTTCTTTTTCTTGTTGCAAAACCCTCTGCACCCCTCTGTGCAACTTCTAGAACACGATAGGAGATGTTTAGTGAGGAGGAACGTTTTGTCCTTGCGAGACATAGTGAAAAAGCTATTTGCTTAGATGTAGGTGACAAGAAACACTTACTGCAGTGCACTGACAAGCTAATTGCTACACAACACTGGGATGGTGTAAGCAGCTTGCAAAGTGATAGAAAACAGTACCTTTCCACTCTCCTGCCTTTCCACTCACATTAATACTTGAAAGGAAGGCGTCTTAGACAACTTTCTTTTTCTTGTTGCAAAACCCTCTGCAGCCCTCTGTGCAACTTCTAGAACACGATAGGAGATGTTTAGTGAGGAGGAAGGTTTTCTCCTTGCGAGACATAGTGAAAAAGCTATTTGCTTAGATGTAGGTGACAAGAAACACTTACTGCAGTGCACTGACAAGCTAATTGCTACACAACACTGGGATGGTGTAAGCAGCTTGCAAAGTGATAGAAAACAGTACCTTTCCACTCTCCTGCCTTTCCACTCACATTAATACTTGAAAGGAAGGCGTCTTAGACAACTTTCTTTTTCTTGTTGCAAAACCCTCTGCAGCCCTCTGTGCAACTTCTAGAACACGATAGGAGATGTTTAGTGAGGAGGAAGGTTTTCTCCTTGCGAGACATAGTGAAAAAGCTATTTGCTTAGATGTAGGTGACAAGAAACACTTACTGCAGTGCACTGACAAGCTAATTGCTACACAACACTGGGATTGTGTGCCCAGCTTGCAAAGTGATAGAAAACAGTACCTTTCCACTCTTCCTGCCTTTTCCATGCACATTACTATTCGAATGGAAAGAATTTTAGACAACTTTCTTTGGCTTCTTGCAAAACACTCTGCACACCTCTGCAATCTCTAGAAGTCGATGGGAGATATTTTCTGAACTGGCTCAGTTTCTCTTTGCAAGACATGGGGAAAAAGCAATTTGCTTAGATATAGGTGAAAAGAGGCACCTACTACAGTGCACTGCAAGCTAATTGCTGCACAACACGCAGATTGTGTAAGCAGGTTGCAAACTGATAGAAAACAGTACCTCTCCCTTCTCCTGCCTTTTCTATTCACATTTCTATTTGAATGCAAGGCGTTTTAGACAACTTTCTTTTGCTTCTTGCAAAACACTCTGCACACCTGCCTGCAATCTCTAGAACTCGATGGGAGATGTTTTCTGAACTGGCTCAGTTTCTCCTTGCGAGACATGGGGAAAAAGCAATTTGCTTAGATGCAGGTGAAAAGAGGCACCTACTACAGTGCACTGAAAAACTAATTGCTGCACAACTCTGGGATTGTGTAAGCAGCTTACAAACAGATAGAAAACAGCACCTTTCCACTCTCCTGCCTTTTCCATTCGCATTACTATTCGAATGGCAGCAGTTTTGGACAACTTTCTTTTGCTTCTTGCAAAACACTCTGCACACCTCCGTGCAACTTCTAGAAAAAATGAGAGTTGTTTTCTGAACTGGTACAGTTTCTCCTGAAGAGATATAATGCAAACGCTACTGGCTTAGATGTAGTAACAATAGGCAATTATTACAGTGCACTGCAAAGTCAATCGTAGTATAACACTGGGATTGTGTGTCCAGCTTGCAAACTGGTAGAAAACAGTACCTATCCGCTCTCCTGCATTTTCCCTTTCCAGGAACATTCGAATTGATGGCTTTTTTGGACAAGTTACTTTTTCTTGTTGCAAAACCCTCTGCAGACCTGCCTGCAACCTCTAGAGCACGATGGGAGGTTTTTTGTGAACAGACACAGTTTCTCCTGGCGAGACATAATGAAAAAGCTTTTTGCTAAGGTGTAGCCGGCAGGAGACGCTAAAGACCAGGAGACGGAGCACTGTGCCTTTAAGCGCCGCTTCCGGGTGTCTGTCGGCCGTAGCTGTTCTCCGGAGCACGCCGCGATCTGCGTAACGACACCAGATTCTTCGCGCCAAGAAGCGTCTTCTCCTTCTCCGGGAAACAGAGACTGCGGCAGCTTCTGAACGGCGAACTACGAAGCGGCACAAAACTGGGATTGGGTAAGCAGCTTTCAAAGTGATAAAAAACAGTACTTTCCCACTCTCTTGCCTTTCCCTTCACAATAATACTTGAAAGGAAGGCGTCTTAGACAAGTTTCTTTTTCTTCTTACAGAACACACTGCAGCCCTCTGTGCAACTTCTAGAACACGATAGGAGATGTTTAGTGAGCAAGAAGGTTTTCTCCTTGCTAGACAGAGGGATAAAGCTATTTGCTTAGATGTAGGTGACAAGAAACACTTACTGCAGTGCACTGAAAATGTAACTGCTACACAGCACTGCGATTGTGTTAGCAGCCTGCAAAGTGCTAGAAAACAGTACTTTCCCACTCTCTTGCCTTTCCCTTCACATTAATACTTGAAAGGAAGGCGTCTTAGACAACTTTCTTTTTCTTCCTGCAAAACACACTGCAGCCCTCTGTGCAACTTCTAGAACACGATAGGAAATGTTTAGTGAGCAGGAAGGTTTTCTCCTTGCGAGACATAGTGAAAAAGCTATTTGCTTAGATGTAGGTGACAAGAAACACTTACTGCAGTGCACTGACAAGCTAATTGCTACACAACACTGGGATGGTGTAAGCAGCTTGGAAAGCGATAGAAAACAGTACCTTTCCACTCTCCTGCCTTTCCACTCACATTAATACTTGAAAGGAAGGCGTCTTAGACAACTTTCTTTTTCTTGTTGCAAAACCCTCTGCACCCCTCTGTGCAACTTCTAGAACACGATAGGAGATGTTTAGTGAGGAGGAACGTTTTGTCCTTGCGAGACATAGTGAAAAAGCTATTTGCTTAGATGTAGGTGACAAGAAACAGTTACTGCAGTGCACTGACAAGCTAATTGCTACACAACACTGGGATGGTGTAAGCAGCTTGCAAAGTGATAGAAAACAGTACCTTTCCACTCTCCTGCCTTTCCACTCACATTAATACTTGAAAGGAAGGCGTCTTAGACAACTTTCTTTTTCTTGTTGCAAAACCCTCTGCAGCCCTCTGTGCAACTTCTAGAACACGATAGGAGATGTTTAGTGAGGAGGAAGGTTTTCTCCTTGCGAGACATAGTGAAAAAGCTATTTGCTTAGATGTAGGTGACAAGAAACACTTACTGCAGTGCACTGACAAGCTAATTGCTACACAACACTGGGATGGTGTAAGCAGCTTGCAAAGTGATAGAAAACAGTACCTTTCCACTCTCCTGCCTTTCCACTCACATTAATACTTGAAAAAAAGGCGTCTTAGACAACTTTCTTTTTCTTGTTGCAAAACCCTCTGCAGCCCTCTGTGCAACTTCTAGAACACGATAGGAGATGTTTAGTGAGGAGGAAGGTTTTCTCCTTGCGAGACATAGTGAAAAAGCTATTTGCTTAGATGTAGGTGACAAGAAACACTTACTGCAGTGCACTGACAAGCTAATTGCTACACAACACTGGGATTGTGTGCCCAGCTTGCAAAGTGATAGAAAACAGTACCTTTCCACTCTTCCTGCCTTTTCCATGCACATTACTATTCGAATGGAAAGAATTTTAGACAACTTTCTTTGGCTTCTTGCAAAACACTCTGCACACCTCTGCAATCTCTAGAAGTCGATGGGAGATATTTTCTGAACTGGCTCAGTTTCTCTTTGCAAGACATGGGGAAAAAGCAATTTGCTTAGATATAGGTGAAAAGAGGCACCTACTACAGTGCACTGCAAGCTAATTGCTGCACAACACGCAGATTGTGTAAGCAGGTTGCAAACTGATAGAAAACAGTACCTCTCCCTTCTCCTGCCTTTTCTATTCACATTTCTATTTGAATGCAAGGCGTTTTAGACAACTTTCTTTTGCTTCTTGCAAAACACTCTGCACACCTGCCTGCAATCTCTAGAACTCGATGGGAGATGTTTTCTGAACTGGCTCAGTTTCTCCTTGCGAGACATGGGGAAAAAGCAATTTGCTTAGATGCAGGTGAAAAGAGGCACCTACTACAGTGCACTGAAAAACTAATTGCTGCACAACTCTGGGATTGTGTAAGCAGCTTACAAACAGATAGAAAACAGCACCTTTCCACTCTCCTGCCTTTTCCATTCGCATTACTATTCGAATGGCAGCAGTTTTGGACAACTTTCTTTTGCTTCTTGCAAAACACTCTGCACACCTCCGTGCAACTTCTAGAAAAAATGAGAGTTGTTTTCTGAACTGGTACAGTTTCTCCTGAAGAGATATAATGCAAACGCTACTGGCTTAGATGTAGTAACAATAGGCAATTATTACAGTGCACTGCAAAGTCAATCGTAGTATAACACTGGGATTGTGTGTCCAGCTTGCAAACTGGTAGAAAACAGTACCTATCCGCTCTCCTGCATTTTCCCTTTCCAGGAACATTCGAATTGATGGCTTTTTTGGACAAGTTACTTTTTCTTGTTGCAAAACCCTCTGCAGACCTGCCTGCAACCTCTAGAGCACGATGGGAGGTTTTTTGTGAACAGACAGTTTCTCCTGGCGAGACATAATGAAAAAGCTTTTTGCTAAGGTGTAGCCGGCAGGAGACGCTAAAGACCAGGAGACGGAGCACTGTGCCTTTAAGCGCCGCTTCCGGGTGTCTGTCGGCCGTAGCTGTTCTCCAGAGCACGCCGCGATCTGCGTAACGACACCAGATTCTTCGCGCCAAGAAGCGTCTTCTCCTTCTCCGGGAAACAGAGACTGCGGCAGCTTCTGAACGGCGAACTACGAAGCGGCACAAAACTGGGATTGGGTAAGCAGCTTTCAAAGTGATAAAAAACAGTACTTTCCCACTCTCTTGCCTTTCCCTTCACAATAATACTTGAAAGGAAGGCGTCTTAGACAAGTTTCTTTTTCTTCTTACAGAACACACTGCAGCCCTCTGTGCAACTTCTAGAACACGATAGGAGATGTTTAGTGAGCAAGAAGGTTTTCTCCTTGCTAGACAGAGGCATAAAGCTATTTGCTTAGATGTAGGTGACAAGAAACACTTACTGCAGTGCACTGAAAATGTAACTGCTACACAGCACTGCGATTGTGTTACCAGCCTGCAAAGTGCTAGAAAACAGTACTTTCCCACTCTCTTGCCTTTCCCTTCACATTAATACTTGAAAGGAAGGCATCTTAGACAACTTTCTTTTTCTTGTTACAGAACACACTGCAGCCCTCTGTGAAATTTCTAGAACACGATAAGAGATGATTAGTGAGGGGGAAGGTTTTCTCCTTGCGAGACATAGTGAAAAAGCTATTTGCTTAGATGTAGGTGACTAGAAACACTTACTGCAGTGCACTGAAAAGCTAACTGCTACACAGCACTGCGATTGTGTTAGCAGCCTGCAAAGTGCTAGAAAACAGTACTTTCCAACTCTCTTGCCTTTCCCTTCACATTAATACTTGAAAGGAAGGCATCTTAGACAACTTTCTTTTTCTTGTTACAGAACACACTGCAGCCCTCAGTGCAACTTCTAGAACACGATAGGAGATGTTTAGTGAGCAAGAAGGTTTTCTCCTTGCGAGACATAGTGAAAAAGCTATTTGCTTAGATGTAGGTGAGAAGAAACACTTACTGCAGTGCCCTGAAAAACTAACTGCTACACAGCTCTGCGATTGTGTTAGCAGCCTGCAAAGTGCTAGAAAACAGTACTTTCCCACTCTCTTGCCTTTCCCTTCACATTAATACTTGAAAGGAAGGCGTCTTAGACAACTTTCTTTTTCTTGTGTCAAAAAACTCTGCAGCCCTCTGTGCAACTTCTACAACACGATGGAAGTTGTTTAGTGAGCAGGAAGGTTTTCTCCTTGCGAGACATAGTGAAAAAGCTATTTGCTCAGATGTAGGTATCAAGAAACACTTACTGCCGTGCACTGACAAGCTAATTGCTACACAGCACTGCGATTGTGTTAGCAGCTCTCAAAGTGCTAGAAAACAGTACTTTCCCACTCTCTTGCCTTTCCCTTCACATTAATACTTGAAAGGAAGGCGTCTTAGACAACTTTCTTTTTCTTGCTGCAAAACAGTCTGCAGCCCTCTGTGCAACCTGTACAGCACGATGGAAGTTGTTTAATGAGCAGGAACATTTTCTCCTAGTGAGAGATAGTGAAAAAGCTTTTTGCTTAGATGTAGGTTACCACAGGCAGTTACTGCAGTGCACTTCAAAGCTAATAGATGCACAACACTGGGATTGTGTGCCCAGCTTGCAAAGTGATAGAAAACAGTACCTTTCCACTCTTCCTGCCTTTTCCATGCACATTACTATTCGAATGGAAAGAATTTTAGACAACTTTCTTTGGCTTCTTGCAAAACACTCTGCACACCTGCCTGCAATCTCTAGAAGTCGATGGGAGATATTTTCTGAACTGGCTCAGTTTCTCTTTGCAAGACATGGGGAAAAAGCAATTTGCTTAGATATAGGTGAAAAGAGGCACCTACTACAGTGCACTGCAAGCTAATTGCTGCACAACACGCAGATTGTGTAAGCAGGTTGCAAACTGATAGAAAACAGTACCTCTCCCTTCTCCTGCCTTTTCTATTCACATTTCTATTTGAATGCAAGGCGTTTTAGACAACTTTCTTTTGCTTCTTGCAAAACACTCTGCACACCTGCCTGCAATCTCTAGAACTCGATGGGAGATGTTTTCTGAACTGGCTCAGTTTCTCCTTGCGAGACATGGGGAAAAAGCAATTTGCTTAGATGCAGGTGAAAAGAGGCACCTACTACAGTGCACTGAAAAACTAATTGCTGCACAACTCTGGGATTGTGTAAGCAGCTTACAAACAGATAGAAAACAGCACCTTTCCACTCTCCTGCCTTTTCCATTCGCATTACTATTCGAATGGCAGCAGTTTTGGACAACTTTCTTTTGCTTCTTGCAAAACACTCTGCACACCTCCGTGCAACTTCTAGAAAAAATGAGAGTTGTTTTCTGAACTGGTACAGTTTCTCCTGAAGAGATATAATGCAAACGCTACTGGCTTAGATGTAGTAACAATAGGCAATTATTACAGTGCACTGCAAAGTCAATCGTAGTAGAACACTGAGATTGTGTGTCCAGCTTGCAAACTGGTAGAAAACAGTACCTATCCGCTCTCCTGCATTTTCCCTTTCCAGGAACATTCGAATTGATGGCTTTTTTGGACAAGTTACTTTTTCTTGTTGCAAAACCCTCTGCAGACCTGCCTGCAACCTCTAGAGCACGATGGGAGGTTTTTTGTGAACAGACAGTTTCTCCTGGCGAGACATAATGAAAAAGCTTTTTGCTAAGGTGTAGCCGGCAGGAGACGCTAAAGACCAGGAGACGGAGCACTGTGCCTTTAAGCGCCGCTTCCGGGTGTCTGTCGGCCGTAGCTGTTCTCCAGAGCACGCCGCGATCTGCGTAACGACACCAGATTCTTCGCGCCAAGAAGCGTCTTCTCCTTCTCCGGGAAACAGAGACTGCGGCAGCTTCTGAACGGCGAACTACGAAGCGGCACAAAACTGGGATTGGGTAAGCAGCTTTCAAAGTGATAAAAAACAGTACTTTCCCACTCTCTTGCCTTTCCCTTCACAATAATACTTGAAAGGAAGGCGTCTTAGACAAGTTTCTTTTTCTTCTTACAGAACACACTGCAGCCCTCTGTGCAACTTCTAGAACACGATAGGAGATGTTTAGTGAGCAAGAAGGTTTTCTCCTTGCTAGACAGAGGCATAAAGCTATTTGCTTAGATGTAGGTGACAAGAAACACTTACTGCAGTGCACTGAAAATGTAACTGCTACACAGCACTGCGATTGTGTTACCAGCCTGCAAAGTGCTAGAAAACAGTACTTTCCCACTCTCTTGCCTTTCCCTTCACATTAATACTTGAAAGGAAGGCATCTTAGACAACTTTCTTTTTCTTGTTACAGAACACACTGCAGCCCTCTGTGAAATTTCTAGAACACGATAAGAGATGATTAGTGAGGGGGAAGGTTTTCTCCTTGCGAGACATAGTGAAAAAGCTATTTGCTTAGATGTAGGTGACTAGAAACACTTACTGCAGTGCACTGAAAAGCTAACTGCTACACAGCACTGCGATTGTGTTAGCAGCCTGCAAAGTGCTAGAAAACAGTACTTTCCAACTCTCTTGCCTTTCCCTTCACATTAATACTTGAAAGGAAGGCATCTTAGACAACTTTCTTTTTCTTGTTACAGAACACACTGCAGCCCTCAGTGCAACTTCTAGAACACGATAGGAGATGTTTAGTGAGCAAGAAGGTTTTCTCCTTGCGAGACATAGTGAAAAAGCTATTTGCTTAGATGTAGGTGAGAAGAAACACTTACTGCAGTGCCCTGAAAAACTAACTGCTACACAGCTCTGCGATTGTGTTAGCAGCCTGCAAAGTGCTAGAAAACAGTACTTTCCCACTCTCTTGCCTTTCCCTTCACATTAATACTTGAAAGGAAGGCGTCTTAGACAACTTTCTTTTTCTTGTGTCAAAAAACTCTGCAGCCCTCTGTGCAACTTCTACAACACGATGGAAGTTGTTTAGTGAGCAGGAAGGTTTTCTCCTTGCGAGACATAGTGAAAAAGCTATTTGCTCAGATGTAGGTATCAAGAAACACTTACTGCCGTGCACTGACAAGCTAATTGCTACACAGCACTGCGATTGTGTTAGCAGCTCTCAAAGTGCTAGAAAACAGTACTTTCCCACTCTCTTGCCTTTCCCTTCACATTAATACTTGAAAGGAAGGCGTCTTAGACAACTTTCTTTTTCTTGCTGCAAAACAGTCTGCAGCCCTCTGTGCAACCTGTACAGCACGATGGAAGTTGTTTAATGAGCAGGAACATTTTCTCCTAGTGAGAGATAGTGAAAAAGCTTTTTGCTTAGATGTAGGTTACCACAGGCAGTTACTGCAGTGCACTTCAAAGCTAATAGATGCACAACACTGTGATTGTGTGCCCAGCTTTCAAAGTGATAGAAAACAGTACCTTTCCACTCTTCCTGCCTTTTCCATGCACATTACTATTCGAATGGAAAGAATTTTAGACAACTTTCTTTGGCTTCTTGCAAAACACTCTGCACACCTGCCTGCAATCTCTAGAAGTCGATGGGAGATATTTTCTGAACTGGCTCAGTTTCTCTTTGCAAGACATGGGGAAAAAGCAATTTGCTTAGATATAGGTGAAAAGAGGCACCTACTACAGTGCACTGCAAGCTAATTGCTGCACAACACGCAGATTGTGTAAGCAGGTTGCAAACTGATAGAAAACAGTACCTCTCCCTTCTCCTGCCTTTTCTATTCACATTTCTATTTGAATGCAAGGCGTTTTAGACAACTTTCTTTTGCTTCTTGCAAAACACTCTGCACACCTGCCTGCAATCTCTAGAACTCGATGGGAGATGTTTTCTGAACTGGCTCAGTTTCTCCTTGCGAGACATGGGGAAAAAGCAATTTGCTTAGATGCAGGTGAAAAGAGGCACCTACTACAGTGCACTGAAAAACTAATTGCTGCACAACTCTGGGATTGTGTAAGCAGCTTACAAACAGATAGAAAACAGCACCTTTCCACTCTCCTGCCTTTTCCATTCGCATTACTATTCGAATGGCAGCAGTTTTGGACAACTTTCTTTTGCTTCTTGCAAAACACTCTGCACACCTCCGTGCAACTTCTAGAAAAAATGAGAGTTGTTTTCTGAACTGGTACAGTTTCTCCTGAAGAGATATAATGCAAACGCTACTGGCTTAGATGTAGTAACAATAGGCAATTATTACAGTGCACTGCAAAGTCAATCGTAGTAGAACACTGAGATTGTGTGTCCAGCTTGCAAACTGGTAGAAAACAGTACCTATCCGCTCTCCTGCATTTTCCCTTTCCAGGAACATTCGAATTGATGGCTTTTTTGGACAAGTTACTTTTTCTTGTTGCAAAACCCTCTGCAGACCTGCCTGCAACCTCTAGAGCACGATGGGAGGTTTTTTGTGAACAGACACAGTTTCTCCTGGCGAGACATAATGAAAAAGCTTTTTGCTAAGGTGTAGCCGGCAGGAGACGCTAAAGACCAGGAGACGGAGCACTGTGCCTTTAAGCGCCGCTTCCGGGTGTCTGTCGGCCGTAGCTGTTCTCCGGAGCACGCCGCGATCTGCGTAACGACACCAGATTCTTCGCGCCAAGAAGCGTCTTCTCCTTCTCCGGGAAACAGAGACTGCGGCAGCTTCTGAACGGCGAACTACGAAGCGGCACAAAACTGGGATTGGGTAAGCAGCTTTCAAAGTGATAAAAAACAGTACTTTCCCACTCTCTTGCCTTTCCCTTCACAATAATACTTGAAAGGAAGGCGTCTTAGACAAGTTTCTTTTTCTTCTTACAGAACACACTGCAGCCCTCTGTGCAACTTCTAGAACACGATAGGAGATGTTTAGTGAGCAAGAAGGTTTTCTCCTTGCTAGACAGAGGGATAAAGCTATTTGCTTAGATGTAGGTGACAAGAAACACTTACTGCAGTGCACTGAAAATGTAACAGCTACACAGTACTGCGATTGTGTTAGCAGCCTGCAAAGTGCTAGAAAACAGTACTTTCCCACTCTCTTGCCTTTCCCTTCACATTAATACTTGAAAGGAAGGCATCTTAGACAACTTTCTTTTTCTTCCTGCAAAACACACTGCAGCCCTCTGTGCAACTTCTAGAACACGATAGGAAATGTTTAGTGAGCAGGAAGGTTTTCTCCTTGCGAGACATAGTGAAAAATCTATTTGCTTAGATGTAGGTGACAAGAAACACTTACTGCAGTGCACTGAAAAGCTAACTGCTACACAGCACTGCGATTGTGTTAGCAGCCTGCAAAGTGCTAGAAAACAGTACTTTCCCACTCTCTTGCCTTTCCCTTCACAATAATACTTGAAAGGAAGGCATCTTAGACAACTTTCTTTTTCTTGTGTCAAAAAACTCTGCAGCCCTCTCTGTAACATCTACAACACGATGGAAGTTGTTTAGTGAGCAGGAAGGTTTTCTCCTTGCGAGACATAGTGAAAAAGCTTTTTGCTTAGATGTAGGTGACAAGAAACACTTACTGCAGTGCACTGAACAGCTAACTGCTACACAGCACTAGGACTGTGTTAGCAGCGTGCAAAGTGCTAGAAAACAGTACTTTCCCACTCTCTTGCCTTTCCCTTCACATTAATACTTGAAAGGAAGGCATCTTAAACAACTTTCTTTTTCTTGCTGCAAAACACACTGCAGCCCTCTGTGCAACTTCTAGAACACGATAGGAAATGTTTAGTGAGCAGGAAGGTTTTCTCCTTGCGAGACATAGTGAAAAAGCTTTTTGCTTAGATGTAGGTGACAAGAAACACTTACTGCAGTGCACTGAGCAGCTAACTGCTACACAGCACTAGGATTGTGTTAGCAGCTTGCAAAGTGCTAGAAAACAGTACTTTCCCACTCTCTTGCCTTTCCCTTCACATTAATACTTGAAAGCAAGGCGTCTTAGACAACTTTCTTTTACATTTTGCAAAACACACTGCAGCCCTCTGTGCAACTTCTACAACACGATGGAAGTTGTTTAGTGAGAAGCAACGTTTTCCCCTTGCGAGACAAAGTGAAAAAGCTATTTGCTCAGATGTAGGTATCAAGAAACACTTACTGCAGTGCACTGACAAGCTAATTGCTACACAGCGCTGCGATTGTGTTAGCAGCTTGCAAAGTGCTAGAAAACAGTACTTTCCCACTCTCTTGCCTTTCCCTTCACATTAATACTTGAAAGGAAGGCATCTTAGACAACTTTCTTTTTCTTGTTACAGAACATACTGCAGCCCTCTGTGAAACTTCTAGAACACGATAAGAGATGTTTAGTGAGCAAGAAGGTTTTCTCCTTGCGAGACATAGTGAAAAAGCTATTTGCTTAGATGTAGGTGACAAGAAACACTTACTGCAGTGCACTGAAAAGCTAACTGCTACACAGCACTGCGATTGTGTTAGCAGCCTGCAAAGTGCTAGAAAACAGTACTTTCCAACTCTCTTGCCTTTCCCTTCACATTAATACTTGAAAGGAAGGCATCTTAGACAACTTTCTTTTTCTTGTTACAGAACACACTGCAGCCCTCAGTGCAACTTCTAGAACACGATAGGAGATGTTTAGTGAGCAAGAAGGTTTTCTCCTTGCGAGACATAGTGAAAAAGCTATTTGCTTAGATGTAGGTGAGAAGAAACACTTACTGCAGTGCACTGAAAAACTAACTGCTACACAGCTCTGCGATTGTGTTAGCAGCCTGCAAAGTGCTAGAAAACAGTACTTTCTCACTCTCTTGCCTTTCCCTTCACATTAATACTTGAAAGGAAGGCCTCTTAGACAACTTTCTTTTTCTTGTGTCAAAAAACTCTGCAGCCCTCTGTGCAACTTCTACAACACGATGGAAGTTGTTTAGTGAGCAGGAAGGTTTTCTCCTTGCGAGACATAGTGAAAAAGCTATTTGCTCAGATGTAGGTATCAAGAAACACTTACTGCCGTGCACTGACAAGCTAATTGCTACACAGCACTGCGATTGTGTTAGCAGCTCTCAAAGTGCTAGAAAACAGTACTTTCCCACTCTCTTGCCTTTCCCTTCACATTAATACTTGAAAGGAAGGCGTCTTAGACAACTTTCTTTTTCTTGCTGCAAAACAGTCTGCAGCCCTCTGTGCAACCTGTACAGCACGATGGAAGTTGTTTAATGAGCAGGAACATTTTCTCCTAGTGAGAGATAGTGAAAAAGCTTTTTGCTTAGATGTAGGTTACCACAGGCAGTTACTGCAGTGCACTTCAAAGCTAATAGATGCACAACACTGTGATTGTGTGCCCAGCTTTCAAAGTGATAGAAAACAGTACCTTTCCACTCTTCCTGCCTTTTCCATGCACATTACTATTCGAATGGAAAGAATTTTAGACAACTTTCTTTGGCTTCTTGCAAAACACTCTGCACACCTGCCTGCAATCTCTAGAAGTCGATGGGAGATATTTTCTGAACTGGCTCAGTTTCTCTTTGCAAGACATGGGGAAAAAGCAATTTGCTTAGATATAGGTGAAAAGAGGCACCTACTACAGTGCACTGCAAGCTAATTGCTGCACAACACGCAGATTGTGTAAGCAGGTTGCAAACTGATAGAAAACAGTACCTCTCCCTTCTCCTGCCTTTTCTATTCACATTTCTATTTGAATGCAAGGCGTTTTAGACAACTTTCTTTTGCTTCTTGCAAAACACTCTGCACACCTGCCTGCAATCTCTAGAACTCGATGGGAGATGTTTTCTGAACTGGCTCAGTTTCTCCTTGCGAGACATGGGGAAAAAGCAATTTGCTTAGATGCAGGTGAAAAGAGGCACCTACTACAGTGCACTGAAAAACTAATTGCTGCACAACTCTGGGATTGTGTAAGCAGCTTACAAACAGATAGAAAACAGCACCTTTCCACTCTCCTGCCTTTTCCATTCGCATTACTATTCGAATGGCAGCAGTTTTGGACAACTTTCTTTTGCTTCTTGCAAAACACTCTGCACACCTCCGTGCAACTTCTAGAAAAAATGAGAGTTGTTTTCTGAACTGGTACAGTTTCTCCTGAAGAGATATAATGCAAACGCTACTGGCTTAGATGTAGTAACAATAGGCAATTATTACAGTGCACTGCAAAGTCAATCGTAGTATAACACTGGGATTGTGTGTCCAGCTTGCAAACTGGTAGAAAACAGTACCTATCCGCTCTCCTGCATTTTCCCTTTCCAGGAACATTCGAATTGATGGCTTTTTTGGACAAGTTACTTTTTCTTGTTGCAAAACCCTCTGCAGACCTGCCTGCAACCTCTAGAGCACGATGGGAGGTTTTTTGTGAACAGACACAGTTTCTCCTGGCGAGACATAATGAAAAAGCTTTTTGCTAAGGTGTAGCCGGCAGGAGACGCTAAAGACCAGGAGACGGAGCACTGTGCCTTTAAGCGCCGCTTCCGGGTGTCTGTCGGCCGTAGCTGTTCTCCGGAGCACGCCGCGATCTGCGTAACGACACCAGATTCTTCGCGCCAAGAAGCGTCTTCTCCTTCTCCGGGAAACAGAGACTGCGGCAGCTTCTGAACGGCGAACTACGAAGCGGCAAAAAACTGGGATTGGGTAAGCAGCTTTCAAAGTGATAAAAAACAGTACTTTCCCACTCTCTTGCCTTTCCCTTCACAATAATACTTGAAAGGAAGGCGTCTTAGACAAGTTTCTTTTTCTTCTTACAGAACACACTGCAGCCCTCTGTGCAACTTCTAGAACACGATAGGAGATGTTTAGTGAGCAAGAAGGTTTTCTCCTTGCTAGACAGAGGCATAAAGCTATTTGCTTAGATGTAGGTGACAAGAAACACTTACTGCAGTGCACTGAAAATGTAACAGCTACACAGTACTGCGATTGTGTTACCAGCCTGCAAAGTGCTAGAAAACAGTACTTTCCCACTCTCTTGCCTTTCCCTTCACATTAATACTTGAAAGGAAGGCGTCTTAGACAACTTTCTTTTTCTTCCTGCAAAACACACTGCAGCCCTCTGTGCAACTTCTAGAACACGATAGGAAATGTTTAGTGAGCAGGAAGGTTTTCTCCTTGCGAGACATAGTGAAAAAGCTATTTGCTTAGATGTAGGTGACAAGAAACACTTACTGCAGTGCGCTGACAAGCTAATTGCTACACAACACTGGGATGGTGTAAGCAGCTTGGAAAGCGATAGAAAACAGTACCTTTCCACTCTCCTGCCTTTCCACTCACATTAATACTTGAAAGGAAGGCGTCTTAGACAACTTTCTTTTTCTTGTTGCAAAACCCTCTGCACCCCTCTGTGCAACTTCTAGAACACGATAGGAGATGTTTAGTGAGGAGGAACGTTTTGTCCTTGCGAGACATAGTGAAAAAGCTTTTTGCTTAGATGTAGGTGACAAGAAACACTTACTGCAGTGCACTGACAAGCTAATTGCTACACAACACTGGGATGGTGTAAGCAGCTTGCAAAGTGATAGAAAACAGTACCTTTCCACTCTCCTGCCTTTCCACTCACATTAATACTTGAAAGGAAGGCGTCTTAGACAACTTTCTTTTTCTTGTTGCAAAACCCTCTGCAGCCCTCTGTGCAACTTCTAGAACACGATAGGAGATGTTTAGTGAGGAGGAAGGTTTTCTCCTTGCGAGACATAGTGAAAAAGCTATTTGCTTAGATGTAGGTGACAAGAAACACTTACTGCAGTGCACTGACAAGCTAATTGCTACACAACACTGGGATGGTGTAAGCAGCTTGCAAAGTGATAGAAAACAGTACCTTTCCACTCTCCTGCCTTTCCACTCACATTAATACTTGAAAGGAAGGCGTCTTAGACAACTTTCTTTTTCTTGTTGCAAAACCCTCTGCAGCCCTCTGTGCAACTTCTAGAACACGATAGGAGATGTTTAGTGAGGAGGAAGGTTTTCTCCTTGCGAGACATAGTGAAAAAGCTATTTGCTTAGATGTAGGTGACAAGAAACACTTACTGCAGTGCACTGACAAGCTAATTGCTACACAACACTGGGATTGTGTGCCCAGCTTGCAAAGTGATAGAAAACAGTACCTTTCCACTCTTCCTGCCTTTTCCATGCACATTACTATTCGAATGGAAAGAATTTTAGACAACTTTCTTTGGCTTCTTGCAAAACACTCTGCACACCTCTGCAATCTCTAGAAGTCGATGGGAGATATTTTCTGAACTGGCTCAGTTTCTCTTTGCAAGACATGGGGAAAAAGCAATTTGCTTAGATATAGGTGAAAAGAGGCACCTACTACAGTGCACTGCAAGCTAATTGCTGCACAACACGCAGATTGTGTAAGCAGGTTGCAAACTGATAGAAAACAGTACCTCTCCCTTCTCCTGCCTTTTCTATTCACATTTCTATTTGAATGCAAGGCGTTTTAGACAACTTTCTTTTGCTTCTTGCAAAACACTCTGCACACCTGCCTGCAATCTCTAGAACTCGATGGGAGATGTTTTCTGAACTGGCTCAGTTTCTCCTTGCGAGACATGGGGAAAAAGCAATTTGCTTAGATGCAGGTGAAAAGAGGCACCTACTACAGTGCACTGAAAAACTAATTGCTGCACAACTCTGGGATTGTGTAAGCAGCTTACAAACAGATAGAAAACAGCACCTTTCCACTCTCCTGCCTTTTCCATTCGCATTACTATTCGAATGGCAGCAGTTTTGGACAACTTTCTTTTGCTTCTTGCAAAACACTCTGCACACCTCCGTGCAACTTCTAGAAAAAATGAGAGTTGTTTTCTGAACTGGTACAGTTTCTCCTGAAGAGATATAATGCAAACGCTACTGGCTTAGATGTAGTAACAATAGGCAATTATTACAGTGCACTGCAAAGTCAATCGTAGTAGAACACTGAGATTGTGTGTCCAGCTTGCAAACTGGTAGAAAACAGTACCTATCCGCTCTCCTGCATTTTCCCTTTCCAGGAACATTCGAATTGATGGCTTTTTTGGACAAGTTACTTTTTCTTGTTGCAAAACCCTCTGCAGACCTGCCTGCAACCTCTAGAGCACGATGGGAGGTTTTTTGTGAACAGACACAGTTTCTCCTGGCGAGACATAATGAAAAAGCTTTTTGCTAAGGTGTAGCCGGCAGGAGACGCTAAAGACCAGGAGACGGAGCACTGTGCCTTTAAGCGCCGCTTCCGGGTGTCTGTCGGCCGTAGCTGTTCTCCGGAGCACGCCGCGATCTGCGTAACGACACCAGATTCTTCGCGCCAAGAAGCGTCTTCTCCTTCTCCGGGAAACAGAGACTGCGGCAGCTTCTGAACGGCGAACTACGAAGCGGCACAAAACTGGGATTGGGTAAGCAGCTTTCAAAGTGATAAAAAACAGTACTTTCCCACTCTCTTGCCTTTCCCTTCACAATAATACTTGAAAGGAAGGCGTCTTAGACAAGTTTCTTTTTCTTCTTACAGAACACACTGCAGCCCTCTGTGCAACTTCTAGAACACGATAGGAGATGTTTAGTGAGCAAGAAGGTTTTCTCCTTGCTAGACAGAGGGATAAAGCTATTTGCTTAGATGTAGGTGACAAGAAACACTTACTGCAGTGCACTGAAAATGTAACAGCTACACAGCACTGCGATTGTGTTAGCAGCCTGCAAAGTGCTAGAAAACAGTACTTTTCCACTCTCTTGCCTTTCCCTTCACATTAATACTTGAAAGGAAGGCATCTTAGACAACTTTCTTTTTCTTGTTACAGAACACACTGCAGCCCTCTGTGAAATTTCTAGAACACGATAGGAAATGTTTAGTGAGCAGGAAGGTTTTCTCCTTGCGAGACATAGTGAAAAATCTATTTGCTTAGATGTAGGTGACAAGAAACACTTACTGCAGTGCACTGAAAAGCTAACTGCTACACAGCACTGCGATTGTGTTAGCAGCCTGCAAAGTGCTAGAAAACAGTACTTTCCAACTCTCTTGCCTTTCCCTTCACATTAATACTTGAAAGGAAGGCATCTTAGACAACTTTCTTTTTCTTGTTACAGAACACACTGCAGCCCTCAGTGCAACTTCTAGAACACGATAGGAGATGTTTAGTGAGCAAGAAGGTTTTCTCCTTGCGAGACATAGTGAAAAAGCTATTTGCTTAGATGTAGGTGAGAAGAAACACTTACTGCAGTGCCCTGAAAAACTAACTGCTACACAGCTCTGCGATTGTGTTAGCAGCCTGCAAAGTGCTAGAAAACAGTACTTTCCCACTCTCTTGCCTTTCCCTTCACATTAATACTTGAAAGGAAGGCCTCTTAGACAACTTTCTTTTTCTTGTGTCAAAAAACTCTGCAGCCCTCTGTGCAACTTCTACAACACGATGGAAGTTGTTTAGTGAGCAGGAAGGTTTTCTCCTTGCGAGACATAGTGAAAAAGCTATTTGCTCAGATGTAGGTATCAAGAAACACTTACTGCCGTGCACTGACAAGCTAATTGCTACACAGCACTGCGATTGTGTTAGCAGCTCTCAAAGTGCTAGAAAACAGTACTTTCCCACTCTCTTGCCTTTCCCTTCACATTAATACTTGAAAGGAAGGCGTCTTAGACAACTTTCTTTTTCTTGCTGCAAAACAGTCTGCAGCCCTCTGTGCAACCTGTACAGCACGATGGAAGTTGTTTAATGAGCAGGAACATTTTCTCCTAGTGAGAGATAGTGAAAAAGCTTTTTGCTTAGATGTAGGTTACCACAGGCAGTTACTGCAGTGCACTTCAAAGCTAATAGATGCACAACACTGGGATTGTGTGCCCAGCTTGCAAAGTGATAGAAAACAGTACCTTTCCACTCTTCCTGCCTTTTCCATGCACATTACTATTCGAATGGAAAGAATTTTAGACAACTTTCTTTGGCTTCTTGCAAAACACTCTGCACACCTGCCTGCAATCTCTAGAAGTCGATGGGAGATATTTTCTGAACTGGCTCAGTTTCTCTTTGCAAGACATGGGGAAAAAGCAATTTGCTTAGATATAGGTGAAAAGAGGCACCTACTACAGTGCACTGCAAGCTAATTGCTGCACAACACGCAGATTGTGTAAGCAGGTTGCAAACTGATAGAAAACAGTACCTCTCCCTTCTCCTGCCTTTTCTATTCACATTTCTATTTGAATGCAAGGCGTTTTAGACAACTTTCTTTTGCTTCTTGCAAAACACTCTGCACACCTGCCTGCAATCTCTAGAACTCGATGGGAGATGTTTTCTGAACTGGCTCAGTTTCTCCTTGCGAGACATGGGGAAAAAGCAATTTGCTTAGATGCAGGTGAAAAGAGGCACCTACTACAGTGCACTGAAAAACTAATTGCTGCACAACTCTGGGATTGTGTAAGCAGCTTACAAACAGATAGAAAACAGCACCTTTCCACTCTCCTGCCTTTTCCATTCGCATTACTATTCGAATGGCAGCAGTTTTGGACAACTTTCTTTTGCTTCTTGCAAAACACTCTGCACACCTCCGTGCAACTTCTAGAAAAAATGAGAGTTGTTTTCTGAACTGGTACAGTTTCTCCTGAAGAGATATAATGCAAACGCTACTGGCTTAGATGTAGTAACAATAGGCAATTATTACAGTGCACTGCAAAGTCAATCGTAGTAGAACACTGAGATTGTGTGTCCAGCTTGCAAACTGGTAGAAAACAGTACCTATCCGCTCTCCTGCATTTTCCCTTTCCAGGAACATTCGAATTGATGGCTTTTTTGGACAAGTTACTTTTTCTTGTTGCAAAACCCTCTGCAGACCTGCCTGCAACCTCTAGAGCACGATGGGAGGTTTTTTGTGAACAGACACAGTTTCTCCTGGCGAGACATAATGAAAAAGCTTTTTGCTAAGGTGTAGCCGGCAGGAGACGCTAAAGACCAGGAGACGGAGCACTGTGCCTTTAAGCGCCGCTTCCGGGTGTCTGTCGGCCGTAGCTGTTCTCCGGAGCACGCCGCGATCTGCGTAACGACACCAGATTCTTCGCGCCAAGAAGCGTCTTCTCCTTCTCCGGGAAACAGAGACTGCGGCAGCTTCTGAACGGCGAACTACGAAGCGGCACAAAACTGGGATTGGGTAAGCAGCTTTCAAAGTGATAAAAAACAGTACTTTCCCACTCTCTTGCCTTTCCCTTCACAATAATACTTGAAAGGAAGGCGTCTTAGACAAGTTTCTTTTTCTTCTTACAGAACACACTGCAGCCCTCTGTGCAACTTCTAGAACACGATAGGAGATGTTTAGTGAGCAAGAAGGTTTTCTCCTTGCTAGACAGAGGGATAAAGCTATTTGCTTAGATGTAGGTGACAAGAAACACTTACTGCAGTGCACTGAAAATGTAACAGCTACACAGCACTGCGATTGTGTTACCAGCCTGCAAAGTGCTAGAAAACAGTACTTTCCCACTCTCTTGCCTTTCCCTTCACATTAATACTTGAAAGGAAGGCATCTTAGACAACTTTCTTTTTCTTCCTGCAAAACACACTGCAGCCCTCTGTGCAACTTCTAGAACACGATAGGAAATGTTTAGTGAGCAGGAAGGTTTTCTCCTTGCGAGACATAGTGAAAAATCTATTTGCTTAGATGTAGGTGACAAGAAACACTTACTGCAGTGCACTGAAAAGCTAACTGCTACACAGCACTGCGATTGTGTTAGCAGCCTGCAAAGTGCTAGAAAACAGTACTTTCCCACTCTCTTGCCTTTCCCTTCACATTAATACTTGAAAGCAAGGCGTCTTAGACAACTTTCTTTTACATTTTGCAAAACACACTGCAGCCCTCTGTGCAACTTCTACAACACGATGGAAGTTGTTTAGTGAGAAGCAACGTTTTCCCCTTGCGAGACAAAGTGAAAAAGCTATTTGCTCAGATGTAGGTATCAAGAAACACTTACTGCAGTGCACTGACAAGCTAATTGCTACACAGCGCTGCGATTGTGTTAGCAGCTTGCAAAGTGCTAGAAAACAGTACTTTCCCACTCTCTTGCCTTTCCCTTCACATTAATACTTGAAAGGAAGGCGTCTTAGACAACTTTCTTTTTCTTGTTACAGAACACACTGCAGCCCTCTGTGAAACTTCTAGAACACGATAAGAGATGTTTAGTGAGCAAGAAGGTTTTCTCCTTGCGAGACATAGTGAAAAAGCTATTTGCTTAGATGTAGGTGACAAGAAACACTTACTGCAGTGCACTGAAAAGCTAACTGCTACACAGCACTGCGATTGTGTTAGCAGCCTGCAAAGTGCTAGAAAACAGTACTTTCCAACTCTCTTGCCTTTCCCTTCACATTAATACTTGAAAGGAAGGCATCTTAGACAACTTTCTTTTTCTTGTTACAGAACACACTGCAGCCCTCAGTGCAACTTCTAGAACACGATAGGAGATGTTTAGTGAGCAAGAAGGTTTTCTCCTTGCGAGACATAGTGAAAAAGCTATTTGCTTAGATGTAGGTGAGAAGAAACACTTACTGCAGTGCACTGAAAAACTAACTGCTACACAGCTCTGCGATTGTGTTAGCAGCCTGCAAAGTGCTAGAAAACAGTACTTTCTCACTCTCTTGCCTTTCCCTTCACATTAATACTTGAAAGGAAGGCCTCTTAGACAACTTTCTTTTTCTTGTGTCAAAAAACTCTGCAGCCTTCTGTGCAACTTCTACAACACGATGGAAGTTGTTTAGTGAGCAGGAAGGTTTTCTCCTTGCGAGACATAGTGAAAAAGCTATTTGCTCAGATGTAGGTATCAAGAAACACTTACTGCCGTGCACTGACAAGCTAATTGCTACACAGCACTGCGATTGTGTTAGCAGCTCTCAAAGTGCTAGAAAACAGTACTTTCCCACTCTCTTGCCTTTCCCTTCACATTAATACTTGAAAGGAAGGCGTCTTAGACAACTTTCTTTTTCTTGCTGCAAAACAGTCTGCAGCCCTCTGTGCAACCTGTACAGCACGATGGAAGTTGTTTAATGAGCAGGAACATTTTCTCCTAGTGAGAGATAGTGAAAAAGCTTTTTGCTTAGATGTAGGTTACCACAGGCAGTTACTGCAGTGCACTTCAAAGCTAATAGATGCACAACACTGGGATTGTGTGCCCAGCTTGCAAAGTGATAGAAAACAGTACCTTTCCACTCTTCCTGCCTTTTCCATGCACATTACTATTCGAATGGAAAGAATTTTAGACAACTTTCTTTGGCTTCTTGCAAAACACTCTGCACACCTGCCTGCAATCTCTAGAAGTCGATGGGAGATATTTTCTGAACTGGCTCAGTTTCTCTTTGCAAGACATGGGGAAAAAGCAATTTGCTTAGATATAGGTGAAAAGAGGCACCTACTACAGTGCACTGCAAGCTAATTGCTGCACAACACGCAGATTGTGTAAGCAGGTTGCAAACTGATAGAAAACAGTACCTCTCCCTTCTCCTGCCTTTTCTATTCACATTTCTATTTGAATGCAAGGCGTTTTAGACAACTTTCTTTTGCTTCTTGCAAAACACTCTGCACACCTGCCTGCAATCTCTAGAACTCGATGGGAGATGTTTTCTGAACTGGCTCAGTTTCTCCTTGCGAGACATGGGGAAAAAGCAATTTGCTTAGATGCAGGTGAAAAGAGGCACCTACTACAGTGCACTGAAAAACTAATTGCTGCACAACTCTGGGATTGTGTAAGCAGCTTACAAACAGATAGAAAACAGCACCTTTCCACTCTCCTGCCTTTTCCATTCGCATTACTATTCGAATGGCAGCAGTTTTGGACAACTTTCTTTTGCTTCTTGCAAAACACTCTGCACACCTCCGTGCAACTTCTAGAAAAAATGAGAGTTGTTTTCTGAACTGGTACAGTTTCTCCTGAAGAGATATAATGCAAACGCTACTGGCTTAGATGTAGTAACAATAGGCAATTATTACAGTGCACTGCAAAGTCAATCGTAGTAGAACACTGAGATTGTGTGTCCAGCTTGCAAACTGGTAGAAAACAGTACCTATCCGCTCTCCTGCATTTTCCCTTTCCAGGAACATTCGAATTGATGGCTTTTTTGGACAAGTTACTTTTTCTTGTTGCAAAACCCTCTGCAGACCTGCCTGCAACCTCTAGAGCACGATGGGAGGTTTTTTGTGAACAGACACAGTTTCTCCTGGCGAGACATAATGAAAAAGCTTTTTGCTAAGGTGTAGCCGGCAGGAGACGCTAAAGACCAGGAGACGGAGCACTGTGCCTTTAAGCGCCGCTTCCGGGTGTCTGTCGGCCGTAGCTGTTCTCCGGAGCACGCCGCGATCTGCGTAACGACACCAGATTCTTCGCGCCAAGAAGCGTCTTCTCCTTCTCCGGGAAACAGAGACTGCGGCAGCTTCTGAACGGCGAACTACGAAGCGGCACAAAACTGGGATTGGGTAAGCAGCTTTCAAAGTGATAAAAAACAGTACTTTCCCACTCTCTTGCCTTTCCCTTCACAATAATACTTGAAAGGAAGGCGTCTTAGACAAGTTTCTTTTTCTTCTTACAGAACACACTGCAGCCCTCTGTGCAACTTCTAGAACACGATAGGAGATGTTTAGTGAGCAAGAAGGTTTTCTCCTTGCTAGACAGAGGGATAAAGCTATTTGCTTAGATGTAGGTGACAAGAAACACTTACTGCAGTGCACTGAAAATGTAACAGCTACACAGCACTGCGATTGTGTTACCAGCCTGCAAAGTGCTAGAAAACAGTACTTTCCCACTCTCTTGCCTTTCCCTTCACATTAATACTTGAAAGGAAGGCATCTTAGACAACTTTCTTTTTCTTCCTGCAAAACACACTGCAGCCCTCTGTGCAACTTCTAGAACACGATAGGAAATGTTTAGTGAGCAGGAAGGTTTTCTCCTTGCGAGACATAGTGAAAAATCTATTTGCTTAGATGTAGGTGACAAGAAACACTTACTGCAGTGCACTGAAAAGCTAACTGCTACACAGCACTGCGATTGTGTTAGCAGCCTGCAAAGTGCTAGAAAACAGTACTTTCCCACTCTCTTGCCTTTCCCTTCACAATAATACTTGAAAGGAAGGCATCTTAGACAACTTTCTTTTTCTTGTGTCAAAAAACTCTGCAGCCCTCTCTGTAACATCTACAACACGATGGAAGTTGTTTAGTGAGCAGGAAGGTTTTCTCCTTGCGAGACATAGTGAAAAAGCTTTTTGCTTAGATGTAGGTGACAAGAAACACTTACTGCAGTGCACTGAACAGCTAACTGCTACACAGCACTAGGACTGTGTTAGCAGCGTGCAAAGTGCTAGAAAACAGTACTTTCCCACTCTCTTGCCTTTCCCTTCACATTAATACTTGAAAGGAAGGCGTCTTAGACAACTTTCTTTTTCTTCCTGCAAAACACACTGCAGCCCTCTGTGCAACTTCTAGAACACGATAGGAAATGTTTAGTGAGCAGGAAGGTTTTCTCCTTGCGAGACATAGTGAAAAAGCTATTTGCTTAGATGTAGGTGACAAGAAACACTTACTGCAGTGCGCTGACAAGCTAATTGCTACACAACACTGGGATGGTGTAAGCAGCTTGGAAAGCGATAGAAAACAGTACCTTTCCACTCTCCTGCCTTTCCACTCACATTAATACTTGAAAGGAAGGCGTCTTAGACAACTTTCTTTTTCTTGTTGCAAAACCCTCTGCACCCCTCTGTGCAACTTCTAGAACACGATAGGAGATGTTTAGTGAGGAGGAACGTTTTGTCCTTGCGAGACATAGTGAAAAAGCTATTTGCTTAGATGTAGGTGACAAGAAACACTTACTGCAGTGCACTGACAAGCTAATTGCTACACAACACTGGGATGGTGTAAGCAGCTTGCAAAGTGATAGAAAACAGTACCTTTCCACTCTCCTGCCTTTCCACTCACATTAATACTTGAAAGGAAGGCGTCTTAGACAACTTTCTTTTTCTTGTTGCAAAACCCTCTGCAGCCCTCTGTGCAACTTCTAGAACACGATAGGAGATGTTTAGTGAGGAGGAAGGTTTTCTCCTTGCGAGACATAGTGAAAAAGCTATTTGCTTAGATGTAGGTGACAAGAAACACTTACTGCAGTGCACTGACAAGCTAATTGCTACACAACACTGGGATGGTGTAAGCAGCTTGCAAAGTGATAGAAAACAGTACCTTTCCACTCTCCTGCCTTTCCACTCACATTAATACTTGAAAGGAAGGCGTCTTAGACAACTTTCTTTTTCTTGTTGCAAAACCCTCTGCAGCCCTCTGTGCAACTTCTAGAACACGATAGGAGATGTTTAGTGAGGAGGAAGGTTTTCTCCTTGCGAGACCTAGTGAAAAAGCTATTTGCTTAGATGTAGGTGACAAGAAACACTTACTGCAGTGCACTGACAAGCTAATTGCTACACAACACTGGGATTGTGTGCCCAGCTTGCAAAGTGATAGAAAACAGTACCTTTCCACTCTTCCTGCCTTTTCCATGCACATTACTATTCGAATGGAAAGAATTTTAGACAACTTTCTTTGGCTTCTTGCAAAACACTCTGCACACCTCTGCAATCTCTAGAAGTCGATGGGAGATATTTTCTGAACTGGCTCAGTTTCTCTTTGCAAGACATGGGGAAAAAGCAATTTGCTTAGATATAGGTGAAAAGAGGCACCTACTACAGTGCACTGCAAGCTAATTGCTGCACAACACGCAGATTGTGTAAGCAGGTTGCAAACTGATAGAAAACAGTACCTCTCCCTTCTCCTGCCTTTTCTATTCACATTTCTATTTGAATGCAAGGCGTTTTAGACAACTTTCTTTTGCTTCTTGCAAAACACTCTGCACACCTGCCTGCAATCTCTAGAACTCGATGGGAGATGTTTTCTGAACTGGCTCAGTTTCTCCTTGCGAGACATGGGGAAAAAGCAATTTGCTTAGATGCAGGTGAAAAGAGGCACCTACTACAGTGCACTGAAAAACTAATTGCTGCACAACTCTGGGATTGTGTAAGCAGCTTACAAACAGATAGAAAACAGCACCTTTCCACTCTCCTGCCTTTTCCATTCGCATTACTATTCGAATGGCAGCAGTTTTGGACAACTTTCTTTTGCTTCTTGCAAAACACTCTGCACACCTCCGTGCAACTTCTAGAAAAAATGAGAGTTGTTTTCTGAACTGGTACAGTTTCTCCTGAAGAGATATAATGCAAACGCTACTGGCTTAGATGTAGTAACAATAGGCAATTATTACAGTGCACTGCAAAGTCAATCGTAGTAGAACACTGAGATTGTGTGTCCAGCTTGCAAACTGGTAGAAAACAGTACCTATCCGCTCTCCTGCATTTTCCCTTTCCAGGAACATTCGAATTGATGGCTTTTTTGGACAAGTTACTTTTTCTTGTTGCAAAACCCTCTGCAGACCTGCCTGCAACCTCTAGAGCACGATGGGAGGTTTTTTGTGAACAGACACAGTTTCTCCTGGCGAGACATAATGAAAAAGCTTTTTGCTAAGGTGTAGCCGGCAGGAGACGCTAAAGACCAGGAGACGGAGCACTGTGCCTTTAAGCGCCGCTTCCGGGTGTCTGTCGGCCGTAGCTGTTCTCCGGAGCACGCCGCGATCTGCGTAACGACACCAGATTCTTCGCGCCAAGAAGCGTCTTCTCCTTCTCCGGGAAACAGAGACTGCGGCAGCTTCTGAACGGCGAACTACGAAGCGGCACAAAACTGGGATTGGGTAAGCAGCTTTCAAAGTGATAAAAAACAGTACTTTCCCACTCTCTTGCCTTTCCCTTCACAATAATACTTGAAAGGAAGGCGTCTTAGACAAGTTTCTTTTTCTTCTTACAGAACACACTGCAGCCCTCTGTGCAACTTCTAGAACACGATAGGAGATGTTTAGTGAGCAAGAAGGTTTTCTCCTTGCTAGACAGAGGGATAAAGCTATTTGCTTAGATGTAGGTGACAAGAAACACTTACTGCAGTGCACTGAAAATGTAACAGCTACACAGCACTGCGATTGTGTTAGCAGCCTGCAAAGTGCTAGAAAACAGTACTTTTCCACTCTCTTGCCTTTCCCTTCACATTAATACTTGAAAGGAAGGCATCTTAGACAACTTTCTTTTTCTTGTTACAGAACACACTGCAGCCCTCAGTGCAACTTCTAGAACACGATAGGAGATGTTTAGTGAGCAAGAAGGTTTTCTCCTTGCGAGACATAGTGAAAAAGCTATTTGCTTAGATGTAGGTGAGAAGAAACACTTACTGCAGTGCCCTGAAAAACTAACTGCTACACAGCTCTGCGATTGTGTTAGCAGCCTGCAAAGTGCTAGAAAACAGTACTTTCCCACTCTCTTGCCTTTCCCTTCACATTAATACTTGAAAGGAAGGCGTCTTAGACAACTTTCTTTTTCTTGTGTCAAAAAACTCTGCAGCCCTCTGTGCAACTTCTACAACACGATGGAAGTTGTTTAGTGAGCAGGAAGGTTTTCTCCTTGCGAGACATAGTGAAAAAGCTATTTGCTCAGATGTAGGTATCAAGAAACACTTACTGCCGTGCACTGACAAGCTAATTGCTACACAGCACTGCGATTGTGTTAGCAGCTCTCAAAGTGCTAGAAAACAGTACTTTCCCACTCTCTTGCCTTTCCCTTCACATTAATACTTGAAAGGAAGGCGTCTTAGACAACTTTCTTTTTCTTGCTGCAAAACAGTCTGCAGCCCTCTGTGCAACCTGTACAGCACGATGGAAGTTGTTTAATGAGCAGGAACATTTTCTCCTAGTGAGAGATAGTGAAAAAGCTTTTTGCTTAGATGTAGGTTACCACAGGCAGTTACTGCAGTGCACTTCAAAGCTAATAGATGCACAACACTGGGATTGTGTGCCCAGCTTGCAAAGTGATAGAAAACAGTACCTTTCCACTCTTCCTGCCTTTTCCATGCACATTACTATTCGAATGGAAAGAATTTTAGACAACTTTCTTTGGCTTCTTGCAAAACACTCTGCACACCTGCCTGCAATCTCTAGAAGTCGATGGGAGATATTTTCTGAACTGGCTCAGTTTCTCTTTGCAAGACATGGGGAAAAAGCAATTTGCTTAGATATAGGTGAAAAGAGGCACCTACTACAGTGCACTGCAAGCTAATTGCTGCACAACACGCAGATTGTGTAAGCAGGTTGCAAACTGATAGAAAACAGTACCTCTCCCTTCTCCTGCCTTTTCTATTCACATTTCTATTTGAATGCAAGGCGTTTTAGACAACTTTCTTTTGCTTCTTGCAAAACACTCTGCACACCTGCCTGCAATCTCTAGAACTCGATGGGAGATGTTTTCTGAACTGGCTCAGTTTCTCCTTGCGAGACATGGGGAAAAAGCAATTTGCTTAGATGCAGGTGAAAAGAGGCACCTACTACAGTGCACTGAAAAACTAATTGCTGCACAACTCTGGGATTGTGTAAGCAGCTTACAAACAGATAGAAAACAGCACCTTTCCACTCTCCTGCCTTTTCCATTCGCATTACTATTCGAATGGCAGCAGTTTTGGACAACTTTCTTTTGCTTCTTGCAAAACACTCTGCACACCTCCGTGCAACTTCTAGAAAAAATGAGAGTTGTTTTCTGAACTGGTACAGTTTCTCCTGAAGAGATATAATGCAAACGCTACTGGCTTAGATGTAGTAACAATAGGCAATTATTACAGTGCACTGCAAAGTCAATCGTAGTAGAACACTGAGATTGTGTGTCCAGCTTGCAAACTGGTAGAAAACAGTACCTATCCGCTCTCCTGCATTTTCCCTTTCCAGGAACATTCGAATTGATGGCTTTTTTGGACAAGTTACTTTTTCTTGTTGCAAAACCCTCTGCAGACCTGCCTGCAACCTCTAGAGCACGATGGGAGGTTTTTTGTGAACAGACACAGTTTCTCCTGGCGAGACATAATGAAAAAGCTTTTTGCTAAGGTGTAGCCGGCAGGAGACGCTAAAGACCAGGAGACGGAGCACTGTGCCTTTAAGCGCCGCTTCCGGGTGTCTGTCGGCCGTAGCTGTTCTCCGGAGCACGCCGCGATCTGCGTAACGACACCAGATTCTTCGCGCCAAGAAGCGTCTTCTCCTTCTCCGGGAAACAGAGACTGCGGCAGCTTCTGAACGGCGAACTACGAAGCGGCACAAAACTGGGATTGGGTAAGCAGCTTTCAAAGTGATAAAAAACAGTACTTTCCCACTCTCTTGCCTTTCCCTTCACAATAATACTTGAAAGGAAGGCGTCTTAGACAAGTTTCTTTTTCTTCTTACAGAACACACTGCAGCCCTCTGTGCAACTTCTAGAACACGATAGGAGATGTTTAGTGAGCAAGAAGGTTTTCTCCTTGCTAGACAGAGGGATAAAGCTATTTGCTTAGATGTAGGTGACAAGAAACACTTACTGCAGTGCACTGAAAATGTAACAGCTACACAGCACTGCGATTGTGTTACCAGCCTGCAAAGTGCTAGAAAACAGTACTTTCCCACTCTCTTGCCTTTCCCTTCACATTAATACTTGAAAGGAAGGCATCTTAGACAACTTTCTTTTTCTTCCTGCAAAACACACTGCAGCCCTCTGTGCAACTTCTAGAACACGATAGGAAATGTTTAGTGAGCAGGAAGGTTTTCTCCTTGCGAGACATAGTGAAAAAGCTATTTGCTTAGATGTAGGTGACAAGAAACACTTACTGCAGTGCACTGAAAAGCTAACTGCTACACAGCACTGCGATTGTGTTAGCAGCCTGCAAAGTGCTAGAAAACAGTACTTTCCCACTCTCTTGCCTTTCCCTTCACAATAATACTTGAAAGGAAGGCATCTTAGACAACTTTCTTTTTCTTGTGTCAAAAAACTCTGCAGCCCTCTCTGTAACATCTACAACACGATGGAAGTTGTTTAGTGAGCAGGAAGGTTTTCTCCTTGCGAGACATAGTGAAAAAGCTTTTTGCTTAGATGTAGGTGACAAGAAACACTTACTGCAGTGCACTGAACAGCTAACTGCTACACAGCACTAGGACTGTGTTAGCAGCGTGCAAAGTGCTAGAAAACAGTACTTTCCCACTCTCTTGCCTTTCCCTTCACATTAATACTTGAAAGGAAGGCATCTTAGACAACTTTCTTTTTCTTGCTGCAAAACACACTGCAGCCCTCTGTGCAACTTCTAGAACACGATAGGAAATGTTTAGTGAGCAGGAAGGTTTTCTCCTTGCGAGACATAGTGAAAAAGCTTTTTGCTTAGATGTAGGTGACAAGAAACACTTACTGCAGTGCACTGAGCAGCTAACTGCTACACAGCACTAGGATTGTGTTAGCAGCTTGCAAAGTGCTAGAAAACAGTACTTTCCCACTCTCTTGCCTTTCCCTTCACATTAATACTTGAAAGCAAGGCGTCTTAGACAACTTTCTTTTACATTTTGCAAAACACACTGCAGCCCTCTGTGCAACTTCTACAACACGATGGAAGTTGTTTAGTGAGAAGCAACGTTTTCCCCTTGCGAGACAAAGTGAAAAAGCTATTTGCTCAGATGTAGGTATCAAGAAACACTTACTGCAGTGCACTGACAAGCTAATTGCTACACAGCGCTGCGATTGTGTTAGCAGCTTGCAAAGTGCTAGAAAACAGTACTTTCCCACTCTCTTGCCTTTCCCTTCACATTAATACTTGAAAGGAAGGCGTCTTAGACAACTTTCTTTTTCTTGTTACAGAACACACTGCAGCCCTCTGTGAAACTTCTAGAACACGATAAGAGATGTTTAGTGAGCAAGAAGGTTTTCTCCTTGCGAGACATAGTGAAAAAGCTATTTGCTTAGATGTAGGTGACAAGAAACACTTACTGCAGTGCACTGAAAAGCTAACTGCTACACAGCACTGCGATTGTGTTAGCAGCCTGCAAAGTGCTAGAAAACAGTACTTTCCAACTCTCTTGCCTTTCCCTTCACATTAATACTTGAAAGGAAGGCATCTTAGACAACTTTCTTTTTCTTGTTACAGAACACACTGCAGCCCTCAGTGCAACTTCTAGAACACGATAGGAGATGTTTAGTGAGCAAGAAGGTTTTCTCCTTGCGAGACATAGTGAAAAAGCTATTTGCTTAGATGTAGGTGAGAAGAAACACTTACTGCAGTGCACTGAAAAACTAACTGCTACACAGCTCTGCGATTGTGTTAGCAGCCTGCAAAGTGCTAGAAAACAGTACTTTCTCACTCTCTTGCCTTTCCCTTCACATTAATACTTGAAAGGAAGGCCTCTTAGACAACTTTCTTTTTCTTGTGTCAAAAAACTCTGCAGCCTTCTGTGCAACTTCTACAACACGATGGAAGTTGTTTAGTGAGCAGGAAGGTTTTCTCCTTGCGAGACATAGTGAAAAAGCTATTTGCTCAGATGTAGGTATCAAGAAACACTTACTGCCGTGCACTGACAAGCTAATTGCTACACAGCACTGCGATTGTGTTAGCAGCTCTCAAAGTGCTAGAAAACAGTACTTTCCCACTCTCTTGCCTTTCCCTTCACATTAATACTTGAAAGGAAGGCGTCTTAGACAACTTTCTTTTTCTTGCTGCAAAACAGTCTGCAGCCCTCTGTGCAACCTCTACAGCACGATGGAAGTTGTTTAATGAGCAGGAACATTTTCTCCTAGTGAGAGATAGTGAAAAAGCTTTTTGCTTAGATGTAGGTTACCACAGGCAGTTACTGCAGTGCACTTCAAAGCTAATAGATGCACAACACTGGGATTGTGTGCCCAGCTTGCAAAGTGATAGAAAACAGTACCTTTCCACTCTTCCTGCCTTTTCCATGCACATTACTATTCGAATGGAAAGAATTTTAGACAACTTTCTTTGGCTTCTTGCAAAACACTCTGCACACCTGCCTGCAATCTCTAGAAGTCGATGGGAGATATTTTCTGAACTGGCTCAGTTTCTCTTTGCAAGACATGGGGAAAAAGCAATTTGCTTAGATATAGGTGAAAAGAGGCACCTACTACAGTGCACTGCAAGCTAATTGCTGCACAACACGCAGATTGTGTAAGCAGGTTGCAAACTGATAGAAAACAGTACCTCTCCCTTCTCCTGCCTTTTCTATTCACATTTCTATTTGAATGCAAGGCGTTTTAGACAACTTTCTTTTGCTTCTTGCAAAACACTCTGCACACCTGCCTGCAATCTCTAGAACTCGATGGGAGATGTTTTCTGAATTGGCTCAGTTTCTCCTTGCGAGACATGGGGAAAAAGCAATTTGCTTAGATGCAGGTGAAAAGAGGCACCTACTACAGTGCACTGAAAAACTAATTGCTGCACAACTCTGGGATTGTGTAAGCAGCTTACAAACAGATAGAAAACAGCACCTTTCCACTCTCCTGCCTTTTCCATTCGCATTACTATTCGAATGGCAGCAGTTTTGGACAACTTTCTTTTGCTTCTTGCAAAACACTCTGCACACCTCCGTGCAACTTCTAGAAAAAATGAGAGTTGTTTTCTGAACTGGTACAGTTTCTCCTGAAGAGATATAATGCAAACGCTACTGGCTTAGATGTAGTAACAATAGGCAATTATTACAGTGCACTGCAAAGTCAATCGTAGTATAACACTGGGATTGTGTGTCCAGCTTGCAAACTGGTAGAAAACAGTACCTATCCGCTCTCCTGCATTTTCCCTTTCCAGGAACATTCGAATTGATGGCTTTTTTGGACAAGTTACTTTTTCTTGTTGCAAAACCCTCTGCAGACCTGCCTGCAACCTCTAGAGCACGATGGGAGGTTTTTTGTGAACAGACACAGTTTCTCCTGGCGAGACATAATGAAAAAGCTTTTTGCTAAGGTGTAGCCGGCAGGAGACGCTAAAGACCAGGAGACGGAGCACTGTGCCTTTAAGCGCCGCTTCCGGGTGTCTGTCGGCCGTAGCTGTTCTCCGGAGCACGCCGCGATCTGCGTAACGACACCAGATTCTTCGCGCCAAGAAGCGTCTTCTCCTTCTCCAGGAAACAGAGACTGCGGCAGCTTCTGAACGGCGAACTACGAAGCGGCACAAAACTGGGATTGGGTAAGCAGCTTTCAAAGTGATAAAAAACAGTACTTTCCCACTCTCTTGCCTTTCCCTTCACAATAATACTTGAAAGGAAGGCGTCTTAGACAAGTTTCTTTTTCTTCTTACAGAACACACTGCAGCCCTCTGTGCAACTTCTAGAACACGATAGGAGATGTTTAGTGAGCAAGAAGGTTTTCTCCTTGCTAGACAGAGGGATAAAGCTATTTGCTTAGATGTAGGTGACAAGAAACACTTACTGCAGTGCACTGAAAATGTAACTGCTACACAGCACTGCGATTGTGTTACCAGCCTGCAAAGTGCTAGAAAACAGTACTTTCCCACTCTCTTGCCTTTCCCTTCACATTAATACTTGAAAGGAAGGCGTCTTAGACAACTTTCTTTTTCTTCCTGCAAAACACACTGCAGCCCTCTGTGCAACTTCTAGAACACGATAGGAAATGTTTAGTGAGCAGGAAGGTTTTCTCCTTGCGAGACATAGTGAAAAAGCTATTTGCTTAGATGTAGGTGACAAGAAACACTTACTGCAGTGCACTGACAAGCTAATTGCTACACAACACTGGGATGGTGTAAGCAGCTTGGAAAGCGATAGAAAACAGTACCTTTCCACTCTCCTGCCTTTCCACTCACATTAATACTTGAAAGGAAGGCGTCTTAGACAACTTTCTTTTTCTTGTTGCAAAACCCTCTGCACCCCTCTGTGCAACTTCTAGAACACGATAGGAGATGTTTAGTGAGGAGGAACGTTTTGTCCTTGCGAGACATAGTGAAAAAGCTATTTGCTTAGATGTAGGTGACAAGAAACACTTACTGCAGTGCACTGACAAGCTAATTGCTACACAACACTGGGATGGTGTAAGCAGCTTGCAAAGTGATAGAAAACAGTACCTTTCCACTCTCCTGCCTTTCCACTCACATTAATACTTGAAAGGAAGGCGTCTTAGACAACTTTCTTTTTCTTGTTGCAAAACCCTCTGCAGCCCTCTGTGCAACTTCTAGAACACGATAGGAGATGTTTAGTGAGGAGGAAGGTTTTCTCCTTGCGAGACATAGTGAAAAAGCTATTTGCTTAGATGTAGGTGACAAGAAACACTTACTGCAGTGCACTGACAAGCTAATTGCTACACAACACTGGGATGGTGTAAGCAGCTTGCAAAGTGATAGAAAACAGTACCTTTCCACTCTCCTGCCTTTCCACTCATATTAATACTTGAAAGGAAGGCGTCTTAGACAACTTTCTTTTTCTTGTTGCAAAACCCTCTGCAGCCCTCTGTGCAACTTCTAGAACACGATAGGAGATGTTTAGTGAGGAGGAAGGTTTTCTCCTTGCGAGACATAGTGAAAAAGCTATTTGCTTAGATGTAGGTGACAAGAAACACTTACTGCAGTGCACTGACAAGCTAATTGCTACACAACACTGGGATTGTGTGCCCAGCTTGCAAAGTGATAGAAAACAGTACCTTTCCACTCTTCCTGCCTTTTCCATGCACATTACTATTCGAATGGAAAGAATTTTAGACAACTTTCTTTGGCTTCTTGCAAAACACTCTGCACACCTCTGCAATCTCTAGAAGTCGATGGGAGATATTTTCTGAACTGGCTCAGTTTCTCTTTGCAAGACATGGGGAAAAAGCAATTTGCTTAGATATAGGTGAAAAGAGGCACCTACTACAGTGCACTGCAAGCTAATTGCTGCACAACACGCAGATTGTGTAAGCAGGTTGCAAACTGATAGAAAACAGTACCTCTCCCTTCTCCTGCCTTTTCTATTCACATTTCTATTTGAATGCAAGGCGTTTTAGACAACTTTCTTTTGCTTCTTGCAAAACACTCTGCACACCTGCCTGCAATCTCTAGAACTCGATGGGAGATGTTTTCTGAACTGGCTCAGTTTCTCCTTGCGAGACATGGGGAAAAAGCAATTTGCTTAGATGCAGGTGAAAAGAGGCACCTACTACAGTGCACTGAAAAACTAATTGCTGCACAACTCTGGGATTGTGTAAGCAGCTTACAAACAGATAGAAAACAGCACCTTTCCACTCTCCTGCCTTTTCCATTCGCATTACTATTCGAATGGCAGCAGTTTTGGACAACTTTCTTTTGCTTCTTGCAAAACACTCTGCACACCTCCGTGCAACTTCTAGAAAAAATGAGAGTTGTTTTCTGAACTGGTACAGTTTCTCCTGAAGAGATATAATGCAAATGCTACTGGCTTAGATGTAGTAACAATAGGCAATTATTACAGTGCACTGCAAAGTCAATCGTAGTATAACACTGGGATTGTGTGTCCAGCTTGCAAACTGGTAGAAAACAGTACCTATCCGCTCTCCTGCATTTTCCCTTTCCAGGAACATTCGAATTGATGGCTTTTTTGGACAAGTTACTTTTTCTTGTTGCAAAACCCTCTGCAGACCTGCCTGCAACCTCTAGAGCACGATGGGAGGTTTTTTGTGAACAGACACAGTTTCTCCTGGCGAGACATAATGAAAAAGCTTTTTGCTAAGGTGTAGCCGGCAGGAGACGCTAAAGACCAGGAGACGGAGCACTGTGCCTTTAAGCGCCGCTTCCGGGTGTCTGTCGGCCGTAGCTGTTCTCCGGAGCACGCCGCGATCTGCGTAACGACACCAGATTCTTCGCGCCAAGAAGCGTCTTCTCCTTCTCCGGGAAACAGAGACTGCGGCAGCTTCTGAACGGCGAACTACGAAGCGGCACAAAACTGGGATTGGGTAAGCAGCTTTCAAAGTGATAAAAAACAGTACTTTCCCACTCTCTTGCCTTTCCCTTCACAATAATACTTGAAAGGAAGGCGTCTTAGACAAGTTTCTTTTTCTTCTTACAGAACACACTGCAGCCCTCTGTGCAACTTCTAGAACACGATAGGAGATGTTTAGTGAGCAAGAAGGTTTTCTCCTTGCTAGACAGAGGGATAAAGCTATTTGCTTAGATGTAGGTGACAAGAAACACTTACTGCAGTGCACTGAAAATGTAACTGCTACACAGCACTGCGATTGTGTTACCAGCCTGCAAAGTGCTAGAAAACAGTACTTTCCCACTCTCTTGCCTTTCCCTTCACATTAATACTTGAAAGGAAGGCATCTTAGACAACTTTCTTTTTCTTGTTACAGAACACACTGCAGCCCTCTGTGAAATTTCTAGAACACGATAAGAGATGATTAGTGAGGGGGAAGGTTTTCTCCTTGCGAGACATAGTGAAAAAGCTATTTGCTTAGATGTAGGTGACTAGAAACACTTACTGCAGTGCACTGAAAAGCTAACTGCTACACAGCACTGCGATTGTGTTAGCAGCCTGCAAAGTGCTAGAAAACAGTACTTTCCAACTCTCTTGCCTTTCCCTTCACATTAATACTTGAAAGGAAGGCATCTTAGACAACTTTCTTTTTCTTGTTACAGAACACACTGCAGCCCTCAGTGCAACTTCTAGAACACGATAGGAGATGTTTAGTGAGCAAGAAGGTTTTCTCCTTGCGAGACATAGTGAAAAAGCTATTTGCTTAGATGTAGGTGAGAAGAAACACTTACTGCAGTGCCCTGAAAAACTAACTGCTACACAGCTCTGCGATTGTGTTAGCAGCCTGCAAAGTGCTAGAAAACAGTACTTTCCCACTCTCTTGCCTTTCCCTTCACATTAATACTTGAAAGGAAGGCGTCTTAGACAACTTTCTTTTTCTTGTGTCAAAAAACTCTGCAGCCCTCTGTGCAACTTCTACAACACGATGGAAGTTGTTTAGTGAGCAGGAAGGTTTTCTCCTTGCGAGACATAGTGAAAAAGCTATTTGCTCAGATGTAGGTATCAAGAAACACTTACTGCCGTGCACTGACAAGCTAATTGCTACACAGCACTGCGATTGTGTTAGCAGCTCTCAAAGTGCTAGAAAACAGTACTTTCCCACTCTCTTGCCTTTCCCTTCACATTAATACTTGAAAGGAAGGCGTCTTAGACAACTTTCTTTTTCTTGCTGCAAAACAGTCTGCAGCCCTCTGTGCAACCTGTACAGCACGATGGAAGTTGTTTAATGAGCAGGAACATTTTCTCCTAGTGAGAGATAGTGAAAAAGCTTTTTGCTTAGATGTAGGTTACCACAGGCAGTTACTGCAGTGCACTTCAAAGCTAATAGATGCACAACACTGGGATTGTGTGCCCAGCTTGCAAAGTGATAGAAAACAGTACCTTTCCACTCTTCCTGCCTTTTCCATGCACATTACTATTCGAATGGAAAGAATTTTAGACAACTTTCTTTGGCTTCTTGCAAAACACTCTGCACACCTGCCTGCAATCTCTAGAAGTCGATGGGAGATATTTTCTGAACTGGCTCAGTTTCTCTTTGCAAGACATGGGGAAAAAGCAATTTGCTTAGATATAGGTGAAAAGAGGCACCTACTACAGTGCACTGCAAGCTAATTGCTGCACAACACGCAGATTGTGTAAGCAGGTTGCAAACTGATAGAAAACAGTACCTCTCCCTTCTCCTGCCTTTTCTATTCACATTTCTATTTGAATGCAAGGCGTTTTAGACAACTTTCTTTTGCTTCTTGCAAAACACTCTGCACACCTGCCTGCAATCTCTAGAACTCGATGGGAGATGTTTTCTGAACTGGCTCAGTTTCTCCTTGCGAGACATGGGGAAAAAGCAATTTGCTTAGATGCAGGTGAAAAGAGGCACCTACTACAGTGCACTGAAAAACTAATTGCTGCACAACTCTGGGATTGTGTAAGCAGCTTACAAACAGATAGAAAACAGCACCTTTCCACTCTCCTGCCTTTTCCATTCGCATTACTATTCGAATGGCAGCAGTTTTGGACAACTTTCTTTTGCTTCTTGCAAAACACTCTGCACACCTCCGTGCAACTTCTAGAAAAAATGAGAGTTGTTTTCTGAACTGGTACAGTTTCTCCTGAAGAGATATAATGCAAACGCTACTGGCTTAGATGTAGTAACAATAGGCAATTATTACAGTGCACTGCAAAGTCAATCGTAGTAGAACACTGAGATTGTGTGTCCAGCTTGCAAACTGGTAGAAAACAGTACCTATCCGCTCTCCTGCATTTTCCCTTTCCAGGAACATTCGAATTGATGGCTTTTTTGGACAAGTTACTTTTTCTTGTTGCAAAACCCTCTGCAGACCTGCCTGCAACCTCTAGAGCACGATGGGAGGTTTTTTGTGAACAGACACAGTTTCTCCTGGCGAGACATAATGAAAAAGCTTTTTGCTAAGGTGTAGCCGGCAGGAGACGCTAAAGACCAGGAGACGGAGCACTGTGCCTTTAAGCGCCGCTTCCGGGTGTCTGTCGGCCGTAGCTGTTCTCCGGAGCACGCCGCGATCTGCGTAACGACACCAGATTCTTCGCGCCAAGAAGCGTCTTCTCCTTCTCCGGGAAACAGAGACTGCGGCAGCTTCTGAACGGCGAACTACGAAGCGGCACAAAACTGGGATTGGGTAAGCAGCTTTCAAAGTGATAAAAAACAGTACTTTCCCACTCTCTTGCCTTTCCCTTCACAATAATACTTGAAAGGAAGGCGTCTTAGACAAGTTTCTTTTTCTTCTTACAGAACACACTGCAGCCCTCTGTGCAACTTCTAGAACACGATAGGAGATGTTTAGTGAGCAAGAAGGTTTTCTCCTTGCTAGACAGAGGGATAAAGCTATTTGCTTAGATGTAGGTGACAAGAAACACTTACTGCAGTGCACTGAAAATGTAACTGCTACACAGCACTGCGATTGTGTTAGCAGCCTGCAAAGTGCTAGAAAACAGTACTTTCCCACTCTCTTGCCTTTCCCTTCACATTAATACTTGAAAGGAAGGCATCTTAGACAACTTTCTTTTTCTTCCTGCAAAACACACTGCAGCCCTCTGTGAAATTTCTAGAACACGATAGGAAATGTTTAGTGAGCAGGAAGGTTTTCTCCTTGCGAGACATAGTGAAAAAGCTATTTCCTTAGATGTAGGTGACAAGAAACACTTACTGCAGTGCACTGAAAAGCTAACTGCTACACAGCACTGCGATTGTGTTAGCAGCCTGCAAAGTGCTAGAAAACAGTACTTTCCCACTCTCTTGCCTTTCCCTTCACATTAATACTTGAAAGGAAGGCATCTTAGACAACTTTCTTTTTCTTGTGTCAAAAAACTCTGCAGCCCTCTCTGCAACATCTACAACACGATGGAAGTTGTTTAGTGAGCAGGAAGGTTTTCTCCTTGCGAGACATAGTGAAAAAGCTATTTGCTTAGATGTAGGTGACAAGAAACACTTACTGCAGTGCACTGAACAGCTAACTGCTACACAGCACTAGGACTGTGTTAGCAGCGTGCAAAGTGCTAAGAAACAGTACTTTCCCACTCTCTTGCCTTTCCCTTCACATTAATACTTGAAAGGAAGGCGTCTTAGACAACTTTCTTTTACATTTTGCAAAACACACTGCAGCCCTCTGTGCAACTTCTAGAACACGATAGGAAATGTTTAGTGAGCAGGAAGGTTTTCTCCTTGCGAGACATAGTGAAAAAGCTATTTGCTTCGATGTAGGTGACAAGAAACACTTACTGCAGTGCACTGACAAGCTAATTGCTACACAACACTGGGATGGTGTAAGCAGCTTGGAAAGCGATAGAAAACAGTACCTTTCCACTCTCCTGCCTTTCCACTCACATTAATACTTGAAAGGAAGGCGTCTTAGACAACTTTCTTTTTCTTGTTGCAAAACCCTCTGCACCCCTCTGTGCAACTTCTAGAACACGATAGGAGATGTTTAGTGAGGAGGAACGTTTTGTCCTTGCGAGACATAGTGAAAAAGCTATTTGCTTAGATGTAGGTGACAAGAAACACTTACTGCAGTGCACTGACAAGCTAATTGCTACACAACACTGGGATGGTGTAAGCAGCTTGCAAAGTGATAGAAAACAGTACCTTTCCACTCTCCTGCCTTTCCACTCACATTAATACTTGAAAGGAAGGCGTCTTAGACAACTTTCTTTTTCTTGTTGCAAAACCCTCTGCAGCCCTCTGTGCAACTTCTAGAACACGATAGGAGATGTTTAGTGAGGAGGAAGGTTTTCTCCTTGCGAGACATAGTGAAAAAGCTATTTGCTTAGATGTAGGTGACAAGAAACACTTACTGCAGTGCACTGACAAGCTAATTGCTACACAACACTGGGATGGTGTAAGCAGCTTGCAAAGTGATAGAAAACAGTACCTTTCCACTCTCCTGCCTTTCCACTCACATTAATACTTGAAAGGAAGGCGTCTTAGACAACTTTCTTTTTCTTGTTGCAAAACCCTCTGCAGCCCTCTGTGCAACTTCTAGAACACGATAGGAGATGTTTAGTGAGGAGGAAGGTTTTCTCCTTGCGAGACATAGTGAAAAAGCTATTTGCTTAGATGTAGGTGACAAGAAACACTTACTGCAGTGCACTGACAAGCTAATTGCTACACAACACTGGGATTGTGTGCCCAGCTTGCAAAGTGATAGAAAACAGTACCTTTCCACTCTTCCTGCCTTTTCCATGCACATTACTATTCGAATGGAAAGAATTTTAGACAACTTTCTTTGGCTTCTTGCAAAACACTCTGCACACCTCTGCAATCTCTAGAAGTCGATGGGAGATATTTTCTGAACTGGCTCAGTTTCTCTTTGCAAGACATGGGGAAAAAGCAATTTGCTTAGATATAGGTGAAAAGAGGCACCTACTACAGTGCACTGCAAGCTAATTGCTGCACAACACGCAGATTGTGTAAGCAGGTTGCAAACTGATAGAAAACAGTACCTCTCCCTTCTCCTGCCTTTTCTATTCACATTTCTATTTGAATGCAAGGCGTTTTAGACAACTTTCTTTTGCTTCTTGCAAAACACTCTGCACACCTGCCTGCAATCTCTAGAACTCGATGGGAGATGTTTTCTGAACTGGCTCAGTTTCTCCTTGCGAGACATGGGGAAAAAGCAATTTGCTTAGATGCAGGTGAAAAGAGGCACCTACTACAGTGCACTGAAAAACTAATTGCTGCACAACTCTGGGATTGTGTAAGCAGCTTACAAACAGATAGAAAACAGCACCTTTCCACTCTCCTGCCTTTTCCATTCGCATTACTATTCGAATGGCAGCAGTTTTGGACAACTTTCTTTTGCTTCTTGCAAAACACTCTGCACACCTCCGTGCAACTTCTAGAAAAAATGAGAGTTGTTTTCTGAACTGGTACAGTTTCTCCTGAAGAGATATAATGCAAACGCTACTGGCTTAGATGTAGTAACAATAGGCAATTATTACAGTGCACTGCAAAGTCAATCGTAGTATAACACTGGGATTGTGTGTCCAGCTTGCAAACTGGTAGAAAACAGTACCTATCCGCTCTCCTGCATTTTCCCTTTCCAGGAACATTCGAATTGATGGCTTTTTTGGACAAGTTACTTTTTCTTGTTGCAAAACCCTCTGCAGACCTGCCTGCAACCTCTAGAGCACGATGGGAGGTTTTTTGTGAACAGACACAGTTTCTCCTGGCGAGACATAATGAAAAAGCTTTTTGCTAAGGTGTAGCCGGCAGGAGACGCTAAAGACCAGGAGACGGAGCACTGTGCCTTTAAGCGCCGCTTCCGGGTGTCTGTCGGCCGTAGCTGTTCTCCAGAGCACGCCGCGATCTGCGTAACGACACCAGATTCTTCGCGCCAAGAAGCGTCTTCTCCTTCTCCGGGAAACAGAGACTGCGGCAGCTTCTGAACGGCGAACTACGAAGCGGCACAAAACTGGGATTGGGTAAGCAGCTTTCAAAGTGATAAAAAACAGTACTTTCCCACTCTCTTGCCTTTCCCTTCACAATAATACTTGAAAGGAAGGCGTCTTAGACAAGTTTCTTTTTCTTCTTACAGAACACACTGCAGCCCTCTGTGCAACTTCTAGAACACGATAGGAGATGTTTAGTGAGCAAGAAGGTTTTCTCCTTGCTAGACAGAGGCATAAAGCTATTTGCTTAGATGTAGGTGACAAGAAACACTTACTGCAGTGCACTGAAAATGTAACTGCTACACAGCACTGCGATTGTGTTACCAGCCTGCAAAGTGCTAGAAAACAGTACTTTCCCACTCTCTTGCCTTTCCCTTCACATTAATACTTGAAAGGAAGGCATCTTAGACAACTTTCTTTTTCTTGTTACAGAACACACTGCAGCCCTCTGTGAAATTTCTAGAACACGATAGGAAATGTTTAGTGAGCAGGAAGGTTTTCTCCTTGCGAGACATAGTGAAAAAGCTATTTCCTTAGATGTAGGTGACAAGAAACACTTACTGCAGTGCACTGAAAAGCTAACTGCTACACAGCACTGCGATTGTGTTAGCAGCCTGCAAAGTGCTAGAAAACAGTACTTTCCCACTCTCTTGCCTTTCCCTTCACATTAATACTTGAAAGGAAGGCATCTTAGACAACTTTCTTTTTCTTGTGTCAAAAAACTCTGCAGCCCTCTCTGCAACATCTACAACACGATGGAAGTTGTTTAGTGAGCAGGAAGGTTTTCTCCTTGCGAGACATAGTGAAAAAGCTATTTGCTTAGATGTAGGTGACAAGAAACACTTACTGCAGTGCACTGAACAGCTAACTGCTACACAGCACTAGGACTGTGTTAGCAGCGTGCAAAGTGCTAAGAAACAGTACTTTCCCACTCTCTTGCCTTTCCCTTCACATTAATACTTGAAAGGAAGGCGTCTTAGACAACTTTCTTTTACATTTTGCAAAACACACTGCAGCCCTCTGTGCAACTTCTAGAACACGATAGGAAATGTTTAGTGAGCAGGAAGGTTTTCTCCTTGCGAGACATAGTGAAAAAGCTATTTGCTTCGATGTAGGTGACAAGAAACACTTACTGCAGTGCACTGACAAGCTAATTGCTACACAACACTGGGATGGTGTAAGCAGCTTGGAAAGCGATAGAAAACAGTACCTTTCCACTCTCCTGCCTTTCCACTCACATTAATACTTGAAAGGAAGGCGTCTTAGACAACTTTCTTTTTCTTGTTGCAAAACCCTCTGCACCCCTCTGTGCAACTTCTAGAACACGATAGGAGATGTTTAGTGAGGAGGAACGTTTTGTCCTTGCGAGACATAGTGAAAAAGCTATTTGCTTAGATGTAGGTGACAAGAAACACTTACTGCAGTGCACTGACAAGCTAATTGCTACACAACACTGGGATGGTGTAAGCAGCTTGCAAAGTGATAGAAAACAGTACCTTTCCACTCTCCTGCCTTTCCACTCACATTAATACTTGAAAGGAAGGCGTCTTAGACAACTTTCTTTTTCTTGTTGCAAAACCCTCTGCAGCCCTCTGTGCAACTTCTAGAACACGATAGGAGATGTTTAGTGAGGAGGAAGGTTTTCTCCTTGCGAGACATAGTGAAAAAGCTATTTGCTTAGATGTAGGTGACAAGAAACACTTACTGCAGTGCACTGACAAGCTAATTGCTACACAACACTGGGATGGTGTAAGCAGCTTGCAAAGTGATAGAAAACAGTACCTTTCCACTCTCCTGCCTTTCCACTCACATTAATACTTGAAAGGAAGGCGTCTTAGACAACTTTCTTTTTCTTGTTGCAAAACCCTCTGCAGCCCTCTGTGCAACTTCTAGAACACGATAGGAGATGTTTAGTGAGGAGGAAGGTTTTCTCCTTGCGAGACATAGTGAAAAAGCTATTTGCTTAGATGTAGGTGACAAGAAACACTTACTGCAGTGCACTGACAAGCTAATTGCTACACAACACTGGGATTGTGTGCCCAGCTTGCAAAGTGATAGAAAACAGTACCTTTCCACTCTTCCTGCCTTTTCCATGCACATTACTATTCGAATGGAAAGAATTTTAGACAACTTTCTTTGGCTTCTTGCAAAACACTCTGCACACCTCTGCAATCTCTAGAAGTCGATGGGAGATATTTTCTGAACTGGCTCAGTTTCTCTTTGCAAGACATGGGGAAAAAGCAATTTGCTTAGATATAGGTGAAAAGAGGCACCTACTACAGTGCACTGCAAGCTAATTGCTGCACAACACGCAGATTGTGTAAGCAGGTTGCAAACTGATAGAAAACAGTACCTCTCCCTTCTCCTGCCTTTTCTATTCACATTTCTATTTGAATGCAAGGCGTTTTAGACAACTTTCTTTTGCTTCTTGCAAAACACTCTGCACACCTGCCTGCAATCTCTAGAACTCGATGGGAGATGTTTTCTGAACTGGCTCAGTTTCTCCTTGCGAGACATGGGGAAAAAGCAATTTGCTTAGATGCAGGTGAAAAGAGGCACCTACTACAGTGCACTGAAAAACTAATTGCTGCACAACTCTGGGATTGTGTAAGCAGCTTACAAACAGATAGAAAACAGCACCTTTCCACTCTCCTGCCTTTTCCATTCGCATTACTATTCGAATGGCAGCAGTTTTGGACAACTTTCTTTTGCTTCTTGCAAAACACTCTGCACACCTCCGTGCAACTTCTAGAAAAAATGAGAGTTGTTTTCTGAACTGGTACAGTTTCTCCTGAAGAGATATAATGCAAACGCTACTGGCTTAGATGTAGTAACAATAGGCAATTATTACAGTGCACTGCAAAGTCAATCGTAGTATAACACTGGGATTGTGTGTCCAGCTTGCAAACTGGTAGAAAACAGTACCTATCCGCTCTCCTGCATTTTCCCTTTCCAGGAACATTCGAATTGATGGCTTTTTTGGACAAGTTACTTTTTCTTGTTGCAAAACCCTCTGCAGACCTGCCTGCAACCTCTAGAGCACGATGGGAGGTTTTTTGTGAACAGACACAGTTTCTCCTGGCGAGACATAATGAAAAAGCTTTTTGCTAAGGTGTAGCCGGCAGGAGACGCTAAAGACCAGGAGACGGAGCACTGTGCCTTTAAGCGCCGCTTCCGGGTGTCTGTCGGCCGTAGCTGTTCTCCAGAGCACGCCGCGATCTGCGTAACGACACCAGATTCTTCGCGCCAAGAAGCGTCTTCTCCTTCTCCGGGAAACAGAGACTGCGGCAGCTTCTGAACGGCGAACTACGAAGCGGCACAAAACTGGGATTGGGTAAGCAGCTTTCAAAGTGATAAAAAACAGTACTTTCCCACTCTCTTGCCTTTCCCTTCACAATAATACTTGAAAGGAAGGCGTCTTAGACAAGTTTCTTTTTCTTCTTACAGAACACACTGCAGCCCTCTGTGCAACTTCTAGAACACGATAGGAGATGTTTAGTGAGCAAGAAGGTTTTCTCCTTGCTAGACAGAGGCATAAAGCTATTTGCTTAGATGTAGGTGACAAGAAACACTTACTGCAGTGCACTGAAAATGTAACTGCTACACAGCACTGCGATTGTGTTACCAGCCTGCAAAGTGCTAGAAAACAGTACTTTCCCACTCTCTTGCCTTTCCCTTCACATTAATACTTGAAAGGAAGGCATCTTAGACAACTTTCTTTTTCTTGTTACAGAACACACTGCAGCCCTCTGTGAAATTTCTAGAACACGATAAGAGATGATTAGTGAGGGGGAAGGTTTTCTCCTTGCGAGACATAGTGAAAAAGCTATTTGCTTAGATGTAGGTGACTAGAAACACTTACTGCAGTGCACTGAAAAGCTAACTGCTACACAGCACTGCGATTGTGTTAGCAGCCTGCAAAGTGCTAGAAAACAGTACTTTCCAACTCTCTTGCCTTTCCCTTCACATTAATACTTGAAAGGAAGGCATCTTAGACAACTTTCTTTTTCTTGTTACAGAACACACTGCAGCCCTCAGTGCAACTTCTAGAACACGATAGGAGATGTTTAGTGAGCAAGAAGGTTTTCTCCTTGCGAGACATAGTGAAAAAGCTATTTGCTTAGATGTAGGTGAGAAGAAACACTTACTGCAGTGCCCTGAAAAACTAACTGCTACACAGCTCTGCGATTGTGTTAGCAGCCTGCAAAGTGCTAGAAAACAGTACTTTCCCACTCTCTTGCCTTTCCCTTCACATTAATACTTGAAAGGAAGGCGTCTTAGACAACTTTCTTTTTCTTGTGTCAAAAAACTCTGCAGCCCTCTGTGCAACTTCTACAACACGATGGAAGTTGTTTAGTGAGCAGGAAGGTTTTCTCCTTGCGAGACATAGTGAAAAAGCTATTTGCTCAGATGTAGGTATCAAGAAACACTTACTGCCGTGCACTGACAAGCTAATTGCTACACAGCACTGCGATTGTGTTAGCAGCTCTCAAAGTGCTAGAAAACAGTACTTTCCCACTCTCTTGCCTTTCCCTTCACATTAATACTTGAAAGGAAGGCGTCTTAGACAACTTTCTTTTTCTTGCTGCAAAACAGTCTGCAGCCCTCTGTGCAACCTGTACAGCACGATGGAAGTTGTTTAATGAGCAGGAACATTTTCTCCTAGTGAGAGATAGTGAAAAAGCTTTTTGCTTAGATGTAGGTTACCACAGGCAGTTACTGCAGTGCACTTCAAAGCTAATAGATGCACAACACTGGGATTGTGTGCCCAGCTTGCAAAGTGATAGAAAACAGTACCTTTCCACTCTTCCTGCCTTTTCCATGCACATTACTATTCGAATGGAAAGAATTTTAGACAACTTTCTTTGGCTTCTTGCAAAACACTCTGCACACCTGCCTGCAATCTCTAGAAGTCGATGGGAGATATTTTCTGAACTGGCTCAGTTTCTCTTTGCAAGACATGGGGAAAAAGCAATTTGCTTAGATATAGGTGAAAAGAGGCACCTACTACAGTGCACTGCAAGCTAATTGCTGCACAACACGCAGATTGTGTAAGCAGGTTGCAAACTGATAGAAAACAGTACCTCTCCCTTCTCCTGCCTTTTCTATTCACATTTCTATTTGAATGCAAGGCGTTTTAGACAACTTTCTTTTGCTTCTTGCAAAACACTCTGCACACCTGCCTGCAATCTCTAGAACTCGATGGGAGATGTTTTCTGAATTGGCTCAGTTTCTCCTTGCGAGACATGGGGAAAAAGCAATTTGCTTAGATGCAGGTGAAAAGAGGCACCTACTACAGTGCACTGAAAAACTAATTGCTGCACAACTCTGGGATTGTGTAAGCAGCTTACAAACAGATAGAAAACAGCACCTTTCCACTCTCCTGCCTTTTCCATTCGCATTACTATTCGAATGGCAGCAGTTTTGGACAACTTTCTTTTGCTTCTTGCAAAACACTCTGCACACCTCCGTGCAACTTCTAGAAAAAATGAGAGTTGTTTTCTGAACTGGTACAGTTTCTCCTGAAGAGATATAATGCAAACGCTACTGGCTTAGATGTAGTAACAATAGGCAATTATTACAGTGCACTGCAAAGTCAATCGTAGTAGAACACTGAGATTGTGTGTCCAGCTTGCAAACTGGTAGAAAACAGTACCTATCCGCTCTCCTGCATTTTCCCTTTCCAGGAACATTCGAATTGATGGCTTTTTTGGACAAGTTACTTTTTCTTGTTGCAAAACCCTCTGCAGACCTGCCTGCAACCTCTAGAGCACGATGGGAGGTTTTTTGTGAACAGACACAGTTTCTCCTGGCGAGACATAATGAAAAAGCTTTTTGCTAAGGTGTAGCCGGCAGGAGACGCTAAAGACCAGGAGATGGAGCACTGTGCCTTTAAGCGCCGCTTCCGGGTGTCTGTCGGCCGTAGCTGTTCTCCGGAGCACGCCGCGATCTGCGTAACGACACCAGATTCTTCACGCCAAGAAGCGTCTTCTCCTTCTCCGGGAAACAGAGACTGCGGCAGCTTCTGAACGGCGAACTACGAAGCGGCACAAAACTGGGATTGGGTAAGCAGCTTTCAAAGTGATAAAAAACAGTACTTTCCCACTCTCTTGCCTTTCCCTTCACAATAATACTTGAAAGGAAGGCGTCTTAGACAAGTTTCTTTTTCTTCTTACAGAACACACTGCAGCCCTCTGTGCAACTTCTAGAACACGATAGGAGATGTTTAGTGAGCAAGAAGGTTTTCTCCTTGCGAGACATAGTGAAAAAGCTATTTGCTTAGATGTAGGTGAGAAGAAACACTTACTGCAGTGCCCTGAAAAACTAACTGCTACACAGCTCTGCGATTGTGTTAGCAGCCTGCAAAGTGCTAGAAAACAGTACTTTCCCACTCTCTTGCCTTTCCCTTCACATTAATACTTGAAAGGAAGGCGTCTTAGACAACTTTCTTTTTCTTGTGTCAAAAAACTCTGCAGCCCTCTGTGCAACTTCTACAACACGATGGAAGTTGTTTAGTGAGCAGGAAGGTTTTCTCCTTGCGAGACATAGTGAAAAAGCTATTTGCTCAGATGTAGGTATCAAGAAACACTTACTGCCGTGCACTGACAAGCTAATTGCTACACAGCACTGCGATTGTGTTAGCAGCTCTCAAAGTGCTAGAAAACAGTACTTTCCCACTCTCTTGCCTTTCCCTTCACATTAATACTTGAAAGGAAGGCGTCTTAGACAACTTTCTTTTTCTTGCTGCAAAACAGTCTGCAGCCCTCTGTGCAACCTGTACAGCACGATGGAAGTTGTTTAATGAGCAGGAACATTTTCTCCTAGTGAGAGATAGTGAAAAAGCTTTTTGCTTAGATGTAGGTTACCACAGGCAGTTACTGCAGTGCACTTCAAAGCTAATAGATGCACAACACTGGGATTGTGTGCCCAGCTTGCAAAGTGATAGAAAACAGTACCTTTCCACTCTTCCTGCCTTTTCCATGCACATTACTATTCGAATGGAAAGAATTTTAGACAACTTTCTTTGGCTTCTTGCAAAACACTCTGCACACCTGCCTGCAATCTCTAGAAGTTGATGGGAGATATTTTCTGAACTGGCTCAGTTTCTCTTTGCAAGACATGGGGAAAAAGCAATTTGCTTAGATATAGGTGAAAAGAGGCACCTACTACAGTGCACTGCAAGCTAATTGCTGCACAACACGCAGATTGTGTAAGCAGGTTGCAAACTGATAGAAAACAGTACCTCTCCCTTCTCCTGCCTTTTCTATTCACATTTCTATTTGAATGCAAGGCGTTTTAGACAACTTTCTTTTGCTTCTTGCAAAACACTCTGCACACCTGCCTGCAATCTCTAGAACTCGATGGGAGATGTTTTCTGAACTGGCTCAGTTTCTCCTTGCGAGACATGGGGAAAAAGCAATTTGCTTAGATGCAGGTGAAAAGAGGCACCTACTACAGTGCACTGAAAAACTAATTGCTGCACAACTCTGGGATTGTGTAAGCAGCTTACAAACAGATAGAAAACAGCACCTTTCCACTCTCCTGCCTTTTCCATTCGCATTACTATTCGAATGGCAGCAGTTTTGGACAACTTTCTTTTGCTTCTTGCAAAACACTCTGCACACCTCCGTGCAACTTCTAGAAAAAATGAGAGTTGTTTTCTGAACTGGTACAGTTTCTCCTGAAGAGATATAATGCAAACGCTACTGGCTTAGATGTAGTAACAATAGGCAATTATTACAGTGCACTGCAAAGTCAATCGTAGTAGAACACTGAGATTGTGTGTCCAGCTTGCAAACTGGTAGAAAACAGTACCTATCCGCTCTCCTGCATTTTCCCTTTCCAGGAACATTCGAATTGATGGCTTTTTTGGACAAGTTACTTTTTCTTGTTGCAAAACCCTCTGCAGACCTGCCTGCAACCTCTAGAGCACGATGGGAGGTTTTTTGTGAACAGACACAGTTTCTCCTGGCGAGACATAATGAAAAAGCTTTTTGCTAAGGTGTAGCCGGCAGGAGACGCTAAAGACCAGGAGACGGAGCACTGTGCCTTTAAGCGCCGCTTCCGGGTGTCTGTCGGCCGTAGCTGTTCTCCGGAGCACGCCGCGATCTGCGTAACGACACCAGATTCTTCGCGCCAAGAAGCGTCTTCTCCTTCTCCGGGAAACAGAGACTGCGGCAGCTTCTGAACGGCGAACTACGAAGCGGCACAAAACTGGGATTGGGTAAGCAGCTTTCAAAGTGATAAAAAACAGTACTTTCCCACTCTCTTGCCTTTCCCTTCACAATAATACTTGAAAGGAAGGCGTCTTAGACAAGTTTCTTTTTCTTCTTACAGAACACACTGCAGCCCTCTGTGCAACTTCTAGAACACGATAGGAGATGTTTAGTGAGCAAGAAGGTTTTCTCCTTGCTAGACAGAGGGATAAAGCTATTTGCTTAGATGTAGGTGACAAGAAACACTTACTGCAGTGCACTGAAAATGTAACTGCTACACAGCACTGCGATTGTGTTAGCAGCCTGCAAAGTGCTAGAAAACAGTACTTTCCCACTCTCTTGCCTTTCCCTTCACATTAATACTTGAAAGGAAGGCATCTTAGACAACTTTCTTTTTCTTCCTGCAAAACACACTGCAGCCCTCTGTGAAATTTCTAGAACACGATAGGAAATGTTTAGTGAGCAGGAAGGTTTTCTCCTTGCGAGACATAGTGAAAAAGCTATTTGCTTAGATGTAGGTGACAAGAAACACTTACTGCAGTGCACTGAAAAGCTAACTGCTACACAGCACTGCGATTGTGTTAGCAGCCTGCAAAGTGCTAGAAAACAGTACTTTCCCACTCTCTTGCCTTTCCCTTCACATTAATACTTGAAAGGAAGGCATCTTAGACAACTTTCTTTTTCTTGTGTCAAAAAACTCTGCAGCCCTCTCTGCAACATCTACAACACGATGGAAGTTGTTTAGTGAGCAGGAAGGTTTTCTCCTTGCGAGACATAGTGAAAAAGCTATTTGCTTAGATGTAGGTGACAAGAAACACTTACTGCAGTGCACTGAACAGCTAACTGCTACACAGCACTAGGACTGTGTTAGCAGCGTGCAAAGTGCTAAGAAACAGTACTTTCCCACTCTCTTGCCTTTCCCTTCACATTAATACTTGAAAGGAAGGCATCTTAGACAACTTTCTTTTTCTTGTGTCAAAAAACTCTGCAGCCCTCTCTGCAACATCTACAACACGATAGGAAATGTTTAGTGAGCAGGAAGGTTTTCTCCTTGCGAGACATAGTGAAAAAGCTTTTTGCTTAGATGTAGGTGACAAGAAACACTTACTGCAGTGCACTGAACAGCTAACTGCTACACAGCACTAGGACTGTGTTAGCAGCGTGCAAAGTGCTAAGAAACAGTACTTTCCCACTCTCTTGCCTTTCCCTTCACATTAATACTTGAAAGGAAGGCATCTTAGACAACTTTCTTTTTCTTGCTGCAAAACACACTGCAGCCCTCTGTGCAACTTCTAGAACACGATAGGAAATGTTTAGTGAGCAGGAAGGTTTTCTCCTTGCGAGACATAGTGAAAAAGCTTTTTGCTTAGATGTAGGTGACAAGAAACACTTACTGCAGTGCACTGAGCAGCTAACTGCTACACAGCACTAGGATTGTGTTAGCAGCTTGCAAAGTGCTAGAAAACAGTACTTTCCCACTCTCTTGCCTTTCCCTTCACATTAATACTTGAAAGGAAGGCGTCTTAGACAACTTTCTTTTACATTTTGCAAAACACACTGCAGCCCTCTGTGCAACTTCTAGAACACGATAGGAAATGTTTAGTGAGCAGGAAGGTTTTCTCCTTGAGAGACATAGTGAAAAAGCTATTTGCTTAGATGTGTGTGACAAGAAACACTTACTGCAGTGCACTGAAAAACTAACTGCTACACAGCTCTGCGATTGTGTTAGCAGCCTGCAAAGTGCTAGAAAACAGTACTTTCCCACTCTCTTGCCTTTCCCTTCACATTAATACTTGAAAGGAAGGCGTCTTAGACAACTTTCTTTTTCTTGTGTCAAAAAACTCTGCAGCCCTCTGTGCAACTTCTACAACACGATGGAAGTTGTTTAGTGAGCAGGAAGGTTTTCTCCTTGCGAGACATAGTGAAAAAGCTATTTGCTCAGATGTAGGTATCAAGAAACACTTACTGCCGTGCACTGACAAGCTAATTGCTACACAGCACTGCGATTGTGTTAGCAGCTCTCAAAGTGCTAGAAAACAGTACTTTCCCACTCTCTTGCCTTTCCCTTCACATTAATACTTGAAAGGAAGGCGTCTTAGACAACTTTCTTTTTCTTGCTGCAAAACAGTCTGCAGCCCTCTGTGCAACCTGTACAGCACGATGGAAGTTGTTTAATGAGCAGGAACATTTTCTCCTAGTGAGAGATAGTGAAAAAGCTTTTTGCTTAGATGTAGGTTACCACAGGCAGTTACTGCAGTGCACTTCAAAGCTAATAGATGCACAACACTGGGATTGTGTGCCCAGCTTGCAAAGTGATAGAAAACAGTACCTTTCCACTCTTCCTGCCTTTTCCATGCACATTACTATTCGAATGGAAAGAATTTTAGACAACTTTCTTTGGCTTCTTGCAAAACACTCTGCACACCTGCCTGCAATCTCTAGAAGTCGATGGGAGATATTTTCTGAACTGGCTCAGTTTCTCTTTGCAAGACATGGGGAAAAAGCAATTTGCTTAGATATAGGTGAAAAGAGGCACCTACTACAGTGCACTGCAAGCTAATTGCTGCACAACACGCAGATTGTGTAAGCAGGTTGCAAACTGATAGAAAACAGTACCTCTCCCTTCTCCTGCCTTTTCTATTCACATTTCTATTTGAATGCAAGGCGTTTTAGACAACTTTCTTTTGCTTCTTGCAAAACACTCTGCACACCTGCCTGCAATCTCTAGAACTCGATGGGAGATGTTTTCTGAACTGGCTCAGTTTCTCCTTGCGAGACATGGGGAAAAAGCAATTTGCTTAGATGCAGGTGAAAAGAGGCACCTACTACAGTGCACTGAAAAACTAATTGCTGCACAACTCTGGGATTGTGTAAGCAGCTTACAAACAGATAGAAAACAGCACCTTTCCACTCTCCTGCCTTTTCCATTCGCATTACTATTCGAATGGCAGCAGTTTTGGACAACTTTCTTTTGCTTCTTGCAAAACACTCTGCACACCTCCGTGCAACTTCTAGAAAAAATGAGAGTTGTTTTCTGAACTGGTACAGTTTCTCCTGAAGAGATATAATGCAAACGCTACTGGCTTAGATGTAGTAACAATAGGCAATTATTACAGTGCACTGCAAAGTCAATCGTAGTATAACACTGGGATTGTGTGTCCAGCTTGCAAACTGGTAGAAAACAGTACCTATCCGCTCTCCTGCATTTTCCCTTTCCAGGAACATTCGAATTGATGGCTTTTTTGGACAAGTTACTTTTTCTTGTTGCAAAACCCTCTGCAGACCTGCCTGCAACCTCTAGAGCACGATGGGAGGTTTTTTGTGAACAGACACAGTTTCTCCTGGCGAGACATAATGAAAAAGCTTTTTGCTAAGGTGTAGCCGGCAGGAGACGCTAAAGACCAGGAGACGGAGCACTGTGCCTTTAAGCGCCGCTTCCGGGTGTCTGTCGGCCGTAGCTGTTCTCCGGAGCACGCCGCGATCTGCGTAACGACACCAGATTCTTCGCGCCAAGAAGCGTCTTCTCCTTCTCCGGAAAACAGAGACTGCGGCAGCTTCTGAACGGCGAACTACGAAGCGGCACAAAACTGGGATTGGGTAAGCAGCTTTCAAAGTGATAAAAAACAGTACTTTCCCACTCTCTTGCCTTTCCCTTCACAATAATACTTGAAAGGAAGGCGTCTTAGACAAGTTTCTTTTTCTTCTTACAGAACACACTGCAGCCCTCTGTGCAACTTCTAGAACACGATAGGAGATGTTTAGTGAGCAAGAAGGTTTTCTCCTTGCTAGACAGAGGCATAAAGCTATTTGCTTAGATGTAGGTGACAAGAAACACTTACTGCAGTGCACTGAAAATGTAACTGCTACACAGCACTGCGATTGTGTTACCAGCCTGCAAAGTGCTAGAAAACAGTACTTTCCCACTCTCTTGCCTTTCCCTTCACATTAATACTTGAAAGGAAGGCATCTTAGACAACTTTCTTTTTCTTGTTACAGAACACACTGCAGCCCTCTGTGAAACTTCTAGAACACGATAAGAGATGTTTAGTGAGCAGGAAGGTTTTCTCCTTGCGAGACATAGTGAAAAAGCTATTTGCTTAGATGTAGGTGACTAGAAACACTTACTGCAGTGCACTGAAAAGCTAACTGCTACACAGCACTGCGATTGTGTTAGCAGCCTGCAAAGTGCTAGAAAACAGTACTTTCCCACTCTCTTGCCTTTCCCTTCACATTAATACTTGAAAGGAAGGCGTCTTAGACAACTTTCTTTTTCTTGTGTCAAAAAACTCTGCAGCCCTCTGTGCAACTTCTACAACACGATGGAAGTTGTTTAGTGAGCAGGAAGGTTTTCTCCTTGCGAGACATAGTGAAAAAGCTATTTGCTCAGATGTAGGTATCAAGAAACACTTACTGCCGTGCACTGACAAGCTAATTGCTACACAGCACTGCGATTGTGTTAGCAGCTCTCAAAGTGCTAGAAAACAGTACTTTCCCACTCTCTTGCCTTTCCCTTCACATTAATACTTGAAAGGAAGGCGTCTTAGACAACTTTCTTTTTCTTGCTGCAAAACAGTCTGCAGCCCTCTGTGCAACCTGTACAGCACGATGGAAGTTGTTTAATGAGCAGGAACATTTTCTCCTAGTGAGAGATAGTGAAAAAGCTTTTTGCTTAGATGTAGGTTACCACAGGCAGTTACTGCAGTGCACTTCAAAGCTAATAGATGCACAACACTGGGATTGTGTGCCCAGCTTGCAAAGTGATAGAAAACAGTACCTTTCCACTCTTCCTGCCTTTTCCATGCACATTACTATTCGAATGGAAAGAATTTTAGACAACTTTCTTTGGCTTCTTGCAAAACACTCTGCACACCTGCCTGCAATCTCTAGAAGTCGATGGGAGATATTTTCTGAACTGGCTCAGTTTCTCTTTGCAAGACATGGGGAAAAAGCAATTTGCTTAGATATAGGTGAAAAGAGGCACCTACTACAGTGCACTGCAAGCTAATTGCTGCACAACACGCAGATTGTGTAAGCAGGTTGCAAACTGATAGAAAACAGTACCTCTCCCTTCTCCTGCCTTTTCTATTCACATTTCTATTTGAATGCAAGGCGTTTTAGACAACTTTCTTTTGCTTCTTGCAAAACACTCTGCACACCTGCCTGCAATCTCTAGAACTCGATGGGAGATGTTTTCTGAACTGGCTCAGTTTCTCCTTGCGAGACATGGGGAAAAAGCAATTTGCTTAGATGCAGGTGAAAAGAGGCACCTACTACAGTGCACTGAAAAACTAATTGCTGCACAACTCTGGGATTGTGTAAGCAGCTTACAAACAGATAGAAAACAGCACCTTTCCACTCTCCTGCCTTTTCCATTCGCATTACTATTCGAATGGCAGCAGTTTTGGACAACTTTCTTTTGCTTCTTGCAAAACACTCTGCACACCTCCGTGCAACTTCTAGAAAAAATGAGAGTTGTTTTCTGAACTGGTACAGTTTCTCCTGAAGAGATATAATGCAAACGCTACTGGCTTAGATGTAGTAACAATAGGCAATTATTACAGTGCACTGCAAAGTCAATCGTAGTAGAACACTGAGATTGTGTGTCCAGCTTGCAAACTGGTAGAAAACAGTACCTATCCGCTCTCCTGCATTTTCCCTTTCCAGGAACATTCGAATTGATGGCTTTTTTGGACAAGTTACTTTTTCTTGTTGCAAAACCCTCTGCAGACCTGCCTGCAACCTCTAGAGCACGATGGGAGGTTTTTTGTGAACAGACACAGTTTCTCCTGGCGAGACATAATGAAAAAGCTTTTTGCTAAGGTGTAGCCGGCAGGAGACGCTAAAGACCAGGAGACGGAGCACTGTGCCTTTAAGCGCCGCTTCCGGGTGTCTGTCGGCCGTAGCTGTTCTCCGGAGCACGCCGCGATCTGCGTAACGACACCAGATTCTTCGCGCCAAGAAGCGTCTTCTCCTTCTCCGGAAAACAGAGACTGCGGCAGCTTCTGAACGGCGAACTACGAAGCGGCACAAAACTGGGATTGGGTAAGCAGCTTTCAAAGTGATAAAAAACAGTACTTTCCCACTCTCTTGCCTTTCCCTTCACAATAATACTTGAAAGGAAGGCGTCTTAGACAAGTTTCTTTTTCTTCTTACAGAACACACTGCAGCCCTCTGTGCAACTTCTAGAACACGATAGGAGATGTTTAGTGAGCAAGAAGGTTTTCTCCTTGCTAGACAGAGGGATAAAGCTATTTGCTTAGATGTAGGTGACAAGAAACACTTACTGCAGTGCACTGAAAATGTAACTGCTACAAAGCACTGCGACTGTGTTAGCAGCCTGCAAAGTGCTAGAAAACAGTACTTTCCCACTCTCTTGCCTTTCCCTTCACATTAATACTTGAAAGGAAGGCATCTTAGACAACTTTCTCTTTCTTCCTGCAAAACACACTGCAGCCCTCTGTGCAACTTCTAGAACACGATAGGAAATGTTTAGTGAGCAGGAAGGTTTTCTCCTTGCGAGACATAGTGAAAAAGCTATTTGCTTAGATGTAGGTGACAAGAAACACTTACTGCAGTGCACTGAAAAGCTAACTGCTACACAGCACTGCGATTGTGTTAGCAGCCTGCAAAGTGCTAGAAAACAGTACTTTCCCACTCTCTTGCCTTTCCCTTCACATTAATACTTGAAAGGAAGGCATCTTAGACAACTTTCTTTTTCTTGTGTCAAAAAACTCTGCAGCCCTCTCTGCAACATCTACAACACGATGGAAGTTGTTTAGTGAGCAGGAAGGTTTTCTCCTTGCGAGACATAGTGAAAAAGCTTTTTGCTTAGATGTAGGTGACAAGAAACACTTACTGCATTGCACTGAACAGCTAACTGCTACACAGCACTAGGACTGTGTTAGCAGCGTGCAAAGTGCTAAGAAACAGTACTTTCTCACTCTCTTGCCTTTCCCTTCACATTAATACTTGAAAGGAAGGCATCTTAGACAACTTTCTTTTTCTCGCTGCAAAACACACTGCAGCCCTCTGTGCAACTTCTAGAACACGATAGGAAATGTTTAGTGAGCAGGAAGGTTTTCTCCTTGCGAGACATAGTGAAAAAGCTTTTTGCTTAGATGTAGGTGACAAGAAACACTTACTGCAGTGCACTGAGCAGCTAACTGCTACACAGCACTAGGATTGTGTTAGCAGCTTGCAAAGTGCTAGAAAACAGTACTTTCCCACTCTCTTGCCTTTCCCTTCACATTAATACTTGAAAGCAAGGCGTCTTAGACAACTTTTTTTACATTTTGCAAAACACACTGCAGCCCTCTGTGCAACTTCTACAACACGATGGAAGTTGTCTAGTGAGAAGCAACGTTTTCCCCTTGCGAGACAAAGTGAAAAAGCTATTTGCTCAGATGTAGGTATCAAGAAACACTTACTGCAGTGCACTGACAAGCTAATTGATACACAGCGCTGCGATTGTGTTAGCAGCTTGCAAAGTGCTAGAAAACAGTACTTTCCCACTCTCTTGCCTTTCCCTTCACATTAATACTTGAAAGGAAGGTGTCTTAGACAACTTTTTTTTCTTGTTACAGAACACACTGCAGCCCTCTGTGCAAGTTCTAGAACACGATAGGAGATGTTTAGTGAACAAGAAGGTTTTCTCCTTGCTAGACAGAGGGATAAAGCTATTTGCTTAGATGTAGGTGACAAGAAACACTTACTGCAGTGCACTGAAAAGCTAACTGCTACACAGCACTGCGATTGTGTTAGCAGCCTGCAAAGTGCTAGAAAACAGTACTTTCCCACTCTCCTGCCTTTCCCTTCACATTATTACTTGAACGGAAGGCATCTTAGACAACTTTCCTTTCTTGTGTAAAAAAACTCTGCAGCCCTCTCTGCAGCATCTACAACACGATGGAAGTTGTTTAGTGAGCAGGAAGGTTTTCTCCTTGCGAGACATTGTTAAAAGCTTTTTGCTTAGATGTAGGTGACAAGAAACACTTACTGCAGTGCACTGAACAGCTAACTGCTACACAGCACTAGGATTGTGTTAGCAGCTTGCAAAGTGCTAGAAAACAGTACTTTCCCACTCTCTTGCCTTTCCCTTCACATTAATACTTGAAAGGAAGGCGTCTTAGACAACTTTCTTTTTCTTCCTGCAAAACACACTGCAGCCCTCTGTGCAACTTCTAGAACACGATAGGAAATGTTTAGTGAGCAGGAAGGTTTTCTCCTTGCGAGACATAGTGAAAAAGCTATTTGCTTCGATGTAGGTGAGAAGAAACACTTACTGCAGTGCACTGAAAAACTAACTGCTACACAGCTCTGCGATTGTGTTAGCAGCCTGCAAAGTGCTAGAAAACAGTACTTTCCCACTCTCTTGCCTTTCCCTTCACATTAATACTTGAAAGGAAGGCGTCTTAGACAACTTTCTTTTTCTTGTGTCAAAAAACTCTGCAGCCCTCTGTGCAACTTCTACAACACGATGGAAGTTGTTTAGTGAGCAGGAAGGTTTTCTCCTTGCGAGACATAGTGAAAAAGCTATTTGCTTAGATGTAGGTATCAAGAAACACTTACTGCCATGCACTGACAAGCTAATTGCTACACAGCACTGCGATTGTGTTAGCAGCTCTCAAAGTGCTAGAAAACAGTACTTTCCCACTCTCTTGCCTTTCCCTTCACATTAATACTTGAAAGGAAGGCGTCTTAGACAACTTTCTTTTTCTTGCTGCAAAACAGTCTGCAGCCCTCTGTGCAACCTGTACAGCACGATGGAAGTTGTTTAATGAGCAGGAACATTTTCTCCTAGTGAGAGATAGTGAAAAAGCTTTTTGCTTAGATGTAGGTTACCACAGGCAGTTACTGCAGTGCACTTCAAAGCTAATAGATGCACAACACTGGGATTGTGTGCCCAGCTTGCAAAGTGATAGAAAACAGTACCTTTCCACTCTTCCTGCCTTTTCCATGCACATTACTATTCGAATGGAAAGAATTTTAGACAACTTTCTTTGGCTTCTTGCAAAACACTCTGCACACCTGCCTGCAATCTCTAGAAGTCGATGGGAGATATTTTCTGAACTGGCTCAGTTTCTCTTTGCAAGACATGGGGAAAAAGCAATTTGCTTAGATATAGGTGAAAAGAGGCACCTACTACAGTGCACTGCAAGCTAATTGCTGCACAACACGCAGATTGTGTAAGCAGGTTGCAAACTGATAGAAAACAGTACCTCTCCCTTCTCCTGCCTTTTCTATTCACATTTCTATTTGAATGCAAGGCGTTTTAGACAACTTTCTTTTGCTTCTTGCAAAACACTCTGCACACCTGCCTGCAATCTCTAGAACTCGATGGGAGATGTTTTCTGAACTGGCTCAGTTTCTCCTTGCGAGACATGGGGAAAAAGCAATTTGCTTAGATGCAGGTGAAAAGAGGCACCTACTACAGTGCACTGAAAAACTAATTGCTGCACAACTCTGGGATTGTGTAAGCAGCTTACAAACAGATAGAAAACAGCACCTTTCCACTCTCCTGCCTTTTCCATTCGCATTACTATTCGAATGGCAGCAGTTTTGGACAACTTTCTTTTGCTTCTTGCAAAACACTCTGCACACCTCCGTGCAACTTCTAGAAAAAATGAGAGTTGTTTTCTGAACTGGTACAGTTTCTCCTGAAGAGATATAATGCAAACGCTACTGGCTTAGATGTAGTAACAATAGGCAATTATTACAGTGCACTGCAAAGTCAATCGTAGTATAACACTGGGATTGTGTGTCCAGCTTGCAAACTGGTAGAAAACAGTACCTATCCGCTCTCCTGCATTTTCCCTTTCCAGGAACATTCGAATTGATGGCTTTTTTGGACAAGTTACTTTTTCTTGTTGCAAAACCCTCTGCAGACCTGCCTGCAACCTCTAGAGCACGATGGGAGGTTTTTTGTGAACAGACACAGTTTCTCCTGGCGAGACATAATGAAAAAGCTTTTTGCTAAGGTGTAGCCGGCAGGAGACGCTAAAGACCAGGAGACGGAGCACTGTGCCTTTAAGCGCCGCTTCCGGGTGTCTGTCGGCCGTAGCTGTTCTCCGGAGCACGCCGCGATCTGCGTAACGACACCAGATTCTTCGCGCCAAGTAGCGTCTTCTCCTTCTCCGGGAAACAGAGACTGCGGCAGCTTCTGAACGGCGAACTACGAAGCGGCACAAAACTGGGATTGGGTAAGCAGCTTTCAAAGTGATAAAAAACAGTACTTTCCCACTCTCTTGCCTTTCCCTTCACATTAATACTTGAAAGGAAGGCGTCTTAGACAACTTTCTTTTTCTTCTTACAGAACACACTGCAGCCCTCTGTGCAACTTCTAGAACACGATAGGAGATGTTTAGTGAGCAAGAAGGTTTTCTCCTTGCTAGACAGAGGCATAAAGCTATTTGCTTAGATGTAGGTGACAAGAAACACTTACTGCAGTGCACTGAAAATGTAACTGCTACACAGCACTGCGATTGTGTTACCAGCCTGCAAAGTGCTAGAAAACAGTACTTTCCCACTCTCTTGCCTTTCCCTTCACATTAATACTTGAAAGGAAGGCGTCTTAGACAACTTTCTTTTACATTTTGCAAAACACACTGCAGCCCTCTGTGCAACTTCTAGAACACGATAGGAAATGTTTAGTGAGCAAGAAGGTGTTCTCCTTGCGAGACATAGTGAAAAAGCTATTTGCTTAGATGTAGGTGACAAGAAACACTTACTGCAGTGCGCTGAAAAGCTAACTGCTACACAGCACTGCGATTGTGTTAGCAGCTTGCAAAGTGCTAGAAAACAGTACTTTCCCACTCTCTTGCCTTTCCCTTCACATTAATACTTGAAAGGAAGGCATCTTAGACAACTTTCTTTTTCTTGTGTCAAAAAACTCTGCGGCCCTCTCTGCAACATCTACAACACGATGGAAGTTGTTTAGTGAGCAGGAAGGTTTTCTCCTTGCGAGACATAGTGAAAAAGCTTTTTGCTTAGATGTAGGTGACAAGAAACACTTACTGCAGTGCACTGAAAAGCTAACTGCTACACAGCACTGCGTTTGTGTTAGCAGCCTGCAAAGTGCTAGAAAACAGTACTTTCCCACTCTCCTGCCTTTCCCTTCACATTATTACTTGAAAGGAAGGCATCTTAGACAACTTTCTTTTTCTTGTGTCAAAAAACTCTGCAGCCCTCTGTGCAACTTCTAGAACACGATAGGAAATGTTTAGTGAGCAGGAAGGTTTTCTTCTTGCGAGACATAGTGAAAAAGCTTTTTGCTTAGATATAGGTGACAAGAAACACTTACTGCAGTGCACTGAACAACTAATTGCTACACAGAACTGGGATTGTGTTAGCAGCTTGCTAAGTGCTAGAAAACAGTACTTTCCCACTCTCTTGCCTTTCCCTTCACATTAATACTTGAAAGGAAGGCATCTTAGACAACTTTCTTTTTCTTGTTACAGAACACACTGCAGCCCTCGGTGCAACTTCTAGAACACGATAGGAAATGTTTAGTGAGCAGGAAGGTTTTCTCCTTGCGAGACATAGTGAAAAAGCTTTTTGCTTAGATGTAGGTGACAAGAAACACTTACTGCAGTGCACTGAGCAGCTAACTGCTACACAGCACTAGGATTGTGTTAGCAGCTTGCAAAGTGCTAGAAAACAGTACTTTCCCACTCTCTTGCCTTTCCCTTCACATTAATACTTGAAAGCAAGGCGTCTTAGACAACTTTCTTTTACATTTTGCAAAACACACTGCAGCCCTCTGTGCAACTTCTACAACACGATGGAAGTTGTTTAGTGAGAAGCAACGTTTTCCCCTTGCGAGACAAAGTGAAAAAGCTATTTGCTCAGATGTAGGTATCAAGAAACACTTACTGCAGTGCACTGACAAGCTAATTGCTACACAGCACTGCGATTGTGTTAGCAGCTTGCAAAGTGCTAGAAAACAGTACTTTCCCACTCTCTTGCCTTTCCCTTCACATTAATACTTGAAAGGAAGGCGTCTTAGACAACTTTCTTTTTCTTGTTACAGAACACACTGCAGCCCTCTGTGCAACTTCTAGAACACGATAAGAGATGTTTAGTGAGCAAGAAGGTTTTCTCCTTGCGAGATATAGTGAAAAAGCTATTTGCTTAGATATAGGTGACAAGAAACACTTACTGCAGTGCACTGAAAAGCTAACTGCTACACAGCACTGCGATTGTGTTAGCAGCCTGCAAAGTGCTAGAAAACAGTACTTTCCAACTCTCTTGCCTTTCCCTTCACATTAATACTTGAAAGGAAGGCGTCTTAGACAACTTTGTTTTTCTTGCTGCAAAACACACTGCAGCCCTCTGTGCAACTTCTAGAACACGATAGGAAATGTTTAGTGAGCAGGAAGGTTTTCTCCTTGCGAGACATAGTGAAAAAGCTTTTTGCTTAGATGTAGGTGACAAGAAACACTTACTGCAGTGCACTGAAAAACTAACTGCTACACAGCTCTGCGATTGTGTTAGCAGCCTGCAAAGTGCTAGAAAACAGTACTTTCCCACTCTCTTGCCTTTCCCTTCACATTAATACTTGAAAGGAAGGTGTCTTAGACAACTTTCTTTTTCTTGCTGCAAAACTGTCTGCAGCCCTCTGTGCAACCTGTACAGCACGATGGAAGTTGCTTAATGAGCAGGAACATTTTCTCCTAGTGAGAGATAGTGAAAAAGCTTTTTGCTTAGATGTAGGTTACCACAGGCAGTTACTGCAGTGCACTTCAAAGCTAATAGATGCACAACACTGGGATTGTGTGCCCAGCTTGCAAAGTGATAGAAAACAGTACCTTTCCACTCTTCCTGCCTTTTCCATGCACATTACTATTCGAATGGAAAGAATTTTAGACAACTTTCTTTGGCTTCTTGCAAAACACTCTGCACACCTGCCTGCAATCTCTAGAAGTCGATGGGAGATATTTTCTGAACTGGCTCAGTTTCTCTTTGCAAGACATGGGGAAAAAGCAATTTGCTTAGATATAGGTGAAAAGAGGCACCTACTACAGTGCACTGCAAGCTAATTGCTGCACAACACGCAGATTGTGTAAGCAGGTTGCAAACTGATAGAAAACAGTACCTCTCCCTTCTCCTGCCTTTTCTATTCACATTTCTATTTGAATGCAAGGCGTTTTAGACAACTTTCTTTTGCTTCTTGCAAAACACTCTGCACACCTGCCTGCAATCTCTAGAACTCGATGGGAGATGTTTTCTGAACTGGCTCAGTTTCTCCTTGCGAGACATGGGGAAAAAGCAATTTGCTTAGATGCAGGTGAAAAGAGGCACCTACTACAGTGCACTGAAAAACTAATTGCTGCACAACTCTGGGATTGTGTAAGCAGCTTACAAACAGATAGAAAACAGCACCTTTCCACTCTCCTGCCTTTTCCATTGGCATTACTATTCGAATGGCAGCAGTTTTGGACAACTTTCTTTTGCTTCTTGCAAAACACTCTGCACACCTCCGTGCAACTTCTAGAAAAAATGAGAGTTGTTTTCTGAACTGGTACAGTTTCTCCTGAAGAGATATAATGCAAACGCTATTGGCTTAGATGTAGTAACAATAGGCAATTATTACAGTGCTCTGCAAAGTCAATCGTAGTATAACACTGGGATTGTGTGTCCAGCTTGCAAACTGGTAGAAAACAGTACCTATCCGCTCTCCTGCATTTTCCCTTTCCAGGAACATTCGAATTGATGGCTTTTTTGGACAAGTTACTTTTTCTTGTTGCAAAACCCTCTGCAGACCTGCCTGCAACCTCTAGAGCACGATGGGAGGTTTTTTGTGAACAGACACAGTTTCTCCTGGCGAGACATAATGAAAAAGCTTTTTGCTAAGGTGTAGCCGGCAGGAGACGCTAAAGACCAGGAGACGGAGCACTGTGCCTTTAAGCGCCGCTTCCGGGTGTCTGTCGGCCGTAGCTGTTCTCCGGAGCACGCCGCGATCTGCGTAACGACACCAGATTCTTCGCGCCAAGAAGCGTCTTCTCCTTCTCCGGAAAACAGAGACTGCGGCAGCTTCTGAACGGCGAACTACGAAGCGGCACAAAACTGGGATTGGGTAAGCAGCTTTCAAAGTGATAAAAAACAGTACTTTCCCACTCTCTTGCCTTTCCCTTCACAATAATACTTGAAAGGAAGGCGTCTTAGACAAGTTTCTTTTTCTTCTTACAGAACACACTGCAGCCCTCTGTGCAACTTCTAGAATACGATAGGAGATGTTTAGTGAGGAAGAAAGTTTTCTCCTTGCAAGACAGAGGCATAAAGCTATTTGCTTAGATGTAGGTGACAAGAAACACTTACTGCAGTGCACTGAAAATGTAACTGCTACACAGCACTGCGATTGTGTTACCAGCCTGCAAAGTGCTAGAAAACAGTACTTTCCCACTCTCTTGCCTTTCCCTTCACATTAATACTTGAAAGGAAGGCGTCTTAGACAACTTTCTTTTTCTTGTTACAGAACACACTGCAGCCCTCTGTGCAACTTCTAGAACACGATAAGAGATGTTTAGTGAGCAAGAAGGTTTTCTCCTTGCGAGACATAGTGAAAAAGCTATTTGCTTAGATATAGGTGACAAGAAACACTTACTGCAGTGCACTGAAAAGCTAACTGCTACACAGCACTGCGATTGTGTTAGCAGCCTGCAAAGTGCTAGAAAACAGTACTTTCCAACTCTCTTGCCTTTCCCTTCACATTAATACTTGAAAGGAAGGCATCTTAGACAACTTTCTTTTTCTTGTTACAGAACACACTGCAGCCCTCAGTGCAACTTCTAGAACACGATAAGAGATGTTTAGTGAGCAAGAAGGTTTTCTCCTTGCGAGACATAGTGAAAAAGCTATTTGCTTAGATATAGGTGACAAGAAACACTTACTGCAGTGCACTGAAAAGCTAACTGCTACACAGCACTGCGATTGTGTTAGCAGCCTGCAAAGTGCTAGAAAACAGTACTTTCCAACTCTCTTGCCTTTCCCTTCACATTAATACTTGAAAGGAAGGCATCTTAGACAACTTTCTTTTTCTTGTTACAGAACACACTGCAGCCCTCAGTGGAACTTCTAGAACACGATAGGAGATGTTTAGTGAGCAAGAAGGTTTTCTCCTTGCGAGACATAGTGAAAAAGCTATTTGCTTAGATGTAGGTGAGAAGAAACACTTACTGCAGTGCACTGAAAAACTAACTGTTACACAGCTCTGCGATTGTGTTAGCAGCCTGCAAAGTGCTAGAAAACAGTACTTTCCCACTCTCCTGCCTTTCCCTTCACATTAATACTTGAAAGGAAGGCATCTAAGACAACTTTGTTTTTCTTGCTGCAAAACACACTGCAGCCCTCTGTGCAACTTCTAGAACACGATAGGAAATGTTTAGTGAGCAGGAAGGTTTTCTCCTTGCGAGACATAGTGAAAAAGCTTTTTGCTTAGATGTAGGTGACAAGAAACACTTACTGCAGTGCACTGAAAAACTAACTGCTACACAGCTCTGCGATTGTGTTAGCAGCCTGCAAAGTGCTAGAAAACAGTACTTTCCCACTCTCTTGCCTTTCCCTTCACATTAATACTTGAAAGGAAGGCGTCTTAGACAACTTTCTTTTACATTTTGCAAAACACACTGCAGCCCTCTGTGCAACTTCTACAACACGATGGAAGTTGTTTAGTGAGCAGCAACGTTTTCCCCTTGCGAGACAAAGTGAAAAAGCTATTTGCTCAGATGTAGGTATCAAGAAACACTTACTGCCGTGCACTGACAAGCTAATTGCTACACAGCACTGCGATTGTGTTAGCAGCTCTCAAAGTGCTAGAAAACAGTACTTTCCCACTCTCTTGCCTTTCCCTTCACATTACTACTTGAAAGGAAGGCATCTTAGACAACTTTCTTTTTCTTCCTGCAAAACACACTGCAGCCCTCTGTGCAACTTCTACAACACGATGGAAGTTGTTGAGTGAGCAGGAAGGTTTTCTCCTTGCGAGACATAGTGAAAAAGCTATTTGCTTAGATGTAGGTGACAAGAAACACTTACTGCAGTGCACTGAAAAGCTAATTGCTACACAGAACTGGGATTTCGTTAGCAGCTTGCAAAGTGCTAGAAAACAGTACTTTCCCACTCTCTTGCCTTTCCCTTCACATTAATACTTGAAAGGAAGGCGTCTTAGACAACTTTCTTTTTCTTGTTGCAACATACACTGCAGCCCTCTGTGCAACTTCTAGAACACGATAGGAAATGTTTAGTGAGCAGGAAGGTTTTCTCCTTGCGAGACATAGTGAAAAAGCTATTTGCTTAGATGTAGGTGACAAGAAACACTTACTGCAGTGCACTGAAAAGCTAAGTGCTACACAACAGTGGAATTGTGTAAGCAGCTTGCCCAGTGCTAGAAAACAGTACTTTCCCACTCTCTTGCCTTTCCCTTCACATTAATACTTGAAAGCAAGGCGTCTTAGACAACTTTCTTTTACATTTTGCAAAACACACTGCAGCCCTCTGTGCAACTTCTACAACACGATGGAAGTTGTTTAGTGAGAAGCAACGTTTTCCCCTTGCGAGACAAAGTGAAAATGCTATTTGCTCAGATGTAGGTATCAAGAAACACTTACTGCAGCGCACTGACAAGCTAATTGCTACACAGCACTGCGATTGTGTTAGCAGCTTGCAAAGTGCTAGAAAACAGTACTTTCCCACTCTCTTGCCTTTCCCTTCACATTAATACTTGAAAGGAAGGCGTCTTAGACAACTTTCTTTTTCTTGTTACAGAACACACTGCAGCCCTCTCTGCAACTTCTAGAACACGATAAGAGATGTTTAGTGAGCAAGAAGGTTTTCTCCTTGCGAGACATAGTGAAAAAGCTATTTGCTTAGATATAGGTGACAAGAAACACTTACTGCAGTGCACTGAAAAGCTAACTGCTACACAGCACTGCGATTGTGTTAGCAGCCTGCAAAGTGCTAGAAAACAGTACTTTCCAACTCTCTTGCCTTTCCCTTCACATTAATACTTGAAAGGAAGGCATCTTAGACAACTTTCTTTTTCTTGTTACAGAACACACTGCAGCCCTCAGTGCAACTTCTAGAACACGATAGGAGATGTTTAGTGAGCAAGAAGGTTTTCTCCTTGCGAGACATAGTGAAAAAGCTTTTTGCTTAGATGTAGGTGACAAGAAACACTTACTGCAGTGCACTGAAAAACTAACTGCTACACAGCTCTGCGATTGTGTTAGCAGCCTGCAAAGTGCTAGAAAACAGTACTTTCCCACTCTCTTGCCTTTCCCTTCACATTAATACTTGAAAGGAAGGCATCTAAGACAACTTTGTTTTTCTAGCTGCAAAACACACTGCAGCCCTCTGTGCAACTTCTAGAACACGATAGGAAATGTTTAGTGAGCAGGAAGGTTTTCTCCTTGCGAGACATAGTGAAAAAGCTATTTCCTTAGATGTAGGTGACAAGAAACACTTACTGCAGTGCACTGAAAAACTAACTGCTACACAGCTCTGCGATTGTGTTAGCAGCCTGCAAAGTGCTAGAAAACAGTACTTTCCCACTCTCTTGCCTTTCCCTTCACATTAATACTTGAAAGGAAGGCGTCTTAGACAACTTTCTTTTTCTTGCTGCAAAACAGTCTGCAGCCCTCTGTGCAACCTGTACAGCACGATGGAAGTTGCTTAATGAGCAGGAACATTTTCTCCTAGTGAGAGATAGTGAAAAAGCTTTTTGCTTAGATGTAGGTTACCACAGGCAGTTACTGCAGTGCACTTCAAAGCTAATAGATGCACAACACTGGGATTGTGTGCCCAGCTTGCAAAGTGATAGAAAACAGTACCTTTCCACTCTTCCTGCCTTTTCCATGCACATTACTATTCGAATGGAAAGAATTTTAGACAACTTTCTTTGGCTTCTTGCAAAACACTCTGCACACCTGCCTGCAATCTCTAGAAGTCGATGGGAGATATTTTCTGAACTGGCTCAGTTTCTCTTTGCAAGACATGGGGAAAAAGCAATTTGCTTAGATATAGGTGAAAAGAGGCACCTACTACAGTGCACTGCAAGCTAATTGCTGCACAACACGCAGATTGTGTAAGCAGGTTGCAAACTGATAGAAAACAGTACCTCTCCCTTCTCCTGCCTTTTCTATTCACATTTCTATTTGAATGCAAGGCGTTTTAGACAACTTTCTTTTGCTTCTTGCAAAACACTCTGCACACCTGCCTGCAATCTCTAGAACTCGATGGGAGATGTTTTCTGAACTGGCTCAGTTTCTCCTTGCGAGACATGGGGAAAAAGCAATTTGCTTAGATGCAGGTGAAAAGAGGCACCTACTACAGTGCACTGAAAAACTAATTGCTGCACAACTCTGGGATTGTGTAAGCAGCTTACAAACAGATAGAAAACAGCACCTTTCCACTCTCCTGCCTTTTCCATTCGCATTACTATTCGAATGGCAGCAGTTTTGGACAACTTTCTTTTGCTTCTTGCAAAACACTCTGCACACCTCCGTGCAACTTCTAGAAAAAATGAGAGTTGTTTTCTGAACTGGTACAGTTTCTCCTGAAGAGATATAATGCAAACGCTATTGGCTTAGATGTAGTAACAATAGGCAATTATTACAGTGCACTGCAAAGTCAATCGTAGTATAACACTGGGATTGTGTGTCCAGCTTGCAAACTGGTAGAAAACAGTACCTATCCGCTCTCCTGCATTTTCCCTTTCCAGGAACATTCGAATTGATGGCTTTTTTGGACAAGTTACTTTTTCTTGTTGCAAAACCCTCTGCAGACCTGCCTGCAACCTCTAGAGCACGATGGGAGGTTTTTTGTGAACAGACACAGTTTCTCCTGGCGAGACATAATGAAAAAGCTTTTTGCTAAGGTGTAGCCGGCAGGAGACGCTAAAGACCAGGAGACGGAGCACTGTGCCTTTAAGCGCCGCTTCCGGGTGTCTGTCGGCCGTAGCTGTTCTCCGGAGCACGCCGCGATCTCCGTAACGACACCAGATTCTTCGCGCCAAGAAGCGTCTTCTCCTTCTCCGGAAAACAGAGACTGCGGCAGCTTCTGAACGGCGAACTACGAAGCGGCACAAAACTGGGATTGGGTAAGCAGCTTTCAAAGTGATAAAAAACAGTACTTTCCCACTCTCTTGCCTTTCCCTTCACAATAATACTTCAAAGGAAGGCGTCTTAGACAAGTTTCTTTTTCTTCTTACAGAACACACTGCAGCCCTCTGTGCAACTTCTAGAACACGATAGGAGATGTTTAGTGAGCAAGAAAGTTTTCTCCTTGCAAGACAGAGGCATAAAGCTATTTGCTTAGATGTAGGTGACAAGAAACACTTACTGCAGTGCACTGAACAACTAATTGCTACACAGAACTGGGATTGTGTTAGCAGCTTGCTAAGTGCTAGAAAACAGTACTTTCCCACTCTCTTGCCTTTCCCTTCACATTAATACTTGAAAGGAAGGCATCTTAGACAACTTTGTTTTTCTTGCTGCAAAACACACTGCAGCCCTCGGTGCAACTTCTAGAACACGATAGGAAATGTTTAGTGAGCAGGAAGGTTTTCTCCTTGCGAGACATAGTGAAAAAGCTTTTTGCTTAGATATAGGTGACAAGAAACACTTACTGCAGTGCACTGAGCAGCTAACTGCTACACAGCACTAGGATTGTGTAAGCAGCTTGCAAAGTGCTAGAAAATAGTACTTTCCCACTCTCTTTCCTTTCCCTTCACATTAATACTTGAAAGCAAGGCGTCTTAGACAACTTTCTTTTACATTTTGCAAAACACACTGCAGCCCTCTGTGCAACTTCTACAACACGATGGAAGTTGTTTAGTGAGAAGCAACGTTTTCCCCTTGCGAGACAAAGTGAAAAAGCTATTTGCTTAGATGTAGGTGACAAGAAACACTTACTGCAGTGCACTGACAAGCTAATTGCTACACAGCACTGCGATTGTGTTAGCAGCTTGCAAAGTGGTAGAAAACAGTACTTTCCCACTCTCTTGCCTTTCCCTTCACATTAATACTTGAAAGGAAGGCGTCTTAGACAACTTTCTTTTTCTTGTTACAGAACACACTGCAGCCCTCTCTGCAACTTCTAGAACACGATAAGAGATGTTTAGTGAGCAAGAAGGTTTTCTCCTTGCGAGACATAGTGAAAAAGCTATTTGCTTAGATATAGGTGACAAGAAACACTTACTGCAGTGCACTGAAAAGCTAACTGCTACACAGCACTGCGATTGTGTTAGCAGCCTGCAAAGTGCTAGAAAACAGTACTTTCCAACTCTCTTGCCTTTCCCTTCACATTAATACTTGAAAGGAAGGCATCTTAGACAACTTTCTTTTTCTTGTTACAGAACACACTGCAGCCCTCAGTGCAACTTCTAGAACACGATAGGAGATGTTTAGTGAGCAAGAAGGTTTTCTCCTTGCGAGACATAGTGAAAAAGCTATTTGCTTAGATGTAGGTGAGAAGAAACACTTACTGCAGTGCACTGAAAAACTAACTGCTACACAGCTCTGCGATTGTGTTAGCAGCCTGCAAAGTGCTAGAAAACAGTACTTTCCCACTCTCTTGCCTTTCCCTTCACATTAATACTTGAAAGGAAGGCATCTAAGACAACTTTGTTTTTCTTGCTGCAAAACACACTGCAGCCCTCTGTGCAACTTCTAGAACACGATAGGAAATGTTTAGTGAGCAGGAAGGTTTTCTCCTTGCGAGACATAGTGAAAAAGCTTTTTGCTTAGATGTAGGTGACAAGAAACACTTACTGCAGTGCACTGAAAAACTAACTGCTACACAGCTCTGCGATTGTGTTAGCAGCCTGCAAAGTGCTAGAAAACAGTACTTTCCCACTCTCTTGCCTTTCCCTTCACATTAATACTTGAAAGGAAGGCGTCTTAGACAACTTTCTTTTTCTTGCTGCAAAACAGTCTGCAGCCCTCTGTGCAACCTGTACAGCACGATGGAAGTTGCTTAATGAGCAGGAACATTTTCTCCTAGTGAGAGATAGTGAAAAAGCTTTTTGCTTAGATGTAGGTTACCACAGGCAGTTACTGCAGTGCACTTCAAAGCTAATAGATGCACAACACTGGGATTGTGTGCCCAGCTTGCAAAGTGATAGAAAACAGTACCTTTCCACTCTTCCTGCCTTTTCCATGCACATTACTATTCGAATGGAAAGAATTTTAGACAACTTTCTTTGGCTTCTTGCAAAACACTCTGCACACCTGCCTGCAATCTCTAGAAGTCGATGGGAGATATTTTCTGAACTGGCTCAGTTTCTCTTTGCAAGACATGGGGAAAAAGCAATTTGCTTAGATATAGGTGAAAAGAGGCACCTACTACAGTGCACTGCAAGCTAATTGCTGCACAACACGCAGATTGTGTAAGCAGGTTGCAAACTGATAGAAAACAGTACCTCTCCCTTCTCCTGCCTTTTCTATTCACATTTCTATTTGAATGCAAGGCGTTTTAGACAACTTTCTTTTGCTTCTTGCAAAACACTCTGCACACCTGCCTGCAATCTCTAGAACTCGATGGGAGATGTTTTCTGAACTGGCTCAGTTTCTCCTTGCGAGACATGGGGAAAAAGCAATTTGCTTAGATGCAGGTGAAAAGAGGCACCTACTACAGTGCACTGAAAAACTAATTGCTGCACAACTCTGGGATTGTGTAAGCAGCTTACAAACAGATAGAAAACAGCACCTTTCCACTCTCCTGCCTTTTCCATTGGCATTACTATTCGAATGGCAGCAGTTTTGGACAACTTTCTTTTGCTTCTTGCAAAACACTCTGCACACCTCCGTGCAACTTCTAGAAAAAATGAGAGTTGTTTTCTGAACTGGTACAGTTTCTCCTGAAGAGATATAATGCAAACGCTATTGGCTTAGATGTAGTAACAATAGGCAATTATTACAGTGCTCTGCAAAGTCAATCGTAGTATAACACTGGGATTGTGTGTCCAGCTTGCAAACTGGTAGAAAACAGTACCTATCCGCTCTCCTGCATTTTCCCTTTCCAGGAACATTCGAATTGATGGCTTTTTTGGACAAGTTACTTTTTCTTGTTGCAAAACCCTCTGCAGACCTGCCTGCAACCTCTAGAGCACGATGGGAGGTTTTTTGTGAACAGACACAGTTTCTCCTGGCGAGACATAATGAAAAAGCTTTTTGCTAAGGTGTAGCCGGCAGGAGACGCTAAAGACCAGGAGACGGAGCACTGTGCCTTTAAGCGCCGCTTCCGGGTGTCTGTCGGCCGTAGCTGTTCTCCGGAGCACGCCGCGATCTCCGTAACGACACCAGATTCTTCGCGCCAAGAAGCGTCTTCTCCTTCTCCGGAAAACAGAGACTGCGGCAGCTTCTGAACGGCGAACTACGAAGCGGCACAAAACTGGGATTGGGTAAGCAGCTTTCAAAGTGATAAAAAACAGTACTTTCCCACTCTCTTGCCTTTCCCTTCACAATAATACTTCAAAGGAAGGCGTCTTAGACAAGTTTCTTTTTCTTCTTACAGAACACACTGCAGCCCTCTGTGCAACTTCTAGAACACGATAGGAGATGTTTAGTGAGCAAGAAGGTTTTCTCCTTGCAAGACAGAGGCATAAAGCTATTTGCTTAGATGTAGGTGACAAGAAACACTTACTGCAGTGCACTGAAAATGTAACTGCTACACAGCACTGCGATTGTGTTACCAGCCTGCAAAGTGCTAGAAAACAGTACTTTCCCACTCTCTTGCCTTTCCCTTCACATTAATACTTGAAAGGAAGGCATCTTAGACAACTTTCTCTTTCTTGCTGCAAAACACACTGCAGCCCTCTGTGCAACTTCTAGAACACGATAGGAAATGTTTAGTGAGCAGGAAGGTTTTCTCCTTGCGAGACATAGTAAAAAAGCTATTTGCTTCGATGTAGGTGACAAGAAACACTTACTGCAGTGCACTGAAAAGCTAACTGCAACACAGCACTGCGATTGTGTTAGCAGCCTGCAAAGTGCTAGAAAACAGTACTTTCCCACTCTCTTGCCTTTCCCTTCACATTAATACTTGAAAGGAAGGCGTCTTAGACAACTTTCTTTTACATTTTGCAAAACACACTGCAGCCCTCTGGGCAACTTCTACAACACGATGGAAGTTGTTTAGTGAGCAGCAACGTTTTCCCCTTGCGAGACAAAGTGAAAAAGCTATTTGCTCAGATGTAGGTATCAAGAAACACTTACTGCCGTGCACTGACAAGCTAATTGCTACACAGCACTGCGATTGTGTTAGCAGCTCTCAAAGTGCTAGAAAACAGTACTTTCCCACTCTCTTGCCTTTCCCTTCACATTACTACTTGAAAGGAAGGCATCTTAGACAACTTTCTTTTTCTTCCTGCAAAACACACTGCAGCCCTCTGTGCAACTTCTACAACACGATGGAAGTTGTTGAGTGAGCAGGAAGGTTTTCTCCTTGCGAGACATAGTGAAAAAGCTATTTGCTTAGATGTAGGTGACAAGAAACACTTACTGCAGTGCACTGAAAAGCTAATTGCTACACAGAACTGGGATTTCGTTAGCAGCTTGCAAAGTGCTAGAAAACAGTACTTTCCCACTCTCTTGCCTTTCCCTTCACATTAATACTTGAAAGGAAGGCGTCTTAGACAACTTTCTTTTTCTTGTTGCAACATACACTGCAGCCCTCTGTGCAACTTCTAGAACACGATAGGAAATGTTTAGTGAGCAGGAAGGTTTTCTCCTTGCGAGACATAGTGAAAAAGCTATTTGCTTAGATGTAGGTGACAAGAAACACATACTGCAGTGCAGTGACAAGTTAATTGGGACCCAGCACTGGGATTGTGTTAGCAGCTCTCAAAGTGATAGAAAACAGTACTTTCCCACTCTCTTGCCTTTCCCTTCACATTAATACTTGAAAGGAAGGCGTCTTAGACAACTTTCTTTTTCTTTTTACAGAACACACTGCAGCACTCTGTGCAACTTCTAGAACACGATAGGAGATGTTTAGTGAGCAAGAAGGTTTTCTCCTTGCGAGACATAGTGAAAAAGCTATTTGCTTAGATGTAGGTGACAAGAAACACTTACTGCAGTGCACTGAAAAGCTAACTGCTACACAGCCCTGCGATTGTGTTAGCAGCCTGCAAAGTGCTAGAAAACAGTACTTTCCCACTCTCCTGCCTTTCCCTTCACATTATTACTTGAAAGGAAGGCATCTTAGACAACTTTCTTTTTCTTGTGTCAAAAAACTCTGCAGCCCTCTCTGCAACATCTACAACACGATGGAAGTTGTTTAGTGAGCAGGAAGGTTTTCTCCTTGCGAGACATAGTGAAAAAGCTATTTGCTTAGATGTAGGTGACAAGAAACACTTACTGCAGTGCACTGAAAAGCTAATTGCTACACAGAACTGGGATTTCGTTAGCAGCTTGCAAAGTGCTAGAAAACAGTACTTTCCCACTCTCTTGCCTTTCCCTTCACATTAATACTTGAAAGGAAGGCGTCTTAGACAGCTTTCTTTTTCTTGCTGCAAAACACACTGCAGCCCTCTGTGCAACTTCTAGAACACGATAGGAAATGTTTAGTGAGCAGGAAGGTTTTCTTCTTGCGAGACATAATGAAAAAGCTTTTTGCTTAGATATAGGTGACAAGAAACACTTACTGCAGTGCACTGAACAACTAATTGCTACACAGAACTGGGATTGTGTTAGCAGCTTGCTAAGTGCTAGAAAACAGTACTTTCCCACTCTCTTGCCTTTCCCTTCACATTAATACTTGAAAGGAAGGCATCTTAGACAACTTTGTTTTTCTTGCTGCAAAACACACTGCAGACCTCTGTGCAACTTCTAGAACACGATAGGAAATGTTTAGTGAGCAGGAAGGTTTTCTCCTTGCGAGACATAGTGAAAAAGCTTTTTGCTTAGATGTAGGTGACAAGAAACACTTATTGCAGTGCACTGAGCAGCTAACTGCTACACAGCACTAGGATTGTGTTAGCAGCTTGCAAAGTGCTAGAAAACAGTACTTTCCCACTCTCTTGCCTTTCCCTTCATATTAATACTTGAAAGCAAGGCGTCTTAGACAACTTTCTTTTACATTTTGCAAAACACACTGCAGCCCTCTGTGCAACTTCCACAACACGATGGAAGTTGTTTAGTGAGAAGCAACGTTTTCCCCTTGCGAGACAAAGTGAAAAAGCTATTTGCTCAGATGTAGGTATCAAGAAACACTTACTGCAGTGCACTGACAAGCTAATTGCTACACAGAACTGCGATTGTGTTAGCAGCTTGCAAAGTGCTAGAAAACAGTACTTTCCCACTCTCTTGCCTTTCCCTTCACATTAATACTTGAAAGGAAGGCGTCTTAGACAACTTTCTTTTTCTTGTTACAGAACACACTGCAGCACTCTGTGCAACTTCTAGAACACGATAGGAGATGTTTAGTGAGCAAGAAGGTTTTCTCCTTGCGAGACATAGTGAAAAAGCTATTTGCTTAGATGTAGGTGACAAGAAACACTTACTGCAGTGCACTGAAAAGCTAACTGCTACACAGCACTGCGATTGTGTTAGCAGCCTGCAAAGTGCTAGAAAACAGTACTTTCCCACTCTCCTGCCTTTCCCTTCACATTATTACTTGAAAGGAAGGCATCTTAGACAACTTTCTTTTTCTTGTGTCAAAAAACTCTGCAGCCCTCTCTGCAACATCTACAACACGATGGAAGTTGTTTAGTGAGCAGGAAGGTTTTCTCCTTGCGAGACATAGTGAAAAAGCTATTTGCTTAGATGTAGGTGACAAGAAACACTTACTGCAGTGCACTGAAAAGCTAATTGCTACACAGAACTGGGATTTCGTTAGCAGCTTGCAAAGTGCTAGAAAACAGTACTTTCCCACTCTCTTGCCTTTCCCTTCACATTAATACTTGAAAGGAAGGCGTCTTAGACAACTTTCTTTTTCTTGCTGCAAAACACACTGCAGCCCTCTGTGCAACTTCTAGAACACGATAGGAAATGTTTAGTGAGCAGGAAGGTTTTCTTCTTGCGAGACATAGTGAAAAAGCTTTTTGCTTAGATATAGGTGACAAGAAACACTTACTGCAGTGCACTGAACAACTAATTGCTACACAGAACTGGGATTGTGTTAGCAGCTTGCTAAGTGCTAGAAAACAGTACTTTCCCACTCTCTTGCCTTTCCCTTCACATTAATACTTGAAAGGAAGGCATCTTAGACAACTTTGTTTTTCTTGCTGCAAAACACACTGCAGACCTCTGTGCAACTTCTAAAACACGATAGGAAATGTTTAGTGAGCAGGAAGGTTTTCTCCTTGCGAGACATAGTGAAAAAGCTTTTTGCTTAGATGTAGGTGACAAGAAACACTTACTGCAGTGCACTGAAAAGCTAATTGCTACACAACAGTGGAATTGTGTAAGCAGCTTGCTAAGTGCTAGAAAACAGTACTTTCCCACTCTCTTGCCTTTCCCTTCACATTAATACTTGAAAGCAAGGCGTCTTAGACAACTTTCTTTTACATTTTGCAAAACACACTGCAGCCCTCTGTGCAACTTCTACAACACGATGGAAGTTGTTTAGTGAGAAGCAACGTTTTCCCCTTGCGAGACAAAGTGAAAAAGCTATTTGCTCAGATGTAGGTATCAAGAAACACTTACTGCAGTGCACTGACAAGCTAATTGCTACACAGCACTGCGATTGTGTTAGCAGCTTGCAAAGTGCTAGAAAACAGTACTTTCCCACTCTCTTGCCTTTCCCTTCATATTAATACTTGAAAGGAAGGCGTCTTAGACAACTTTCTTTTTCTTGTTACAGAACACACTGCAGCCCTCTCTGCAACTTCTACAACACGATAAGAGATGTTTAGTGAGCAAGAAGGTTTTCTCCTTGCGAGACATAGTGAAAAAGCTATTTGCTTAGATATAGGTGACAAGAAACACTTACTGCAGTGCACTGAAAAGCTAACTGCTACACAGCACTGCGATTGTGTTAGCAGCCTGCAAAGTGCTAGAAAACAGTACTTTCCAACTCTCTTGCCTTTCCCTTCACATTAATACTTGAAAGGAAGGCATCTTAGACAACTTTCTTTTTCTTGTTACAGAACACACTGCAGCCCTCTGTGCAACTTCTAGAACACGATAGGAGATGTTTAGTGAGCAAGAAGGTTTTCTCCTTGCGAGACATAGTGAAAAAGCTTTTTGCTTAGATGTAGGTGAGAAGAAACACTTACTGCAGTGCACTGAAAAACTAACTGCTACACAGCTCTGCGATTGTGTTAGCAGCCTGCAAAGTGCTAGAAAACAGTACTTTCCCACTCTCTTGCCTTTCCCTTCACATTAATACTTGAAAGGAAGGCGTCTTAGACAACTTTCTTTTTCTTGCTGCAAAACAGTCTGCAGCCCTCTGTGCAACCTGTACAGCACGATGGAAGTTGCTTAATGAGCAGGAACATTTTCTCCTAGTGAGAGATAGTGAAAAAGCTTTTTGCTTAGATGTAGGTTACCACAGGCAGTTACTGCAGTGCACTTCAAAGCTAATAGATGCACAACACTGGGATTGTGTGCCCAGCTTGCAAAGTGATAGAAAACAGTACCTTTCCACTCTTCCTGCCTTTTCCATGCACATTACTATTCGAATGGAAAGAATTTTAGACAACTTTCTTTGGCTTCTTGCAAAACACTCTGCACACCTGCCTGCAATCTCTAGAAGTCGATGGGAGATATTTTCTGAACTGGCTCAGTTTCTCTTTGCAAGACATGGGGAAAAAGCAATTTGCTTAGATATAGGTGAAAAGAGGCACCTACTACAGTGCACTGCAAGCTAATTGCTGCACAACACGCAGATTGTGTAAGCAGGTTGCAAACTGATAGAAAACAGTACCTCTCCCTTCTCCTGCCTTTTCTATTCACATTTCTATTTGAATGCAAGGCGTTTTAGACAACTTTCTTTTGCTTCTTGCAAAACACTCTGCACACCTGCCTGCAATCTCTAGAACTCGATGGGAGATGTTTTCTGAACTGGCTCAGTTTCTCCTTGCGAGACATGGGGAAAAAGCAATTTGCTTAGATGCAGGTGAAAAGAGGCACCTACTACAGTGCACTGAAAAACTAATTGCTGCACAACTCTGGGATTGTGTAAGCAGCTTACAAACAGATAGAAAACAGCACCTTTCCACTCTCCTGCCTTTTCCATTGGCATTACTATTCGAATGGCAGCAGTTTTGGACAACTTTCTTTTGCTTCTTGCAAAACACTCTGCACACCTCCGTGCAACTTCTAGAAAAAATGAGAGTTGTTTTCTGAACTGGTACAGTTTCTCCTGAAGAGATATAATGCAAACGCTATTGGCTTAGATGTAGTAACAATAGGCAATTATTACAGTGCACTGCAAAGTCAATCGTAGTATAACACTGGGATTGTGTGTCCAGCTTGCAAACTGGTAGAAAACAGTACCTATCCGCTCTCCTGCATTTTCCCTTTCCAGGAACATTCGAATTGATGGCTTTTTTGGACAAGTTACTTTTTCTTGTTGCAAAACCCTCTGCAGACCTGCCTGCAACCTCTAGAGCACGATGGGAGGTTTTTTGTGAACAGACACAGTTTCTCCTGGCGAGACATAATGAAAAAGCTTTTTGCTAAGGTGTAGCCGGCAGGAGACGCTAAAGACCAGGAGACGGAGCACTGTGCCTTTAAGCGCCGCTTCCGGGTATCTGTCGGCCGTAGCTGTTCTCCGGAGCACGCCGCGATCTCCGTAACGACACCAGATTCTTCGCGCCAAGAAGCGTCTTCTCCTTCTCCGGAAAACAGAGACTGCGGAAGCTTCTGAACGGCGAACTACGAAGCGGCACAAAACTGGGATTGGGTAAGCAGCTTTCAAAGTGATAAAAAACAGTACTTTCCCACTCTCTTGCCTTTCCCTTCACAATAATACTTGAAAGGAAGGCGTCTTAGACAAGTTTCTTTTTCTTCTTACAGAACACACTGCAGCCCTCTGTGCAACTTCTAGAATACGATAGGAGATGTTTAGTGAGGAAGAAAGTTTTCTCCTTGCAAGACAGAGGCATAAAGCTATTTGCTTAGATGTAGGTGACAAGAAACACTTACTGCAGTGCACTGAAAATGTAACTGCTACACAGCACTGCGATTGTGTTACCAGCCTGCAAAGTGCTAGAAAACAGTACTTTCCCACTCTCTTGCCTTTCCCTTCACATTAATACTTGAAAGGAAGGCATCTTAGACAACTTTGTTTTTCTTGCTGCAAAACACACTGCAGCCCTCGGTGCAACTTCTAGAACACGATAGGAAATGTTTAGTGAGCAGGAAGGTTTTCTCCTTGCGAGACATAGTGAAAAAGCTATTTGCTTAGATGTAGGTGACAAGAAACACTTACTGCAGTGCACTGAAAAGCTAATTGCTACACAGAACTGGGATTTCGTTAGCAGCTTGCAAAGTGCTAGAAAACAGTACTTTCCGACTCTCTTGCCTTTCCCTTCACATTAATACTTGAAAGGAAGGCGTCTTAGACAACTTTCTTTTTCTTGCTGCAAAACACACTGCAGCCCTCGGTGCAACTTCTAGAACACGATAGGAAATGTTTAGTGAGCAGGAAGGTTTTCTTCTTGCGAGACATAGTGAAAAAGCTTTTTGCTTAGATATAGGTGACAAGAAACACTTACTGCAGTGCACTGAACAACTAATTGCTACACAGAACTGGGATTGTGTTAGCAGCTTGCTAAGTGCTAGAAAACAGTACTTTCCCACTCTCTTGCCTTTCCCTTCACATTAATACTTGAAAGGAAGGCATCTTAGACAACTTTGTTTTTCTTGCTGCAAAACACACTGCAGACCTCTGTGCAACTTCTAGAACACGATAGGAAATGTTTAGTGAGCAGGAAGGTTTTCTCCTTGCGAGACATAGTGAAAAAGCTTTTTGCTTAGATGTAGGTGACAAGAAACACTTACTGCAGTGCACTGAGCAGCTAACTGCTACACAGCACTAGGATTGTGTTAGCAGCTTGCAAAGTGCTAGAAAACAGTACTTTCCCACTCTCTTGCCTTTCCCTTCACATTAATACTTGAAAGCAAGGCGTCTTAGACAACTTTCTTTTACATTTTGCAAAACACACTGCAGCCCTCTGTGCAACTTCTACAACACGATGGAAGTTGTTTAGTGAGAAGCAACGTTTTCCCCTTGCGAGACAAAGTGAAAAAGCTATTTGCTCAGATGTAGGTATCAAGAAACACTTACTGCAGTGCACTGACAAGCTAATTGCTACACAGCGCTGCGATTTTGTTAGCAGCTTGCAAAGTGCTAGAAAACAGTACTTTCCCACTCTCTTGCCTTTCCCTTCACATTAATACTTGAAAGGAAGGCGTCTTAGACAACTTTCTTTTTCTTGTTACAGAACACACTGCAGCCCTCTCTGCAACTTCTAGAACACGATAAGAGATGTTTAGTGAGCAAGAAGGTTTTCTCCTTGCGAGACATAGTGAAAAAGCTATTTGCTTAGATATAGGTGACAAGAAACACTTACTGCAGTGCACTGAAAAGCTAACTGCTACACAGCACTGCGATTGTGTTAGCAGCCTGCAAAGTGCTAGAAAACAGTACTTTCCAACTCTCTTGCCTTTCCCTTCACATTAATACTTGAAAGGAAGGCATCTTAGACAACTTTCTTTTTCTTGTTACAGAACACACTGCAGCCCTCAGTGCAACTTCTAGAACACGATAGGAGATGTTTAGTGAGCAAGAAGGTTTTCTCCTTGCGAGACATAGTGAAAAAGCTTTTTGCTTAGATGTAGGTGAGAAGAAACACTTACTGCAGTGCACTGAAAAACTAACTGCTACACAGCTCTGCGATTGTGTTAGCAGCCTGCAAAGTGCTAGAAAACAGTACTTTCCCACTCTCTTGCCTTTCCCTTCACATTAATACTTGAAAGGAAGGCGTCTTAGACAACTTTCTTTTTCTTGCTGCAAAACAGTCTGCAGCCCTCTGTGCAACCTGTACAGCACGATGGAAGTTGTTTAATGAGCAGGAACATTTTCTCCTAGTGAGAGATAGTGAAAAAGCTTTTTGCTTAGATGTAGGTTACCACAGGCAGTTACTGCAGTGCACTTCAAAGCTAATAGATGCACAACACTGGGATTGTGTGCCCAGCTTGCAAAGTGATAGAAAACAGTACCTTTCCACTCTTCCTGCCTTTTCCATGCACATTACTATTCGAATGGAAAGAATTTTAGACAACTTTCTTTGGCTTCTTGCAAAACACTCTGCACACCTGCCTGCAATCTCTAGAAGTCGATGGGAGATATTTTCTGAACTGGCTCAGTTTCTCTTTGCAAGACATGGGGAAAAAGCAATTTGCTTAGATATAGGTGAAAAGAGGCACCTACTACAGTGCACTGCAAGCTAATTGCTGCACAACACGCAGATTGTGTAAGCAGGTTGCAAACTGATAGAAAACAGTACCTCTCCCTTCTCCTGCCTTTTCTATTCACATTTCTATTTGAATGCAAGGCGTTTTAGACAACTTTCTTTTGCTTCTTGCAAAACACTCTGCACACCTGCCTGCAATCTCTAGAACTCGATGGGAGATGTTTTCTGAACTGGCTCAGTTTCTCCTTGCGAGACATGGGGAAAAAGCAATTTGCTTAGATGCAGGTGAAAAGAGGCACCTACTACAGTGCACTGAAAAACTAATTGCTGCACAACTCTGGGATTGTGTAAGCAGCTTACAAACAGATAGAAAACAGCACCTTTCCACTCTCCTGCCTTTTCCATTGGCATTACTATTCGAATGGCAGCAGTTTTGGACAACTTTCTTTTGCTTCTTGCAAAACACTCTGCACACCTCCGTGCAACTTCTAGAAAAAATGAGAGTTGTTTTCTGAACTGGTACAGTTTCTCCTGAAGAGATATAATGCAAACGCTATTGGCTTAGATGTAGTAACAATAGGCAATTATTACAGTGCACTGCAAAGTCAATCGTAGTATAACACTGGGATTGTGTGTCCAGCTTGCAAACTGGTAGAAAACAGTACCTATCCGCTCTCCTGCATTTTCCCTTTCCAGGAACATTCGAATTGATGGCTTTTTTGGACAAGTTACTTTTTCTTGTTGCAAAACCCTCTGCAGACCTGCCTGCAACCTCTAGAGCACGATGGGAGGTTTTTTGTGAACAGACACAGTTTCTCCTGGCGAGACATAATGAAAAAGCTTTTTGCTAAGGTGTAGCCGGCAGGAGACGCTAAAGACCAGGAGACGGAGCACTGTGCCTTTAAGCGCCGCTTCCGGGTGTCTGTCGGCCGTAGCTGTTCTCCGGAGCACGCCGCGATCTCCGTAACGACACCAGATTCTTCGCGCCAAGAAGCGTCTTCTCCTTCTCCGGAAAACAGAGACTGCGGAAGCTTCTGAACGGCGAACTACGAAGCGGCACAAAACTGGGATTGGGTAAGCAGCTTTCAAAGTGATAAAAAACAGTACTTTCCCACTCTCTTGCCTTTCCCTTCACAATAATACTTGAAAGGAAGGCGTCTTAGACAAGTTTCTTTTTCTTCTTACAGAACACACTGCAGCCCTCTGTGCAACTTCTAGAATACGATAGGAGATGTTTAGTGAGGAAGAAAGTTTTCTCCTTGCAAGACAGAGGCATAAAGCTATTTGCTTAGATGTAGGTGACAAGAAACACTTACTGCAGTGCACTGAAAATGTAACTGCTACACAGCACTGCGATTGTGTTACCAGCCTGCAAAGTGCTAGAAAACAGTACTTTCCCACTCTCTTGCCTTTCCCTTCACATTAATACTTGAAAGGAAGGCATCTTAGACAACTTTGTTTTTCTTGCTGCAAAACACACTGCAGCCCTCGGTGCAACTTCTAGAACACGATAGGAAATGTTTAGTGAGCAGGAAGGTTTTCTCCTTGCGAGACATAGTGAAAAAGCTATTTGCTTCGATGTAGGTGACAAGAAACACTTACTGCAGTGCACTGAAAAGCTAACTGCTACACAGCACTGCGATTGTGTTAGCAGCCTGCAAAGTGCTAGAAAACAGTACTTTCCCACTCTCTTGCCTTTCCCTTCACATTAATACTTGAAAGGAAGGCGTCTTAGACAACTTTCTTTTACATTTTGCAAAACACACTGCAGCCCTCTGTGCAACTTCTACAACACGATGGAAGTTGTTTAGTGAGCAGCAACGTTTTCCCCTTGCGAGACAAAGTGAAAAAGCTATTTGCTCAGATGTAGGTATCAAGAAACACTTACTGCCGTGCACTGACAAGCTAATTGCTACACAGCACTGCGATTGTGTTAGCAGCTCTCAAAGTGCTAGAAAACAGTACTTTCCCACTCTCTTGCCTTTCCCTTCACATTAATACTTGAAAGGAAGGCGTCTTAGACAACTTTCTTTTTCTTCCTGCAAAACACACTGCAGCCCTCTGTGCAACTTCTACAACACGATGGAAGTTGTTGAGTGAGCAGGAAGGTTTTCTCCTTGCGAGACATAGTGAAAAAGCTATTTGCTTAGATGTAGGTGACAAGAAACACTTACTGCAGTGCACTGAAAAGCTAATTGCTACACAGAACTGGGATTTCGTTAGCAGCTTGCAAAGTGCTAGAAAACAGTACTTTCCCACTCTCTTGCCTTTCCCTTCACATTAATACTTGAAAGGAAGGCGTCTTAGACAACTTTCTTTTTCTTGTTGCAACATACACTGCAGCCCTCTGTGCAACTTCTAGAACACGATAGGAAATGTTTAGTGAGCAGGAAGGTTTTCTCCTTGCGAGACATAGTGAAAAAGCTATTTGCTTAGATGTAGGTGACAAGAAACACTTACTGCAGTGCAGTGACAAGTTAATTGGGACCCAGCACTGGAATTGTGTTAGCAGCTCTCAAAGTGATAGAAAACAGTACTTTCCCACTCTCTTGCCTTTCCCTTCACATTAATACTTGAAAGGAAGGCGTCTTAGACAACTTTCTTTTTCTTGTTACAGAACACACTGCAGCACTCTGTGCAACTTCTAGAACACGATAGGAGATGTTTAGTGAGCAAGAAGGTTTTCTCCTTGCGAGACATAGTGAAAAAGCTATTTGCTTAGATGTAGGTGACAAGAAACACTTACTGCAGTGCACTGAAAAGCTAACTGCTACACAGCACGGCGATTGTGTTAGCAGCCTGCAAAGTGCTAGAAAACAGTACTTTCCCACTCTCCTGCCTTTCCCTTCACATTATTACTTGAAAGGAAGGCATCTTAGACAACTTTCTTTTTCTTGTGTCAAAAAACTCTGCAGCCCTCTCTGCAACATCTACAACACGATGGAAGTTGTTTAGTGAGCAGGAAGGTTTTCTCCTTGCGAGACATAGTGAAAAAGCTATTTGCTTAGATGTAGGTGACAAGAAACACTTACTGCAGTGCACTGAAAAGCTAATTGCTACACAGAACTGGGATTTCGTTAGCAGCTTGCAAAGTGCTAGAAAACAGTACTTTCCCACTCTCTTGCCTTTCCCTTCACATTAATACTTGAAAGGAAGGCGTCTTAGACAACTTTCTTTTTCTTGCTGCAAAACACACTGCAGCCCTCTGTGCAACTTCTAGAACACGATAGGAAATGTTTAGTGAGCAGGAAGGTTTTCTTCTTGCGAGACATAGTGAAAAAGCTTTTTGCTTAGATATAGGTGACAAGAAACACTTACTGCAGTGCACTGAACAACTAATTGCTACACAGAACTGGGATTGTGTTAGCAGCTTGCTAAGTGCTAGAAAACAGTACTTTCCCACTCTCTTGCCTTTCCCTTCACATTAATACTTGAAAGGAAGGCATCTTAGACAACTTTCTTTTTCTTCCTGCAAAACACACTGCAGCCCTCTGTGCAACTTCTAGAACACGATAGGAAATGTTTAGTGAGCAGGAAGGTTTTCTCCTTGCGAGACATAGTGAAAAAGCTTTTTGCTTAGATGTAGGTGACAAGAAACACTTACTGCAGTGCACTGAGCAGCTAACTGCTACACAGCACTAGGATTGTGTTAGCAGCTTGCAAAGTGCTAGAAAACAGTACTTTCCCACTCTCTTGCCTTTCCCTTCACATTAATACTTGAAAGCAAGGCGTCTTAGACAACTTTCTTTTACATTTTGCAAAACACACTGCAGCCCTCTGTGCAACTTCCACAACACGATGGAAGTTGTTTAGTGAGAAGCAACGTTTTCCCCTTGCGAGACAAAGTGAAAAAGCTATTTGCTCAGATGTAGGTATCAAGAAACACTTACTGCAGTGCACTGACAAGCTAATTGCTACACAGCACTGCGATTGTGTTAGCAGCTTGCAAAGTGCTAGAAAACAGTACTTTCCCACTCTCTTGCCTTTCCCTTCACATTAATACTTGAAAGGAAGGCGTCTTAGACAACTTTCTTTTTCTTGTTACAGAACACACTGCAGCCCTCTGTGCAACTTCTAGAACACGATAAGAGATGTTTAGTGAGCAAGAAGGTTTTCTCCTTGCGAGACATAGTGAAAAAGCTATTTGCTTAGATGTAGGTGACAAGAAACACTTACTGCAGTGCACTGAAAAGCTAACTGCTACACAGCACTGCGATTGTGTTAGCAGCCTGCAAAGTGCTAGAAAACAGTACTTTCCCACTCTCCTGCCTTTCCCTTCACATTATTACTTGAAAGGAAGGCATCTTAGACAACTTTCTTTTTCTTGTGTCAAAAAACTCTGCAGCCCTCTCTGCAACATCTACAACACGATGGAAGTTGTTTAGTGAGCAGGAAGGTTTTCTCCTTGCGAGACATAGTGAAAAAGCTATTTGCTTAGATGTAGGTGACAAGAAACACTTACTGCAGTGCACTGAAAAGCTAATTGCTGCACAACACGCAGATTGTGTAAGCAGGTTGCAAACTGATAGAAAACAGTACCTCTCCCTTCTCCTGCCTTTTCTATTCACATTTCTATTTGAATGCAAGGCGTTTTAGACAACTTTCTTTTGCTTCTTGCAAAACACTCTGCACACCTGCCTGCAATCTCTAGAACTCGATGGGAGATGTTTTCTGAACTGGCTCAGTTTCTCCTTGCGAGACATGGGGAAAAAGCAATTTGCTTAGATGCAGGTGAAAAGAGGCACCTACTACAGTGCACTGAAAAACTAATTGCTGCACAACTCTGGGATTGTGTAAGCAGCTTACAAACAGATAGAAAACAGCACCTTTCCACTCTCCTGCCTTTTCCATTGGCATTACTATTCGAATGGCAGCAGTTTTGGACAACTTTCTTTTGCTTCTTGCAAAACACTCTGCACACCTCCGTGCAACTTCTAGAAAAAATGAGAGTTGTTTTCTGAACTGGTACAGTTTCTCCTGAAGAGATATAATGCAAACGCTACTGGCTTAGATGTAGTAACAATAGGCAATTATTACAGTGCACTGCAAAGTCAATCGTAGTATAACACTGGGATTGTGTGTCCAGCTTGCAAACTGGTAGAAAACAGTACCTATCCGCTCTCCTGCATTTTCCCTTTCCAGGAACATTCGAATTGATGGCTTTTTTGGACAAGTTACTTTTTCTTGTTGCAAAACCCTCTGCAGACCTGCCTGCAACCTCTAGAGCACGATGGGAGGTTTTTTGTGAACAGACACAGTTTCTCCTGGCGAGACATAATGAAAAAGCTTTTTGCTAAGGTGTAGCCGGCAGGAGACGCTAAAGACCAGGAGACGGAGCACTGTGCCTTTAAGCGCCGCTTCCGGGTGTCTGTCGGCCGTAGCTGTTCTCCGGAGCACGCCGCGATCTGCGTAACGACACCAGATTCTTCGCGCCAAGAAGCGTCTTCTCCTTCTCCGGAAAACAGAGACTGCGGCAGCTTCTGAACGGCGAACTACGAAGCGGCACAAAACTGGGATTGGGTAAGCAGCTTTCAAAGTGATAAAAAACAGTACTTTCCCACTCTCTTGCCTTTCCCTTCACAATAATACTTGAAAGGAAGGCGTCTTAGACAAGTTTCTTTTTCTTCTTACAGAACACACTGCAGCCCTCTGTGCAACTTCTAGAATACGATAGGAGATGTTTAGTGAGGAAGAAAGTTTTCTCCTTGCAAGACAGAGGCATAAAGCTATTTGCTTAGATGTAGGTGACAAGAAACACTTACTGCAGTGCACTGAAAATGTAACTGCTACACAGCACTGCGATTGTGTTACCAGCCTGCAAAGTGCTAGAAAACAGTACTTTCCCACTCTCTTGCCTTTCCCTTCACATTAATACTTGAAAGGAAGGCATCTTAGACAACTTTGTTTTTCTTGCTGCAAAACACACTGCAGCCCTCGGTGCAACTTCTAGAACACGATAGGAAATGTTTAGTGAGCAGGAAGGTTTTCTCCTTGCGAGACATAGTGAAAAAGCTATTTGCTTAGATGTAGGTGACAAGAAACACTTACTGCAGTGCACTGAAAAGCTAATTGCTACACAGAACTGGGATTTCGTTAGCAGCTTGCAAAGTGCTAGAAAACAGTACTTTCCGACTCTCTTGCCTTTCCCTTCACATTAATACTTGAAAGGAAGGCGTCTTAGACAACTTTCTTTTTCTTGCTGCAAAACACACTGCAGCCCTCTGTGCAACTTCTAGAACACGATAGGAAATGTTTAGTGAGCAGGAAGGTTTTCTTCTTGCGAGACATAGTGAAAAAGCTTTTTGCTTAGATATAGGTGACAAGAAACACTTACTGCAGTGCACTGAACAACTAATTGCTACACAGAACTGGGATTGTGTTAGCAGCTTGCTAAGTGCTAGAAAACAGTACTTTCCCACTCTCTTGCCTTTCCCTTCACATTAATACTTGAAAGGAAGGCATCTTAGACAACTTTGTTTTTCTTGCTGCAAAACACACTGCAGACCTCTGTGCAACTTCTAGAACACGATAGGAAATGTTTAGTGAGCAGGAAGGTTTTCTCCTTGCGAGACATAGTGAAAAAGCTTTTTGCTTAGATGTAGGTGACAAGAAACACTTACTGCAGTGCACTGAGCAGCTAACTGCTACACAGCACTAGGATTGTGTTAGCAGCTTGCAAAGTGCTAGAAAACAGTACTTTCCCACTCTCTTGCCTTTCCCTTCACATTAATACTTGAAAGCAAGGCGTCTTAGACAACTTTCTTTTACATTTTGCAAAACACACTGCAGCCCTCTGTGCAACTTCTACAACACGATGGAAGTTGTTTAGTGAGAAGCAACGTTTTCCCCTTGCGAGACAAAGTGAAAAAGCTATTTGCTCAGATGTAGGTATCAAGAAACACTTACTGCAGTGCACTGACAAGCTAATTGCTACACAGCACTGCGATTTTGTTAGCAGCTTGCAAAGTGCTAGAAAACAGTACTTTCCCACTCTCTTGCCTTTCCCTTCACATTAATACTTGAAAGGAAGGCGTCTTAGACAACTTTCTTTTTCTTGTTACAGAACACACTGCAGCCCTCTCTGCAACTTCTAGAACACGATAAGAGATGTTTAGTGAGCAAGAAGGTTTTCTCCTTGCGAGACATAGTGAAAAAGCTATTTGCTTAGATATAGGTGACAAGAAACACTTACTGCAGTGCACTGAAAAGCTAACTGCTACACAGCACTGCGATTGTGTTAGCAGCCTGCAAAGTGCTAGAAAACAGTACTTTCCAACTCTCTTGCCTTTCCCTTCACATTAATACTTGAAAGGAAGGCATCTTAGACAACTTTCTTTTTCTTGTTACAGAACACACTGCAGCCCTCAGTGCAACTTCTAGAACACGATAGGAGATGTTTAGTGAGCAAGAAGGTTTTCTCCTTGCGAGACATAGTGAAAAAGCTTATTGCTTAGATGTAGGTGAGAAGAAACACTTACTGCAGTGCACTGAAAAACTAACTGCTACACAGCTCTGCGATTGTGTTAGCAGCCTGCAAAGTGCTAGAAAACAGTACTTTCCCACTCTCTTGCCTTTCCCTTCACATTAATACTTGAAAGGAAGGCGTCTTAGACAACTTTCTTTTTCTTGCTGCAAAACAGTCTGCAGCCCTCTGTGCAACCTGTACAGCACGATGGAAGTTGTTTAATGAGCAGGAACATTTTCTCCTAGTGAGAGATAGTGAAAAAGCTTTTTGCTTAGATGTAGGTTACCACAGGCAGTTACTGCAGTGCACTTCAAAGCTAATAGATGCACAACACTGGGATTGTGTGCCCAGCTTGCAAAGTGATAGAAAACAGTACCTTTCCACTCTTCCTGCCTTTTCCATGCACATTACTATTCGAATGGAAAGAATTTTAGACAACTTTCTTTGGCTTCTTGCAAAACACTCTGCACACCTGCCTGCAATCTCTAGAAGTCGATGGGAGATATTTTCTGAACTGGCTCAGTTTCTCTTTGCAAGACATGGGGAAAAAGCAATTTGCTTAGATATAGGTGAAAAGAGGCACCTACTACAGTGCACTGCAAGCTAATTGCTGCACAACACGCAGATTGTGTAAGCAGGTTGCAAACTGATAGAAAACAGTACCTCTCCCTTCTCCTGCCTTTTCTATTCACATTTCTATTTGAATGCAAGGCGTTTTAGACAACTTTCTTTTGCTTCTTGCAAAACACTCTGCACACCTGCCTGCAATCTCTAGAACTCGATGGGAGATGTTTTCTGAACTGGCTCAGTTTCTCCTTGCGAGACATGGGGAAAAAGCAATTTGCTTAGATGCAGGTGAAAAGAGGCACCTACTACAGTGCACTGAAAAACTAATTGCTGCACAACTCTGGGATTGTGTAAGCAGCTTACAAACAGATAGAAAACAGCACCTTTCCACTCTCCTGCCTTTTCCATTGGCATTACTATTCGAATGGCAGCAGTTTTGGACAACTTTCTTTTGCTTCTTGCAAAACACTCTGCACACCTCCGTGCAACTTCTAGAAAAAATGAGAGTTGTTTTCTGAACTGGTACAGTTTCTCCTGAAGAGATATAATGCAAACGCTATTGGCTTAGATGTAGTAACAATAGGCAATTATTACAGTGCACTGCAAAGTCAATCGTAGTATAACACTGGGATTGTGTGTCCAGCTTGCAAACTGGTAGAAAACAGTACCTATCCGCTCTCCTGCATTTTCCCTTTCCAGGAACATTCGAATTGATGGCTTTTTTGGACAAGTTACTTTTTCTTGTTGCAAAACCCTCTGCAGACCTGCCTGCAACCTCTAGAGCACGATGGGAGGTTTTTTGTGAACAGACACAGTTTCTCCTGGCGAGACATAATGAAAAAGCTTTTTGCTAAGGTGTAGCCGGCAGGAGACGCTAAAGACCAGGAGACGGAGCACTGTGCCTTTAAGCGCCGCTTCCGGGTGTCTGTCGGCCGTAGCTGTTCTCCGGAGCACGCCGCGATCTCCGTAACGACACCAGATTCTTCGCGCCAAGAAGCGTCTTCTCCTTCTCCGGAAAACAGAGACTGCGGAAGCTTCTGAACGGCGAACTACGAAGCGGCACAAAACTGGGATTGGGTAAGCAGCTTTCAAAGTGATAAAAAACAGTACTTTCCCACTCTCTTGCCTTTCCCTTCACAATAATACTTGAAAGGAAGGCGTCTTAGACAAGTTTCTTTTTCTTCTTACAGAACACACTGCAGCCCTCTGTGCAACTTCTAGAATACGATAGGAGATGTTTAGTGAGGAAGAAAGTTTTCTCCTTGCAAGACAGAGGCATAAAGCTATTTGCTTAGATGTAGGTGACAAGAAACACTTACTGCAGTGCACTGAAAATGTAACTGCTACACAGCACTGCGATTGTGTTACCAGCCTGCAAAGTGCTAGAAAACAGTACTTTCCCACTCTCTTGCCTTTCCCTTCACATTAATACTTGAAAGGAAGGCATCTTAGACAACTTTGTTTTTCTTGCTGCAAAACACACTGCAGCCCTCTGTGCAACTTCTAGAACACGATAGGAAATGTTTAGTGAGCAGGAAGGTTTTCTCCTTGCGAGACATAGTGAAAAAGCTATTTGCTTCGATGTAGGTGACAAGAAACACTTACTGCAGTGCACTGAAAAGCTAACTGCTACACAGCACTGCGATTGTGTTAGCAGCCTGCAAAGTGCTAGAAAACAGTACTTTCCCACTCTCTTGCCTTTCCCTTCACATTAATACTTGAAAGGAAGGCGTCTTAGACAACTTTCTTTTACATTTTGCAAAACACACTGCAGCCCTCTGTGCAACTTCTACAACACGATGGAAGTTGTTTAGTGAGCAGCAACGTTTTCCCCTTGCGAGACAAAGTGAAAAAGCTATTTGCTCAGATGTAGGTATCAAGAAACACTTACTGCCGTGCACTGACAAGCTAATTGCTACACAGCACTGCGATTGTGTTAGCAGCTCTCAAAGTGCTAGAAAACAGTACTTTCCCACTCTCTTGCCTTTCCCTTCACATTAATACTTGAAAGGAAGGCGTCTTAGACAACTTTCTTTTTCTTCCTGCAAAACACACTGCAGCCCTCTGTGCAACTTCTACAACACGATGGAAGTTGTTGAGTGAGCAGGAAGGTTTTCTCCTTGCGAGACATAGTGAAAAAGCTATTTGCTTAGATGTAGGTGACAAGAAACACTTACTGCAGTGCACTGAAAAGCTAATTGCTACACAGAACTGGGATTTCGTTAGCAGCTTGCAAAGTGCTAGAAAACAGTACTTTCCCACTCTCTTGCCTTTCCCTTCACATTAATACTTGAAAGGAAGGCGTCTTAGACAACTTTCTTTTTCTTGTTGCAACATACACTGCAGCCCTCTGTGCAACTTCTAGAACACGATAGGAAATGTTTAGTGAGCAGGAAGGTTTTCTCCTTGCGAGACATAGTGAAAAAGCTATTTGCTTAGATGTAGGTGACAAGAAACACTTACTGCAGTGCAGTGACAAGTTAATTGGGACCCAGCACTGGAATTGTGTTAGCAGCTCTCAAAGTGATAGAAAACAGTACTTTCCCACTCTCTTGCCTTTCCCTTCACATTAATACTTGAAAGGAAGGCGTCTTAGACAACTTTCTTTTTCTTGTTACAGAACACACTGCAGCACTCTGTGCAACTTCTAGAACACGATAGGAGATGTTTAGTGAGCAAGAAGGTTTTCTCCTTGCGAGACATAGTGAAAAAGCTATTTGCTTAGATGTAGGTGACAAGAAACACTTACTGCAGTGCACTGAAAAGCTAACTGCTACACAGCACGGCGATTGTGTTAGCAGCCTGCAAAGTGCTAGAAAACAGTACTTTCCCACTCTCCTGCCTTTCCCTTCACATTATTACTTGAAAGGAAGGCATCTTAGACAACTTTCTTTTTCTTGTGTCAAAAAACTCTGCAGCCCTCTCTGCAACATCTACAACACGATGGAAGTTGTTTAGTGAGCAGGAAGGTTTTCTCCTTGCGAGACATAGTGAAAAAGCTATTTGCTTAGATGTAGGTGACAAGAAACACTTACTGCAGTGCACTGAAAAGCTAATTGCTACACAGAACTGGGATTTCGTTAGCAGCTTGCAAAGTGCTAGAAAACAGTACTTTCCCACTCTCTTGCCTTTCCCTTCACATTAATACTTGAAAGGAAGGCGTCTTAGACAACTTTCTTTTTCTTGCTGCAAAACACACTGCAGCCCTCTGTGCAACTTCTAGAACACGATAGGAAATGTTTAGTGAGCAGGAAGGTTTTCTTCTTGCGAGACATAGTGAAAAAGCTTTTTGCTTAGATATAGGTGACAAGAAACACTTACTGCAGTGCACTGAACAACTAATTGCTACACAGAACTGGGATTGTGTTAGCAGCTTGCTAAGTGCTAGAAAACAGTACTTTCCCACTCTCTTGCCTTTCCCTTCACATTAATACTTGAAAGGAAGGCATCTTAGACAACTTTCTTTTTCTTCCTGCAAAACACACTGCAGCCCTCTGTGCAACTTCTAGAACACGATAGGAAATGTTTAGTGAGCAGGAAGGTTTTCTCCTTGCGAGACATAGTGAAAAAGCTTTTTGCTTAGATGTAGGTGACAAGAAACACTTACTGCAGTGCACTGAGCAGCTAACTGCTACACAGCACTAGGATTGTGTTAGCAGCTTGCAAAGTGCTAGAAAACAGTACTTTCCCACTCTCTTGCCTTTCCCTTCACATTAATACTTGAAAGCAAGGCGTCTTAGACAACTTTCTTTTACATTTTGCAAAACACACTGCAGCCCTCTGTGCAACTTCCACAACACGATGGAAGTTGTTTAGTGAGAAGCAACGTTTTCCCCTTGCGAGACAAAGTGAAAAAGCTATTTGCTCAGATGTAGGTATCAAGAAACACTTACTGCAGTGCACTGACAAGCTAATTGCTACACAGCACTGCGATTGTGTTAGCAGCTTGCAAAGTGCTAGAAAACAGTACTTTCCCACTCTCTTGCCTTTCCCTTCACATTAATACTTGAAAGGAAGGCGTCTTAGACAACTTTCTTTTTCTTGTTACAGAACACACTGCAGCCCTCTGTGCAACTTCTAGAACACGATAAGAGATGTTTAGTGAGCAAGAAGGTTTTCTCCTTGCGAGACATAGTGAAAAAGCTATTTGCTTAGATGTAGGTGACAAGAAACACTTACTGCAGTGCACTGAAAAGCTAACTGCTACACAGCACTGCGATTGTGTTAGCAGCCTGCAAAGTGCTAGAAAACAGTACTTTCCCACTCTCCTGCCTTTCCCTTCACATTATTACTTGAAAGGAAGGCATCTTAGACAACTTTCTTTTTCTTGTGTCAAAAAACTCTGCAGCCCTCTCTGCAACATCTACAACACGATGGAAGTTGTTTAGTGAGCAGGAAGGTTTTCTCCTTGCGAGACATAGTGAAAAAGCTATTTGCTTAGATGTAGGTGACAAGAAACACTTACTGCAGTGCACTGAAAAGCTAATTGCTGCACAACACGCAGATTGTGTAAGCAGGTTGCAAACTGATAGAAAACAGTACCTCTCCCTTCTCCTGCCTTTTCTATTCACATTTCTATTTGAATGCAAGGCGTTTTAGACAACTTTCTTTTGCTTCTTGCAAAACACTCTGCACACCTGCCTGCAATCTCTAGAACTCGATGGGAGATGTTTTCTGAACTGGCTCAGTTTCTCCTTGCGAGACATGGGGAAAAAGCAATTTGCTTAGATGCAGGTGAAAAGAGGCACCTACTACAGTGCACTGAAAAACTAATTGCTGCACAACTCTGGGATTGTGTAAGCAGCTTACAAACAGATAGAAAACAGCACCTTTCCACTCTCCTGCCTTTTCCATTCGCATTACTATTCGAATGGCAGCAGTTTTGGACAACTTTCTTTTGCTTCTTGCAAAACACTCTGCACACCTCCGTGCAACTTCTAGAAAAAATGAGAGTTGTTTTCTGAACTGGTACAGTTTCTCCTGAAGAGATATAATGCAAACGCTACTGGCTTAGATGTAGTAACAATAGGCAATTATTACAGTGCACTGCAAAGTCAATCGTAGTATAACACTGGGATTGTGTGTCCAGCTTGCAAACTGGTAGAAAACAGTACCTATCCGCTCTCCTGCATTTTCCCTTTCCAGGAACATTCGAATTGATGGCTTTTTTGGACAAGTTACTTTTTCTTGTTGCAAAACCCTCTGCAGACCTGCCTGCAACCTCTAGAGCACGATGGGAGGTTTTTTGTGAACAGACACAGTTTCTCCTGGCGAGACATAATGAAAAAGCTTTTTGCTAAGGTGTAGCCGGCAGGAGACGCTAAAGACCAGGAGACGGAGCACTGTGCCTTTAAGCGCCGCTTCCGGGTGTCTGTCGGCCGTAGCTGTTCTCCGGAGCACGCCGCGATCTCCGTAACGAAACCAGATTCTTCGCGCCAAGAAGCGTCTTCTCCTTCTCCGGAAAACAGAGACTGCGGCAGCTTCTGAACGGCGAACTACGAAGCGGCACAAAACTGGGATTGGGTAAGCAGCTTTCAAAGTGATAAAAAACAGTACTTTCCCACTCTCTTGCCTTTCCCTTCACATTAATACTTGAAAGGAAGGCGTCTTAGACAAGTTTCTTTTTCTTCTTACAGAACACACTGCAGCCCTCTGTGCAACTTCTAGAACACGATAGGAGATGTTTAGTGAGCAAGAAGGTTTTCTCCTTGCTAGACAGAGGGATAAAGCTATTTGCTTAGATGTAGGTGACAAGAAACACTTACTGCAGTGCACTGAAAAGCTAATTGCTACACAGAACTGGGATTGTGTTAGCAGCTTGCAAAGTGCTAGAAAACAGTACTTTCCCACTCCCTTGCCTTTCCCTTCACATTAATACTTGAAAGGAAGGCGTCTTAGACAACTTTGTTTTTCTTGCTGCAAAACACACTGCAGCCCTCTGTGCAACTTCTAGAACACGATAGGAAATGTTTAGTGAGCAGGAAGGTTTTCTCCTTGCGAGACATAGTGAAAAAGCTATTTGCTTAGATGTAGGTGACAAGAAACAATTACTGCAGTGCACTGAAAAGCTAACTGCTACACAGCACTGCGATTGTGTTAGCAGCCTGCAAAGTGCTAGAAAACAGTACTTTCCCACTCTCTTGCCTTTCCCTTCACATTAATACTTGAAAGGAAGGCATCTTAGACAACTTTCTTTTTCTTGTGTCAAAAAACTCTGCAGCCCTCTCTGCAACATCTAAAACACGATCGAAGTTGTTTAGTGAGCAGGAAGGTTTTCTCCTTGCGAGACATAGTGAAAAAGCTTTTTGCTTAGATGTAGGTGACAAGAAACACTTACTGCAGTGCACTGAACAGCTATCTGCTACACAGCACAAGGACTGTGTTAGCAGCGTGCAAAGTGCTAGAAAACAGTACTTTCCCACTCTCTTGCCTTTCCCTTCACATTAATACTTGAAAGGAAGGCATCTTAGACAACTTTCTTTTTCTTGCTGCAAAACACACTGCAGCCCTCTGTGCAACTTCTAGAACACGATAGGAAATGTTTAGTGAGCAGGAAGGTTTTCTCCTTGCGAGACATAGTGAAAAAGCTTTTTGCTTAGATGTAGGTGACAAGAAACACTTACTGCAGTGCACTGAGCAGCTAACTGCTACACAGCACTAGGATTGTGTTAGCAGCTTGCAAAGTGCTAGAAAACAGTACTTTCCCACTCTCTTGCCTTTCCCTTCACATTAATACTTGAAAGCAAGGCGTCTTAGACAACTTTCTTTTACATTTTGCAAAACACACTGCAGCCCTCTGTGCAACTTCTACAATACGATGGAAGTTGTTTAGTGAGAAGCAACGTTTTCCCCTTGCGAGACAAAGTGAAAAAGCTATTTGCTCAGATGTAGGTATCAAGAAACACTTACTGCAGTGCACTGACAAGCTAATTGCTACACAGCGCTGCGATTGTGTTAGCAGCTTGCAAAGTGCTAGAAAACAGTACTTTCCCACTCTCTTGCCTTTCCCTTCACATTAATACTTGAAAGGAAGGCGTCTTAGACAACTTTCTTTTTCTTTTGTCAAAAAACTCTGCAGCCCTCTCTGCAACATCTACAACACGATGGAAGTTGTTTAGTGAGCAAGAAGGTTTTCTCCTTGCGAGACATAGTGAAAAAGCTATTTGCTTAGATGTAGGTGAGAAGAAACACTTACTGCAGTGCACTGAAAAGCTAATTGCTACACAGAACTGAGATTGTGTTAGCAGCTTGCAAAGTGCTAGAAAACAGTACTTTCCCACTCTCTTGCCTTTCCCTTCACATTAATACTTGAAAGGAAGGCGTCTTAGACAACTTTGTTTTTCTTGCTGCAAAACACACTGCAGCCCTCTGTGCAACTTCTAGAACACGATAGGAAATGTTTAGTGAGCAGGAAGGTTTTCTCCTTGCGAGACATAGTGAAAAAGCTTTTTGCTTAGATATAGGTGACAAGAAACACTTACTGCAGTGCACTGAGCAGCTAACTGCTACACAGCACTAGGATTGTGTTAGCAGCTTGCAAAGTGCTAGAAAACAGTACTTTCCCACTCTCTTGCCTTTCCCTTCACATTAATACTTGAAAGCAAGGCGTCTTAGACAACTTTCTTTTACATTTTGCCAAACACACTGCAGCCCTCTGTGCAACTTCTAGAACACGATAGGAAATGTTTAGTGAGCAGGAAGGTTTTCTCCTTGCGAGACATAGTGAAAAAGCTTTTTGCTTAGATATAGGTGACAAGAAACACTTACTGCAGTGCACTGAACAACTAATTGCTACACAGAACTGGGATTGTGTTAGCAGCTTGCAAAGTGCTAGAAAACAGTACTTTCCCACTCTCTTGCCTTTCCCTTCACATTAATACTTGAAAGGAAGGCGTCTTAGACAACTTTCTTTTTCTTGTTACAGAACACACTGTAGCCCTCTGTGAAACTTCTAGAACACGATAAGAGATGTTTAGTGAGCAAGAAGGTTTTCTCCTTGCGAGACATAGTGAAAAAGCTATTTGCTTAGTTGTAGGTGACAAGAAACACTTACTGCAGTGCACTGAAAAGCTAACTGCTACACAGCACTGCGATTGTGTTAGCAGCCTGCAAAGTGCTAGAAAACAGTACTTTCCAACTCTCTTGCCTTTCCCTTCACATTAATACTTGAAAGGAAGGCATCTTAGACAATTTTCTTTTTCTTGTTACAGAACACACTGCAGCCCTCAGTGCAACTTCTAGAACACGATAGGAGATGTTTAGTGAGCAAGAAGGTTTTCTCCTTGCGAGACATAGTGAAAAAGCTATTTGCTTAGATGTAGGTGAGAAGAAACACTTACTGCAGTGCACTGAAAAACTAACTGCGACACAGCTCTGCGATTGTGTTAGCAGCCTGCAAAGTGCTAGAAAACAGTACTTTCCCACTCTCTTGCCTTTCCCTTCACATTAATACTTGAAAGGAAGGCGTCTTAGACAACTTTGTTTTTCTTGCTGCAAAACACACTGCAGCCCTCTGTGCAACTTCTAGAACACGATAGGAAATGTTTAGTGAGCAGGAAGGTTTTCTCCTTGCGAGACATAGTGAAAATGCTATTTGCTTAGATGTAGGTGAGAAGAAACACTTACTGCAGTGCACTGAAAAACTAACTGCTACACAGCTCTGCGATTGTGTTAGCAGCCTGCAAAGTGCTAGAAAACAGTACTTTCCCACTCTCTTGCCTTTCCCTTCACATTAATACTTGAAAGGAAGGCGTCTTAGACAACTTTCTTTTTCTTGCTGCAAAACAGTCTGCAGCCCTCTGTGCAACCTGTACAGCACGATGGAAGTTGCTTAATGAGCAGGAACATTTTCCCCTAGTGAGAGATAGTGAAAAAGCTTTTTGCTTAGATGTAGGTTACCACAGGCAGTTACTGCAGTGCACTTCAAAGCTAATAGATGCACAACACTGGGATTGTGTGCCCAGCTTGCAAAGTGATAGAAAACAGTACCTTTCCACTCTTCCTGCCTTTTCCATGCACATTACTATTCGAATGGAAAGAATTTTAGACAACTTTCTTTGGCTTCTTGCAAAACACTCTGCACACCTGCCTGCAATCTCTAGAAGTCGATGGGAGATATTTTCTGAACTGGCTCAGTTTCTCTTTGCAAGACATGGGGAAAAAGCAATTTGCTTAGATATAGGTGAAAAGAGGCACCTACTACAGTGCACTGCAAGCTAATTGCTGCACAACACGCAGATTGTGTAAGCAGGTTGCAAACTGATAGAAAACAGTACCTCTCCCTTCTCCTGCCTTTTCTATTCACATTTCTATTTGAATGCAAGGCGTTTTAGACAACTTTCTTTTGCTTCTTGCAAAACACTCTGCACACCTGCCTGCAATCTCTAGAACTCGATGGGAGATGTTTTCTGAACTGGCTCAGTTTCTCCTTGCGAGACATGGGGAAAAAGCAATTTGCTTAGATGCAGGTGAAAAGAGGCACCTACTACAGTGCACTGAAAAACTAATTGCTGCACAACTCTGGGATTGTGTAAGCAGCTTACAAACAGATAGAAAACAGCACCTTTCCACTCTCCTGCCTTTTCCATTCGCATTACTATTCGAATGGCAGCAGTTTTGGACAACTTTCTTTTGCTTCTTGCAAAACACTCTGCACACCTCCGTGCAACTTCTAGAAAAAATGAGAGTTGTTTTCTGAACTGGTACAGTTTCTCCTGAAGAGATATAATGCAAACGCTACTGGCTTAGATGTAGTAACAATAGGCAATTATTACAGTGCACTGCAAAGTCAATCGTAGTATAACACTGGGATTGTGTGTCCAGCTTGCAAACTGGTAGAAAACAGTACCTATCCGCTCTCCTGCATTTTCCCTTTCCAGGAACATTCGAATTGATGGCTTTTTTGGACAAGTTACTTTTTCTTGTTGCAAAACCCTCTGCAGACCTGCCTGCAACCTCTAGAGCACGATGGGAGGTTTTTTGTGAACAGACACAGTTTCTCCTGGCGAGACATAATGAAAAAGCTTTTTGCTAAGGTGTAGCCGGCAGGAGACGCTAAAGACCAGGAGACGGAGCACTGTGCCTTTAAGCGCCGCTTCCGGGTGTCTGTCGGCCGTAGCTGTTCTCCGGAGCACGCCGCGATCTGCGTAACGACACCAGATTCTCCGCGCCAAGAAGCGTCTTCTCCTTCTCCGGAAAACAGAGACTGCGGCAGCTTCTGAACGGCGAACTACGAAGCGGCACAAAACTGGGATTGGGTAAGCAGCTTTCAAAGTGATAAAAAACAGTACTTTCCCACTCTCTTGCCTTTCCCTTCACAATAATACTTGAAAGGAAGGCGTCTTAGACAAGTTTCTTTTTCTTCTTACAGAACACACTGCAGCCCTCTGTGCAACTTCTAGAACACGATAGGAGATGTTTAGTGAGCAAGAAGGTTTTCTCCTTGCTAGACAGAGGCATAAAGCTATTTGCTTAGATGTAGGTGACAAGAAACACTTACTGCAGTGCACTGAAAATGTAACTGCTACACAGCACTGCGATTGTGTTACCAGCCTGCAAAGTGCTAGAAAACAGTACTTTCCCACTCTCTTGCCTTTCCCTTCACATTAATACTTGAAAGGAAGGCATCTTAGACAACTTTCTTTTTCTTCCTGCAAAACACACTGCAGCCCTCTGTGCAACTTCTAGAACACGATAGGAAATGTTTAGTGAGCAGGAAGGTTTTCTCCTTGCGAGACATAGTGAAAAAGCTATTTCCTTAGATGTAGGTGACAAGAAACACTTACTGCAGTGCACTGAAAAGCTAACTGCTACACAGCACGGCGATTGTGTTAGCAGCCTGCAAAGTGCTAGAAAACAGTACTTTTCCACTCTCTTGCCTTTCCCTTCACATTAATACTTGAAAGGAAGGCATCTTAGACAACTTTCTTTTTCTTGTGTCAAAAAACTCGGCAGCCCTCTCTGCAACATCTACAACACGATGGAAGTTGTTTAGTGAGCAGGAAGGTTTTCTCCTTGCGAGACATAGTGAAAAAGCTTTTTGCTTAGATGTAGGTGACAAGAAACACTTACTGCAGTGCACTGAACAGCTAACTGGTACACAGCACTAGGACTGTGTTAGCAGCGTGCAAAGTGCTAAGAAACAGTACTTTCCCACTCTCTTGCCTTTCCCTTCACATTAATACTTGAAAGGAAGGCATCTTAGACAACTTTCTTTTTCTTGCTGCAAAACACACTGCAGCCCTCTGTGCAACTTCTAGAACACGATAGGAAATGTTTAGTGAGCAGGAAGGTTTTCTCCTTGCGAGACATAGTGAAAAAGCTTTTTGCTTAGATGTAGGTGACAAGAAACACTTACTGCAGTGCACTGAGCAGCTAACTGCTACACAGCACTAGGATTGTGTTAGCAGCTTGCAAAGTGCTAGAAAAGAGTACTTTCCCACTCTCTTGCCTTTCCCTTCACATTAATACTTGAAAGCAAGGCGTCTTAGACAACTTTCTTTTACATTTTGCAAAACACACTGCAGCCCTCTGTGCAACTTCTACAACACGATGGAAGTTGTTTAGTGAGAAGCAACGTTTTCCCCTTGCGAGACAAAGTGAAAAAGCTATTTGCTCAGATGTAGGTATCAAGAAACACTTACTGCAGTGCACTGACAAGCTAATTGCTACACAGCGCTGCGATTGTGTTAGCAGCTTGCAAAGTGCTAGAAAACAGTACTTTCCCACTCTCTTGCCTTTCCCTTCACATTAATACTTGAAAGGAAGGCGTCTTAGACAACTTTCTTTTTCTTGTTACAGAACACACTGCAGCCCTCTGTGCAACTTCTAGAACACGATAGGAGATGTTTAGTGAGCAAGAAGGTTTTCTCCTTGCTAGACAGAGGGATAAAGGTATTTGCTTAGATGTAGGTGACAAGAAACACTTACTGCAGTGCACTGAAAAGCTAACTGCTACACAGCACTGCGATTGTGTTAGCAGCCTGCAAAGTGCTAGAAAACAGTACTTTCCCACTCTCCTGCCTTTCCCTTCACATTATTACTTGAACGGAAGGCATCTTAGACAACTTTCTTTTTCTTGTGTAAAAAAACTCTGCAGCCCTCTCTGCAACATCTACAACACGATGGAAGTTGTTTAGTGAGCAGGAAGGTTTTCTCCTTGCGAGACATAGTGAAAAAGCTATTTGCTTTGATGTAGGTGACAAGAAACACTTACTGCAGTGCACTGAAAAGCTAATTGCTACACAGAACTGGGATTGTGTTAGCAGCTTGCAAAGTGCTAGAAAACAGTACTTTCCCACTCTCTTGCCTTTCCCTTCACATTAATACTTGAAAGGAAGGCGTCTTAGACAACTTTGTTTTTCTTGCTGCAAAACACACTGCAGCCCTCTGTGCAACTTCTAGAACACGATAGGAAATGTTTAGTGAGCAGGAAGGTTTTCTTCTTGCGAGACATAGTGAAAAAGCTTTTTGCTTAGATATAGGTGACAAGAAACACTTACTGCAGTGCACTGAACAACTAATTGCTACACAGAACTGGGATTGTGTTAGCAGCTTGCAAAGTGCTAGAAAACAGTACTTTCCCACTCTCTTGCCTTTCCCTTCACATTAATACTTGAAAGGAAGGCATCTTAGACAACTTTCTTTTTCTTGCTGCAAAACACACTGCAGCCCTCTGTGCAACTTCTAGAACACGATAGGAAATGTTTAGTGAGCAGGAAGGTTTTCTCCTTGCGAGACATAGTGAAAAAGCTATTTGCTTAGATGTAGGTGAGAAGAAACACTTACTGCAGTGCACTGAAAAGCTAATTGCTACACAGAACTGGGATTGTGTTAGCAGCTTGCAAAGTGCTAGAAAACAGTACTTTCCCACTCTCTTGCCTTTCCCTTCACATTAATACTTGAAAGGAAGGCGTCTTAGACAACTTTGTTTTTCTTGCTGTAAAACACACTGCAGCCCTCTGTGCAACTTCTAGAACACGATAGAAAATGTTTAGTGAGCAGGAAGGTTTTCTCCTTGCGAGACATAGTGAAAAAGCTTTTTGCTTAGATATAGGTGACAAGAAACACTTACTGCAGTGCACTGAGCAGCTAACTGCTACACAGCACTAGGATTGTGTTAGCAGCTTGCAAAGTGCTAGAAAACAGTACTTTCCCACTCTCTTGCCTTTCCCTTCACATTAATACTTGAAAGCAAGGCGTCTTAGACAACTTTCTTTTACATTTTGCAAAACACACTGCAGCCCTCTGTGCAACTTCTACAACACGATGGAAGTTGTTTAGTGAGCAAGAAGGTTTTCTCCTTGCGAGACATAGTGAAAAAGCTATTTGCTCAGATGTAGGTATCAAGAAACACTTACTGCTGTGCACTGACAAGCTAATTGCTACACAGCACTGCGATTGTGTTAGCAGCTTGCAAAGTGATAGAAAACAGTACTTTCCCACTCTCTTGCCTTTCCCTTCACATTAATACTTGAAAGGAAGGCATCTTAGACAACTTTCTTTTTCTTGTTACAGAACACACTGCAGCCCTCAGTGCAACTTCTAGAACACGATAGGAGATGTTTAGTGAGCAAGAAGGTTTTCTCCTTGCGAGACATAGTGAAAAAGCTATTTGCTTAGATGTAGGTGAGAAGAAACACTTACTGCAGTGCACTGAAAAACTAACTGCTACACAGCTCTGCGATTGTGTTAGCAGCCTGCAAAGTGCTAGAAAACAGTACTTTCCCACTCTCTTGCCTTTCCCTTCACATTAATACTTGAAAGGAAGGCGTCTTAGACAACTTTGTTTTTCTTGCTGCAAAACACACTGCAGCCCTCTGTGCAACTTCTAGAACACGATAGGAAATGTTTAGTGAGCAGGAAGGTTTTCTCCTTGCGAGACATAGTGAAAAAGCTATTTGCTTAGATGTAGGTGAGAAGAAACACTTACTGCAGTGCACTGAAAAACTAACTGCTACACAGCTCTGCGATTGTGTTAGCAGCCTGCAAAGTGCTAGAAAACAGTACTTTCCCACTCTCTTGCCTTTCCCTTCACATTAATACTTGAAAGGAAGGCGTCTTAGACAACTTTCTTTTTCTTGCTGCAAAACAGTCTGCAGCCCTCTGTGCAACCTGTACAGCACGATGGAAGTTGCTTAATGAGCAGGAACATTTTCTCCTAGTGAGAGATAGTGAAAAAGCTTTTTGCTTAGATGTAGGTTACCACAGGCAGTTACTGCAGTGCACTTCAAAGCTAATAGATGCACAACACTGGGATTGTGTGCCCAGCTTGCAAAGTGATAGAAAACAGTACCTTTCACTCTTCCTGCCTTTTCCATGCACATTACTATTCGAATGGAAAGAATTTTAGACAACTTTCTTTGGCTTCTTGCAAAACACTCTGCACACCTGCCTGCAATCTCTAGAAGTCGATGGGAGATATTTTCTGAACTGGCTCAGTTTCTCTTTGCAAGACATGGGGAAAAAGCAATTTGCTTAGATATAGGTGAAAAGAGGCACCTACTACAGTGCACTGCAAGCTAATTGCTGCACAACACGCAGATTGTGTAAGCAGGTTGCAAACTGATAGAAAACAGTACCTCTCCCTTCTCCTGCCTTTTCTATTCACATTTCTATTTGAATGCAAGGCGTTTTAGACAACTTTCTTTTGCTTCTTGCAAAACACTCTGCACACCTGCCTGCAATCTCTAGAACTCGATGGGAGATGTTTTCTGAACTGGCTCAGTTTCTCCTTGCGAGACATGGGGAAAAAGCAATTTGCTTAGATGCAGGTGAAAAGAGGCACCTACTACAGTGCACTGAAAAACTAATTGCTGCACAACTCTGGGATTGTGTAAGCAGCTTACAAACAGATAGAAAACAGCACCTTTCCACTCTCCTGCCTTTTCCATTCGCATTACTATTCGAATGGCAGCAGTTTTGGACAACTTTCTTTTGCTTCTTGCAAAACACTCTGCACACCTCCGTGCAACTTCTAGAAAAAATGAGAGTTGTTTTCTGAACTGGTACAGTTTCTCCTGAAGAGATATAATGCAAACGCTACTGGCTTAGATGTAGTAACAATAGGCAATTATTACAGTGCACTGCAAAGTCAATCGTAGTATAACACTGGGATTGTGTGTCCAGCTTGCAAACTGGTAGAAAACAGTACCTATCCGCTCTCCTGCATTTTCCCTTTCCAGGAACATTCGAATTGATGGCTTTTTTGGACAAGTTACTTTTTCTTGTTGCAAAACCCTCTGCAGACCTGCCTGCAACCTCTAGAGCACGATGGGAGGTTTTTTGTGAACAGACACAGTTTCTCCTGGCGAGACATAATGAAAAAGCTTTTTGCTAAGGTGTAGCCGGCAGGAGACGCTAAAGACCAGGAGACGGAGCACTGTGCCTTTAAGCGCCGCTTCCGGGTGTCTGTCGGCCGTAGCTGTTCTCCGGAGCACGCCGCGATCTGCGTAACGACACCAGATTCTCCGCGCCAAGAAGCGTCTTCTCCTTCTCCGGAAAACAGAGACTGCGGCAGCTTCTGAACGGCGAACTACGAAGCGGCACAAAACTGGGATTGGGTAAGCAGCTTTCAAAGTGATAAAAAACAGTACTTTCCCACTCTCTTGCCTTTCCCTTCACAATAATACTTGAAAGGAAGGCGTCTTAGACAAGTTTCTTTTTCTTCTTACAGAACACACTGCAGCCCTCTGTGCAACTTCTAGAACACGATAGGAGATGTTTAGTGAGCAAGAAGGTTTTCTCCTTGCTAGACAGAGGCATAAAGCTATTTGCTTAGATGTAGGTGACAAGAAACACTTACTGCAGTGCACTGAAAATGTAACTGCTACACAGCACTGCGATTGTGTTACCAGCCTGCAAAGTGCTAGAAAACAGTACTTTCCCACTCTCTTGCCTTTCCCTTCACATTAATACTTGAAAGGAAGGCATCTTAGACAACTTTCTTTTTCTTCCTGCAAAACACACTGCAGCCCTCTGTGCAACTTCTAGAACACGATAGGAAATGTTTAGTGAGCAGGAAGGTTTTCTCCTTGCGAGACATAGTGAAAAAGCTATTTCCTTAGATGTAGGTGACAAGAAACACTTACTGCAGTGCACTGAAAAGCTAACTGCTACACAGCACTGCGATTGTGTTAGCAGCCTGCAAAGTGCTAGAAAACAGTACTTTTCCACTCTCTTGCCTTTCCCTTCACATTAATACTTGAAAGGAAGGCATCTTAGACAACTTTCTTTTTCTTGTGTCAAAAAACTCGGCAGCCCTCTCTGCAACATCTACAACACGATGGAAGTTGTTTAGTGAGCAGGAAGGTTTTCTCCTTGCGAGACATAGTGAAAAAGCTTTTTGCTTAGATGTAGGTGACAAGAAACACTTACTGCAGTGCACTGAACAGCTAACTGGTACACAGCACTAGGACTGTGTTAGCAGCGTGCAAAGTGCTAAGAAACAGTACTTTCCCACTCTCTTGCCTTTCCCTTCACATTAATACTTGAAAGGAAGGCATCTTAGACAACTTTCTTTTTCTTGCTGCAAAACACACTGCAGCCCTCTGTGCAACTTCTAGAACACGATAGGAAATGTTTAGTGAGCAGGAAGGTTTTCTCCTTGCGAGACATAGTGAAAAAGCTTTTTGCTTAGATGTAGGTGACAAGAAACACTTACTGCAGTGCACTGAGCAGCTAACTGCTACACAGCACTAGGATTGTGTTAGCAGCTTGCAAAGTGCTAGAAAAGAGTACTTTCCCACTCTCTTGCCTTTCCCTTCACATTAATACTTGAAAGCAAGGCGTCTTAGACAACTTTCTTTTACATTTTGCAAAACACACTGCAGCCCTCTGTGCAACTTCTACAACACGATGGAAGTTGTTTAGTGAGAAGCAACGTTTTCCCCTTGCGAGACAAAGTGAAAAAGCTATTTGCTCAGATGTAGGTATCAAGAAACACTTACTGCAGTGCACTGACAAGCTAATTGCTACACAGCGCTGCGATTGTGTTAGCAGCTTGCAAAGTGCTAGAAAACAGTACTTTCCCACTCTCTTGCCTTTCCCTTCACATTAATACTTGAAAGGAAGGCGTCTTAGACAACTTTCTTTTTCTTGTTACAGAACACACTGCAGCCCTCTGTGCAAGTTCTAGAACACGATAGGAGATGTTTAGTGAGCAAGAAGGTTTTCTCCTTGCTAGACAGAGGGATAAAGGTATTTGCTTAGATGTAGGTGACAAGAAACACTTACTGCAGTGCACTGAAAAGCTAACTGCTACACAGCACTGCGATTGTGTTAGCAGCCTGCAAAGTGCTAGAAAACAGTACTTTCCCACTCTCCTGCCTTTCCCTTCACATTATTACTTGAACGGAAGGCATCTTAGACAACTTTCTTTTTCTTGTGTAAAAAAACTCTGCAGCCCTCTCTGCAACATCTACAACACGATGGAAGTTGTTTAGTGAGCAGGAAGGTTTTCTCCTTGCGAGACATAGTGAAAAAGCTATTTGCTTAGATGTAGGTGACAAGAAACACTTACTGCAGTGCACTGAAAAGCTAATTGCTACACAGAACTGGGATTGTGTTAGCAGCTTGCAAAGTGCTAGAAAACAGTACTTTCCCACTCTCTTGCCTTTCCCTTCACATTAATACTTGAAAGGAAGGCGTCTTAGACAACTTTGTTTTTCTTGCTGCAAAACACACTGCAGCCCTCTGTGCAACTTCTAGAACACGATAGGAAATGTTTAGTGAGCAGGAAGGTTTTCTTCTTGCGAGACATAGTGAAAAAGCTTTTTGCTTAGATATAGGTGACAAGAAACACTTACTGCAGTGCACTGAACAACTAATTGCTACACAGAACTGGGATTGTGTTAGCAGCTTGCAAAGTGCTAGAAAACAGTACTTTCCCACTCTCTTGCCTTTCCCTTCACATTAATACTTGAAAGGAAGGCATCTTAGACAACTTTCTTTTTCTTGCTGCAAAACACACTGCAGCCCTCTGTGCAACTTCTAGAACACGATAGGAAATGTTTAGTGAGCAGGAAGGTTTTCTCCTTGCGAGACATAGTGAAAAAGCTATTTGCTTAGATGTAGGTGAGAAGAAACACTTACTGCAGTGCACTGAAAAGCTAATTGCTACACAGAACTGGGATTGTGTTAGCAGCTTGCAAAGTGCTAGAAAACAGTACTTTCCCACTCTCTTGCCTTTCCCTTCACATTAATACTTGAAAGGAAGGCGTCTTAGACAACTTTGTTTTTCTTGCTGTAAAACACACTGCAGCCCTCTGTGCAACTTCTAGAACACGATAGAAAATGTTTAGTGAGCAGGAAGGTTTTCTCCTTGCGAGACATAGTGAAAAAGCTTTTTGCTTAGATATAGGTGACAAGAAACACTTACTGCAGTGCACTGAGCAGCTAACTGCTACACAGCACTAGGATTGTGTTAGCAGCTTGCAAAGTGCTAGAAAACAGTACTTTCCCACTCTCTTGCCTTTCCCTTCACATTAATACTTGAAAGCAAGGCGTCTTAGACAACTTTCTTTTACATTTTGCAAAACACACTGCAGCCCTCTGTGCAACTTCTACAACACGATGGAAGTTGTTTAGTGAGCAAGAAGGTTTTCTCCTTGCGAGACATAGTGAAAAAGCTATTTGCTCAGATGTAGGTATCAAGAAACACTTACTGCTGTGCACTGACAAGCTAATTGCTACACAGCACTGCGATTGTGTTAGCAGCTTGCAAAGTGATAGAAAACAGTACTTTCCCACTCTCTTGCCTTTCCCTTCACATTAATACTTGAAAGGAAGGCGTCTTAGACAACTTTCTTTTTCTTGTTACAGAACACACTGTAGCCCTCTGTGAAACTTCTAGAACACGATAAGAGATGTTTAGTGAGCAAGAAGGTTTTCTCCTTGCGAGACATAGTGAAAAAGCTATTTGCTTAGTTGTAGGTGACAAGAAACACTTACTGCAGTGCACTGAAAAGCTAACTGCTACACAGCACTGCGATTGTGTTAGCAGCCTGCAAAGTGCTAGAAAACAGTACTTTCCCACTCTCTTGCCTTTCCCTTCACATTAATACTTGAAAGGAAGGCATCTTAGACAACTTTCTTTTTCTTGTTACAGAACACACTGCAGCCCTCAGTGCAACTTCTAGAACACGATAGGAGATGTTTAGTGAGCAAGAAGGTTTTCTCCTTGCGAGACATAGTGAAAAAGCTATTTGCTTAGATGTAGGTGAGAAGAAACACTTACTGCAGTGCACTGAAAAACTAACTGCTACACAGCTCTGCGATTGTGTTAGCAGCCTGCAAAGTGCTAGAAAACAGTACTTTCCCACTCTCTTGCCTTTCCCTTCACATTAATACTTGAAAGGAAGGCGTCTTAGACAACTTTGTTTTTCTTGCTGCAAAACACACTGCAGCCCTCTGTGCAACTTCTAGAACACGATAGGAAATGTTTAGTGAGCAGGAAGGTTTTCTCCTTGCGAGACATAGTGAAAAAGCTATTTGCTTAGATGTAGGTGAGAAGAAACACTTACTGCAGTGCACTGAAAAACTAACTGCTACACAGCTCTGCGATTGTGTTAGCAGCCTGCAAAGTGCTAGAAAACAGTACTTTCCCACTCTCTTGCCTTTCCCTTCACATTAATACTTGAAAGGAAGGCGTCTTAGACAACTTTCTTTTCCTTGCTGCAAAACAGTCTGCAGCCCTCTGTGCAACCTGTACAGCACGATGGAAGTTGCTTAATGAGCAGGAACATTTTCTCCTAGTGAGAGATAGTGAAAAAGCTTTTTGCTTAGATGTAGGTTACCACAGGCAGTTACTGCAGTGCACTTCAAAGCTAATAGATGCACAACACTGGGATTGTGTGCCCAGCTTGCAAAGTGATAGAAAACAGTACCTTTCACTCTTCCTGCCTTTTCCATGCACATTACTATTCGAATGGAAAGAATTTTAGACAACTTTCTTTGGCTTCTTGCAAAACACTCTGCACACCTGCCTGCAATCTCTAGAAGTCGATGGGAGATATTTTCTGAACTGGCTCAGTTTCTCTTTGCAAGACATGGGGAAAAAGCAATTTGCTTAGATATAGGTGAAAAGAGGCACCTACTACAGTGCACTGCAAGCTAATTGCTGCACAACACGCAGATTGTGTAAGCAGGTTGCAAACTGATAGAAAACAGTACCTCTCCCTTCTCCTGCCTTTTCTATTCACATTTCTATTTGAATGCAAGGCGTTTTAGACAACTTTCTTTTGCTTCTTGCAAAACACTCTGCACACCTGCCTGCAATCTCTAGAACTCGATGGGAGATGTTTTCTGAACTGGCTCAGTTTCTCCTTGCGAGACATGGGGAAAAAGCAATTTGCTTAGATGCAGGTGAAAAGAGGCACCTACTACAGTGCACTGAAAAACTAATTGCTGCACAACTCTGGGATTGTGTAAGCAGCTTACAAACAGATAGAAAACAGCACCTTTCCACTCTCCTGCCTTTTCCATTGGCATTACTATTCGAATGGCAGCAGTTTTGGACAACTTTCTTTTGCTTCTTGCAAAACACTCTGCACACCTCCGTGCAACTTCTAGAAAAAATGAGAGTTGTTTTCTGAACTGGTACAGTTTCTCCTGAAGAGATATAATGCAAACGCTACTGGCTTAGATGTAGTAACAATAGGCAATTATTACAGTGCACTGCAAAGTCAATCGTAGTATAACACTGGGATTGTGTGTCCAGCTTGCAAACTGGTAGAAAACAGTACCTATCCGCTCTCCTGCATTTTCCCTTTCCAGGAACATTCGAATTGATGGCTTTTTTGGACAAGTTACTTTTTCTTGTTGCAAAACCCTCTGCAGACCTGCCTGCAACCTCTAGAGCACGATGGGAGGTTTTTTGTGAACAGACACAGTTTCTCCTGGCGAGACATAATGAAAAAGCTTTTTGCTAAGGTGTAGCCGGCAGGAGACGCTAAAGACCAGGAGACGGAGCACTGTGCCTTTAAGCGCCGCTTCCGGGTGTCTGTCGGCCGTAGCTGTTCTCCGGAGCACGCCGCGATCTGCGTAACGACACCAGATTCTCCGCGCCAAGAAGCGTCTTCTCCTTCTCCGGAAAACAGAGACTGCGGCAGCTTCTGAACGGCGAACTACGAAGCGGCACAAAACTGGGATTGGGTAAGCAGCTTTCAAAGTGATAAAAAACAGTACTTTCCCACTCTCTTGCCTTTCCCTTCACAATAATACTTGAAAGGAAGGCGTCTTAGACAAGTTTCTTTTTCTTCTTACAGAACACACTGCAGCCCTCTGTGCAACTTCTAGAACACGATAGGAGATGTTTAGTGAGCAAGAAGGTTTTCTCCTTGCTAGACAGAGGCATAAAGCTATTTGCTTAGATGTAGGTGACAAGAAACACTTACTGCAGTGCACTGAAAATGTAACTGCTACACAGCACTGCGATTGTGTTACCAGCCTGCAAAGTGCTAGAAAACAGTACTTTCCCACTCTCTTGCCTTTCCCTTCACATTAATACTTGAAAGGAAGGCATCTTAGACAACTTTCTTTTTCTTCCTGCAAAACACACTGCAGCCCTCTGTGCAACTTCTAGAACACGATAGGAAATGTTTAGTGAGCAGGAAGGTTTTCTCCTTGCGAGACATAGTGAAAAAGCTATTTCCTTAGATGTAGGTGACAAGAAACACTTACTGCAGTGCACTGAAAAGCTAACTGCTACACAGCACTGCGATTGTGTTAGCAGCCTGCAAAGTGCTAGAAAACAGTACTTTTCCACTCTCTTGCCTTTCCCTTCACATTAATACTTGAAAGGAAGGCATCTTAGACAACTTTCTTTTTCTTGTGTCAAAAAACTCGGCAGCCCTCTCTGCAACATCTACAACACGATGGAAGTTGTTTAGTGAGCAGGAAGGTTTTCTCCTTGCGAGACATAGTGAAAAAGCTTTTTGCTTAGATGTAGGTGACAAGAAACACTTACTGCAGTGCACTGAACAGCTAACTGGTACACAGCACTAGGACTGTGTTAGCAGCGTGCAAAGTGCTAAGAAACAGTACTTTCCCACTCTCTTGCCTTTCCCTTCACATTAATACTTGAAAGGAAGGCATCTTAGACAACTTTCTTTTTCTTGCTGCAAAACACACTGCAGCCCTCTGTGTAACTTCTAGAACACGATAGGAAATGTTTAGTGAGCAGGAAGGTTTTCTCCTTGCGAGACATAGTGAAAAAGCTTTTTGCTTAGATGTAGGTGACAAGAAACACTTACTGCAGTGCACTGAGCAGCTAACTGCTACACAGCACTAGGATTGTGTTAGCAGCTTGCAAAGTGCTAGAAAAGAGTATATTCCCACTCTCTTGCCTTTCCCTTCACATTAATACTTGAAAGCAAGGCGTCTTAGACAACTTTCTTTTACATTTTGCAAAACACACTGCAGCCCTCTGTGCAACTTCTACAACACGATGGAAGTTGTTTAGTGAGAAGCAACGTTTTCCCCTTGCGAGACAAAGTGAAAAAGCTATTTGCTCAGATGTAGGTATCAAGAAACACTTACTGCAGTGCACTGACAAGCTAATTGCTACACAGCGCTGCGATTGTGTTAGCAGCTTGCAAAGTTGTAGAAAACAGTACTTTCCCACTCTCTTGCCTTTCCCTTCACATTAATACTTGAAAGGAAGGCGTCTTAGACAACTTTCTTTTTCTTGTTACAGAACACACTGCAGCCCTCTGTGCAAGTTCTAGAACACGATAGGAGATGTTTAGTGAGCAAGAAGGTTTTCTCCTTGCTAGACAGAGGGATAAAGGTATTTGCTTAGATGTAGGTGACAAGAAACACTTACTGCAGTGCACTGAAAAGCTAACTGCTACACAGCACTGCGATTGTGTTAGCAGCCTGCAAAGTGCTAGAAAACAGTACTTTCCCACTCTCCTGCCTTTCCCTTCACATTATTACTTGAACGGAAGGCATCTTAGACAACTTTCTTTTTCTTGTGTAAAAAAATTCTGCAGCCCTCTCTGCAACATCTACAACACGATGGAAGTTGTTTAGTGAGCAGGAAGGTTTTCTCCTTGCGAGACATAGTGAAAAAGCTATTTGCTTTGATGTAGGTGACAAGAAACACTTACTGCAGTGCACTGAAAAGCTAATTGCTACACAGAACTGGGATTGTGTTAGCAGCTTGCAAAGTGCTAGAAAACAGTACTTTCCCACTCTCTTGCCTTTCCCTTCACATTAATACTTGAAAGGAAGGCGTCTTAGACAACTTTGTTTTTCTTGCTGCAAAACACACTGCAGCCCTCTGTGCAACTTCTAGAACACGATAGGAAATGTTTAGTGAGCAGGAAGGTTTTCTCCTTGCGAGACATAGTGAAAAAGCTTTTTGCTTAGATATAGGTGACAAGAAACACTTACTGCAGTGCACTGAACAACTAATTGCTACACAGAACTGGGATTGTGTTAGCAGCTTGCAAAGTGCTAGAAAACAGTACTTTCCCACTCTCTTGCCTTTCCCTTCACATTAATACTTGAAAGGAAGGCATCTTAGACAACTTTCTTTTTCTTGCTGCAAAACACACTGCAGCCCTCTGTGCAACTTCTAGAACACGATAGGAAATGTTTAGTGAGCAGGAAGGTTTTCTCCTTGCGAGACATAGTGAAAAAGCTATTTGCTTTGATGTAGGTGACAAGAAACACTTACTGCAGTGCACTGAAAAGCTAATTGCTACACAGAACTGGGATTGTGTTAGCAGCTTGCAAAGTGCTAGAAAACAGTACTTTCCCACTCTCTTGCCTTTCCCTTCACATTAATACTTGAAAGGAAGGCGTCTTAGACAACTTTGTTTTTCTTGCTGTAAAACACACTGCAGCCCTCTGTGCAACTTCTAGAACACGATAGAAAATGTTTAGTGAGCAGGAAGGTTTTCTCCTTGCGAGACATAGTGAAAAAGCTTTTTGCTTAGATATAGGTGACAAGAAACACTTACTGCAGTGCACTGAGCAGCTAACTGCTACACAGCACTAGGATTGTGTTAGCAGCTTGCAAAGTGCTAGAAAACAGTACTTTCCCACTCTCTTGCCTTTCCCTTCACATTAATACTTGAAAGCAAGGCGTCTTAGACAACTTTCTTTTACATTTTGCAAAACACACTGCAGCCCTCTGTGCAACTTCTACAACACGATGGAAGTTGTTTAGTGAGAAGCAACGTTTTCCCCTTGCGAGACAAAGTGAAAAAGCTATTTGCTCAGATGTAGGTATCAAGAAACACTTACTGCTGTGCACTGACAAGCTAATTGCTACACAGCACTGCGATTGTGTTAGCAGCTTGCAAAGTGATAGAAAACAGTACTTTCCCACTCTCTTGCCTTTCCCTTCACATTAATACTTGAAAGGAAGGCGTCTTAGACAACTTTCTTTTTCTTGTTACAGAACACACTGTAGCCCTCTGTGAAACTTCTAGAACACGATAAGAGATGTTTAGTGAGCAAGAAGGTTTTCTCCTTGCGAGACATAGTGAAAAAGCTATTTGCTTAGTTGTAGGTGACAAGAAACACTTACTGCAGTGCACTGAAAAGCTAACTGCTACACAGCACTGCGATTGTGTTAGCAGCCTGCAAAGTGCTAGAAAACAGTACTTTCCAACTCTCTTGCCTTTCCCTTCACATTAATACTTGAAAGGAAGGCATCTTAGACAACTTTCTTTTTCTTGTTACAGAACACACTGCAGCCCTCAGTGCAACTTCTAGAACACGATAGGAGATGTTTAGTGAGCAAGAAGGTTTTCTCCTTGCGAGACATAGTGAAAAAGCTATTTGCTTAGATGTAGGTGAGAAGAAACACTTACTGCAGTGCACTGAAAAACTAACTGCTACACAGCTCTGCGATTGTGTTAGCAGCCTGCAAAGTGCTAGAAAACAGTACTTTCCCACTCTCTTGCCTTTCCCTTCACATTAATACTTGAAAGGAAGGCGTCTTAGACAACTTTCTTTTTCTTGCTGCAAAACAGTCTGCAGCCCTCTGTGCAACCTGTACAGCACGATGGAAGTTGTTTAATGAGCAGGAACATTTTCTCCTAGTGAGAGATAGTGAAAAAGCTTTTTGCTTAGATGTAGGTTACCACAGGCAGTTACTGCAGTGCACTGCAAAGCTAATAGATGCACAAGACTGGGATTGTGTGCCCAGCTTGCAAAGTGATAGAAAACAGTACCTTTCCACTCTTCCTGCCTTTTCCATGCACATTACTATTCGAATGGAAAGAATTTTAGACAACTTTCTTTGGCTTCTTGCAAAACACTCTGCACACCTGCCTGCAATCTCTAGAAGTCGATGGGAGATATTTTCTGAACTGGCTCAGTTTCTCTTTGCAAGACATGGGGAAAAAGCAATTTGCTTAGATATAGGTGAAAAGAGGCACCTACTACAGTGCACTGCAAGCTAATTGCTGCACAACACGCAGATTGTGTAAGCAGGTTGCAAACTGATAGAAAACAGTACCTCTCCCTTCTCCTGCCTTTTCTATTCACATTTCTATTTGAATGCAAGGCGTTTTAGACAACTTTCTTTTGCTTCTTGCAAAACACTCTGCACACCTGCCTGCAATCTCTAGAACTCGATGGGAGATGTTTTCTGAACTGGCTCAGTTTCTCCTTGCGAGACATGGGGAAAAAGCAATTTGCTTAGATGCAGGTGAAAAGAGGCACCTACTACAGTGCACTGAAAAACTAATTGCTGCACAACTCTGGGATTGTGTAAGCAGCTTACAAACAGATAGAAAACAGCACCTTTCCACTCTCCTGCCTTTTCCATTGGCATTACTATTCGAATGGCAGCAGTTTTGGACAACTTTCTTTTGCTTCTTGCAAAACACTCTGCACACCTCCGTGCAACTTCTAGAAAAAATGAGAGTTGTTTTCTGAACTGGTACAGTTTCTCCTGAAGAGATATAATGCAAACGCTACTGGCTTAGATGTAGTAACAATAGGCAATTATTACAGTGCACTGCAAAGTCAATCGTAGTATAACACTGGGATTGTGTGTCCAGCTTGCAAACTGGTAGAAAACAGTACCTATCCGCTCTCCTGCATTTTCCCTTTCCAGGAACATTCGAATTGATGGCTTTTTTGGACAAGTTACTTTTTCTTGTTGCAAAACCCTCTGCAGACCTGCCTGCAACCTCTAGAGCACGATGGGAGGTTTTTTGTGAACAGACACAGTTTCTCCTGGCGAGACATAATGAAAAAGCTTTTTGCTAAGGTGTAGCCGGCAGGAGACGCTAAAGACCAGGAGACGGAGCACTGTGCCTTTAAGCGCCGCTTCCGGGTGTCTGTCGGCCGTAGCTGTTCTCCGGAGCACGCCGCGATCTGCGTAACGACACAGGATTCTTCGCGCCAAGAAGCGTCTTCTCCTTCTCCGGGAAACAGAGACTGCGGCAGCTTCTGAACGGCGAACTACGAAGCGGCACAAAACTGGGATTGGGTAAGCAGCTTTCAAAGTGATAAAAAACAGTACTTTCCCACTCTCTTGCCTTTCCCTTCACAATAATACTTGAAAGGAAGGCGTCTTAGACAAGTTTCTTTTTCTTCTTACAGAACACACTGCAGCCCTCTGTGCAACTTCTAGAACACGATAGGAGATGTTTAGTGAGCAAGAAGCTTTTCTCCTTGCTAGACAGAGGCATAAAGCTATTTGCTTAGATGTAGGTGACAAGAAACACTTACTGCAGTGCACTGAAAATGTAACTGCTACACAGCACTGCGATTGTGTTACCAGCCTGCAAAGTGCTAGAAAACAGTACTTTCCCACTCTCTTGCCTTTCCCTTCACATTAATACTTGAAAGGAAGGCATCTTAGACAACTTTCTTTTTCTTCCTGCAAAACACACTGCAGCCCTCTGTGCAACTTCTAGAACACGATAGGAAATGTTTAGTGAGCAGGAAGGTTTTCTCCTTGCGAGACATAGTGAAAAAGCTATTTCCTTAGATGTAGGTGACAAGAAACACTTACTGCAGTGCACTGAAAAGCTAACTGCTACACAGCACTGCGATTGTGTTAGCAGCCTGCAAAGTGCTAGAAAACAGTACTTTCCCACTCTCTTGCCTTTCCCTTCACATTAATACTTGAAAGGAAGGCATCTTAGACAACTTTCTTTTTCTTGTGTCAAAAAACTCGGCAGCCCTCTCTGCAACATCTACAACACGATGGAAGTTGTTTAGTGAGCAGGAAGGTTTTCTCCTTGCGAGACATAGTGAAAAAGCTTTTTGCTTAGATGTAGGTGACAAGAAACACTTACTGCAGTGCACTGAACAGCTAACTGCTACACAGCACTAGGACTGTGTTAGCAGCGTGCAAAGTGCTAAGAAACAGTACTTTCCCACTCTCTTGCCTTTCCCTTCACATTAATACTTGAAAGGAAGGCATCTTAGACAACTTTCTTTTTCTTGCTGCAAAACACACTGCAGCCCTCTGTGCAACTTCTAGAACACGATAGGAGATGTTTAGTGAGCAAGAAGGTTTTCTCCTTGCGAGACATAGTGAAAAAGCTATTTGCTTAGATGTAGGTGAGAAGAAACACTTACTGCAGTGCAATGAAAAACTAACTGCTACACAGCTCTACGATTGTGTTAGCAGCGTGCAAAGTGCTAGAAAACAGTACTTTCCCACTCTCTTGCCTTTCCCTTCACATTAATACTTGAAAGGAAGGCATCTAAGACAACTTTGTTTTTCTTGCTGCAAAACACACTGCAGCCCTCTGTGCAACTTCTAGAACACGATAGGAAATGTTTAGTGAGCAGGAAGGTTTTCTCCTTGCGAGACATAGTGAAAAAGCTTTTTGCTTAGATGTAGGTGACAAGAAACACTTACTGCAGTGCACTGAACAGCTAACTGCTACACAGCACTAGGATTGTGTTAGCAGCTTGCAAAGTGCTAGAAAACAGTACTTTCCCACTCTCTTGCCTTTCCCTTCACATTAATACTTGAAAGCAAGGCGTCTTAGACAACTTTCTTTTACATTTTGCAAAACACACTGCAGCCCTCTGTGCAACTTCTACAACACGATGGAAGTTGTTTAGTGAGAAGCAACGTTTTCCCCTTGCGAGACAAAGTGAAAAAGCTATTTGCTCAGATGTAGGTATCAAGAAACACTTACTGCAGTGCACTGACAAGCTAATTGCTACACAGCACTGCGATTGTGTTAGCAGCTTGCAAAGTGATAGAAAACAGTACTTTCCCACTCTCTTGCCTTTCCCTTCACATTAATACTTGAAAGGAAGGCGTCTTAGACAACTTTCTTTTTCTTGTTACAGAACACACTGTAGCCCTCTGTGAAACTTCTAGAACACGATAAGAGATGTTTAGTGAGCAAGAAGGTTTTCTCCTTGCGAGACATAGTGAAAAAGCTATTTGCTTAGTTGTAGGTGACAAGAAACACTTACTGCAGTGCACTGAAAAGCTAACTGCTACACAGCACTGCGATTGTGTTAGCAGCCTGCAAAGTGCTAGAAAACAGTACTTTCCCACTCTCTTGCCTTTCCCTTCACATTAATACTTGAAAGGAAGGCATCTTAGACAACTTTCTTTTTCTTGTTACAGAACACACTGCAGCCCTCAGTGCAACTTCTAGAACACGATAGGAGATGTTTAGTGAGCAAGAAGGTTTTCTCCTTGCGAGACATAGTGAAAAAGCTATTTGCTTAGATGTAGGTGAGAAGAAACACTTACTGCAGTGCACTGAAAAACTAACTGCTACACAGCTCTGCGATTGTGTTAGCAGCCTGCAAAGTGCTAGAAAACAGTACTTTCCCACTCTCTTGCCTTTCCCTTCACATTAATACTTGAAAGGAAGGCGTCTTAGACAACTTTGTTTTTCTTGCTGCAAAACACACTGCAGCCCTCTGTGCAACTTCTAGAACACGATAGGAAATGTTTAGTGAGCAGGAAGGTTTTCTCCTTGCGAGACATAGTGAAAAAGCTATTTGCTTAGATGTAGGTGAGAAGAAACACTTACTGCAGTGCACTGAAAAACTAACTGCTACACAGCTCTGCGATTGTGTTAGCAGCCTGCAAAGTGCTAGAAAACAGTACTTTCCCACTCTCTTGCCTTTCCCTTCACATTAATACTTGAAAGGAAGGCGTCTTAGACAACTTTCTTTTTCTTGCTGCAAAACAGTCTGCAGCCCTCTGTGCAACCTGTACAGCACGATGGAAGTTGCTTAATGAGCAGGAACATTTTCTCCTAGTGAGAGATAGTGAAAAAGCTTTTTGCTTAGATGTAGGTTACCACAGGCAGTTACTGCAGTGCACTTCAAAGCTAATAGATGCACAACACTGGGATTGTGTGCCCAGCTTGCAAAGTGATAGGAAACAGTACCTTTCCACTCTTCCTGCCTTTTCCATGCACATTACTATTCGAATGGAAAGAATTTTAGACAACTTTCTTTGGCTTCTTGCAAAACACTCTGCACACCTGCCTGCAATCTCTAGAAGTCGATGGGAGATATTTTCTGAACTGGCTCAGTTTCTCTTTGCAAGACATGGGGAAAAAGCAATTTGCTTAGATATAGGTGAAAAGAGGCACCTACTACAGTGCACTGCAAGCTAATTGCTGCACAACACGCAGATTGTGTAAGCAGGTTGCAAACTGATAGAAAACAGTACCTCTCCCTTCTCCTGCCTTTTCTATTCACATTTCTATTTGAATGCAAGGCGTTTTAGACAACTTTCTTTTGCTTCTTGCAAAACACTCTGCACACCTGCCTGCAATCTCTAGAACTCGATGGGAGATGTTTTCTGAACTGGCTCAGTTTCTCCTTGCGAGACATGGGGAAAAAGCAATTTGCTTAGATGCAGGTGAAAAGAGGCACCTACTACAGTGCACTGAAAAACTAATTGCTGCACAACTCTGGGATTGTGTAAGCAGCTTACAAACAGATAGAAAACAGCACCTTTCCACTCTCCTGCCTTTTCCATTGGCATTACTATTCGAATGGCAGCAGTTTTGGACAACTTTCTTTTGCTTCTTGCAAAACACTCTGCACACCTCCGTGCAACTTCTAGAAAAAATGAGAGTTGTTTTCTGAACTGGTACAGTTTCTCCTGAAGAGATATAATGCAAACGCTACTGGCTTAGATGTAGTAACAATAGGCAATTATTACAGTGCACTGCAAAGTCAATCGTAGTATAACACTGGGATTGTGTGTCCAGCTTGCAAACTGGTAGAAAACAGTACCTATCCGCTCTCCTGCATTTTCCCTTTCCAGGAACATTCGAATTGATGGCTTTTTTGGACAAGTTACTTTTTCTTGTTGCAAAACCCTCTGCAGACCTGCCTGCAACCTCTAGAGCACGATGGGAGGTTTTTTGTGAACAGACACAGTTTCTCCTGGCGAGACATAATGAAAAAGCTTTTTGCTAAGGTGTAGCCGGCAGGAGACGCTAAAGACCAGGAGACGGAGCACTGTGCCTTTAAGCGCCGCTTCCGGGTGTCTGTCGGCCGTAGCTGTTCTCCGGAGCACGCCGCGATCTGCGTAACGACACAGGATTCTTCGCGCCAAGAAGCGTCTTCTCCTTCTCCGGGAAACAGAGACTGCGGCAGCTTCTGAACGGCGAACTACGAAGCGGCACAAAACTGGGATTGGGTAAGCAGCTTTCAAAGTGATAAAAAACAGTACTTTCCCACTCTCTTGCCTTTCCCTTCACAATAATACTTGAAAGGAAGGCGTCTTAGACAAGTTTCTTTTTCTTCTTACAGAACACACTGCAGCCCTCTGTGCAACTTCTAGAACACGATAGGAGATGTTTAGTGAGCAAGAAGGTTTTCTCCTTGCTAGACAGAGGCATAAAGCTATTTGCTTAGATGTAGGTGACAAGAAACACTTACTGCAGTGCACTGAAAATGTAACTGCTACACAGCACTGCGATTGTGTTACCAGCCTGCAAAGTGCTAGAAAACAGTACTTTCCCACTCTCTTGCCTTTCCCTTCACATTAATACTTGAAAGGAAGGCATCTTAGACAACTTTCTTTTTCTTGTGTCAAAAAACTCGGCAGCCCTCTCTGCAACATCTACAACACGATGGAAGTTGTTTAGTGAGCAGGAAGGTTTTCTCCTTGCGAGACATAGTGAAAAAGCTTTTTGCTTAGATGTAGGTGACAAGAAACACTTACTGCAGTGCACTGAACAGCTAACTGGTACACAGCACTAGGACTGTGTTAGCAGCGTGCAAAGTGCTAAGAAACAGTACTTTCCCACTCTCTTGCCTTTCCCTTCACATTAATACTTGAAAGGAAGGCATCTTAGACAACTTTCTTTTTCTTCCTGCAAAACACACTGCAGCCCTCTGTGCAACTTCTAGAACACGATAGGAAATGTTTAGTGAGCAGGAAGGTTTTCTCCTTGCGAGACATAGTGAAAAAGCTTTTTGCTTAGATGTAGGTGACAAGAAACACTTACTGCAGTGCACTGAGCAGCTAACTGCTACACAGCACTAGGATTGTGTTAGCAGCTTGCAAAGTGCTAGAAAAGAGTATATTCCCACTCTTTTGCCTTTCCCTTCACATTAATACTTGAAAGCAAGGCGTCTTAGACAACTTTCTTTTACATTTTGCAAAACACACTGCAGCCCTCTGTGCAACTTCTACAACACGATGGAAGTTGTTTAGTGAGAAGCAACGTTTTCCCCTTGCGAGACAAAGTGAAAAAGCTATTTGCTCAGATGTAGGTATCAAGAAACACTTACTGCAGTGCACTGACAAGCTAATTGCTACACAGCGCTGCGATTGTGTTAGCAGCTTGCAAAGTTGTAGAAAACAGTACTTTCCCACTCTCTTGCCTTTCCCTTCACATTAATACTTGAAAGGAAGGCGTCTTAGACAACTTTCTTTTTCTTGTTACAGAACACACTGCAGCCCTCTGTGCAAGTTCTAGAACACGATAGGAGATGTTTAGTGAGCAAGAAGGTTTTCTCCTTGCTAGACAGAGGGATAAAGGTATTTGCTTAGATGTAGGTGACAAGAAACACTTACTGCAGTGCACTGAAAAGCTAACTGCTACACAGCACTGCGATTGTGTTAGCAGCCTGCAAAGTGCTAGAAAACAGTACTTTCCCACTCTCCTGCCTTTCCCTTCACATTATTACTTGAACGGAAGGCATCTTAGACAACTTTCTTTTTCTTGTGTAAAAAAACTCTGCAGCCCTCTCTGCAACATCTACAACACGATGGAAGTTGTTTAGTGAGCAGGAAGGTTTTCTCCTTGCGAGACATAGTGAAAAAGCTATTTGCTTTGATGTAGGTGACAAGAAACACTTACTGCAGTGCACTGAAAAGCTAATTGCTACACAGAACTGGGATTGTGTTAGCAGCTTGCAAAGTGCTAGAAAACAGTACTTTCCCACTCTCTTGCCTTTCCCTTCACATTAATACTTGAAAGGAAGGCGTCTTAGACAACTTTGTTTTTCTTGCTGCAAAACACACTGCAGCCCTCTGTGCAACTTCTAGAACACGATAGGAAATGTTTAGTGAGCAGGAAGGTTTTCTCCTTGCGAGACATAGTGAAAAAGCTTTTTGCTTAGATATAGGTGACAAGAAACACTTACTGCAGTGCACTGAACAACTAATTGCTACACAGAACTGGGATTGTGTTAGCAGCTTGCAAAGTGCTAGAAAACAGTACTTTCCCACTCTCTTGCCTTTCCCTTCACATTAATACTTGAAAGGAAGGCATCTTAGACAACTTTCTTTTTCTTGCTGCAAAACACACTGCAGCCCTCTGTGCAACTTCTAGAACACGATAGGAAATGTTTAGTGAGCAGGAAGGTTTTCTCCTTGCGAGACATAGTGAAAAAGCTATTTGCTTTGATGTAGGTGACAAGAAACACTTACTGCAGTGCACTGAAAAGCTAATTGCTACACAGAACTGGGATTGTGTTAGCAGCTTGCAAAGTGCTAGAAAACAGTACTTTCCCACTCTCTTGCCTTTCCCTTCACATTAATACTTGAAAGGAAGGCGTCTTAGACAACTTTGTTTTTCTTGCTGTAAAACACACTGCAGCCCTCTGTGCAACTTCTAGAACACGATAGAAAATGTTTAGTGAGCAGGAAGGTTTTCTCCTTGCGAGACATAGTGAAAAAGCTTTTTGCTTAGATATAGGTGACAAGAAACACTTACTGCAGTGCACTGAGCAGCTAACTGCTACACAGCACTAGGATTGTGTTAGCAGCTTGCAAAGTGCTAGAAAACAGTACTTTCCCACTCTCTTGCCTTTCCCTTCACATTAATACTTGAAAGCAAGGCGTCTTAGACAACTTTCTTTTACATTTTGCAAAACACACTGCAGCCCTCTGTGCAACTTCTACAACACGATGGAAGTTGTTTAGTGAGAAGCAACGTTTTCCCCTTGCGAGACAAAGTGAAAAAGCTATTTGCTCAGATGTAGGTATCAAGAAACACTTACTGCTGTGCACTGACAAGCTAATTGCTACACAGCACTGCGATTGTGTTAGCAGCTTGCAAAGTGATAGAAAACAGTACTTTCCCACTCTCTTGCCTTTCCCTTCACATTAATACTTGAAAGGAAGGCGTCTTAGACAACTTTCTTTTTCTTGTTACAGAACACACTGTAGCCCTCTGTGAAACTTCTAGAACACGATAAGAGATGTTTAGTGAGCAAGAAGGTTTTCTCCTTGCGAGACATAGTGAAAAAGCTATTTGCTTAGTTGTAGGTGACAAGAAACACTTACTGCAGTGCACTGAAAAGCTAACTGCTACACAGCACTGCGATTGTGTTAGCAGCCTGCAAAGTGCTAGAAAACAGTACTTTCCAACTCTCTTGCCTTTCCCTTCACATTAATACTTGAAAGGAAGGCATCTTAGACAACTTTCTTTTTCTTGTTACAGAACACACTGCAGCCCTCAGTGCAACTTCTAGAACACGATAGGAGATGTTTAGTGAGCAAGAAGGTTTTCTCCTTGCGAGACATAGTGAAAAAGCTATTTGCTTAGATGTAGGTGAGAAGAAACACTTACTGCAGTGCACTGAAAAACTAACTGCTACACAGCTCTGCGATTGTGTTAGCAGCCTGCAAAGTGCTAGAAAACAGTACTTTCCCACTCTCTTGCCTTTCCCTTCACATTAATACTTGAAAGGAAGGCGTCTTAGACAACTTTCTTTTTCTTGCTGCAAAACAGTCTGCAGCCCTCTGTGCAACCTGTACAGCACGATGGAAGTTGTTTAATGAGCAGGAACATTTTCTCCTAGTGAGAGATAGTGAAAAAGCTTTTTGCTTAGATGTAGGTTACCACAGGCACTTACTGCAGTGCACTTCAAAGCTAATAGATGCACAACACTGGGATTGTGTGCCCAGCTTGCAAAGTGATAGAAAACAGTACCTTTCCACTCTTCCTGCCTTTTCCATGCACATTACTATTCGAATGGAAAGAATTTTAGACAACTTTCTTTGGCTTCTTGCAAAACACTCTGCACACCTGCCTGCAATCTCTAGAAGTCGATGGGAGATATTTTCTGAACTGGCTCAGTTTCTCTTTGCAAGACATGGGGAAAAAGCAATTTGCTTAGATATAGGTGAAAAGAGGCACCTACTACAGTGCACTGCAAGCTAATTGCTGCACAACACGCAGATTGTGTAAGCAGGTTGCAAACTGATAGAAAACAGTACCTCTCCCTTCTCCTGCCTTTTCTATTCACATTTCTATTTGAATGCAAGGCGTTTTAGACAACTTTCTTTTGCTTCTTGCAAAACACTCTGCACACCTGCCTGCAATCTCTAGAACTCGATGGGAGATGTTTTCTGAACTGGCTCAGTTTCTCCTTGCGAGACATGGGGAAAAAGCAATTTGCTTAGATGCAGGTGAAAAGAGGCACCTACTACAGTGCACTGAAAAACTAATTGCTGCACAACTCTGGGATTGTGTAAGCAGCTTACAAACAGATAGAAAACAGCACCTTTCCACTCTCCTGCCTTTTCCATTCGCATTACTATTCGAATGGCAGCAGTTTTGGACAACTTTCTTTTGCTTCTTGCAAAACACTCTGCACACCTCCGTGCAACTTCTAGAAAAAATGAGAGTTGTTTTCTGAACTGGTACAGTTTCTCCTGAAGAGATATAATGCAAACGCTACTGGCTTAGATGTAGTAACAATAGGCAATTATTACAGTGCACTGCAAAGTCAATCGTAGTATAACACTGGGATTGTGTGTCCAGCTTGCAAACTGGTAGAAAACAGTACCTATCCGCTCTCCTGCATTTTCCCTTTCCAGGAACATTCGAATTGATGGCTTTTTTGGACAAGTTACTTTTTCTTGTTGCAAAACCCTCTGCAGACCTGCCTGCAACCTCTAGAGCACGATGGGAGGTTTTTTGTGAACAGACACAGTTTCTCCTGGCGAGACATAATGAAAAAGCTTTTTGCTAAGGTGTAGCCGGCAGGAGACGCTAAAGACCAGGAGACGGAGCACTGTGCCTTTAAGCGCCGCTTCCGGGTGTCTGTCGGCCGTAGCTGTTCTCCGGAGCACGCCGCGATCTGCGTAACGACACAGGATTCTTCGCGCCAAGAAGCGTCTTCTCCTTCTCCGGAAAACAGAGACTGCGGCAGCTTCTGAACGGCGAACTACGAAGCGGCACAAAACTGGGATTGGGTAAGCAGCTTTCAAAGTGATAAAAAACAGTACTTTCCCACTCTCTTGCCTTTCCCTTCACAATAATACTTGAAAGGAAGGCGTCTTAGACAAGTTTCTTTTTCTTCTTACAGAACACACTGCAGCCCTCTGTGCAACTTCTAGAACACGATAGGAGATGTTTAGTGAGCAAGAAGCTTTTCTCCTTGCTAGACAGAGGCATAAAGCTATTTGCTTAGATGTAGGTGACAAGAAACACTTACTGCAGTGCACTGAAAATGTAACTGCTACACAGCACTGCGATTGTGTTACCAGCCTGCAAAGTGCTAGAAAACAGTACTTTCCCACTCTCTTGCCTTTCCCTTCACATTAATACTTGAAAGGAAGGCATCTTAGACAACTTTCTTTTTCTTCCTGCAAAACACACTGCAGCCCTCTGTGCAACTTCTAGAACACGATAGGAAATGTTTAGTGAGCAGGAAGGTTTTCTCCTTGCGAGACATAGTGAAAAAGCTATTTCCTTAGATGTAGGTGACAAGAAACACTTACTGCAGTGCACTGAAAAGCTAACTGCTACACAGCACTGCGATTGTGTTAGCAGCCTGCAAAGTGCTAGAAAACAGTACTTTCCCACTCTCTTGCCTTTCCCTTCACATTAATACTTGAAAGGAAGGCATCTTAGACAACTTTCTTTTTCTTGTGTCAAAAAACTCGGCAGCCCTCTCTGCAACATCTACAACACGATGGAAGTTGTTTAGTGAGCAGGAAGGTTTTCTCCTTGCGAGACATAGTGAAAAAGCTTTTTGCTTAGATGTAGGTGACAAGAAACACTTACTGCAGTGCACTGAACAGCTAACTGCTACACAGCACTAGGACTGTGTTAGCAGCGTGCAAAGTGCTAAGAAACAGTACTTTCCCACTCTCTTGCCTTTCCCTTCACATTAATACTTGAAAGGAAGGCATCTTAGACAACTTTCTTTTTCTTGCTGCAAAACACACTGCAGCCCTCTGTGCAACTTCTACAACACGATAGGAGATGTTTAGTGAGCAAGAAGGTTTTCTCCTTGCGAGACATAGTGAAAAAGCTATTTGCTTAGATGTAGGTGAGAAGAAACACTTACTGCAGTGCAATGAAAAACTAACTGCTACACAGCTCTACGATTGTGTTAGCAGCGTGCAAAGTGCTAGAAAACAGTACTTTCCCACTCTCTTGCCTTTCCCTTCACATTAATACTTGAAAGGAAGGCATCTAAGACAACTTTGTTTTTCTTGCTGCAAAACACACTGCAGCCCTCTGTGCAACTTCTAGAACACGATAGGAAATGTTTAGTGAGCAGGAAGGTTTTCTCCTTGCGAGACATAGTGAAAAAGCTTTTTGCTTAGATGTAGGTGACAAGAAACACTTACTGCAGTGCACTGAGCAGCTAACTGCTACACAGCACTAGGATTGTGTTAGCAGCTTGCAAAGTGCTAGAAAACAGTACTTTCCCACTCTCTTGCCTTTCCCTTCACATTAATACTTGAAAGCAAGGCGTCTTAGACAACTTTCTTTTACATTTTGCAAAACACACTGCAGCCCTCTGTGCAACTTCTACAACACGATGGAAGTTGTTTAGTGAGAAGCAACGTTTTCCCCTTGCGAGACAAAGTGAAAAAGCTATTTGCTCAGATGTAGGTATCAAGAAACACTTACTGCAGTGCACTGACAAGCTAATTGCTACACAGCACTGCGATTGTGTTAGCAGCTTGCAAAGTGATAGAAAACAGTACTTTCCCACTCTCTTGCCTTTCCCTTCACATTAATACTTGAAAGGAAGGCGTCTTAGACAACTTTCTTTTTCTTGTTACAGAACACACTGTAGCCCTCTGTGAAACTTCTAGAACACGATAAGAGATGTTTAGTGAGCAAGAAGGTTTTCTCCTTGCGAGACATAGTGAAAAAGCTATTTGCTTAGTTGTAGGTGACAAGAAACACTTACTGCAGTGCACTGAAAAGCTAACTGCTACACAGCACTGCGATTGTGTTAGCAGCCTGCAAAGTGCTAGAAAACAGTACTTTCCAACTCTCTTGCCTTTCCCTTCACATTAATACTTGAAAGGAAGGCATCTTAGACAACTTTCTTTTTCTTGTTACAGAACACACTGCAGCCCTCAGTGCAACTTCTAGAACACGATAGGAGATGTTTAGTGAGCAAGAAGGTTTTCTCCTTGCGAGACATAGTGAAAAAGCTATTTGCTTAGATGTAGGTGAGAAGAAACACTTACTGCAGTGCACTGAAAAACTAACTGCTACACAGCTCTGCGATTGTGTTAGCAGCCTGCAAAGTGCTAGAAAACAGTACTTTCCCACTCTCTTGCCTTTCCCTTCACATTAATACTTGAAAGGAAGGCGTCTTAGACAACTTTGTTTTTCTTGCTGCAAAACACACTGCAGCCCTCTGTGCAACTTCTAGAACACGATAGGAAATGTTTAGTGAGCAGGAAGGTTTTCTCCTTGCGAGACATAGTGAAAAAGCTATTTGCTTAGATGTAGGTGAGAAGAAACACTTACTGCAGTGCACTGAAAAACTAACTGCTACACAGCTCTGCGATTGTGTTAGCAGCCTGCAAAGTGCTAGAAAACAGTACTTTCCCACTCTCTTGCCTTTCCCTTCACATTAATACTTGAAAGGAAGGCGTCTTAGACAACTTTCTTTTTCTTGCTGCAAAACAGTCTGCAGCCCTCTGTGCAACCTGTACAGCACGATGGAAGTTGCTTAATGAGCAGGAACATTTTCTCCTAGTGAGAGATAGTGAAAAAGCTTTTTGCTTAGATGTAGGTTACCACAGGCAGTTACTGCAGTGCACTTCAAAGCTAATAGATGCACAACACTGGGATTGTGTGCCCAGCTTGCAAAGTGATAGAAAACAGTACCTTTCCACTCTTCCTGCCTTTTCCATGCACATTACTATTCGAATGGAAAGAATTTTAGACAACTTTCTTTGGCTTCTTGCAAAACACTCTGCACACCTGCCTGCAATCTCTAGAAGTCGATGGGAGATATTTTCTGAACTGGCTCAGTTTCTCTTTGCAAGACATGGGGAAAAAGCAATTTGCTTAGATATAGGTGAAAAGAGGCACCTACTACAGTGCACTGCAAGCTAATTGCTGCACAACACGCAGATTGTGTAAGCAGGTTGCAAACTGATAGAAAACAGTACCTCTCCCTTCTCCTGCCTTTTCTATTCACATTTCTATTTGAATGCAAGGCGTTTTAGACAACTTTCTTTTGCTTCTTGCAAAACACTCTGCACACCTGCCTGCAATCTCTAGAACTCGATGGGAGATGTTTTCTGAACTGGCTCAGTTTCTCCTTGCGAGACATGGGGAAAAAGCAATTTGCTTAGATGCAGGTGAAAAGAGGCACCTACTACAGTGCACTGAAAAACTAATTGCTGCACAACTCTGGGATTGTGTAAGCAGCTTACAAACAGATAGAAAACAGCACCTTTCCACTCTCCTGCCTTTTCCATTCGCATTACTATTCGAATGGCAGCAGTTTTGGACAACTTTCTTTTGCTTCTTGCAAAACACTCTGCACACCTCCGTGCAACTTCTAGAAAAAATGAGAGTTGTTTTCTGAACTGGTACAGTTTCTCCTGAAGAGATATAATGCAAACGCTACTGGCTTAGATGTAGTAACAATAGGCAATTATTACAGTGCACTGCAAAGTCAATCGTAGTATAACACTGGGATTGTGTGTCCAGCTTGCAAACTGGTAGAAAACAGTACCTATCCGCTCTCCTGCATTTTCCCTTTCCAGGAACATTCGAATTGATGGCTTTTTTGGACAAGTTACTTTTTCTTGTTGCAAAACCCTCTGCAGACCTGCCTGCAACCTCTAGAGCACGATGGGAGGTTTTTTGTGAACAGACACAGTTTCTCCTGGCGAGACATAATGAAAAAGCTTTTTGCTAAGGTGTAGCCGGCAGGAGACGCTAAAGACCAGGAGACGGAGCACTGTGCCTTTAAGCGCCGCTTCCGGGTGTCTGTCGGCCGTAGCTGTTCTCCGGAGCACGCCGCGATCTGCGTAACGACACCAGATTCTTCGCGCCAAGAAGCGTCTTCTCCTTCTCCGGAAAACAGAGACTGCGGCAGCTTCTGAACGGCGAACTACGAAGCGGCACAAAACTGGGATTGGGTAAGCAGCTTTCAAAGTGATAAAAAACAGTACTTTCCCACTCTCTTGCCTTTCCCTTCACAATAATACTTGAAAGGAAGGCGTCTTAGACAAGTTTCTTTTTCTTCTTACAGAACACACTGCAGCCCTCTGTGCAACTTCTAGAACACGATAGGAGATGTTTAGTGAGCAAGAAGGTTTTCTCCTTGCTAGACAGAGGCATAAAGCTATTTGCTTAGATGTAGGTGACAAGAAACACTTACTGCAGTGCACTGAAAATGTAACTGCTACACAGCACTGCGATTGTGTTACCAGCCTGCAAAGTGCTAGAAAACAGTACTTTCCCACTCTCTTGCCTTTCCCTTCACATTAATACTTGAAAGGAAGGCATCTTAGACAACTTTCTTTTTTTTGTGTCAAAAAACTCGGCAGCCCTCTCTGCAACATCTACAACACGATGGAAGTTGTTTAGTGAGCAGGAAGGTTTTCTCCTTGCGAGACATAGTGAAAAAGCTTTTTGCTTAGATGTAGGTGACAAGAAACACTTACTGCAGTGCACTGAACAGCTAACTGGTACACAGCACTAGGACTGTGTTAGCAGCGTGCAAAGTGCTAAGAAACAGTACTTTCCCACTCTCTTGCCTTTCCCTTCACATTAATACTTGAAAGGAAGGCATCTTAGACAACTTTCTTTTTCTTGCTGCAAAACACACTGCAGCCCTCTGTGCAACTTCTAGAATACGATAGGAAATGTTTAGTGAGCAGGAAGGTTTTCTCCTTGCGAGACATAGTGAAAAAGCTTTTTGCTTAGATGTAGGTGACAAGAAACACTTACTGCAGTGCACTGAGCAGCTAACTGCTACACAGCACTAGGATTGTGTTAGCAGCTTGCAAAGTGCTAGAAAAGAGTATTTTCCCACTCTCTTGCCTTTCCCTTCACATTAATACTTGAAAGCAAGGCGTCTTAGACAACTTTCTTTTACATTTTGCAAAACACACTGCAGCCCTCTGTGCAACTTCTACAACACGATGGAAGTTGTTTAGTGAGAAGCAACGTTTTCCCCTTGCGAGACAAAGTGAAAAAGCTATTTGCTCAGATGTAGGTATCAAGAAACACTTACTGCAGTGCACTGACAAGCTAATTGCTACACAGCGCTGCGATTGTGTTAGCAGCTTGCAAAGTTGTAGAAAACAGTACTTTCCCACTCTCTTGCCTTTCCCTTCACATTAATACTTGAAAGGAAGGCGTCTTAGACAACTTTCTTTTTCTTGTTACAGAACACACTGCAGCCTTCTGTGCAAGTTCTAGAACACGATAGGAGATGTTTAGTGAGCAAGAAGGTTTTCTCCTTGCTAGACAGAGGGATAAAGGTATTTGCTTAGATGTAGGTGACAAGAAACACTTACTGCAGTGCACTGAAAAGCTAACTGCTACACAGCACTGCGATTGTGTTAGCAGCCTGCAAAGTGCTAGAAAACAGTACTTTCCCACTCTCCTGCCTTTCCCTTCACATTATTACTTGAACGGAAGGCATCTTAGACAACTTTCTTTTTCTTGTGTAAAAAAACTCTGCAGCCCTCTCTGCAACATCTACAACACGATGGAAGTTGTTTAGTGAGCAGGAAGGTTTTCTCCTTGCGAGACATAGTGAAAAAGCTATTTGCTTTGATGTAGGTGACAAGAAACACTTACTGCAGTGCACTGAAAAGCTAATTGCTACACAGAACTGGGATTGTGTTAGCAGCTTGCAAAGTGCTAGAAAACAGTACTTTCCCACTCTCTTGCCTTTCCCTTCACATTGATACTTGAAAGGAAGGCGTCTTAGACAACTTTGTTTTTCTTGCTGCAAAACACACTGCAGCCCTCTGTGCAACTTCTAGAACACGATAGGAAATGTTTAGTGAGCAGGAAGGTTTTCTCCTTGCGAGACATAGTGAAAAAGCTTTTTGCTTAGATATAGGTGACAAGAAACACTTACTGCAGTGCACTGAACAACTAATTGCTACACAGAACTGGGATTGTGTTAGCAGCTTGCAAAGTGCTAGAAAACAGTACTTTCCCACTCTCTTGCCTTTCCCTTCACATTAATACTTGAAAGGAAGGCATCTTAGACAACTTTCTTTTTCTTCCTGCAAAACACACTGCAGCCCTCTGTGCAACTTCTAGAACACGATAGGAAATGTTTAGTGAGCAGGAAGGTTTTCTCCTTGCGAGACATAGTGAAAAAGCTATTTGCTTTGATGTAGGTGACAAGAAACACTTACTGCAGTGCACTGAAAAGCTAATTGCTACACAGAACTGGGATTGTGTTAGCAGCTTGCAAAGTGCTAGAAAACAGTACTTTCCCACTCTCTTGCCTTTCCCTTCACATTAATACTTGAAAGGAAGGCATCTTAGACAACTTTGTTTTTCTTGCTGTAAAACACACTGCAGCCCTCTGTGCAACTTCTAGAACACGATAGAAAATGTTTAGTGAGCAGGAAGGTTTTCTCCTTGCGAGACATAGTGAAAAAGCTTTTTGCTTAGATATAGGTGACAAGAAACACTTACTGCAGTGCACTGAGCAGCTAACTGCTACACAGCACTAGGATTGTGTTAGCAGCTTGCAAAGTGCTAGAAAACAGTACTTTCCCACTCTCTTGCCTTTCCCTTCACATTAATACTTGAAAGCAAGGCGTCTTAGACAACTTTCTTTTACATTTTGCAAAACACACTGCAGCCCTCTGTGCAACTTCTACAACACGATGGAAGTTGTTTAGTGAGAAGCAACGTTTTCCCCTTGCGAGACAAAGTGAAAAAGCTATTTGCTCAGATGTAGGTATCAAGAAACACTTACTGCTGTGCACTGACAAGCTAATTGCTACACAGCACTGCGATTGTGTTAGCAGCTTGCAAAGTGATAGAAAAGAGTACTTTCCCACTCTCTTGCCTTTCCCTTCACATTAATACTTGAAAGGAAGGCGTCTTAGACAACTTTCTTTTTCTTGTTACAGAACACACTGCAGCCCTCAGTGCAACTTCTAGAACACGATAGGAGATGTTTAGTGAGCAAGAAGGTTTTCTCCTTGCGAGACATAGTGAAAAAGCTATTTGCTTAGATGTAGGTGAGAAGAAACACTTACTGCAGTGCACTGAAAAACTAACTGCTACACAGCTCTGCGATTGTGTTAGCAGCCTGCAAAGTGCTAGAAAACAGTACTTTCCCACTCTCTTGCCTTTCCCTTCACATTAATACTTGAAAGGAAGGCGTCTTAGACAACTTTCTTTTTCTTGCTGCAAAACAGTCTGCAGCCCTCTGTGCAACCTGTACAGCACGATGGAAGTTGTTTAATGAGCAGGAACATTTTCTCCTAGTGAGAGATAGTGAAAAAGCTTTTTGCTTAGATGTAGGTTACCACAGGCAGTTACTGCAGTGCACTTCAAAGCTAATAGATGCACAACACTGGGATTGTGTGCCCAGCTTGCAAAGTGATAGAAAACAGTACCTTTCCACTCTTCCTGCCTTTTCCATGCACATTACTATTCGAATGGAAAGAATTTTAGACAACTTTCTTTGGCTTCTTGCAAAACACTCTGCACACCTGCCTGCAATCTCTAGAAGTCGATGGGAGATATTTTCTGAACTGGCTCAGTTTCTCTTTGCAAGACATGGGGAAAAAGCAATTTGCTTAGATATAGGTGAAAAGAGGCACCTACTACAGTGCACTGCAAGCTAATTGCTGCACAACACGCAGATTGTGTAAGCAGGTTGCAAACTGATAGAAAACAGTACCTCTCCCTTCTCCTGCCTTTTCTATTCACATTTCTATTTGAATGCAAGGCGTTTTAGACAACTTTCTTTTGCTTCTTGCAAAACACTCTGCACACCTGCCTGCAATCTCTAGAACTCGATGGGAGATGTTTTCTGAACTGGCTCAGTTTCTCCTTGCGAGACATGGGGAAAAAGCAATTTGCTTAGATGCAGGTGAAAAGAGGCACCTACTACAGTGCACTGAAAAACTAATTGCTGCACAACTCTGGGATTGTGTAAGCAGCTTACAAACAGATAGAAAACAGCACCTTTCCACTCTCCTGCCTTTTCCATTGGCATTACTATTCGAATGGCAGCAGTTTTGGACAACTTTCTTTTGCTTCTTGCAAAACACTCTGCACACCTCCGTGCAACTTCTAGAAAAAATGAGAGTTGTTTTCTGAACTGGTACAGTTTCTCCTGAAGAGATATAATGCAAACGCTACTGGCTTAGATGTAGTAACAATAGGCAATTATTACAGTGCACTGCAAAGTCAATCGTAGTATAACACTGGGATTGTGTGTCCAGCTTGCAAACTGGTAGAAAACAGTACCTATCCGCTCTCCTGCATTTTCCCTTTCCAGGAACATTCGAATTGATGGCTTTTTTGGACAAGTTACTTTTTCTTGTTGCAAAACCCTCTGCAGACCTGCCTGCAACCTCTAGAGCACGATGGGAGGTTTTTTGTGAACAGACACAGTTTCTCCTGGCGAGACATAATGAAAAAGCTTTTTGCTAAGGTGTAGCCGGCAGGAGACGCTAAAGACCAGGAGACGGAGCACTGTGCCTTTAAGCGCCGCTTCCGGGTGTCTGTCGGCCGTAGCTGTTCTCCGGAGCACGCCGCGATCTGCGTAACGACACAGGATTCTTCGCGCCAAGAAGCGTCTTCTCCTTCTCCGGGAAACAGAGACTGCGGCAGCTTCTGAACGGCGAACTACGAAGCGGCACAAAACTGGGATTGGGTAAGCAGCTTTCAAAGTGATAAAAAACAGTACTTTCCCACTCTCTTGCCTTTCCCTTCACAATAATACTTGAAAGGAAGGCGTCTTAGACAAGTTTCTTTTTCTTCTTACAGAACACACTGCAGCCCTCTGTGCAACTTCTAGAACACGATAGGAGATGTTTAGTGAGCAAGAAGCTTTTCTCCTTGCTAGACAGAGGCATAAAGCTATTTGCTTAGATGTAGGTGACAAGAAACACTTACTGCAGTGCACTGAAAATGTAACTGCTACACAGCACTGCGATTGTGTTACCAGCCTGCAAAGTGCTAGAAAACAGTACTTTCCCACTCTCTTGCCTTTCCCTTCACATTAATACTTGAAAGGAAGGCATCTTAGACAACTTTCTTTTTCTTCCTGCAAAACACACTGCAGCCCTCTGTGCAACTTCTAGAACACGATAGGAAATGTTTAGTGAGCAGGAAGGTTTTCTCCTTGCGAGACATAGTGAAAAAGCTATTTGCTTAGATGTAGGTGACAAGAAACACTTACTGCAGTGCACTGAAAAGCTAACTGCTACACAGCACTGCGATTGTGTTAGCAGCCTGCAAAGTGCTAGAAAACAGTACTTTCCCACTCTCTTGCCTTTCCCTTCACATTAATACTTGAAAGGAAGGCATCTTAGACAACTTTCTTTTTCTTGTGTCAAAAAACTCGGCAGCCCTCTCTGCAACATCTACAACACGATGGAAGTTGTTTAGTGAGCAGGAAGGTTTTCTCCTTGCGAGACATAGTGAAAAAGCTTTTTGCTTAGATGTAGGTGACAAGAAACACTTACTGCAGTGCACTGAACAGCTAACTGCTACACAGCACTAGGACTGTGTTAGCAGCGTGCAAAGTGCTAAGAAACAGTACTTTTCCACTCTCTTGCCTTTCCCTTCACATTAATACTTGAAAGGAAGGCATCTAAGACAACTTTGTTTTTCTTGCTGCAAAACACACTGCAGCCCTCTGTGCAACTTCTAGAACACGATAGGAAATGTTTAGTGAGCAGGAAGGTTTTCTCCTTGCGAGACATAGTGAAAAAGCTTTTTGCTTAGATGTAGGTGACAAGAAACACTTACTGCAGTGCACTGAGCAGCTAACTGCTACACAGCACTAGGATTGTGTTAGCAGCTTGCAAAGTGCTAGAAAACAGTAGTTTCCCACTCTCTTGCCTTTCCCTTCACATTAATACTTGAAAGCAAGGCGTCTTAGACAACTTTCTTTTACATTTTGCAAAACACACTGCAGCCCTCTGTGCAACTTCTACAACACGATGGAAGTTGTTTAGTGAGAAGCAACGTTTTCCCCTTGCGAGACAAAGTTAAAAAGCTATTTGCTCAGATGTAGGTATCAAGAAACACTTACTGCAGTGCACTGACAAGCTAATTGCTACACAGCGCTGCGATTGTGTTAGCAGCTTGCAAAGTTGTAGAAAACAGTACTTTCCCACTCTCTTGCCTTTCCCTTCACATTAATACTTGAAAGGAAGGCGTCTTAGACAACTTTCTTTTTCTTGTTACAGAACACACTGCAGCCCTCTGTGCAAGTTCTAGAACACGATAGGAGATGTTTAGTGAGCAAGAAGGTTTTCTCCTTGCTAGACAGAGGGATAAAGCTATTTGCTTAGATGTAGGTGACAAGAAACACTTACTGCAGTGCACTGAAAAGCTAACTGCTACACAGCACTGCGATTGTGTTAGCAGCCTGCAAAGTGCTAGAAAACAGTACTTTCCCACTCTCCTGCCTTTCCCTTCACATTATTACTTGAACGGAAGGCATCTTAGACAACTTTCTTTTTCTTGTGTAAAAAAACTCTGCAGCCCTCTCTGCAACATCTACAACACGATGGAAGTTGTTTAGTGAGCAGGAAGGTTTTCTCCTTGCGAGACATAGTGAAAAAGCTATTTGCTTTGATGTAGGTGACAAGAAACACTTACTGCAGTGCACTGAAAAGCTAATTGCTACACAGAACTGGGATTGTGTTAGCAGCTTGCAAAGTGCTAGAAAACAGTACTTTCCCACTCTCTTGCCTTTCCCTTCACATTAATACTTGAAAGGAAGGCGTCTTAGACAACTTTGTTTTTCTTGCTGCAAAACACACTGCAGCCCTCTGTGCAACTTCTAGAACACGATAGGAAATGTTTAGTGAGCAGGAAGGTTTTCTCCTTGCGAGACATAGTGAAAAAGCTTTTTGCTTAGATATAGGTGACAAGAAACACTTACTGCAGTGCACTGAACAACTAATTGCTACACAGAACTGGGATTGTGTTAGCAGCTTGCAAAGTGCTAGAAAACAGTACTTTCCCACTCTCTTGCCTTTCCCTTCACATTAATACTTGAAAGGAAGGCATCTTAGACAACTTTCTTTTTCTTCCTGCAAAACACACTGCAGCCCTCTGTGCAACTTCTAGAACACGATAGGAAATGTTTAGTGAGCAGGAAGGTTTTCTCCTTGCGAGACATAGTGAAAAAGCTATTTGCTTTGATGTAGGTGACAAGAAACACTTACTGCAGTGCACTGAAAAGCTAATTGCTACACAGAACTGGGATTGTGTTAGCAGCTTGCAAAGTGCTAGAAAACAGTACTTTCCCACTCTCTTGCCTTTCCCTTCACATTAATACTTGAAAGTAAGGCATCTTAGACAACTTTCTTTTTCTTCCTGCAAAACACACTGCAGCCCTCGGTGCAACTTCTAGAACACGATAGGAAATGTTTAGTGAGCAGGAAGGTTTTCTCCTTGCGAGACATAGTGAAAAAGCTTTTTGCTTAGATGTAGGTGACAAGAAACACTTACTGCAGTGCACTGAGCAGCTAACTGCTACACAGCACTAGGATTGTGTTAGCAGCTTGCAAAGTGCTAGAAAACAGTACTTTCCCACTCTCTTGCCTTTCCCTTCACATTAATACTTGAAAGGAAGGCGTCTTAGACAACTTTCTTTTACATTTTGCAAAACACACTGCAGCCCTCTGTGCAACTTCTACAACACGATGGAAGTTGTTTAGTGAGAAGCAACGTTTTCCCCTTGCGAGACAAAGTGAAAAAGCTATTTGCTCAGATGTAGGTATCAAGAAACACTTACTGCAGTGCACTGACAAGCTAATTGCTACACAGCACTGCGATTGTGTTAGCAGCTTGCAAAGTGCTAGAAAACAGTACTTTCCCACTCTCTTGCCTTTCCCTTCACATTAATACTTGAAAGGAAGGCGTCTTAGACAACTTTCTTTTTCTTGTTACAGAACACACTGTAGCCCTCTGTGAAACTTCTAGAACACGATAAGAGATGTTTAGTGAGCAAGAAGGTTTTCTCCTTGCGAGACATAGTGAAAAAGCTATTTGCTTAGATGTAGGTGAGAAGAAACACTTACTGCAATGCACTGAAAAACTAACTGCTACACAGCTCTACGATTGTGTTAGCAGCCTGCAAAGTGCTAGAAAACAGTACTTTCCCACTCTCTTGCCTTTCCCTTCACATTAATACTTGAAAGGAAGGCATCTAAGACTACTTTGTTTTTCTTGCTGCAAAACACACTGCAGCCCTCTGTGCAACTTCTAGAACACGATAGGAAATGTTTAGTGAGCAGGAAGGTTTTCTCCTTGCGAGACATAGTGAAAAAGCTATTTGCTTAGATGTAGGTGAGAAGAAACACTTACTGCAGTGCACTGAAAAACTAACTGCTACACAGCTCTGCGATTGTGTTAGCAGCCTGCAAAGTGCTAGAAAACAGTACTTTCCCACTCTCTTGCCTTTCCCTTCACATTAATACTTGAAAGGAAGGCGTCTTAGACAACTTTCTTTTTCTTGCTGCAAAACAGTCTGCAGCCCTCTGTGCAACCTGTACAGCACGATGGAAGTTGTTTAATGAGCAGGAACATTTTCTCCTAGTGAGAGATAGTGAAAAAGCTTTTTGCTTAGATGTAGGTTACCACAGGCAGTTACTGCAGTGCACTTCAAAGCTAATAGATGCACAACACTGGGATTGTGTGCCCAGCTTGCAAAGTGATAGAAAACAGTACCTTTCCACTCTTCCTGCCTTTTCCATGCACATTACTATTCGAATGGAAAGAATTTTAGACAACTTTCTTTGGCTTCTTGCAAAACACTCTGCACACCTGCCTGCAATCTCTAGAAGTCGATGGGAGATATTTTCTGAACTGGCTCAGTTTCTCTTTGCAAGACATGGGGAAAAAGCAATTTGCTTAGATATAGGTGAAAAGAGGCACCTACTACAGTGCACTGCAAGCTAATTGCTGCACAACACGCAGATTGTGTAAGCAGGTTGCAAACTGATAGAAAACAGTACCTCTCCCTTCTCCTGCCTTTTCTATTCACATTTCTATTTGAATGCAAGGCGTTTTAGACAACTTTCTTTTGCTTCTTGCAAAACACTCTGCACACCTGCCTGCAATCTCTAGAACTCGATGGGAGATGTTTTCTGAACTGGCTCAGTTTCTCCTTGCGAGACATGGGGAAAAAGCAATTTGCTTAGATGCAGGTGAAAAGAGGCACCTACTACAGTGCACTGAAAAACTAATTGCTGCACAACTCTGGGATTGTGTAAGCAGCTTACAAACAGATAGAAAACAGCACCTTTCCACTCTCCTGCCTTTTCCATTGGCATTACTATTCGAATGGCAGCAGTTTTGGACAACTTTCTTTTGCTTCTTGCAAAACACTCTGCACACCTCCGTGCAACTTCTAGAAAAAATGAGAGTTGTTTTCTGAACTGGTACAGTTTCTCCTGAAGAGATATAATGCAAACGCTACTGGCTTAGATGTAGTAACAATAGGCAATTATTACAGTGCACTGCAAAGTCAATCGTAGTATAACACTGGGATTGTGTGTCCAGCTTGCAAACTGGTAGAAAACAGTACCTATCCGCTCTCCTGCATTTTCCCTTTCCAGGAACATTCGAATTGATGGCTTTTTTGGACAAGTTACTTTTTCTTGTTGCAAAACCCTCTGCAGACCTGCCTGCAACCTCTAGAGCACGATGGGAGGTTTTTTGTGAACAGACACAGTTTCTCCTGGCGAGACATAATGAAAAAGCTTTTTGCTAAGGTGTAGCCGGCAGGAGACGCTAAAGACCAGGAGACGGAGCACTGTGCCTTTAAGCGCCGCTTCCGGGTGTCTGTCGGCCGTAGCTGTTCTCCGGAGCACGCCGCGATCTGCGTAACGACACAGGATTCTTCGCGCCAAGAAGCGTCTTCTCCTTCTCCGGGAAACAGAGACTGCGGCAGCTTCTGAACGGCGAACTACGAAGCGGCACAAAACTGGGATTGGGTAAGCAGCTTTCAAAGTGATAAAAAACAGTACTTTCCCACTCTCTTGCCTTTCCCTTCACAATAATACTTGAAAGGAAGGCGTCTTAGACAAGTTTCTTTTTCTTCTTACAGAACACACTGCAGCCCTCTGTGCAACTTCTAGAACACGATAGCAAATGTTTAGTGAGCAGGAAGGTTTTCTCCTTGCGAGACATAGTGAAAAAGCTATTTGCTTAGATGTAGGTGACAAGAAACACTTACTGCAGTGCACTGAAAATGTAACTGCTACACAGCACTGCGATTGTGTTAGCAGCCTGCAAAGTGCTAGAAAACAGTACTTTCCCACTCTCTTGCCTTTCCCTTCACATTAATACTTGAAAGGAAGGCATCTTAGACAACTTTCTTTTTCTTGTGTCAAAAAACTCGGCAGCCCTCTCTGCAACATCTACAACACGATGGAAGTTGCTTAGTGAGAAGCAATGTTTTCCCCTTGCGAGACAAAGTGAAAAAGCTATTTGCTCAGATGTAGGTATCAAGAAACACTTACTGCAGTGCACTGACCAGCTAACTGCTACACAGCACTAGGACTGTGTTAGCAGCGTGCAAAGTGCTAAGAAACAGTATTTTCCCACTCTCTTGCCTTTCCCTTCACATTAATACTTGAAAGGAAGGCGTCTTAGACAACTTTCTTTTTCTTGTTACAGAACACACTGTAGCCCTCTGTGAAACTTCTAGAACACGATAAGAGATGTTTAGTGAGCAAGAAGGTTTTCTCCTTGCGAGACATAGTGAAAAAGCTATTTGCTTAGTTGTAGGTGACAAGAAACACTTACTGCAGTGCACTGAAAAGCTAACTGCTACACAGCACTGCGATTGTGTTAGCAGCCTGCAAAGTGCTAGAAAACAGTACTTTCCAACTCTCTTGCCTTTCCCTTCACATTAATACTTGAATGGAAGGCATCTTAGACAACTTTCTTTTTCTTGTTACAGAGCACACTGCAGCCCTCTGTGCAACTTCTAGAACACGATAGGATATGTTTAGTGAGCAAGAAGGTTTTCTCCTTGCGAGACATAGTGAAAAAGCTATTTGCTTAGATGTAGGTGAGAAGAAACACTTACTGCAGTGCACTGAAAAACTAACTGCTACACAGCTCTGCGATTGTGTTAGCAGCCTGCAAAGTGCTAGAAAACAGTACTTTCCCACTCTCTTGCCTTTCCCTTCACATTAATACTTGAAAGGAAGGCGTCTTAGACAACTTTGTTTTTCTTGCTGCAAAACACACTGCAGCCCTCTGTGCAACTTCTAGAACACGATAGGAAATGTTTAGTGAGCAGGAAGGTTTTCTCCTTGCGAGACATAGTGAAAAAGCTTTTTGCTTAGATGTAGGTGACAAGAAACACTTACTGCAGTGCACTGAAAAACTAACTGCTACACAGCTCTGCGATTGTGTTAGCAGCCTGCAAAGTGCTAGAAAACAGTACTTTCCCACTCTCTTGCCTTTCCCTTCACATTAATACTTGAAAGGAAGGCGTCTTAGACAACTTTCTTTTTCTTGCTGCAAAACAGTCTGCAGCCCTCTGTGCAACCTGTACAGCACGATGGAAGTTGCTTAATGAGCAGGAACATTTTCTCCTAGTGAGAGATAGTGAAAAAGCTTTTTGCTTAGATGTAGGTTACCACAGGCAGTTACTGCAGTGCACTTCAAAGCTAATAGATGCACAACACTGGGATTGTGTGCCCAGCTTGCAAAGTGATAGAAAACAGTACCTTTCCACTCTTCCTGCCTTTTCCATGCACATTACTATTCGAATGGAAAGAATTTTAGACAACTTTCTTTGGCTTCTTGCAAAACACTCTGCACACCTGCCTGCAATCTCTAGAAGTCGATGGGAGATATTTTCTGAACTGGCTCAGTTTCTCTTTGCAAGACATGGGGAAAAAGCAATTTGCTTAGATATAGGTGAAAAGAGGCACCTACTACAGTGCACTGCAAGCTAATTGCTGCACAACACGCAGATTGTGTAAGCAGGTTGCAAACTGATAGAAAACAGTACCTCTCCCTTCTCCTGCCTTTTCTATTCACATTTCTATTTGAATGCAAGGCGTTTTAGACAACTTTCTTTTGCTTCTTGCAAAACACTCTGCACACCTGCCTGCAATCTCTAGAACTCGATGGGAGATGTTTTCTGAACTGGCTCAGTTTCTCCTTGCGAGACATGGGGAAAAAGCAATTTGCTTAGATGCAGGTGAAAAGAGGCACCTACTACAGTGCACTGAAAAACTAATTGCTGCACAACTCTGGGATTGTGTAAGCAGCTTACAAACAGATAGAAAACAGCACCTTTCCACTCTCCTGCCTTTTCCATTGGCATTACTATTCGAATGGCAGCAGTTTTGGACAACTTTCTTTTGCTTCTTGCAAAACACTCTGCACACCTCCGTGCAACTTCTAGAAAAAATGAGAGTTGTTTTCTGAACTGGTACAGTTTCTCCTGAAGAGATATAATGCAAACGCTATTGGCTTAGATGTAGTAACAATAGGCAATTATTACAGTGCACTGCAAAGTCAATCGTAGTATAACACTGGGATTGTGTGTCCAGCTTGCAAACTGGTAGAAAACAGTACCTATCCGCTCTCCTGCATTTTCCCTTTCCAGGAACATTCGAATTGATGGCTTTTTTGGACAAGTTACTTTTTCTTGTTGCAAAACCCTCTGCAGACCTGCCTGCAACCTCTAGAGCACGATGGGAGGTTTTTTGTGAACAGACACAGTTTCTCCTGGCGAGACATAATGAAAAAGCTTTTTGCTAAGGTGTAGCCGGCAGGAGACGCTAAAGACCAGGAGACGGAGCACTGTGCCTTTAAGCGCCGCTTCCGGGTGTCTGTCGGCCGTAGCTGTTCTCCGGAGCACGCCGCGATCTCCGTAACGACACCAGATTCTCCGCGCCAAGAAGCGTCTTCTCCTTCTCCGGAAAACAGAGACTGCGGCAGCTTCTGAACGGCGAACTACGAAGCGGCACAAAACTGGGATTGGGTAAGCAGCTTTCAAAGTGATAAAAAACAGTACTTTCCCACTCTCTTGCCTTTCCCTTCACAATAATACTTGAAAGGAAGGCGTCTTAGACAAGTTTCTTTTTCTTCTTACAGAACACACTGCAGCCCTCTGTGCAACTTCTAGAACACGATAGGAGATGTTTAGTGAGCAAGAAGGTTTTCTCCTTGCTAGACAGAGGCATAAAGCTATTTGCTTAGATGTAGGTGACAAGAAACACTTACTGCAGTGCACTGAAAATGTAACTGCTACACAGCACTGCGATTGTGTTACCAGCCTGCAAAGTGCTAGAAAACAGTACTTTCCCACTCTCTTGCCTTTCCCTTCACATTAATACTTGAAAGGAAGGCATCTTAGACAACTTTCTTTTTCTTCCTGCAAAACACACTGCAGCCCTCTGTGCAACTTCTAGAACACGATAGGAGATGTTTAGTGAGCAAGAAGGTTTTCTCCTTGCGAGACATAGTGAAAAAGCTATTTGCTTAGATGTAGGTGACAAGAAACACTTACTGCAGTGCACTGAAAAGCTAACTGCTACACAGCACTAGGATTGTGTTAGCAGCTTGCAAAGTGCTAGAAAACAGTACTTTCCCACTCTCTTGCCTTTCCCTTCACATTAATACTTGAAAGGAAGGCATCTTAGACAACTTTCTTTTTCTTGTTACAGAACACACTGCAGCCCTCTGTGCAACTTCTACAACACGATGGAAGTTGTTTAGTGAGCAGGAAGGTTTTCTCCTTGCGAGACATAGTGAAAAAGCTATTTGCTTAGATGTAGGTGACAAGAAACACTTACTGCAGTGCACTGAAAAGCTAATTGCTACACAGAACTGGGATTTCGTTAGCAGCTTGCAAAGTGCTAGAAAACAGTACTTTCCCACTCTCTTGCCTTTCCCTTCACATTAATACTTGAAAGGAAGGCATCTTAGACAACTTTCTTTTTCTTGCTGCAAAACACACTGCAGCCCTCTGTGCAACTTCTAGAACACGAAAGGAAATGTTTAGTGAGCAGGAAGGTTTTCTCCTTGCGAGACATAGTGAAAAAGCTATTTGCTTAGATGTAGGTGACAAGAAACACTTACTGCAGTGCAGTAACAAGTTAATTGGGACCCAGCACTGGGATTGTGTTAGCAGCTCTCAAAGTGATAGAAAACAGTACTTTCCCACTCTCTTGCCTTTCCCTTCACATTAATACTTGAAAGGAAGGCGTCTTAGACAACTTTCTTTTTCTTGTTACAGAACACACTGCAGCCCTCTGTGCAACTTCTAGAACACGATAGGAGATGTTTAGTGAGCAAGAAGGTTTTCTCCTTGCGAGACATAGTGAAAAAGCTATTTGCTTAGATGTAGGTGACAAGAAACACTTACTGCAGTGCACTGAAAAGCTAACTGCTACACAGCACTGCGATTGTGTTAGCAGCCTGCAAAGTGCTAGAAAACAGTACTTTCCCACTCTCCTGCCTTTCCCTTCACATTATTACTTGAAAGGAAGGCATCTTAGACAACTTTCTTTTTCTTGTGTCAAAAAACTCTGCAGCCCTCTCTGCAACATCTACAACACAATGGAAGTTGTTGGGTGAGCAGGAAGGTTTTCTCCTTGCGAGACATAGTGAAAAAGCTATTTGCTTTGATGTAGGTGACAAGAAACACTTACTGCAGTGCACTGAAAAGCTAATTGCTACACAGAACTGGGATTGTGTTAGCAGCTTGCAAAGTGCTAGAAAACAGTACTTTCCCACTCTCTTGCCTTTCCCTTCACATTAATACTTGAAAGGAAGGCGTCTTAGACAACTTTCTTTTTCTTGCTGCAAAACACACTGCAGCCCTCTGTGCAACTTCTAGAACACGATAGGAAATGTTTAGTGAGCAGGAAGGTTTTCTCCTTGCGAGACATAGTGAAAAAGCTTTTTGCTTAGATATAGGTGACAAGAAACACTTACTGCAGTGCACTGAACAACTAATTGCTACACAGAACTGGGATTGTGTTAGCAGCTTGCAAAGTGCTAGAAAACAGTACTTTCCCACTCTCTTGCCTTTCCCTTCACATTAATACTTGAAAGGAAGGCATCTTAGACAACTTTGTTTTTCTTGCTGCAAAACACACTGCAGCCCTCGGTGCAACTTCTAGAACACGATAGGAAATGTTTAGTGAGCAGGAAGGTTTTCTCCTTGCGAGACATAGTGAAAAAGCTTTTTGCTTAGATGTAGGTGACAAGAAACACTTACTGCAGTGCACTGAAAAACTAACTGCTACACAGCTCTGCGATTGTGTTAGCAGCCTGCAAAGTGCTAGAAAACAGTACTTTCCCACTCTCTTGCCTTTCCCTTCACATTAATACTTGAAAGGAAGGCGTCTTAGACAACTTTCTTTTTCTTGCTGCAAAACAGTCTGCAGCCCTCTGTGCAACCTGTACAGCACGATGGAAGTTGCTTAATGAGCAGGAACATTTTCTCCTAGTGAGAGATAGTGAAAAAGCTTTTTGCTTAGATGTAGGTTACCACAGGCAGTTACTGCAGTGCACTTCAAAGCTAATAGATGCACAACACTGGGATTGTGTGCCCAGCTTGCAAAGTGATAGAAAACAGTACCTTTCCACTCTTCCTGCCTTTTCCATGCACATTACTATTCGAATGGAAAGAATTTTAGACAACTTTCTTTGGCTTCTTGCAAAACACTCTGCACACCTGCCTGCAATCTCTAGAAGTCGATGGGAGATATTTTCTGAACTGGCTCAGTTTCTCTTTGCAAGACATGGGGAAAAAGCAATTTGCTTAGATATAGGTGAAAAGAGGCACCTACTACAGTGCACTGCAAGCTAATTGCTGCACAACACGCAGATTGTGTAAGCAGGTTGCAAACTGATAGAAAACAGTACCTCTCCCTTCTCCTGCCTTTTCTATTCACATTTCTATTTGAATGCAAGGCGTTTTAGACAACTTTCTTTTGCTTCTTGCAAAACACTCTGCACACCTGCCTGCAATCTCTAGAACTCGATGGGAGATGTTTTCTGAACTGGCTCAGTTTCTCCTTGCGAGACATGGGGAAAAAGCAATTTGCTTAGATGCAGGTGAAAAGAGGCACCTACTACAGTGCACTGAAAAACTAATTGCTGCACAACTCTGGGATTGTGTAAGCAGCTTACAAACAGATAGAAAACAGCACCTTTCCACTCTCCTGCCTTTTCCATTGGCATTACTATTCGAATGGCAGCAGTTTTGGACAACTTTCTTTTGCTTCTTGCAAAACACTCTGCACACCTCCGTGCAACTTCTAGAAAAAATGAGAGTTGTTTTCTGAACTGGTACAGTTTCTCCTGAAGAGATATAATGCAAACGCTACTGGCTTAGATGTAGTAACAATAGGCAATTATTACAGTGCACTGCAAAGTCAATCGTAGTATAACACTGGGATTGTGTGTCCAGCTTGCAAACTGGTAGAAAACAGTACCTATCCGCTCTCCTGCATTTTCCCTTTCCAGGAACATTCGAATTGATGGCTTTTTTGGACAAGTTACTTTTTCTTGTTGCAAAACCCTCTGCAGACCTGCCTGCAACCTCTAGAGCACGATGGGAGGTTTTTTGTGAACAGACACAGTTTCTCCTGGCGAGACATAATGAAAAAGCTTTTTGCTAAGGTGTAGCCGGCAGGAGACGCTAAAGACCAGGAGACGGAGCACTGTGCCTTTAAGCGCCGCTTCCGGGTGTCTGTCGGCCGTAGCTGTTCTCCGGAGCACGCCGCGATCTCCGTAACGACACCAGATTCTTCGCGCCAAGAAGCGTCTTCTCCTTCTCCGGAAAACAGAGACTGCGGCAGCTTCTGAACGGCGAACTACGAAGCGGCACAAAACTGGGATTGGGTAAGCAGCTTTCAAAGTGATAAAAAACAGTACTTTCCCACTCTCTTGCCTTTCCCTTCACAATAATACTTGAAAGGAAGGCGTCTTAGACAAGTTTCTTTTTCTTCTTACAGAACACACTGCAGCCCTCTGTGCAACTTCTAGAACACGATAGGAGATGTTTAGTGAGCAGGAAGGTTTTCTCCTTGCGAGACAGAGGGATAAAGCTATTTGCTTAGATGTAGGTGACAAGAAACACTTACTGCAGTGCACTGAAAATGTAACTGCTACACAGCACTGCGATTGTGTTACCAGCCTGCAAAGTGCTAGAAAACAGTACTTTCCCACTCTCTTGCCTTTCCCTTCACATTAATACTTGAAAGGAAGGCATCTTAGACAACTTTCTCTTTCTTGCTGCAAAACACACTGCAGCCCTCTGTGCAACTTCTAGAACACGATAGGAAATGTTTAGTGAGCAGGAAGGTTTTCTCCTTGCGAGACATAGTGAAAAAGCTATTTGCTTAGATGTAGGTGACAAGAAACACTTACTGCAGTGCACTGAAAAGCTAACTGCTACACAGCACTGCGATTGTGTTAGCAGCCTGCAAAGTGCTAGAAAACAGTACTTTCCCACTCTCTTGCCTTTCCCTTCACATTATTACTTGAAAGGAAGGCATCTTAGACAACTTTCTTTTTCTTGTGTCAAAAAACTCTGCAGCCCTCTCTGCAACATCTACAACACGATGGAAGTTGTTTAGTGAGCAGGAAGGTTTTCTCCTTGCGAGACATAGTGAAAAAGCTTTTTGCTTAGATGTAGGTGACAAGAAACACTTACTGCAGTGCACTGAACAGCTAACTGCTACACAGCACTAGGACTGTGTTAGCAGCGTGCAAAGTGCTAGAAAACAGTACTTTCCCACTCTCTTGCCTTTCCCTTCACATTAATACTTGAAAGGAAGGCATCTTAGACAACTTTCTTTTTCTTGCTGCAAAACACACTGCAGCCCTCTGTGCAACTTCTAGAACACGATAGGAAATGTTTAGTGAGCAAGAAGGTTTTCTCCTTGCTAGACAGAGGGATAAAGCTATTTGCATAGATGTAGGTGACAAGAAACACTTACTGCAGTGCACTGAGCAGCTAACTGCTACACAGCACTAGGATTGTGTTAGCAGCTTGCAAAGTGCTAGAAAACAGTACTTTCCCACTCTCTTGCCTTTCCCTTCACATTAATACTTGAAAGCAAGGCGTCTTAGACAACTTTCTTTTACATTTTGCAAAACACACTGCAGCCCTCTGTGCAACTTCTACAACACGATGGAAGTTGTTTAGTGAGAAGCAACGTTTTCCCCTTGCGAGACAAAGTTAAAAAGCTATTTGCTCAGATGTAGGTATCAAGAAACACTTACTGCAGTGCACTGACAAGCTAATTGCTACACAGCGCTGCGATTGTGTTAGCAGCTTGCAAAGTGCTAGAAAACAGTACTTTTCCACTCTCTTGCCTTTCCCTTCACATTAATACTTGAAAGGAAGGCGTCTTAGACAACTTTCTTTTTCTTGTTACAGAACACACTGCAACCCTCTGTGCAACTTCTAGAACACGATAGGAGATGTTTAGTGAGCAAGAAGGTTTTCTCCTTGCTAGACAGAGGGATAAAGCTTTTTGCTTAGATGTAGGTGACAAGAAACACTTACTGCAGTGCACTGAAAAGCTAACTGCTACACAGCACTGCGATTGTGTTAGCAGCCTGCAAAGTGCTAGAAAACAGTACTTTCCCACTCTCCTGCCTTTCCCTTCACATTATTACTTGAAAGGAAGGCATCTTAGACAACTTTCTTTTTCTTGTGTAAAAAAACTCTGCAGCCCTCTCTGCAGCATCTACAACACGATGGAAGTTGTTTAGTGAGCAGGAAGGTTTTCTCCTTGCGAGACATTGTGAAAAAGCTTTTTCCTTAGATGTAGGTGACAAGAAACACTTACTGCAGTGCACTGAACAGCTAACTGCTACACAGCACTAGGATTGTGTTAGCAGCTTGCAAAGTGCTAGAAAACAGTACTTTCCCACTCTCTTGCCTTTCCCTTCACATTAATACTTGAAAGGAAGGCGTCTTAGACAACTTTCTTTTACATTTTGCAAAACACACTGCAGCCCTCTGTGCAACTTCTACATCACGATGGAAGTTGTTTAGTGAGCAGCAGCGTTTTCCCCTTGCGAGACAAAGTGAAAAAGCTATTTGCTCAGATGTAGGTATCAAGAAACACTTACTGCCGTGCACTGACAAGCTAATTGCTACACAGCACTGCGATTGTGTTAGCAGCTCTCAAAGTGCTAGAAAACAGTACTTTCCCACTCTCTTGCCTTTCCCTTCACATTAATACTTGAAAGGAAGGCGTCTTAGACAACTTTCTTTTTCTTGCTGCAAAACAGTCTGCAGCCCTCTGTGCAACCTGTACAGCACGATGGAAGTTGCTTAATGAGCAGGAACATTTTCTCCTAGTGAGAGATAGTGAAAAAGCTTTTTGCTTAGATGTAGGTTACCACAGGCAGTTACTGCAGTGCACTTCAAAGCTAATAGATGCACAACACTGGGATTGTGTGCCCAGCTTGCAAAGTGATAGAAAACAGTACCTTTCCACTCTTCCTGCCTTTTCCATGCACATTACTATTCGAATGGAAAGAATTTTAGACAACTTTCTTTGGCTTCTTGCAAAACACTCTGCACACCTGCCTGCAATCTCTAGAAGTCGATGGGAGATATTTTCTGAACTGGCTCAGTTTCTCTTTGCAAGACATGGGGAAAAAGCAATTTGCTTAGATATAGGTGAAAAGAGGCACCTACTACAGTGCACTGCAAGCTAATTGCTGCACAACACGCAGATTGTGTAAGCAGGTTGCAAACTGATAGAAAACAGTACCTCTCCCTTCTCCTGCCTTTTCTATTCACATTTCTATTTGAATGCAAGGCGTTTTAGACAACTTTCTTTTGCTTCTTGCAAAACACTCTGCACACCTGCCTGCAATCTCTAGAACTCGATGGGAGATGTTTTCTGAACTGGCTCAGTTTCTCCTTGCGAGACATGGGGAAAAAGCAATTTGCTTAGATGCAGGTGAAAAGAGGCACCTACTACAGTGCACTGAAAAACTAATTGCTGCACAACTCTGGGATTGTGTAAGCAGCTTACAAACAGATAGAAAACAGCACCTTTCCACTCTCCTGCCTTTTCCATTGGCATTACTATTCGAATGGCAGCAGTTTTGGACAACTTTCTTTTGCTTCTTGCAAAACACTCTGCACACCTCCGTGCAACTTCTAGAAAAAATGAGAGTTGTTTTCTGAACTGGTACAGTTTCTCCTGAAGAGATATAATGCAAACGCTATTGGCTTAGATGTAGTAACAATAGGCAATTATTACAGTGCACTGCAAAGTCAATCGTAGTATAACACTGGGATTGTGTGTCCAGCTTGCAAACTGGTAGAAAACAGTACCTATCCGCTCTCCTGCATTTTCCCTTTCCAGGAACATTCGAATTGATGGCTTTTTTGGACAAGTTACTTTTTCTTGTTGCAAAACCCTCTGCAGACCTGCCTGCAACCTCTAGAGCACGATGGGAGGTTTTTTGTGAACAGACACAGTTTCTCCTGGCGAGACATAATGAAAAAGCTTTTTGCTAAGGTGTAGCCGGCAGGAGACGCTAAAGACCAGGAGACGGAGCACTGTGCCTTTAAGCGCCGCTTCCGGGTGTCTGTCGGCCGTAGCTGTTCTCCGGAGCACGCCGCGATCTGCGTAACGACACCAGATTCTTCGCGCCAAGAAGCGTCTTCTCCTTCTCCGGAAAACAGAGACTGCGGCAGCTTCTGAACGGCGAACTACGAAGCGGCACAAAACTGGGATTGGGTAAGCAGCTTTCAAAGTGATAAAAAACAGTACTTTCCCACTCTCTTGCCTTTCCCTTCACAATAATACTTGAAAGGAAGGCGTCTTAGACAAGTTTCTTTTTCTTCTTACAGAACACACTGCAGCCCTCTGTGCAACTTCTAGAACACGATAGGAAATGTTTAGTGAGCAGGAAGGTTTTCTCCTTGCGAGACATAGTGAAAAAGCTATTTGCTTAGATGTAGGTGACAAGAAACACTTACTGCAGTGCACTGAAAATGTAACTGCTACACAGCACTGCGATTGTGTTACCAGCCTGCAAAGTGCTAGAAAACAGTACTTTCCCACTCACTTGCCTTTCCCTTCACATTAATACTTGAAAGGAAGGCATCTTAGACAACTTTCTTTTTCTTGCTGCAAAACACACTGCAGCCCTCTGTGCAACTTCTAGAACACGATAGGAAATGTTTAGTGAGCAGGAAGGTTTTCTCCTTGCGAGACATAGTGAAAAAGCTATTTGCTTAAATGTAGGTGACAAGAAACACTTACTGCAGTGCACTGAAAAGCTAATTGCTACACAGAACTGGGATTGTGTTAGCAGCTTGCAAAGTGCTAGAAAACAGTACTTTCCCACTCTCTTGCCTTTCCCTTCACATTAATACTTGAAAGGAAGGCGTCTTAGACAACTTTCTTTTTCTTGTTACAGAACACACTGCAGCCCTCTGTGCAACTTCTAGAACACGATAGGAGATGTTTAGTGAGCAAGAAGGTTTTCTCCTTGCGAGACATAGTGAAAAAGCTATTTGCTTAGATGTAGGTGACAAGAAACACTTACTGCAGTGCACTGAAAAGCTAACTGCTACACAGCACTGCGATTGTGTTAGCAGCCTGCAAAGTGCTAGAAAACAGTACTTTCCCACTCTCTTGCCTTTCCCTTCACATTAATACTTGAAAGGAAGGCATCTTAGACAACTTTCTTTTTCTTGTGTCAAAAAACTCTGCAGCCCTCTCTGCAACATCTACAACACGATGGAAGTTGCTTAGTGAGAAGCAATGTTTTCCCCTTGCGAGACAAAGTGAAAAAGCTATTTGCTCAGATGTAGGTATCAAGAAACACTTACTGCAGTGCACTGACCAGCTAATTGCTACACAGCACTGCGATTGTGTTAGCAGCTTGCAAAGTGATAGAAAACTGTATTTTCCCACTCTCTTGCCTTTCCCTTCACATTAATACTTGAAAGGAAGGCGTCTTAGACAACTTTCTTTTTCTTGTTACAGAACACACTGTAGCCCTCTGTGAAACTTCTAGAACACGATAAGAGATGTTTAGTGAGCAAGAAGGTTTTCTCCTTGCGAGACATAGTGAAAAAGCTATTTGCTTAGTTGTAGGTGACAAGAAACACTTACTGCAGTGCACTGAAAAGCTAACTGCTACACAGCACTGCGATTGTGTTAGCAGCCTGCAAAGTGCTAGAAAACAGTACTTTCCAACTCTCTTGCCTTTCCCTTCACATTAATACTTGAATGGAAGGCATCTTAGACAACTTTCTTTTTCTTGTTACAGAACACACTGCAGCCCTCTGTGCAACTTCTAGAACACGATAGGATATGTTTAGTGAGCAAGAAGGTTTTCTCCTTGCGAGACATAGTGAAAAAGCTATTTGCTTAGATGTAGGTGAGAAGAAACACTTACTGCAGTGCACTGAAAAACTAACTGCTACACAGCTCTGCGATTGTGTTAGCAGCCTGCAAAGTGCTAGAAAACAGTACTTTCCCACTCTCTTGCCTTTCCCTTCACATTAATACTTGAAAGGAAGGCGTCTTAGACAACTTTGTTTTTCTTGCTGCAAAACACACTGCAGCCCTCTGTGCAACTTCTAGAACACGATAGGAAATGTTTAGTGAGCAGGAAGGTTTTCTCCTTGCGAGACATAGTGAAAAAGCTTTTTGCTTAGATGTAGGTGACAAGAAACACTTACTGCAGTGCACTGAAAAACTAACTGCTACACAGCTCTGCGATTGTGTTAGCAGCCTGCAAAGTGCTAGAAAACAGTACTTTCCCACTCTCTTGCCTTTCCCTTCACATTAATACTTGAAAGGAAGGCGTCTTAGACAACTTTCTTTTTCTTGCTGCAAAACAGTCTGCAGCCCTCTGTGCAACCTGTACAGCACGATGGAAGTTGCTTAATGAGCAGGAACATTTTCTCCTAGTGAGAGATAGTGAAAAAGCTTTTTGCTTAGATGTAGGTTACCACAGGCAGTTACTGCAGTGCACTTCAAAGCTAATAGATGCACAACACTGGGATTGTGTGCCCAGCTTGCAAAGTGATAGAAAACAGTACCTTTCCACTCTTCCTGCCTTTTCCATGCACATTACTATTCGAATGGAAAGAATTTTAGACAACTTTCTTTGGCTTCTTGCAAAACACTCTGCACACCTGCCTGCAATCTCTAGAAGTCGATGGGAGATATTTTCTGAACTGGCTCAGTTTCTCTTTGCAAGACATGGGGAAAAAGCAATTTGCTTAGATATAGGTGAAAAGAGGCACCTACTACAGTGCACTGCAAGCTAATTGCTGCACAACACGCAGATTGTGTAAGCAGGTTGCAAACTGATAGAAAACAGTACCTCTCCCTTCTCCTGCCTTTTCTATTCACATTTCTATTTGAATGCAAGGCGTTTTAGACAACTTTCTTTTGCTTCTTGCAAAACACTCTGCACACCTGCCTGCAATCTCTAGAACTCGATGGGAGATGTTTTCTGAACTGGCTCAGTTTCTCCTTGCGAGACATGGGGAAAAAGCAATTTGCTTAGATGCAGGTGAAAAGAGGCACCTACTACAGTGCACTGAAAAACTAATTGCTGCACAACTCTGGGATTGTGTAAGCAGCTTACAAACAGATAGAAAACAGCACCTTTCCACTCTCCTGCCTTTTCCATTGGCATTACTATTCGAATGGCAGCAGTTTTGGACAACTTTCTTTTGCTTCTTGCAAAACACTCTGCACACCTCCGTGCAACTTCTAGAAAAAATGAGAGTTGTTTTCTGAACTGGTACAGTTTCTCCTGAAGAGATATAATGCAAACGCTATTGGCTTAGATGTAGTAACAATAGGCAATTATTACAGTGCACTGCAAAGTCAATCGTAGTATAACACTGGGATTGTGTGTCCAGCTTGCAAACTGGTAGAAAACAGTACCTATCCGCTCTCCTGCATTTTCCCTTTCCAGGAACATTCGAATTGATGGCTTTTTTGGACAAGTTACTTTTTCTTGTTGCAAAACCCTCTGCAGACCTGCCTGCAACCTCTAGAGCACGATGGGAGGTTTTTTGTGAACAGACACAGTTTCTCCTGGCGAGACATAATGAAAAAGCTTTTTGCTAAGGTGTAGCCGGCAGGAGACGCTAAAGACCAGGAGACGGAGCACTGTGCCTTTAAGCGCCGCTTCCGGGTGTCTGTCGGCCGTAGCTGTTCTCCGGAGCACGCCGCGATCTCCGTAACGACACCAGATTCTCCGCGCCAAGAAGCGTCTTCTCCTTCTCCGGAAAACAGAGACTGCGGCAGCTTCTGAACGGCGAACTACGAAGCGGCACAAAACTGGGATTGGGTAAGCAGCTTTCAAAGTGATAAAAAACAGTACTTTCCCACTCTCTTGCCTTTCCCTTCACAATAATACTTGAAAGGAAGGCGTCTTAGACAAGTTTCTTTTTCTTCTTACAGAACACACTGCAGCCCTCTGTGCAACTTCTAGAACACGATAGGAGATGTTTAGTGAGCAAGAAGGTTTTCTCCTTGCTAGACAGAGGCATAAAGCTATTTGCTTAGATGTAGGTGACAAGAAACACTTACTGCAGTGCACTGAAAATGTAACTGCTACACAGCACTGCGATTGTGTTACCAGCCTGCAAAGTGCTAGAAAACAGTACTTTCCCACTCTCTTGCCTTTCCCTTCACATTAATACTTGAAAGGAAGGCATCTTAGACAACTTTCTTTTTCTTGCTGCAAAACACACTGCAGCCCTCTGTGCAACTTCTAGAACACGATAGGAGATGTTTAGTGAGCAAGAAGGTTTTCTCCTTGCGAGACATAGTGAAAAAGCTATTTGCTTAGATGTAGGTGACAAGAAACACTTACTGCAGTGCACTGAAAAGCTAACTGCTACACAGCACTAGGATTGTGTTAGCAGCTTGCAAAGTGCTAGAAAACAGTACTTTCCCACTCTCTTGCCTTTCCCTTCACATTAATACTTGAAAGGAAGGCATCTTAGACAACTTTCTTTTTCTTGTTACAGAACACACTGCAGCCCTCTGTGCAACTTCTACAACACGATGGAAGTTGTTTAGTGAGCAGGAAGGTTTTCTCCTTGCGAGACATAGTGAAAAAGCTATTTGCTTAGATGTAGGTGACAAGAAACACTTACTGCAGTGCACTGAAAAGCTAATTGCTACACAGAACTGGGATTGTGTTAGCAGCTTGCAAAGTGCTAGAAAACAGTACTTTCCCACTCTCTTGCCTTTCCCTTCACATTAATACTTGAAAGGAAGGCATCTTAGACAACTTTCTTTTTCTTGCTGCAAAACACACTGCAGCCCTCTGTGCAAGTTCTAGAACACGAAAGGAAATGTTTAGTGAGCAGGAAGGTTTTCTCCTTGCGAGACATAGTGAAAAAGCTATTTGCTTAGATGTAGGTGACAAGAAACACTTACTGCAGTGCAGTAACAAGTTAATTGGGACCCAGCACTGGGATTGTGTTAGCAGCTCTCAAAGTGATAGAAAACAGTACTTTCCCACTCTTGCCTTTCCCTTCACATTAATACTTGAAAGGAAGGCGTCTTAGACAACTTTCTTTTTCTTGTTACAGAACACACTGCAGCCCTCTGTGCAACTTCTAGAACACGATAGGAGATGTTTAGTGAGCAAGAAGGTTTTCTCCTTGCGAGACATAGTGAAAAAGCTATTTGCTTAGATGTAGGTGACAAGAAACACTTACTGCAGTGCACTGAAAAGCTAACTGCTACACAGCACTGCGATTGTGTTAGCAGCCTGCAAAGTGCTAGAAAACAGTACTTTCCCACTCTCCTGCCTTTCCCTTCACATTATTACTTGAAAGGAAGGCATCTTAGACAACTTTCTTTTTCTTGTGTCAAAAAACTCTGCAGCCCTCTCTGCAACATCTACAACACAATGGAAGTTGTTGGGTGAGCAGGAAGGTTTTCTCCTTGCGAGACATAGTGAAAAAGCTATTTGCTTTGATGTAGGTGACAAGAAACACTTACTGCAGTGCACTGAAAAGCTAATTGCTACACAGAACTGGGATTGTGTTAGCAGCTTGCAAAGTGCTAGAAAACAGTACTTTCCCACTCTCTTGCCTTTCCCTTCACATTAATACTTGAAAGGAAGGCGTCTTAGACAACTTTCTTTTTCTTGCTGCAAAACACACTGCAGCCCTCTGTGCAACTTCTAGAACACGATAGGAAATGTTTAGTGAGCAGGAAGGTTTTCTCCTTGCGAGACATAGTGAAAAAGCTTTTTGCTTAGATATAGGTGACAAGAAACACTTACTGCAGTGCACTGAACAACTAATTGCTACACAGAACTGGGATTGTGTTAGCAGCTTGCAAAGTGCTAGAAAACAGTACTTTCCCACTCTCTTGCCTTTCCCTTCACATTAATACTTGAAAGGAAGGCATCTTAGACAACTTTGTTTTTCTTGCTGCAAAACACACTGCAGCCCTCGGTGCAACTTCTAGAACACGATAGGAAATGTTTAGTGAGCAGGAAGGTTTTCTCCTTGCGAGACATAGTGAAAAAGCTATTTCCTTAGATGTAGGTGACAAGAAACACTTACTGCAGTGCACTGAAAAACTAACTGCTACACAGCTCTGCGATTGTGTTAGCAGCCTGCAAAGTGCTAGAAAACAGTACTTTCCCACTCTCTTGCCTTTCCCTTCACATTAATACTTGAAAGGAAGGCGTCTTAGACAACTTTCTTTTTCTTGCTGCAAAACAGTCTGCAGCCCTCTGTGCAACCTGTACAGCACGATGGAAGTTGCTTAATGAGCAGGAACATTTTCTCCTAGTGAGAGATAGTGAAAAAGCTTTTTGCTTAGATGTAGGTTACCACAGGCAGTTACTGCAGTGCACTTCAAAGCTAATAGATGCACAAGACTGGGATTGTGTGCCCAGCTTGCAAAGTGATAGAAAACAGTACCTTTCCACTCTTCCTGCCTTTTCCATGCACATTACTATTCGAATGGAAAGAATTTTAGACAACTTTCTTTGGCTTCTTGCAAAACACTCTGCACACCTGCCTGCAATCTCTAGAAGTCGATGGGAGATATTTTCTGAACTGGCTCAGTTTCTCTTTGCAAGACATGGGGAAAAAGCAATTTGCTTAGATATAGGTGAAAAGAGGCACCTACTACAGTGCACTGCAAGCTAATTGCTGCACAACACGCAGATTGTGTAAGCAGGTTGCAAACTGATAGAAAACAGTACCTCTCCCTTCTCCTGCCTTTTCTATTCACATTTCTATTTGAATGCAAGGCGTTTTAGACAACTTTCTTTTGCTTCTTGCAAAACACTCTGCACACCTGCCTGCAATCTCTAGAACTCGATGGGAGATGTTTTCTGAACTGGCTCAGTTTCTCCTTGCGAGACATGGGGAAAAAGCAATTTGCTTAGATGCAGGTGAAAAGAGGCACCTACTACAGTGCACTGAAAAACTAATTGCTGCACAACTCTGGGATTGTGTAAGCAGCTTACAAACAGATAGAAAACAGCACCTTTCCACTCTCCTGCCTTTTCCATTGGCATTACTATTCGAATGGCAGCAGTTTTGGACAACTTTCTTTTGCTTCTTGCAAAACACTCTGCACACCTCCGTGCAACTTCTAGAAAAAATGAGAGTTGTTTTCTGAACTGGTACAGTTTCTCCTGAAGAGATATAATGCAAACGCTATTGGCTTAGATGTAGTAACAATAGGCAATTATTACAGTGCACTGCAAAGTCAATCATAGTATAACACTGGGATTGTGTGTCCAGCTTGCAAACTGGTAGAAAACAGTACCTATCCGCTCTCCTGCATTTTCCCTTTCCAGGAACATTCGAATTGATGGCTTTTTTGGACAAGTTACTTTTTCTTGTTGCAAAACCCTCTGCAGACCTGCCTGCAACCTCTAGAGCACGATGGGAGGTTTTTTGTGAACAGACACAGTTTCTCCTGGCGAGACATAATGAAAAAGCTTTTTGCTAAGGTGTAGCCGGCAGGAGACGCTAAAGACCAGGAGACGGAGCACTGTGCCTTTAAGCGCCGCTTCCGGGTGTCTGTCGGCCGTAGCTGTTCTCCGGAGCACGCCGCGATCTCCGTAACGACACCAGATTCTTCGCGCCAAGAAGCGTCTTATCCTTCTCCGGAAAACAGAGACTGCGGCAGCTTCTGAACGGCGAACTACGAAGCGGCAAAAAACTGGGATTGGGTAAGCAGCTTTCAAAGTGATAAAAAACAGTACTTTCCCACTCTCTTGCCTTTCCCTTCACAATAATACTTGAAAGGAAGGCGTCTTAGACAAGTTTCTTTTTCTTCTTACAGAACACACTGCAGCCCTCTGTGCAACTTCTAGAACACGATAGGAGATGTTTAGTGAGCAGGAAGGTTTTCTCCTTGCGAGACAGAGGGATAAAGCTATTTGCTTAGATGTAGGTGACAAGAAACACTTACTGCAGTGCACTGAAAATGTAACTGCTACACAGCACTGCGATTGTGTTACCAGCCTGCAAAGTGCTAGAAAACAGTACTTTCCCACTCTCTTGCCTTTCCCTTCACATTAATACTTGAAAGGAAGGCATCTTAGACAACTTTCTCTTTCTTGCTGCAAAACACACTGCAGCCCTCTGTGCAACTTCTAGAACACGATAGGAAATGTTTAGTGAGCAGGAAGGTTTTCTCCTTGCGAGACATAGTGAAAAAGCTATTTGCTTAGATGTAGGTGACAAGAAACACTTACTGCAGTGCACTGAAAAGCTAACTGCTACACAGCACTGCGATTGTGTTAGCAGCCTGCAAAGTGCTAGAAAACAGTACTTTCCCACTCTCTTGCCTTTCCCTTCACATTATTACTTGAAAGGAAGGCATCTTAGACAACTTTCTTTTTCTTGTGTCAAAAAACTCTGCAGCCCTCTCTGCAACATCTACAACACGATGGAAGTTGTTTAGTGAGCAGGAAGGTTTTCTCCTTGCGAGACATAGTGAAAAAGCTTTTTGCTTAGATGTAGGTGACAAGAAACACTTACTGCAGTGCACTGAACAGCTAACTGCTACACAGCACTAGGACTGTGTTAGCAGCGTGCAAAGTGCTAGAAAACAGTACTTTCCCACTCTCTTGCCTTTCCCTTCACATTAATACTTGAAAGGAAGGCATCTTAGACAACTTTCTTTTTCTTGCTGCAAAACACACTGCAGCCCTCTGTGCAACTTCTAGAACACGATAGGAAATGTTTAGTGAGCAGGAAGGTTTTCTCCTTGCGAGACATAGTGAAAAAGCTTTTTGCTTAGATGTAGGTGACAAGAAACACTTACTGCAGTGCACTGCGCAGCTAACTGCTACACAGCACTAGGATTGTGTTAGCAGCTTGCAAAGTGCTAGAAAACAGTACTTTCCCACTCTCTTGCCTTTCCCTTCACATTAATACTTGAAAGGAAGGCGTCTTAGACAACTTTCTTTTTCTTGTTACAGAACACACTGCAACCCTCTGTGCAAGTTCTAGAACACGATAGGAGATGTTTAGTGAGCAAGAAGGTTTTCTCCTTGCTAGACAGAGGGATAAAGCTATTTGCATAGATGTAGGTGACAAGAAACACTTACTGCAGTGCACTGAGCAGCTAACTGCTACACAGCACTAGGATTGTGTTAGCAGCTTGCAAAGTGCTAGAAAACAGTACTTTCCCACTCTCTTGCCTTTCCCTTCACATTAATACTTGAAAGCAAGGCGTCTTAGACAACTTTCTTTTACATTTTGCAAAACACACTGCAGCCCTCTGTGCAACTTCTACAACACGATGGAAGTTGTTTAGTGAGAAGCAACGTTTTCCCCTTGCGAGACAAAGTGAAAAAGCTATTTGCTCAGATGTAGGTATCAAGAAACACTTACTGCAGTGCACTGACAAGCTAATTGCTACACAGCGCTGCGATTGTGTTAGCAGCTTGCAAAGTGCTAGAAAACAGTACTTTTCCACTCTCTTGCCTTTCCCTTCACATTAATACTTGAAAGGAAGGCGTCTTAGACAACTTTCTTTTTCTTGTTACAGAACACACTGCAACCCTCTGTGCAACTTCTAGAACACGATAGGAGATGTTTAGTGAGCAAGAAGGTTTTCTCCTTGCTAGACAGAGGGATAAAGCTTTTTGCTTAGATGTAGGTGACAAGAAACACTTACTGCAGTGCACTGAAAAGCTAACTGCTACACAGCACTGCGATTGTGTTAGCAGCCTGCAAAGTGCTAGAAAACAGTACTTTCCCACTCTCCTGCCTTTCCCTTCACATTATTACTTGAAAGGAAGGCATCTTAGACAACTTTCTTTTTCTTGTGTAAAAAAACTCTGCAGCCCTCTCTGCAGCATCTACAACACGATGGAAGTTGTTTAGTGAGCAGGAAGGTTTTCTCCTTGCGAGACATTGTGAAAAAGCTTTTTCCTTAGATGTAGGTGACAAGAAACACTTACTGCAGTGCACTGAACAGCTAACTGCTACACAGCACTAGGATTGTGTTAGCAGCTTGCAAAGTGCTAGAAAACAGTACTTTCCCACTCTCTTGCCTTTCCCTTCACATTAATACTTGAAAGGAAGGCGTCTTAGACAACTTTCTTTTACATTTTGCAAAACACACTGCAGCCCTCTGTGCAACTTCTACATCACGATGGAAGTTGTTTAGTGAGCAGCAACGTTTTCCCCTTGCGAGACAAAGTGAAAAAGCTATTTGCTCAGATGTAGGTATCAAGAAACACTTACTGCCGTGCACTGACAAGCTAATTGCTACACAGCACTGCGATTGTGTTAGCAGCTCTCAAAGTGCTAGAAAACAGTACTTTCCCACTCTCTTGCCTTTCCCTTCACATTAATACTTGAAAGGAAGGCGTCTTAGACAACTTTCTTTTTCTTGCTGCAAAACAGTCTGCAGCCCTCTGTGCAACCTGTACAGCACGATGGAAGTTGCTTAATGAGCAGGAACATTTTCTCCTAGTGAGAGATAGTGAAAAAGCTTTTTGCTTAGATGTAGGTTACCACAGGCAGTTACTGCAGTGCACTTCAAAGCTAATAGATGCACAACACTGGGATTGTGTGCCCAGCTTGCAAAGTGATAGAAAACAGTACCTTTCCACTCTTCCTGCCTTTTCCATGCACATTACTATTCGAATGGAAAGAATTTTAGACAACTTTCTTTGGCTTCTTGCAAAACACTCTGCACACCTGCCTGCAATCTCTAGAAGTCGATGGGAGATATTTTCTGAACTGGCTCAGTTTCTCTTTGCAAGACATGGGGAAAAAGCAATTTGCTTAGATATAGGTGAAAAGAGGCACCTACTACAGTGCACTGCAAGCTAATTGCTGCACAACACGCAGATTGTGTAAGCAGGTTGCAAACTGATAGAAAACAGTACCTCTCCCTTCTCCTGCCTTTTCTATTCACATTTCTATTTGAATGCAAGGCGTTTTAGACAACTTTCTTTTGCTTCTTGCAAAACACTCTGCACACCTGCCTGCAATCTCTAGAACTCGATGGGAGATGTTTTCTGAACTGGCTCAGTTTCTCCTTGCGAGACATGGGGAAAAAGCAATTTGCTTAGATGCAGGTGAAAAGAGGCACCTACTACAGTGCACTGAAAAACTAATTGCTGCACAACTCTGGGATTGTGTAAGCAGCTTACAAACAGATAGAAAACAGCACCTTTCCACTCTCCTGCCTTTTCCATTGGCATTACTATTCGAATGGCAGCAGTTTTGGACAACTTTCTTTTGCTTCTTGCAAAACACTCTGCACACCTCCGTGCAACTTCTAGAAAAAATGAGAGTTGTTTTCTGAACTGGTACAGTTTCTCCTGAAGAGATATAATGCAAACGCTATTGGCTTAGATGTAGTAACAATAGGCAATTATTACAGTGCACTGCAAAGTCAATCGTAGTATAACACTGGGATTGTGTGTCCAGCTTGCAAACTGGTAGAAAACAGTACCTATCCGCTCTCCTGCATTTTCCCTTTCCAGGAACATTCGAATTGATGGCTTTTTTGGACAAGTTACTTTTTCTTGTTGCAAAACCCTCTGCAGACCTGCCTGCAACCTCTAGAGCACGATGGGAGGTTTTTTGTGAACAGACACAGTTTCTCCTGGCGAGACATAATGAAAAAGCTTTTTGCTAAGGTGTAGCCGGCAGGAGACGCTAAAGACCAGGAGACGGAGCACTGTGCCTTTAAGCGCCGCTTCCGGGTGTCTGTCGGCCGTAGCTGTTCTCCGGAGCACGCCGCGATCTCCGTAACGACACCAGATTCTTCGCGCCAAGAAGCGTCTTCTCCTTCTCCGGAAAACAGAGACTGCGGCAGCTTCTGAACGGCGAACTACGAAGCGGCACAAAACTGGGATTGGGTAAGCAGCTTTCAAAGTGATAAAAAACAGTACTTTCCCACTCTCTTGCCTTTCCCTTCACAATAATACTTGAAAGGAAGGCGTCTTAGACAAGTTTCTTTTTCTTCTTACAGAACACACTGCAGCCCTCTGTGCAACTTCTAGAACACGATAGGAAATGTTTAGTGAGCAGGAAGGTTTTCTCCTTGCGAGACATAGTGAAAAAGCTATTTGCTTAGATGTAGGTGACAAGAAACACTTACTGCAGTGCACTGAAAATGTAACTGCTACACAGCACTGCGATTGTGTTACCAGCCTGCAAAGTGCTAGAAAACAGTACTTTCCCACTCACTTGCCTTTCCCTTCACATTAATACTTGAAAGGAAGGCGTCTTAGACAACTTTCTTTTTCTTGCTGCAAAACACACTGCAGCCCTCTGTGCAACTTCTAGAACACGATAGGAAATGTTTAGTGAGCAGGAAGGTTTTCTCCTTGCGACACATAGTGAAAAAGCTATTTGCTTAAATGTAGGTGACAAGAAACACTTACTGCAGTGCACTGAAAAGCTAATTGCTACACAGAACTGGGATTGTGTTAGCAGCTTGCAAAGTGCTAGAAAACAGTACTTTCCCACTCTCTTGCCTTTCCCTTCACATTAATACTTGAAAGGAAGGCGTCTTAGACAACTTTCTTTTTCTTGCTGCAAAACACACTGCAGCCCTCTGTGCAACTTCTAGAACACGATAGGAAATGTTTAGTGAGCAGGAAGGTTTTCTCCTTGCGAGACATAGTGAAAAAGCTTTTTGCTTAGATGTAGGTGACAAGAAACACTTACTGCAGTGCACTGAGCAGCTAACTGCTACACAGCACTAGGATTGTGTTAGCAGCTTGCAAAGTGATAGAAAACAGTACTTTCCCACTCTCTTGCCTTTCCCTTCACATTAATACTTGAAAGCAAGGCGTCTTAGACAACTTTCTTTTACATTTTGCAAAACACACTGCAGCCCTCTGTGCAACTTCTACAACACGATGGAAGTTGTTTAGTGAGAAGCAACGTTTTCCCCTTGCGAGACAAAGTGAAAAAGCTATTTGCTCAGATGTAGGTATCAAGAAACACTTACTGCAGTGCACTGACAAGCTAATTGCTACACAGCACTGCGATTGTGTTAGCAGCTTGCAAAGTGATAGAAAACAGTACTTTCCCACTCTCTTGCCTTTCCCTTCACATTAATACTTGAAAGGAAGGCGTCTTAGACAACTTTCTTTTTCTTGTTACAGAACACACTGTAGCCCTCTGTGAAACTTCTAGAACACGATAAGAGATGTTTAGTGAGCAAGAAGGTTTTCTCCTTGCGAGACATAGTGAAAAAGCTATTTGCTTAGATGTAGGTGACAAGAAACACTTACTGCAGTGCACTGAAAAGCTAACTGCTACACAGCACTGCGATTGTGTTAGCAGCCTGCAAAGTGCTAGAAAACAGTACTTTCCCACTCTCTTGCCTTTCCCTTCACATTATTACTTGAAAGGAAGGCATCTTAGACAACTTTCTTTTTCTTGTTACAGAACACACTGCAGCCCTCAGTGCAACTTCTAGAACACGATAGGAGATGTTTAGTGAGCAAGAAGGTTTTCTCCTTGCGAGACATAATGAAAAAGCTATTTGCTTAGATGTAGGTGAGAAGAAACACTTACTGCAGTGCACTGAAAAACTAACTGCTACACAGCTCTGCGATTGTGTTAGCAGCCTGCAAAGTGCTAGAAAACAGTACTTTCCCACTCTCTTGCCTTTCCCTTCACATTAATACTTGAAAGGAAGGCGTCTTAGACAACTTTCTTTTTCTTGCTGCAAAACAGTCTGCAGCCCTCTGTGCAACCTGTACAGCACGATGGAAGTTGCTTAATGAGCAGGAACATTTTCTCCTAGTGAGAGATAGTGAAAAAGCTTTTTGCTTAGATGTAGGTTACCACAGGCAGTTACTGCAGTGCACTTCAAAGCTAATAGATGCACAACACTGGGATTGTGTGCCCAGCTTGCAAAGTGATAGAAAACAGTACCTTTCCACTCTTCCTGCCTTTTCCATGCACATTACTATTCGAATGGAAAGAATTTTAGACAACTTTCTTTGGCTTCTTGCAAAACACTCTGCACACCTGCCTGCAATCTCTAGAAGTCGATGGGAGATATTTTCTGAACTGGCTCAGTTTCTCTTTGCAAGACATGGGGAAAAAGCAATTTGCTTAGATATAGGTGAAAAGAGGCACCTACTACAGTGCACTGCAAGCTAATTGCTGCACAACACGCAGATTGTGTAAGCAGGTTGCAAACTGATAGAAAACAGTACCTCTCCCTTCTCCTGCCTTTTCTATTCACATTTCTATTTGAATGCAAGGCGTTTTAGACAACTTTCTTTTGCTTCTTGCAAAACACTCTGCACACCTGCCTGCAATCTCTAGAACTCGATGGGAGATGTTTTCTGAACTGGCTCAGTTTCTCCTTGCGAGACATGGGGAAAAAGCAATTTGCTTAGATGCAGGTGAAAAGAGGCACCTACTACAGTGCACTGAAAAACTAATTGCTGCACAACTCTGGGATTGTGTAAGCAGCTTACAAACAGATAGAAAACAGCACCTTTCCACTCTCCTGCCTTTTCCATTGGCATTACTATTCGAATGGCAGCAGTTTTGGACAACTTTCTTTTGCTTCTTGCAAAACACTCTGCACACCTCCGTGCAACTTCTAGAAAAAATGAGAGTTGTTTTCTGAACTGGTACAGTTTCTCCTGAAGAGATATAATGCAAACGCTATTGGCTTAGATGTAGTAACAATAGGCAATTATTACAGTGCACTGCAAAGTCAATCGTAGTATAACACTGGGATTGTGTGTCCAGCTTGCAAACTGGTAGAAAACAGTACCTATCCGCTCTCCTGCATTTTCCCTTTCCAGGAACATTCGAATTGATGGCTTTTTTGGACAAGTTACTTTTTCTTGTTGCAAAACCCTCTGCAGACCTGCCTGCAACCTCTAGAGCACGATGGGAGGTTTTTTGTGAACAGACACAGTTTCTCCTGGCGAGACATAATGAAAAAGCTTTTTGCTAAGGTGTAGCCGGCAGGAGACGCTAAAGACCAGGAGACGGAGCACTGTGCCTTTAAGCGCCGCTTCCGGGTGTCTGTCGGCCGTAGCTGTTCTCCGGAGCACGCCGCGATCTCCGTAACGACACCAGATTCTTCGCGCCAAGAAGCGTCTTCTCCTTCTCCGGAAAACAGAGACTGCGGCAGCTTCTGAACGGCGAACTACGAAGCGGCACAAAACTGGGATTGGGTAAGCAGCTTTCAAAGTGATAAAAAACAGTACTTTCCCACTCTCTTGCCTTTCCCTTCACATTAATACTTGAAAGGAAGGCGTCTTAGACAAGTTTCTTTTTCTTCTTACAGAACACACTGCAGCCCTCTGTGCAACTTCTAGAACACGATAGGAAATGTTTAGTGAGCAGGAAGGTTTTCTCCTTGCGAGACATAGTGAAAAAGCTATTTGCTTAGATGTAGGTGACAAGAAACACTTACTGCAGTGCACTGAAAATGTAACTGCTACACAGCACTGCGATTGTGTTACCAGCCTGCAAAGTGCTAGAAAACAGTACTTTCCCACTCTCTTGCCTTTCCCTTCACATTAATACTTGAAAGGAAGGCGTCTTAGACAACTTTCTTTTACATTTTGCAAAACACACTGCAGCCCTCTGTGCAACTTCTACATCACGATGGAAGTTGTTTAGTGAGCAGCAACGTTTTCCCCTTGCGAGACAAAGTGAAAAAGCTATTTGCTCAGATGTAGGTATCAAGAAACACTTACTGCCGTGCACTGACAAGCTAATTGCTACACAGCACTGCGATTGTGTTAGCAGCTCTCAAAGTGCTAGAAAACAGTACTTTCCCACTCTCTTGCCTTTCCCTTCACATTAATACTTGAAAGGAAGGCGTCTTAGACAACTTTCTTTTTCTTGCTGCAAAACAGTCTGCAGCCCTCTGTGCAACCTGTACAGCACGATGGAAGTTGCTTAATGAGCAGGAACATTTTCTCCTAGTGAGAGATAATGAAAAAGCTTTTTGCTTAGATGTAGGTTACCACAGGCAGTTACTGCAGTGCACTTCAAAGCTAATAGATGCACAACACTGGGATTGTGTGCCCAGCTTGCAAAGTGATAGAAAACAGTACCTTTCCACTCTTCCTGCCTTTTCCATGCACATTACTATTCGAATGGAAAGAATTTTAGACAACTTTCTTTGGCTTCTTGCAAAACACTCTGCACACCTGCCTGCAATCTCTAGAAGTCGATGGGAGATATTTTCTGAACTGGCTCAGTTTCTCTTTGCAAGACATGGGGAAAAAGCAATTTGCTTAGATATAGGTGAAAAGAGGCACCTACTACAGTGCACTGCAAGCTAATTGCTGCACAACACGCAGATTGTGTAAGCAGGTTGCAAACTGATAGAAAACAGTACCTCTCCCTTCTCCTGCCTTTTCTATTCACATTTCTATTTGAATGCAAGGCGTTTTAGACAACTTTCTTTTGCTTCTTGCAAAACACTCTGCACACCTGCCTGCAATCTCTAGAACTCGATGGGAGATGTTTTCTGAACTGGCTCAGTTTCTCCTTGCGAGACATGGGGAAAAAGCAATTTGCTTAGATGCAGGTGAAAAGAGGCACCTACTACAGTGCACTGAAAAACTAATTGCTGCACAACTCTGGGATTGTGTAAGCAGCTTACAAACAGATAGAAAACAGCACCTTTCCACTCTCCTGCCTTTTCCATTCGCATTACTATTCGAATGGCAGCAGTTTTGGACAACTTTCTTTTGCTTCTTGCAAAACACTCTGCACACCTCCGTGCAACTTCTAGAAAAAATGAGAGTTGTTTTCTGAACTGGTACAGTTTCTCCTGAAGAGATATAATGCAAACGCTACTGGCTTAGATGTAGTAACAATAGGCAATTATTACAGTGCACTGCAAAGTCAATCGTAGTATAACACTGGGATTGTGTGTCCAGCTTGCAAACTGGTAGAAAACAGTACCTATCCGCTCTCCTGCATTTTCCCTTTCCAGGAACATTCGAATTGATGGCTTTTTTGGACAAGTTACTTTTTCTTGTTGCAAAACCCTCTGCAGACCTGCCTGCAACCTCTAGAGCACGATGGGAGGTTTTTTGTGAACAGACACAGTTTCTCCTGGCGAGACATAATGAAAAAGCTTTTTGCTAAGGTGTAGCCGGCAGGAGACGCTAAAGACCAGGAGACGGAGCACTGTGCCTTTAAGCGCCGCTTCCGGGTGTCTGTCGGCCGTAGCTGTTCTCCGGAGCACGCCGCGATCTGCGTAACGACACCAGATTCTTCGCGCCAAGAAGCGTCTTCTCCTTCTCCGGAAAACAGAGACTGCGGCAGCTTCTGAACGGCGAACTACGAAGCGGCACAAAACTGGGATTGGGTAAGCAGCTTTCAAAGTGATAAAAAACAGTACTTTCCCACTCTCTTGCCTTTCCCTTCACAATAATACTTGAAAGGAAGGCGTCTTAGACAAGTTTCTTTTTCTTCTTACAGAACACACTGCAGCCCTCTGTGCAACTTCTAGAACACGATAGGAGATGTTTAGTGAGCAAGAAGGTTTTCTCCTTGCTAGACAGAGGCATAAAGCTATTTGCTTAGATGTAGGTGACAAGAAACACTTACTGCAGTGCACTGAAAATGTAACTGCTACACAGCACTGCGATTGTGTTACCAGCCTGCAAAGTGCTAGAAAACAGTACTTTCCCACTCTCTTGCCTTTCCCTTCACATTAATACTTGAAAGGAAGGCATCTTAGACAACTTTCTTTTTCTTCCTGCAAAACACACTGCAGCCCTCTGTGCAACTTCTAGAACACGATAGGAGATGTTTAGTGAGCAAGAAGGTTTTCTCCTTGCGAGACATAGTGAAAAAGCCATTTCCTTAGATGTAGGTGACAAGAAACACTTACTGCAGTGCACTGAAAAGCTAACTGCTACACAGCACTAGGATTGTGTTAGCAGCTTGCAAAGTGCTAGAAAACAGTACTTTCCCACTCTCTTGCCTTTCCCTTCACATTAATACTTGAAAGGAAGGCATCTTAGACAACTTTCTTTTTCTTGTTACAGAACACACTGCAGCCCTCTGTGCAACTTCTACAACACGATGGAAGTTGTTTAGTGAGCAGGAAGGTTTTCTCCTTGCGAGACATAGTGAAAAAGCTATTTGCTTAGATGTAGGTGACAAGAAACACTTACTGCAGTGCACTGAAAAGCTAACTGCTACACAGCACTGCGATTGTGTTAGCAGCCTGCAAAGTGCTAGAAAACAGTACTTTCCAACTCTCTTACATTTCCCTTCACATTAATACTTGAAAGGAAGGCATCTTAGACAACTTTCTTTTTCTTGTTGCAGAACACACTGCAGCCCTCAGTGCAACTTCTAGAACACGATAGGAGATGTTTAGTGAGCAAGAAGGTTTTCTCCTTGCGAGACATAATGAAAAAGCTATTTGCTTAGATGTAGGTGAGAAGAAACACTTACTGCAGTGCACTGAAAAACTAACTGCTACACAGCTCTGCGATTGTGTTAGCAGCCTGCAAAGTGCTAGAAAACAGTACTTTCCCACTCTCTTGCCTTTCCCTTCACATTAATACTTGAAAGGAAGGCGTCTTAGACAACTTTCTTTTTCTTGCTGCAAAACAGTCTGCAGCCCTCTGTGCAACCTGTACAGCACGATGGAAGTTGCTTAATGAGCAGGAACATTTTCTCCTAGTGAGAGATAGTGAAAAAGCTTTTTGCTTAGATGTAGGTTACCACAGGCAGTTACTGCAGTGCACTTCAAAGCTAATAGATGCACAACACTGTGATTGTGTGCCCAGCTTGCAAAGTGATAGAAAACAGTACCTTTCCACTCTTCCTGCCTTTTCCATGCACATTACTATTCGAATGGAAAGAATTTTAGACAACTTTCTTTGGCTTCTTGCAAAACACTCTGCACACCTGCCTGCAATCTCTAGAAGTCGATGGGAGATATTTTCTGAACTGGCTCAGTTTCTCTTTGCAAGACATGGGGAAAAAGCAATTTGCTTAGATATAGGTGAAAAGAGGCACCTACTACAGTGCACTGCAAGCTAATTGCTGCACAACACGCAGATTGTGTAAGCAGGTTGCAAACTGATAGAAAACAGTACCTCTCCCTTCTCCTGCCTTTTCTATTCACATTTCTATTTGAATGCAAGGCGTTTTAGACAACTTTCTTTTGCTTCTTGCAAAACACTCTGCACACCTGCCTGCAATCTCTAGAACTCGATGGGAGATGTTTTCTGAACTGGCTCAGTCTCTCCTTGCGAGACATGGGGAAAAAGCAATTTGCTTAGATGCAGGTGAAAAGAGGCACCTACTACAGTGCACTGAAAAACTAATTGCTGCACAACTCTGGGATTGTGTAAGCAGCTTACAAACAGATAGAAAACAGCACCTTTCCACTCTCCTGCCTTTTCCATTGGCATTACTATTCGAATGGCAGCAGTTTTGGACAACTTTCTTTTGCTTCTTGCAAAACACTCTGCACACCTCCGTGCAACTTCTAGAAAAAATGAGAGTTGTTTTCTGAACTGGTACAGTTTCTCCTGAAGAGATATAATGCAAACGCTATTGGCTTAGATGTAGTAACAATAGGCAATTATTACAGTGCACTGCAAAGTCAATCGTAGTATAACACTGGGATTGTGTGTCCAGCTTGCAAACTGGTAGAAAACAGTACCTATCCGCTCTCCTGCATTTTCCCTTTCCAGGAACATTCGAATTGATGGCTTTTTTGGACAAGTTACTTTTTCTTGTTGCAAAACCCTCTGCAGACCTGCCTGCAACCTCTAGAGCACGATGGGAGGTTTTTTGTGAACAGACACAGTTTCTCCTGGCGAGACATAATGAAAAAGCTTTTTGCTAAGGTGTAGCCGGCAGGAGACGCTAAAGACCAGGAGACGGAGCACTGTGCCTTTAAGCGCCGCTTCCGGGTGTCTGTCGGCCGTAGCTGTTCTCCGGAGCACGCCGCGATCTCCGTAACGACACCAGATTCTTCGCGCCAAGAAGCGTCTTCTCCTTCTCCGGAAAACAGAGACTGCGGCAGCTTCTGAACGGCGAACTACGAAGCGGCACAAAACTGGGATTGGGTAAGCAGCTTTCAAAGTGATAAAAAACAGTACTTTCCCACTCTCTTGCCTTTCCCTTCACAATAATACTTGAAAGGAAGGCGTCTTAGACAAGTTTCTTTTTCTTCTTACAGAACACACTGCAGCCCTCTGTGCAACTTCTAGAACACGATAGGAAATGTTTAGTGAGCAGGAAGGTTTTCTCCTTGCGAGACATAGTGAAAAAGCTATTTGCTTAGATGTAGGTGACAAGAAACACTTACTGCAGTGCACTGAAAATGTAACTGCTACACAGCACTGCGATTGTGTTACCAGCCTGCAAAGTGCTAGAAAACAGTACTTTCCCACTCTCTTGCCTTTCCCTTCACATTAATACTTGAAAGGAAGGCGTCTTAGACAACTTTCTTTTACATTTTGCAAAACACACTGCAGCCCTCTGTGCAACTTCTACATCACGATGGAAGTTGTTTAGTGAGCAGCAACGTTTTCCCCTTGCGAGACAAAGTGAAAAAGCTATTTGCTCAGATGTAGGTATCAAGAAACACTTACTGCCGTGCACTGACAAGCTAATTGCTACACAGCACTGCGATTGTGTTAGCAGCTCTCAAAGTGCTAGAAAACAGTACTTTCCCACTCTCTTGCCTTTCCCTTCACATTAATACTTGAAAGGAAGGCGTCTTAGACAACTTTCTTTTTCTTGCTGCAAAACAGTCTGCAGCCCTCTGTGCAACCTGTACAGCACGATGGAAGTTGCTTAATGAGCAGGAACATTTTCTCCTAGTGAGAGATAATGAAAAAGCTTTTTGCTTAGATGTAGGTTACCACAGGCAGTTACTGCAGTGCACTTCAAAGCTAATAGATGCACAACACTGGGATTGTGTGCCCAGCTTGCAAAGTGATAGAAAACAGTACCTTTCCACTCTTCCTGCCTTTTCCATGCACATTACTATTCGAATGGAAAGAATTTTAGACAACTTTCTTTGGCTTCTTGCAAAACACTCTGCACACCTGCCTGCAATCTCTAGAAGTCGATGGGAGATATTTTCTGAACTGGCTCAGTTTCTCTTTGCAAGACATGGGGAAAAAGCAATTTGCTTAGATATAGGTGAAAAGAGGCACCTACTACAGTGCACTGCAAGCTAATTGCTGCACAACACGCAGATTGTGTAAGCAGGTTGCAAACTGATAGAAAACAGTACCTCTCCCTTCTCCTGCCTTTTCTATTCACATTTCTATTTGAATGCAAGGCGTTTTAGACAACTTTCTTTTGCTTCTTGCAAAACACTCTGCACACCTGCCTGCAATCTCTAGAACTCGATGGGAGATGTTTTCTGAACTGGCTCAGTTTCTCCTTGCGAGACATGGGGAAAAAGCAATTTGCTTAGATGCAGGTGAAAAGAGGCACCTACTACAGTGCACTGAAAAACTAATTGCTGCACAACTCTGGGATTGTGTAAGCAGCTTACAAACAGATAGAAAACAGCACCTTTCCACTCTCCTGCCTTTTCCATTCGCATTACTATTCGAATGGCAGCAGTTTTGGACAACTTTCTTTTGCTTCTTGCAAAACACTCTGCACACCTCCGTGCAACTTCTAGAAAAAATGAGAGTTGTTTTCTGAACTGGTACAGTTTCTCCTGAAGAGATATAATGCAAACGCTACTGGCTTAGATGTAGTAACAATAGGCAATTATTACAGTGCACTGCAAAGTCAATCGTAGTATAACACTGGGATTGTGTGTCCAGCTTGCAAACTGGTAGAAAACAGTACCTATCCGCTCTCCTGCATTTTCCCTTTCCAGGAACATTCGAATTGATGGCTTTTTTGGACAAGTTACTTTTTCTTGTTGCAAAACCCTCTGCAGACCTGCCTGCAACCTCTAGAGCACGATGGGAGGTTTTTTGTGAACAGACACAGTTTCTCCTGGCGAGACATAATGAAAAAGCTTTTTGCTAAGGTGTAGCCGGCAGGAGACGCTAAAGACCAGGAGACGGAGCACTGTGCCTTTAAGCGCCGCTTCCGGGTGTCTGTCGGCCGTAGCTGTTCTCCGGAGCACGCCGCGATCTGCGTAACGACACCAGATTCTTCGCGCCAAGAAGCGTCTTCTCCTTCTCCGGAAAACAGAGACTGCGGCAGCTTCTGAACGGCGAACTACGAAGCGGCACAAAACTGGGATTGGGTAAGCAGCTTTCAAAGTGATAAAAAACAGTACTTTCCCACTCTCTTGCCTTTCCCTTCACAATAATACTTGAAAGGAAGGCGTCTTAGACAAGTTTCTTTTTCTTCTTACAGAACACACTGCAGCCCTCTGTGCAACTTCTAGAACACGATAGGAGATGTTTAGTGAGCAAGAAGGTTTTCTCCTTGCTAGACAGAGGCATAAAGCTATTTGCTTAGATGTAGGTGACAAGAAACACTTACTGCAGTGCACTGAAAATGTAACTGCTACACAGCACTGCGATTGTGTTACCAGCCTGCAAAGTGCTAGAAAACAGTACTTTCCCACTCTCTTGCCTTTCCCTTCACATTAATACTTGAAAGGAAGGCATCTTAGACAACTTTCTTTTTCTTCCTGCAAAACACACTGCAGCCCTCTGTGCAACTTCTAGAACACGATAGGAGATGTTTAGTGAGCAAGAAGGTTTTCTCCTTGCTAGACAGAGGCATAAAGCTATTTGCTTAGATGTAGGTGACAAGAAACACTTACTGCAGTGCACTGAAAAGCTAACTGCTACACAGCACTAGGATTGTGTTAGCAGCTTGCAAAGTGCTAGAAAACAGTACTTTCCCACTCTCTTGCCTTTCCCTTCACATTAATACTTGAAAGGAAGGCATCTTAGACAACTTTCTTTTTCTTGTTACAGAACACACTGCAGCCCTCTGTGCAACTTCTACAACACGATGGAAGTTGTTTAGTGAGCAGGAAGGTTTTCTCCTTGCGAGACATAGTGAAAAAGCTATTTGCTTAGATGTAGGTGACAAGAAACACTTACTGCAGTGCACTGAAAAGCTAACTGCTACACAGCACTGCGATTGTGTTAGCAGCCTGCAAAGTGCTAGAAAACAGTACTTTCCAACTCTCTTACCTTTCCCTTCACATTAATACTTGAAAGGAAGGCATCTTAGACAACTTTCTTTTTCTTGCGGCAAAACACACTGCAGCCCTCTGTGCAACTTCTAGAACACGATAGGAAATGTTTAGTGAGCAGGAAGGTTTTCTCCTTGCGAGACATAGGTGACAAGTGTTTCTTGTAGGTGACAAGAAACACTTACTGCAGTGCAGTGACAAGTTAATTGGGACCCAGCACTGGGATTGTGTTAGCAGCTCTCAAAGTGATAGAAAACAGTACTTTCCCACTCTCTTGCCTTTCCCTTCACATTAATACTTGAAAGGAAGGCGTCTTAGACAACTTTCTTTTTCTTGTTACAGAACACACTGCAGCCCTCTGTGCAACTTCTAGAACACGATAGGAGATGTTTAGTGAGCAAGAAGGTTTTCTCCTTGCGAGACATAGTGAAAAAGCTATTTGCTTAGATGTAGGTGACAAGAAACACTTACTGCAGGGCACTGAAAAGCTAACTGCTACACAGCACTGCGATTGTGTTAGCAGCCTGCAAAATGCTAGAAAACAGTACTTTCCCACTCTCTTGCCTTTCCCTTCACATTATTACTTGAAAGGAAGGCATCTTAGACAACTTTCTTTTTCTTGTGTCAAAAAACTCTGCAGCCCTCTCTGCAACATCTACAACACGATGGAAGTTGTTTAGTGAGCAGGAAGGTTTTCTCCTTGCGAGACATAGTGAAAAAGCTATTTGCTTTGATGTAGGTGACAAGAAACACTTACTGCAGTGCACTGAAAAGCTAATTGCTACACAGAACTGGGATTGTGTTAGCAGCTTGCAAAGTGCTAGAAAACAGTACTTTCCCACTCTCTTGCCTTTCCCTTCACATTAATACTTGAAAGGAAGGCGTCTTAGACAACTTTCTTTTTCTTGCTGCAAAACACACTGCAGCCCTCTGTGCAACTTCTAGAACACGATAGGAAATGTTTAGTGAGCAGGAAGGTTTTCTCCTTGCGAGACATAGTGAAAAAGCTTTTTGCTTAGATGTAGGTGACAAGAAACACTTACTGCAGTGCACTGAAAAACTAACTGCTACACAGCTCTGCGATTGTGTTAGCAGCCTGCAAAGTGCTAGAAAACAGTACTTTCCCACTCTCTTGCCTTTCCATTCACATTAATACTTGAAAGGAAGGCGTCTTAGACAACTTTCTTTTTCTTGTTACAGAACACACTGCAACCCTCTGTGCAAGTTCTAGAACACGATAGGAGATGTTTAGTGAGCAAGAAGGTTTTCTCCTTGCTAGACAGAGGGATAAAGCTATTTGCATAGATGTAGGTGACAAGTAACACTTACTGCAGTGCACTGAAAAGCTAACTGCTACACAGCACTGCGATTGTGTTAGCAGCCTGCAAAGTGCTAGAAAACAGTACTTTCCAACTCTCCTGCCTTTCCCTTCACATTATTACTTGAACGGAAGGCATCTTAGACAACTTTCTTTTTCTTGTGTAAAAAAACTCTGCAGCCCTCTCTGCAGCATCTACAACACGATGGAAGTTGTTTAGTGAGCAGGAAGGTTTTCTCCTTGCGAGACATAGTGAAAAAGCTTTTTGCTTAGATGTAGGTGACAAGAAACACTTACTGCAGTGCACTGAGCAGCTAACTGCTACACAGCACTAGGATTGTGTTAGCAGCCTGCAAAGTGCTAGAAAACAGTACTTTCCCACTCTCTTGCCTTTCCCTTCACATTAATACTTGAAAGCAAGGCGTCTTAGACAACTTTCTTTTACATTTTGCAAAACACACTGCAGCCCTCTGTGCAACTTCTACAACACGATGGAAGTTGTTTAGTGAGAAGCAACGTTTTCCCCTTGCGAGACAAAGTGAAAAAGCTATTTGCTCAGATGTAGGTATCAAGAAACACTTACTGCAGTGCACTGACAAGCTAATTGCTACACAGCGCTGCGATTGTGTTAGCAGCTTGCAAAGTGCTAGAAAACAGTACTTTCCCACTCTCTTGCCTTTCCCTTCACATTAATACTTGAAAGGAAGGCGTCTTAGACAACTTTCTTTTTCTTGTTACAGAACACACTGCAGCCCTCTGTGCAACTTCTAGAACACGATAGGAGATGTTTAGTGAGCAAGAAGGTTTTCTCCTTGCTAGACAGAGGGATAAAGCTATTTGCTTAGATGTAGGTGACAAGAAACACTTACTGCAGTGCACTGAAAAGCTAACTGCTACACAGCACTGCGATTGTGTTAGCAGCCTGCAAAGTGCTAGAAAACAGTACTTTCCCACTCTCCTGCCTTTCCCTTCACATTATTACTTGAAAGGAAGGCATCTTAGACAACTTTCTTTTTCTTGTGTAAAAAAACTCTGCAGCCCTCTCTGCAGCATCTACAACACGATGGAAGTTGTTTAGTGAGCAGGAAGGTTTTCTCCTTGCGAGACATTGTGAAAAAGCTTTTTGCTTAGATGTAGGTGACAAGAAACACTTACTGCAGTGCACTGAACAGCTAACTGATACACAGCACTAGGATTGTGTTAGCAGCTTGCAAAGTGCTAGAAAACAGTACTTTCCCACTCTCTTGCCTTTCCCTTCACATTAATACTTGAAAGGAAGGCGTCTTAGACAACTTTCTTTTACATTTTGCAAAACACACTGCAGCCCTCTGTGCAACTTCTACATCACGATGGAAGTTGTTTAGTGAGCAGCAACGTTTTCCCCTTGCGAGACAAAGTGAAAAAGCTATTTGCTCAGATGTAGGTATCAAGAAACACTTACTGCCGTGCACTGACAAGCTAATTGCTACACAGCACTGCGATTGTGTTAGCAGCTCTCAAAGTGCTAGAAAACAGTACTTTCCCACTCTCTTGCCTTTCCCTTCACATTAATACTTGAAAGGAAGGCGTCTTAGACAACTTTCTTTTTCTTGCTGCAAAACAGTCTGCAGCCCTCTGTGCAACCTGTACAGCACGATGGAAGTTGCTTAATGAGCAGGAACATTTTCTCCTAGTGAGAGATAGTGAAAAAGCTTTTTGCTTAGATGTAGGTTACCACAGGCAGTTACTGCAGTGCACTTCAAAGCTAATAGATGCACAACACTGGGATTGTGTGCCCAGCTTGCAAAGTGATAGAAAACAGTACCTTTCCACTCTTCCTGCCTTTTCCATGCACATTACTATTCGAATGGAAAGAATTTTAGACAACTTTCTTTGGCTTCTTGCAAAACACTCTGCACACCTGCCTGCAATCTCTAGAAGTCGATGGGAGATATTTTCTGAACTGGCTCAGTTTCTCTTTGCAAGACATGGGGAAAAAGCAATTTGCTTAGATATAGGTGAAAAGAGGCACCTACTACAGTGCACTGCAAGCTAATTGCTGCACAACACGCAGATTGTGTAAGCAGGTTGCAAACTGATAGAAAACAGTACCTCTCCCTTCTCCTGCCTTTTCTATTCACATTTCTATTTGAATGCAAGGCGTTTTAGACAACTTTCTTTTGCTTCTTGCAAAACACTCTGCACACCTGCCTGCAATCTCTAGAACTCGATGGGAGATGTTTTCTGAACTGGCTCAGTTTCTCCTTGCGAGACATGGGGAAAAAGCAATTTGCTTAGATGCAGGTGAAAAGAGGCACCTACTACAGTGCACTGAAAAACTAATTGCTGCACAACTCTGGGATTGTGTAAGCAGCTTACAAACAGATAGAAAACAGCACCTTTCCACTCTCCTGCCTTTTCCATTGGCATTACTATTCGAATGGCAGCAGTTTTGGACAACTTTCTTTTGCTTCTTGCAAAACACTCTGCACACCTCCGTGCAACTTCTAGAAAAAATGAGAGTTGTTTTCTGAACTGGTACAGTTTCTCCTGAAGAGATATAATGCAAGCGCTATTGGCTTAGATGTAGTAACAATAGGCAATTATTACAGTGCACTGCAAAGTCAATCGTAGTATAACACTGGGATTGTGTGTCCAGCTTGCAAACTGGTAGAAAACAGTACCTATCCGCTCTCCTGCATTTTCCCTTTCCAGGAACATTCGAATTGATGGCTTTTTTGGACAAGTTACTTTTTCTTGTTGCAAAACCCTCTGCAGACCTGCCTGCAACCTCTAGAGCACGATGGGAGGTTTTTTGTGAACAGACACAGTTTCTCCTGGCGAGACATAATGAAAAAGCTTTTTGCTAAGGTGTAGCCGGCAGGAGACGCTAAAGACCAGGAGACGGAGCACTGTGCCTTTAAGCGCCGCTTCCGGGTGTCTGTCGGCCGTAGCTGTTCTCCGGAGCACGCCGCGATCTCCGTAACGACACCAGATTCTTCGCGCCAAGAAGCGTCTTCTCCTTCTCCGGAAAACAGAGACTGCGGCAGCTTCTGAACGGCGAACTACGAAGCGGCACAAAACTGGGATTGGGTAAGCAGCTTTCAAAGTGATAAAAAACAGTACTTTCCCACTCTCTTGCCTTTCCCTTCACAATAATACTTGAAAGGAAGGCGTCTTAGACAAGTTTCTTTTTCTTCTTACAGAACACACTGCAGCCCTCTGTGCAACTTCTAGAACACGATAGGAAATGTTTAGTGAGCAGGAAGGTTTTCTCCTTGCGAGACATAGTGAAAAAGCTATTTGCTTAGATGTAGGTGACAAGAAACACTTACTGCAGTGCACTGAAAATGTAACTGCTACACAGCACTGCGATTGTGTTACCAGCCTGCAAAGTGCTAGAAAACAGTACTTTCCCACTCACTTGCCTTTCCCTTCACATTAATACTTGAAAGGAAGGCATCTTAGACAACTTTCTTTTTCTTGCTGCAAAACACACTGCAGCCCTCTGTGCAACTTCTAGAACACGATAGGAAATGTTTAGTGAGCAGGAAGGTTTTCTCCTTGCGAGACATAGTGAAAAAGCTATTTGCTTAGATGTAGGTGACAAGAAACACTTACTGCAGTGCACTGAAAAGCTAATTGCTACACAGAACTGGGATTGTGTTAGCAGCTTGCAAAGTGCTAGAAAACAGTACTTTCCCACTCTCTTGCCTTTCCCTTCACATTAATACTTGAAAGGAAGGCGTCTTAGACAACTTTCTTTTTCTTGCTGCAAAACACACTGCAGCCCTCTGTGCAACTTCTAGAACACGATAGGAAATGTTTAGTGAGCAGGAAGGTTTTCTCCTTGCGAGACATAGTGAAAAAGCTTTTTGCTTAGATGTAGGTGACAAGAAACACTTACTGCAGTGCACTGAGCAGCTAACTGCTACACAGCACTAGGATTGTGTTAGCAGCTTGCAAAGTGCTAGAAAACAGTACTTTCCCACTCTCTTGCCTTTCCCTTCACATTAATACTTGAAAGCAAGGCGTCTTAGACAACTTTCTTTTACATTTTGCAAAACACACTGCAGCCCTCTGTGCAACTTCTACAACACGATGGAAGTTGTTTAGTGAGAAGCAACGTTTTCCCCTTGCGAGACAAAGTGAAAAAGCTATTTGCTCAGATGTAGGTATCAAGAAACACTTACTGCAGTGCACTGACAAGCTAATTGCTACACAGCACTGCGATTGTGTTAGCAGCTTGCAAAGTGATAGAAAACAGTACTTTCCCACTCTCTTGCCTTTCCCTTCACATTAATACTTGAAAGGAAGGCGTCTTAGACAACTTTCTTTTTCTTGTTACAGAACACACTGTAGCCCTCTGTGAAACTTCTAGAACACGATAAGAGATGTTTAGTGAGCAAGAAGGTTTTCTCCTTGCGAGACATAGTGAAAAAGCTATTTGCTTAGTTGTAGGTGACAAGAAACACTTACTGCAGTGCACTGAAAAGCTAACTGCTACACAGCACTGCGATTGTGTTAGCAGCCTGCAAAGTGCTAGAAAACAGTACTTTCCAACTCTCTTACCTTTCCCTTCACATTAATACTTGAAAGGAAGGCATCTTAGACAACTTTCTTTTTCTTGTTACAGAACACACTGCAGCCCTCAGTGCAACTTCTAGAACACGATAGGAGATGTTTAGTCAGCAAGAAGGTTTTCTCCTTGCGAGACATAGTGAAAAAGCTATTTGCTTAGATGTAGGTGAGAAGAAACACTTACTGCAGTGCACTGAAAAACTAACTGCTACACAGCTCTGCGATTGTGTTAGCAGCCTGCAAAGTGCTAGAAAACAGTACTTTCCCACTCTCTTGCCTTTCCCTTCACATTAATACTTGAAAGGAAGGCGTCTTAGACAACTTTCTTTTTCTTGCTGCAAAACAGTCTGCAGCCCTCTGTGCAACCTGTACAGCACGATGGAAGTTGCTTAATGAGCAGGAACATTTTCTCCTAGTGAGAGATAGTGAAAAAGCTTTTTGCTTAGATGTAGGTTACCACAGGCAGTTACTGCAGTGCACTTCAAAGCTAATAGATGCACAACACTGGGATTGTGTGCCCAGCTTGCAAAGTGATAGAAAACAGTACCTTTCCACTCTTCCTGCCTTTTCCATGCACATTACTATTCGAATGGAAAGAATTTTAGACAACTTTCTTTGGCTTCTTGCAAAACACTCTGCACACCTGCCTGCAATCTCTAGAAGTCGATGGGAGATATTTTCTGAACTGGCTCAGTTTCTCTTTGCAAGACATGGGGAAAAAGCAATTTGCTTAGATATAGGTGAAAAGAGGCACCTACTACAGTGCACTGCAAGCTAATTGCTGCACAACACGCAGATTGTGTAAGCAGGTTGCAAACTGATAGAAAACAGTACCTCTCCCTTCTCCTGCCTTTTCTATTCACATTTCTATTTGAATGCAAGGCGTTTTAGACAACTTTCTTTTGCTTCTTGCAAAACACTCTGCACACCTGCCTGCAATCTCTAGAACTCGATGGGAGATGTTTTCTGAACTGGCTCAGTTTCTCCTTGCGAGACATGGGGAAAAAGCAATTTGCTTAGATGCAGGTGAAAAGAGGCACCTACTACAGTGCACTGAAAAACTAATTGCTGCACAACTCTGGGATTGTGTAAGCAGCTTACAAACAGATAGAAAACAGCACCTTTCCACTCTCCTGCCTTTTCCATTGGCATTACTATTCGAATGGCAGCAGTTTTGGACAACTTTCTTTTGCTTCTTGCAAAACACTCTGCACACCTCCGTGCAACTTCTAGAAAAAATGAGAGTTGTTTTCTGAACTGGTACAGTTTCTCCTGAAGAGATATAATGCAAACGCTACTGGCTTAGATGTAGTAACAATAGGCAATTATTACAGTGCACTGCAAAGTCAATCGTAGTATAACACTGGGATTGTGTGTCCAGCTTGCAAACTGGTAGAAAACAGTACCTATCCGCTCTCCTGCATTTTCCCTTTCCAGGAACATTCGAATTGATGGCTTTTTTGGACAAGTTACTTTTTCTTGTTGCAAAACCCTCTGCAGACCTGCCTGCAACCTCTAGAGCACGATGGGAGGTTTTTTGTGAACAGACACAGTTTCTCCTGGCGAGACATAATGAAAAAGCTTTTTGCTAAGGTGTAGCCGGCAGGAGACGCTAAAGACCAGGAGACGGAGCACTGTGCCTTTAAGCGCCGCTTCCGGGTGTCTGTCGGCCGTAGCTGTTCTCCGGAGCACGCCGCGATCTGCGTAACGACACCAGATTCTTCGCGCCAAGAAGCGTCTTCTCCTTCTCCGGGAAACAGAGACTGCGGCAGCTTCTGAACGGTGAACTACGAAGCGGCACAAAACTGGGATTGGGTAAGCAGCTTTCAAAGTGATAAAAAACAGTACTTTCCCACTCTCTTGCCTTTCCCTTCACAATAATACTTGAAAGGAAGGCGTCTTAGACAAGTTTCTTTTTCTTCTTACAGAACACACTGCAGCCCTCTGTGCAACTTCTAGAACACGATAGGAGATGTTTAGTGAGCAAGAAGGTTTTCTCCTTGCTAGACAGAGGCATAAAGCTATTTGCTTAGATGTAGGTGACAAGAAACACTTACTGCAGTGCACTGAAAATGTAACTGCTACACAGCACTGCGATTGTGTTACCAGCCTGCAAAGTGCTAGAAAACAGTACTTTCCCACTCTCTTGCCTTTCCCTTCACATTAATACATGAAAGGAAGGCATCTTAGACAACTTTCTTTTTCTTCCTGCAAAACACACTGCAGCCCTCTGTGCAACTTCTAGAACACGATAGGAGATGTTTAGTGAGCAAGAAGGTTTTCTCCTTGCGAGACATAGTGAAAAAGCTATTTGCTTAGATGTAGGTGACAAGAAACACTTACTGCAGTGCACTGAGCAGCTAACTGCTACACAGCACTAGGATTGTGTTAGCAGCTTGCAAAGTGCTAGAAAACAGTACTTTCCCACTCTCTTGCCTTTCCCTTCACATTAATACTTGAAAGGAAGGCATCTTAGACAACTTTCTTTTTCTTGTTACAGAATGTGGCGGTGCTGAAGGCTGAGCCCGGCTGGCCCACAGCGATGCACAGCACACAGCCTGTTGAGGGGCACGGGCAGCTGCAGATCCAGGACCTCCGGCGGGAGCGAAACTGGATAATGAATGCCCTTTCCCAGAGCTCCCTCCACGTCCGTGGTGGAGGAGGCAGCTCCGGCAGGCTAGGCAACAGAATCAGCAGCACGAGTCCAGAGGACGAAGAAGCAGACGCGAGGCGACAATTCTCGGCAGCAGGGGAAAGGTTTATTGGAGAAGGAGAAGGATATGGGCAAGAAGGAGGCTGCAGGGAACTGCCCCGAGGGGCGGGGAGAACAGAACTTATATAGGGGGACCAGGGGGAGGTGGATCCCTTCCTCTGGCCAATGAACATAATACTTAACTTAATAGGCATAGGGTGGCAACAAATGAAAGCACTAGAGGGGTGGGACAGCCCTCTCCTGCCCAATCACCCCCTGCCCTGGAGGGAATGTTCTAGGGAAAAGGCAGGGGCAGAGAGTGACAGGCAGGCAGGCTGACAACTCAAAAATGACAGGGAGGGGACAACTGGATACAAAAAGGCGGGAGTTGCTAAGGAAACAGAATGACGGACAGCCCTACAGGGAGAAAAACAGGGGGAGGGGAAGCCCGGCAAGCGCCATCTTAAGTAAGTAAAAACCATACATTACAATTGAAATCAAACTGAACTGAGAAAGGGGAGGGAGGCTGCAGGGGCGCACCGCAACATCTCCCTCTTTTTTACACAAAAATAAAAGGAAAAGCAGGGGTAAATTCATGGAAAGCAAAACTGAAACGTGTTCATAAAGGTCCAAAAAACATTAAACTTCTTGCTCATCCTCGGGCTCTTCTGGTGATGTGATGAAGTCCTGGTGGTCGGAGCTGGTCTCGGAGTTCTCTGGGTCAGCTTCGGTGGTGGGGAAGCTGACCACATTGACACTGCTGGTGATGAGCTTCCGGACCAGTCTCCGAACCACAGCCCAGACGATGGAGCAACCGAGGATGACTGCTAAAATAAGTAAAACTCCAAATAAAACGTCTTTTAGGATAGAACCAGCCCAGCCTGAGAGCCCAAGCCCGGAGAGTAGATTCCCCAACCAGTCCTCTGTCTCTCTCTGGATGTCCTTGACCAGGCCTTTCATTTCCTCCAACGCTTTCTGCACATTGGGTGCTTTAGATGTTAAGTTGAAGCAGCACAGACCCTCAAACTCCTCGCAGCGGTGGTGATGCAGGAGGAGCAGATAATCAATTGCTGCTCTATTTTGCAGCATCGCCTGTCTGGTGATTTTCTCATCTGCTAAGAGTCCCGCGATGGCCGTGGAAGTAAGGTTTGCTTGCTTCACTGACCAACACTCTAGTTTGCCTAATTCGCCGATGGCCTTCCCGGCCGAAACCCACGGCAAGAACAAAGAGACTGCGACCCTTTTACCTTCATTCCAATGATAAATTTTGGAGTCGCAATCTGGGCCGAATTCTGTCAGGTCTTTTTTCTGCCGAATCATCACCTCGGAATTTTTGGTAGGCCAATTCTCCAATTTAGGCGTGCTGGGAGTGAACAGCGTCACATGGCCGATCGTACATGGGCCTCCTAACAGGTGAGAGGGGATGCCGTTCCAGGCTCGGTTTCCGCAAATAAAATATAAGCCTTGGGGTAAAGAGCGGGGTTTAAGGTCAGGGGTGGTCGGACCTCTGGCCGAGAGGGTCTCCGCGCACCATTGATGTTCAGATTCCCCCTCAACCAGGGTCCACTGGGGATCATTTGAACGAATTGACTTAACCAAACTGTAAGGGACGGAAAGGCGAACACAAAAAGGGGCTTTGGCGGAACCGAGCAAATCAAATCTCAGAGGCTCTTCGGGAGAAAGGGGGAGAAGGTTAATCATGTTCCTCCAAGCCTCCGTATGATCTTGATCTTTAGCATTGGTCAACAAATTAAGCGGGGAAGGAAAATCACGGGGAGGGACCGGGATCCCCACCAGACAGGACGACAGAGGGTCTGTAGCTGCTTCGGCGTGGAGGCAAATGTGGTCCTGGCCGAGGGAGCGGGCGAGGGAGGTCCACATGTTGTTAGCAGTGGGGGACCTCTGGTCGGGCTCTCCGGGTGCCGCTTGGAGGAGGAGGACGGCTGCTAAGATGACCACGGCGGGGATTCCTCCTCGGGGCATGGCTGGGCTGGAGCAACTAAAATCAAAAGAGACAAACAAATGAAATGATTTGCCCGGGGGGAGAGGATTTACGTTTCTGGGGAGAAAAGGGAATCTAAAGGAAAGAGGGAATCTTCCTCCTCCCTCCGTCTTCGCCGCCAGCTGGCAACCCGAACCTGAGGCGGGGATGTCGTCGCCTTTGTCGTTCTCGGCACAAAGGGCCGAACCCAGCGCGAAGGGACCCACCTGGGACCTGTGGGGGTGGAAACACAGGCATACCCTCGGCCCCAGGTGATAAGATCAAACGGTCCCTCCAAACGCCAGGTCTCCGGGTCCTTCACGAGAACCGGGGGCTTCTCCTTCAGGTGGAAACTGCCACTCTGCCCAAAGTGCCGCACAATGGGCGGATTCAAGTTTTCAAAAGAACAATTTAAGAAATTGATTGTATACAGTGCCCTAGATAATTGGGACTGAGGGGATTCCACCTTCATCGCCGGGGAGAGATGGGAAAGAACCTTTTTTAGGCTCTGGTGGGTCCTCTCGATCACCGCTTGTCCCGTGGGGGAATAGGGGATGCCGGTCTTGTGCTCTATTCCCCATTGCTGCAGGAAGCTCCGGAACTCCCTGGACACGTACGAAGGCCCGTTGTCAGTTTTTATAACCTTAGGGATGCCCAGCACGGAGAAAGCCTGGAGCAGATGTTTGATGGCATCCTTGGCTTTCTCCCCTGTGTGGGCAGAGGCGAAAACGGCACTCGAGAAAGTATCCACCGAAACATGGACGAACTTGAGGCGACCGAATTGATTAATTTTGGTGATGTCCATCTGCCACACCTCACAGCTGGCAAGTCCCCGGGGATTCGCGCCAGCGGGCAGAGATAGAAGCTGATCCCGCTGGCAGTGGGGGCATGTGGCCACAATGGCCTTGGCTTGGTCCCGCGTGAGCTGGAATTGACGAACCAAGCCAGGCGCATTCTGGTGGAACAGCTGGTGGCTGATCTTGGCTTGCTTGAAGACATCAGGGAGCGGGGCCCATTGCACCGCGTGGGCAAGTGCCCACTCGGCCGGGGAAGCGAGGCTATCAGCCAATCGATTCCCCTCCGCAATGAACCCAGGCAAACCAGTGTGGGCTCTCACGTGCATAACATAGTATTTTTGCTCCCGGTGGGAGATGAGTTTGATGAGCTTCGAGAGCAAATCATACAAGGCCAAATTGGACACCTCCTCAAGGACAGCACTTTCAGCTCTAGCGACTACACCTGCAACATAAGCCGAGTCCGTGACCAAATTGAAAGGTTGATCTTTGAATTTCTCAAAGGCCCTGACGACTGCGTCCAACTCAGCAACTTGAGGGGAGCCCTCAACGATAGTAACATCCATCTCCCACTGCTGAGTCTGAGGATCCTTCCAAGTCATCACTGACTTGTGGGTTCCTCCGGACGCGTCCGTAAAAACAGTCAAGGCCTTGAGGGGGACTCGACTTTGAATATCCCGAATTGAAAATTTAAACTGCATGTCTTGATTGAACAAGGCATGTGAAGGATGGCCAACTTCAATTTTCCCGGTGTATTCTGCTAGAGCGAACTGCAAAACTTCGCTCTCCTCGAGGAGTTGATTAAGAATTTTAGATTGTAACTTTCCGGATTGTAACTCAATTGGAATGTGTATGCACGTGAAATCCACACCTGCCAGCTCCCTGATCCGCGATCTTCCCTTGCGGATCAGCTCAGCCACCAGCTCATGTGGCCTTGTAATTCTTTTGGACCGATGATGGCTGAGGAACACCCACTCTATGATTAAGAGGGGGTCACTCAAGCCTTGGTCCGTCCTCCTCTCCTTAGATGTTTTTGGGGACTTGCAGGTATCATCCCATTGGAAAATCATTCCATGGAGGTGTGGCAGTTTACCAAGTATAATAAATTTGAAGGGCAGGCCCAGATGACAACGATGGGCCTGCCTTGCCTCGATTATCCGTCTGATGTTCTCAAGTGCAATTTCCGCCTCTGGGGTGAGTTCCCTAGGAGAACTAAGCTCCTCTCCCCCTTTCAATAAATTGAAAAGGGGGGCTAGGTCATTGGTGGTAATGCCTAGCCAGGGTCTCACCCAATTCAACGCCCCACACAGCTGATGGACATCCGCTAAGGTTCTCACCTTGTGGTGAATGGCCAATTTCTGCGGAGCAATGGTCCGCTTCGTGATCTCCAGGCCTAAGTACTTCCAGGGCGGCATCCGTTGAATCTTCTCGCTCTGGAGCTCGAACCCTGCGGCAATTAAACAATCAGTTACGCGGGAGAGCGCGTGAATCAGCAGGTCATCATTGGGGGCGCAGACCAGCACGTCGTCCATGTAATGATAGATGATGACGTCCGGACATTCGGTGCGAACTGGTTGGAGCAAGGAAGCAACATACCACTGGCAAATAATAGGACTGCATTTCATGCCTTGTGGCAAAACTCGCCAGTGGTAGCGCTTCCCGGGAGCTTCACGGTTCAAGGTGGGCACCGTGAATGCAAAACGTGGCGCGTCATCTGGGTGAAGGGGAATTTGGAAGAAGCAATCTTTGATATCAATGACAACCAAATTCCAATTTTGGGGGAGCATCGCCGGGGATGGCATCCCTGGTTGGAGAGTACCCATATCTTGTATAATTTCATTGATTTTGCGGAGGTCGGTGAGGAGCCGCCACTTGCCAGATGACTTACGAATGACAAACACTGGGGAGTTCCATTCCGACATGGACTCCACCAGGTTGCCTTTTTGGACTTGCTCCTCCACGAGTTCCGCTAGCGCCTTCAATTTTTGTTTATTGAGCGGCCACTGAGCTACCTGGACTGGTTTATCTGAGAGCCAATTCAGTTTCCAGGTAGGGCGCTCTTCAGTGACCGCTGCCCGAAAAACCTGGGGAGCCGGCAGGTCAATTTTGGCTCCCCACTGGGCAAGGGTATCTCTCCCCCAGAGAGGCTCTACATAATCTAAAACGAATGGGCGTACAGAAGCCAATTGCCCATCTGGCCCCTTAATTTGCACGATGCTCTTTGAGCGTCTGGCCAATTGTGTCCCCCTGACACCCTGGATGCACCCGTCCATGTTTTGCAACTCCCAATGTGACGGCCACTCCCGAGAGGGAATGATCGTCACATCTGCTCCGGTGTCCAACATCCCCCTGATGGAAATGGAGTCCCCCCCCCGGGACAGCTGACAGTCGAGGCGAGGCTTCGCTCGCCCTAGGTGTTCGGCCCAGGCAACCGAAGGTATGGACGATTTTATTGAAATGGCCTGGGCCACCACCTCTCCGGCAGGGAGGAACAGAGGGGGACGCAGACACCTGCACCTGATGACGAGCGGATGCTGGTCTGCAGACACCAAAGCTGGAAGAATCTCAAGGTCTGGTGGAGTGACGTTGGTGTCTCCCACAATGAGGAGCTGCTGATTTGTGTCCCAATTACCTCGGGCCTTCGGGCAGACTGGCAATGCGCTAACTTCCGAATTGGGAAAGAAGAAGGGTCGCGCTGCTTCCAACCTAAAAGAGAAACCAGAAGGAAAGGTGTTTAAATCCGGTTCTGGTGAAGGTCCCGGGTCAGAACGGCAAAGGCGAGGGGCAACCACGCCTGAGGTCAGGTCCGGTGAAGTGTCAAGTCCAGTAAGTGAAGATCCTGGGAGCCCTGTTGGACCGGGCTCTGCTGGCGGCGAGCGGGAAAATGAAGGAAATCCCTCCCCCCTGGCTGCAGATGTTAAACGCCCGCCCGAATTTTTGTCCGCGCGCAGGGGGGGGCTGCGCTCCTTTAGGAGTTTTTTGGGGCCTCTCCTCCTTGGACGCCTGACTGCTGAGCCCTCTTAAAGGCATAGAACTCCTTCCGGAGCGGGCAGTCAGGCATCCAGTGGTCCTCCTTCTGACACAGGTGGCACGCCGAGGTGGAAGAACGGCCAGTCCGGGGGGTGCCAGGTCCCGAGCGGTGGACCGACGGAGATGGTGCAGCGGCGGCGACCGTCCCCTGAAGGTCTGCGAAAGACACCCGACGAGCGGCTGATGGTGTAGCTGGCTTCTCGCCGGATGCCTGTGATGTCACTTTGGCAGCGCAGACCATCAGGAGATCTCGGAGTGTGGGACGAGGGTGAAGTGGTAAGCTCATTATAGCAGCCTTGCAGGCCGGGTTCGCGTTGGTGGTTGCGAGGAGCGTTACCATCTTCTTGCGAGCCCCCTCGTCCGGCTCCTCCGACTCCGCCGCCTGCTGTAGTCGCACCACGAAATCGTCGAAATTCTCCGTCGGCCCCTGGAAAAGATGGGACACCGGGACCGAAGGCACCCCCGCAGCCACACGATAAAAAGCTTGAAGTGCCACCTGTGTGCTCCGCTGCAACGCCTCAGTAGGTATCAGGCGGGCTTGCTTGTCGCCCTTCTCCCACTCACCCAGCCCACATAGATGGTTAACAGTGAGCCTCTCCCCCTCAGTGTCCTCCCCTACCTCCGGGTCTTCCCACAGCTGTGGCAAGATGTCCGCCACTCCCATTTCCCACGTGGCTTCCCACCTAGAATACCGAGCGACGTCCAATAAACAACTAAAAATCTGCCTTAGATCGGCAGGGACGAGCTCGGATTCTAGGAGGGAAGCCTCCAGTAGCCCCCGAAAGTATCGACTCTGTCCCCCGTGCTCCTTCAGAGCCTTCACCAGCTCTTTAATGAGAGCACGGGGGACTGGGGACCACTGGATGCGGGGATTTCCCCCGCCCCGATTCCGGCGGTACGTCACCGGAGCCGCCATGATGGACTCAGCGGGCTCCGGTGGGCCCTCCTTCCCCTCGGCCCCGGCACCCAGACCGTGGGAAAAATCAGGCCAAGATGGCGGACCGTGGGAACCGGAACCCAGGGGGAGGGGGCAGGAAGGGGCGGGGTCAGGGATGCCGTGGGAACCCGGGGCGGGGACTGATGGGAGAGGGCCCGCCCAGTGGGTTGGGCAAGGTGGGAGGGCCTGAGGCGGAGGCGGAGCAAAGGGAGGAACCACGGAGGAGGAGGGCGGAGCGCTGGGGGAGGGAGGAGTGAAGAAGGGGTAGGAGGGGTCAGGAGGAAGGAAGGGGTTGGGACTAGGAAGGAAAGGATTGGGTGAGGGACTACAAAAAGGATTGGGGTAGGAATAAGGTGGGGGCAGGGACCTTCCCTGCTGGGGTGCCTCATGGTCCCCGCCATCTTGGGCTCCACGGGAGCCATCTTGGGTAGGGACCATGAAGCGAACTTTAGAATTTAACTTAGGGGATTTTACAACACGGAAGGAGGGTATAGGGGAAGATGGGGGAAAGGGAGAACCGGCCGGAGTCTGGCCAGGACTCCGACCGCGGGGGGATTGGCGACCCCGAGGAGAGCCAGGGCGGTGGAGAGGCTCCTGCCCGCTGTGGTCGGGGGCTGCTCTCCTCAGGATCCCAGGTCTTACGGGCGAAGAGGGACAGGGCTGGGGGGTAGGAACACGCTCAGGGGTACTAACAGGGAGGGGCGAAGGAGAACAGGGTTGAGGGGTAGCCACACGCTCAGGGTTTGAAACTGAAACGGGGGATGAGACCATACTCGGGAGCCTGGGGTGTTCTCTCAGTTTTTTACTTTCTTTCTTCCTCAGCACCTGGAGGAGCTGAGTCACCCAATTAAGGTGTCTGGCCAATTTTAATCTCTTAGTAAGTGCGGTCTCCTCTGACCAGACCAAATAGGACAATTTCCTGGAGACCTCCTCCCAAAATCGGGGGCTCCTACACTGGTCAGAGGAGATATCCTTAAACTGAGAGGAGACCCAGCGAACCAGGCTCCGGATCTCTTTTTCCTTAACTAAAACATTTCCTTCAACAAGAACTTCAACCAAAACTAAAACAGCCTCGCGCTGCTCAGCCGACAGTCGCGCACCCATGACTGTGGATATTAAATTGGCTGAGCAGCTTTCACCGACACCCGTCAAATAAAAATGGGGATTTTAAAAACCGAAGAAGGGGTAGAAAAGGAACCTCCCCCTAAGGCCTCCCGCCGCGAAAGAAAAGTGACCTCCACCCGGCGGACAAAGCAGCCGGGGGGGTCCGGTAAAAGACAGGAGGGGGACGCAAACCGACCTTAGGGGTTGGAAGAGGGATCCGGGTGCCGGGCGACGTCCTCTGGTGGACCGATCCGGGGTGCCGGAGGTCGCCGGTCCAATCCCCCGACGCAGTAATCCCAGCGACCAGGCGTCCTGCTGTCGGAGGTACTGCCGCGCCCAGTGAAGCCAACTGCTTCGGTCCGTGGGGCGGACGTAGTCTTCGCGGCTATGGTGCTGAGCTGCCCCACGTTGGGCGCCAGCAGCTGTGGCGGTGCTGAAGGCTGAGCCCGGCTGGCCCACAGCGATGCACAGCACACAGCCTGTTGAGGGGCACGGGCAGCTGCAGATCCAGGACCTCCGGCGGGAGCGAAACTGGATAATGAATGCCCTTTCCCAGAGCTCCCTCCACGTCCGTGGTGGAGGAGGCAGCTCCGGCAGGCTAGGCAACAGAATCAGCAGCACGAGTCCAGAGGACGAAGAAGCAGACGCGAGGCGACAATTCTCGGCAGCAGGGGAAAGGTTTATTGGAGAAGGAGAAGGATATGGGCAAGAAGGAGGCTGCAGGGAACTGCCCCGAGGGGCGGGGAGAACAGAACTTATATAGGGGGACCAGGGGGAGGTGGATCCCTTCCTCTGGCCAATGAACATAATACTTAACTTAATAGGCATAGGGTGGCAACAAATGAAAGCACTAGAGGGGTGGGACAGCCCTCTCCTGCCCAATCACCCCCTGCCCTGGAGGGAATGTTCTAGGGAAAAGGCAGGGGCAGAGAGTGACAGGCAGGCAGGCTGACAACTCAAAAATGACAGGGAGGGGACAACTGGATACAAAAAGGCGGGAGTTGCTAAGGAAACAGAATGACGGACAGCCCTACAGGGAGAAAAACAGGGGGAGGGGAAGCCCGGCAAGCGCCATCTTAAGTAAGTAAAAACCATACATTACAATTGAAATCAAACTGAACTGAGAAAGGGGAGGGAGGCTGAAGGGGCGCACCGCAACAACAGAACACACTGCAGCCCTCTGTGCAACTTCTACAACACGATGGAAGTTGTTTAGTGAGCAGGAAGGTTTTCTCCTTGCGAGACATAGTGAAAAAGCTATTTGCTTAGATGTAGGTGACAAGAAACACTTACTGCAGTGCACTGAAAAGCTAATTGCTACACAGAACTGGGATTGTGTTAGCAGCTTGCAAAGTGCTAGAAAACAGTACTTTCCCACTCTCTTGCCTTTCCCTTCACATTAATACTTGAAAGGAAGGCATCTTAGACAACTTTCTTTTTCTTGCTGCAAAACACACTGCAGCCCTCTGTGCAACTTCTAGAACACGATAGGAAATGTTTAGTGAGCAGGAAGGTTTTCTCCTTGCGAGACATAGTGAAAAAGCTATTTGCTTAGATGTAGGTGACAAGAAACACTTACTGCAGTGCAGTGACAAGTTAATTGGGACCCAGCACTGGGATTGTGTTAGCAGCTCTCAAAGTGATAGAAAACAGTACTTTCCCACTCTCTTGCCTTTCCCTTCACATTAATACTTGAAAGGAAGGCGTCTTAGACAACTTTCTTTTTCTTGTTACAGAACACACTGCAGCCCTCTGTGCAACTTCTAGAACACGATAGGAGATGTTTAGTGAGCAAGAAGGTTTTCTCCTTGCGAGACATAGTGAAAAAGCTATTTGCTTAGATGTAGGTGACAAGAAACACTTACTGCAGGGCACTGAAAAGCTAACTGCTACACAGCACTGCGATTGTGTTAGCAGCCTGCAAAGTGCTAGAAAACAGTACTTTCCCACTCTCTTGCCTTTCCCTTCACATTATTACTTGAAAGGAAGGCATCTTAGACAACTTTCTTTTTCTTGTGTCAAAAAACTCTGCAGCCCTCTCTGCAACATCTACAACACGATGGAAGTTGTTTAGTGAGCAGGAAGGTTTTCTCCTTGCGAGACATAGTGAAAAAGCTATTTGCTTTGATGTAGGTGACAAGAAACACTTACTGCAGTGCACTGAAAAGCTAATTGCTACACAGAACTGGGATTGTGTTAGCAGCTTGCAAAGTGCTAGAAAACAGTACTTTCCCACTCTCTTGCCTTTCCCTTCACATTAATACTTGAAAGGAAGGCGTCTTAAACAACTTTCTTTTTCTTGCTGCAAAACACACTGCAGCCCTCTGTGCAACTTCTAGAACACGATAGGAAATGTTTAGTGAGCAAGAAGGTTTTCTCCTTGCGAGACATAGTGAAAAAGCTATTTGCTTAGATGTAGGTGACAAGAAACACTTACTGCAGTGCACTGAGCAGCTAACTGCTACACAGCACTAGGATTGTGTTAGCAGCTTGCAAAGTGCTAGAAAACAGTACTTTCCCACTCTCTTGCCTTTCCCTTCACATTAATACTTGAAAGGAAGGCATCTTAGACAACTTTCTTTTTCTTGTTACAGAATGTGGCGGTGCTGAAGGCTGAGCCCGGCTGGCCCACAGCGATGCACAGCACACAGCCTGTTGAGGGGCACGGGCAGCTGCAGATCCAGGACCTCCGGCGGGAGCGAAACTGGATAATGAATGCCCTTTCCCAGAGCTCCCTCCACGTCCGTGGTGGAGGAGGCAGCTCCGGCAGGCTAGGCAACAGAATCAGCAGCACGAGTCCAGAGGACGAAGAAGCAGACGCGAGGCGACAATTCTCGGCAGCAGGGGAAAGGTTTATTGGAGAAGGAGAAGGATATGGGCAAGAAGGAGGCTGCAGGGAACTGCCCCGAGGGGCGGGGAGAACAGAACTTATATAGGGGGACCAGGGGGAGGTGGATCCCTTCCTCTGGCCAATGAACATAATACTTAACTTAATAGGCATAGGGTGGCAACAAATGAAAGCACTAGAGGGGTGGGACAGCCCTCTCCTGCCCAATCACCCCCTGCCCTGGAGGGAATGTTCTAGGGAAAAGGCAGGGGCAGAGAGTGACAGGCAGGCAGGCTGACAACTCAAAAATGACAGGGAGGGGACAACTGGATACAAAAAGGCGGGAGTTGCTAAGGAAACAGAATGACGGACAGCCCTACAGGGAGAAAAACAGGGGGAGGGGAAGCCCGGCAAGCGCCATCTTAAGTAAGTAAAAACCATACATTACAATTGAAATCAAACTGAACTGAGAAAGGGGAGGGAGGCTGAAGGGGCGCACCGCAACAACAGAACACACTGCAGCCCTCTGTGCAACTTCTACAACACGATGGAAGTTGTTTAGTGAGCAGGAAGGTTTTCTCCTTGCGAGACATAGTGAAAAAGCTATTTGCTTAGATGTAGGTGACAAGAAACACTTACTGCAGTGCACTGAAAAGCTAATTGCTACACAGAACTGGGATTGTGTTAGCAGCTTGCAAAGTGCTAGAAAACAGTACTTTCCCACTCTCTTGCCTTTCCCTTCACATTAATACTTGAAAGGAAGGCATCTTAGACAACTTTCTTTTTCTTGCTGCAAAACACACTGCAGCCCTCTGTGCAACTTCTAGAACACGATAGGAAATGTTTAGTGAGCAGGAAGGTTTTCTCCTTGCGAGACATAGTGAAAAAGCTATTTGCTTAGATGTAGGTGACAAGAAACACTTACTGCAGTGCAGTGACAAGTTAATTGGGACCCAGCACTGGGATTGTGTTAGCAGCTCTCAAAGTGATAGAAAACAGTACTTTCCCACTCTCTTGCCTTTCCCTTCACATTAATACTTGAAAGGAAGGCGTCTTAGACAACTTTCTTTTTCTTGTTACAGAACACACTGCAGCCCTCTGTGCAACTTCTAGAACACGATAGGAGATGTTTAGTGAGCAAGAAGGTTTTCTCCTTGCGAGACATAGTGAAAAAGCTATTTGCTTAGATGTAGGTGACAAGAAACACTTACTGCAGGGCACTGAAAAGCTAACTGCTACACAGCACTGCGATTGTGTTAGCAGCCTGCAAAGTGCTAGAAAACAGTACTTTCCCACTCTCTTGCCTTTCCCTTCACATTATTACTTGAAAGGAAGGCATCTTAGACAACTTTCTTTTTCTTGTGTCAAAAAACTCTGCAGCCCTCTCTGCAACATCTACAACACGATGGAAGTTGTTTAGTGAGCAGGAAGGTTTTCTCCTTGCGAGACATAGTGAAAAAGCTATTTGCTTTGATGTAGGTGACAAGAAACACTTACTGCAGTGCACTGAAAAGCTAATTGCTACACAGAACTGGGATTGTGTTAGCAGCTTGCAAAGTGCTAGAAAACAGTACTTTCCCACTCTCTTGCCTTTCCCTTCACATTAATACTTGAAAGGAAGGCGTCTTAAACAACTTTCTTTTTCTTGCTGCAAAACACACTGCAGCCCTCTGTGCAACTTCTAGAACACGATAGGAAATGTTTAGTGAGCAGGAAGGTTTTCTCCTTGCGAGACATAGTGAAAAAGCTTTTTGCTTAGATATAGGTGACAAGAAACACTTACTGCAGTGCACTGAACAACTAATTGCTACACAGAACTGGGATTGTGTTAGCAGCTTGCAAAGTGCTAGAAAACAGTACTTTCCCACTCTCTTGCCTTTCCCTTCACATTAATACTTGAAAGGAAGGCATCTTAGACAACTTTGTTTTTCTTGCTGCAAAACACACTGCAGCCCTCGGTGCAACTTCTAGAACACGATAGGAAATGTTTAGTGAGCAGGAAGGTTTTCTCCTTGCGAGACATAGTGAAAAAGCTTTTTGCTTAGATGTAGGTGACAAGAAACACTAACTGCAGTGCACTGAGCAGCTAACTGCTACACAGCACTAGGATTGTGTTAGCAGCTTGCAAAGTGCTAGAAAACAGTACTTTCCCACTCTCTTGCCTTTCCCTTCACATTAATACTTGAAAGCAAGGCGTCTTAGACAACTTTCTTTTACATTTTGCAAAACACACTGCAGCCCTCTGTGCAACTTCTACAACACGATGGAAGTTGTTTAGTGAGAAGCAACGTTTTCCCCTTGCGAGACAAAGTGAAAAAGCTATTTGCTCAGATGTAGGTATCAAGAAACACTTACTGCAGTGCACTGACAAGCTAATTGCTACACAGCACTGCGATTGTGTTAGCAGCTTGCAAAGTGATAGAAAACAGTACTTTCCCACTCTCTTGCCTTTCCCTTCACATTAATACTTGAAAGGAAGGCGTCTTAGACAACTTTCTTTTTCTTGTTACAGAACACACTGCAGGCCTCTGTGAAACTTCTAGAACACGATAAGAGATGTTTAGTGAGCAAGAAGGTTTTCTCCTTGCGAGACATAGTGAAAAAGCTATTTGCTTAGATGTAGGTGAGAAGAAACACTTACTGCAGTGCACTGAAAAACTAACTTCTACACAGCTCTGCGATTGTGTTAGCAGCCTGCAAAGTGCTAGAAAACAGTACTTTCCCACTCTCTTGCCTTTCCCTTCACATTAATACTTGAAAGGAAGGCGTCTAAGACAACTTTGTTTTTCTTGCTGCAAAACACACTGCAGCCCTCTGTGCAACTTCTAGAACACGATAGGAAATGTTTAGTGAGCAGGAAGGTTTTCTCCTTGCGAGACATAGTGAAAAAGCTTTTTGCTTAGATGTAGGTGACAAGAAACACTTACTGCAGTGCACTGAAAAACTAACTGCTACACAGCTCTGCGATTGTGTTAGCAGCCTGCAAAGTGCTAGAAAACAGTACTTTCCCACTCTCTTGCCTTTCCCTTCACATTAATACTTGAAAGGAAGGCGTCTTAGACAACTTTCTTTTTCTTGTTACAGAACACACTGCAACCCTCTGTGCAAGTTCTAGAACACGATAGGAGATGTTTAGTGAGCAAGAAGGTTTTCTCCTTGCTAGACAGAGGGATAAAGCTATTTGCATAGATGTAGGTGACAAGAAACACTTACTGCAGTGCACTGAAAAGCTAACTGCTACACAGCACTGCGATTGTGTTAGCAGCCTGCAAAGTGCTAGAAAACAGTACTTTCCAACTCTCCTGCCTTTCCCTTCACATTATTACTTGAACGGAAGGCATCTTAGACAACTTTCTTTTTCTTGTGTAAAAAAACTCTGCAGCCCTCTCTGCAGCATCTACAACACGATGGAAGTTGTTTAGTGAGCAGGAAGGTTTTCTCCTTGCGAGACATAGTGAAAAAGCTTTTTGCTTAGATGTAGGTGACAAGAAACACTTACTGCAGTGCACTGAGCAGCTAACTGCTACACAGCACTAGGATTGTGTTAGCAGCCTGCAAAGTGCTAGAAAACAGTACTTTCCCACTCTCTTGCCTTTCCCTTCACATTAATACTTGAAAGCAAGGCGTCTTAGACAACTTTCTTTTACATTTTGCAAAACACACTGCAGCCCTCTGTGCAACTTCTACAACACGATGGAAGTTGTTTAGTGAGAAGCAACGTTTTCCCCTTGCGAGACAAAGTGAAAAAGCTATTTGCTCAGATGTAGGTATCAAGAAACACTTACTGCAGTGCACTGACAAGCTAATTGCTACACAGCGCTGCGATTGTGTTAGCAGCTTGCAAAGTGCTAGAAAACAGTACTTTCCCACTCTCTTGCCTTTCCCTTCACATTAATACTTGAAAGGAAGGCGTCTTAGACAACTTTCTTTTTCTTGTTACAGAACACACTGCAGCCCTCTGTGCAACTTCTAGAACACGATAGGAGATGTTTAGTGAGCAAGAAGGTTTTCTCCTTGCTAGACAGAGGGATAAAGCTATTTGCTTAGATGTAGGTGACAAGAAACACTTACTGCAGTGCACTGAAAAGCTAACTGCTACACAGCACTGCGATTGTGTTAGCAGCCTGCAAAGTGCTAGAAAACAGTACTTTCCCACTCTCCTGCCTTTCCCTTCACATTATTACTTGAAAGGAAGGCATCTTAGACAACTTTCTTTTTCTTGTGTAAAAAAACCCTGCAGCCCTCTCTGCAGCATCTACAACACGATGGAAGTTGTTTAGTGAGCAGGAAGGTTTTCTCCTTGCGAGACATTGTGAAAAAGCTTTTTGCTTAGATGTAGGTGACAAGAAACACTTACTGCAGTGCACTGAACAGCTAACTGCTACACAGCACTAGGATTGTGTTAGCAGCTTGCAAAGTGCTAGAAAACAGTACTTTCCCACTCTCTTGCCTTTCCCTTCACATTAATACTTGAAAGGAAGGCGTCTTAGACAACTTTCTTTTACATTTTGCAAAACACACTGCAGCCCTCTGTGCAACTTCTACATCACGATGGAAGTTGTTTAGTGAGCAGCAACGTTTTCCCCTTGCGAGACAAAGTGAAAAAGCTATTTGCTCAGATGTAGGTATCAAGAAACACTTACTGCCGTGCACTGACAAGCTAATTGCTACACAGCACTGCGATTGTGTTAGCAGCTCTCAAAGTGCTAGAAAACAGTACTTTCCCACTCTCTTGCCTTTCCCTTCACATTAATACTTGAAAGGAAGGCGTCTTAGACAACTTTCTTTTTCTTGCTGCAAAACAGTCTGCAGCCCTCTGTGCAACCTGTACAGCACGATGGAAGTTGCTTAATGAGCAGGAACATTTTCTCCTAGTGAGAGATAGTGAAAAAGCTTTTTGCTTAGATGTAGGTTACCACAGGCAGTTACTGCAGTGCACTTCAAAGCTAATAGATGCACAACACTGGGATTGTGTGCCCAGCTTGCAAAGTGATAGAAAACAGTACCTTTCCACTCTTCCTGCCTTTTCCATGCACATTACTATTCGAATGGAAAGAATTTTAGACAACTTTCTTTGGCTTCTTGCAAAACACTCTGCACACCTGCCTGCAATCTCTAGAAGTCGATGGGAGATATTTTCTGAACTGGCTCAGTTTCTCTTTGCAAGACATGGGGAAAAAGCAATTTGCTTAGATATAGGTGAAAAGAGGCACCTACTACAGTGCACTGCAAGCTAATTGCTGCACAACACGCAGATTGTGTAAGCAGGTTGCAAACTGATAGAAAACAGTACCTCTCCCTTCTCCTGCCTTTTCTATTCACATTTCTATTTGAATGCAAGGCGTTTTAGACAACTTTCTTTTGCTTCTTGCAAAACACTCTGCACACCTGCCTGCAATCTCTAGAACTCGATGGGAGATGTTTTCTGAACTGGCTCAGTTTCTCCTTGCGAGACATGGGGAAAAAGCAATTTGCTTAGATGCAGGTGAAAAGAGGCACCTACTACAGTGCACTGAAAAACTAATTGCTGCACAACTCTGGGATTGTGTAAGCAGCTTACAAACAGATAGAAAACAGCACCTTTCCACTCTCCTGCCTTTTCCATTGGCATTACTATTCGAATGGCAGCAGTTTTGGACAACTTTCTTTTGCTTCTTGCAAAACACTCTGCACACCTCCGTGCAACTTCTAGAAAAAATGAGAGTTGTTTTCTGAACTGGTACAGTTTCTCCTGAAGAGATATAATGCAAACGCTATTGGCTTAGATGTAGTAACAATAGGCAATTATTACAGTGCACTGCAAAGTCAATCGTAGTATAACACTGGGATTGTGTGTCCAGCTTGCAAACTGGTAGAAAACAGTACCTATCCGCTCTCCTGCATTTTCCCTTTCCAGGAACATTCGAATTGATGGCTTTTTTGGACAAGTTACTTTTTCTTGTTGCAAAACCCTCTGCAGACCTGCCTGCAACCTCTAGAGCACGATGGGAGGTTTTTTGTGAACAGACACAGTTTCTCCTGGCGAGACATAATGAAAAAGCTTTTTGCTAAGGTGTAGCCGGCAGGAGACGCTAAAGACCAGGAGACGGAGCACTGTGCCTTTAAGCGCCGCTTCCGGGTGTCTGTCGGCCGTAGCTGTTCTCCGGAGCACGCCGCGATCTGCGTAACGACACCAGATTCTTCGCGCCAAGAAGCGTCTTCTCCTTCTCCGGAAAACAGAGACTGCGGCAGCTTCTGAACGGCGAACTACGAAGCGGCACAAAACTGGGATTGGGTAAGCAGCTTTCAAAGTGATAAAAAACAGTACTTTCCCACTCTCTTGCCTTTCCCTTCACAATAATACTTGAAAGGAAGGCGTCTTAGACAAGTTTCTTTTTCTTCTTACAGAACACACTGCAGCCCTCTGTGCAACTTCTAGAACACGATAGGAAATGTTTAGTGAGCAGGAAGGTTTTCTCCTTGCGAGACATAGTGAAAAAGCTATTTGCTTAGATGTAGGTGACAAGAAACACTTACTGCAGTGCACTGAGCAGCTAACTGCTACACAGCACTAGGATTGTGTTAGCAGCTTGCAAAGTGCTAGAAAACAGTACTTTCCCACTCTCTTGCCTTTCCCTTCACATTAATACTTGAAAGGAAGGCGTCTTAGACAACTTTCTTTTACATTTTGCAAAACACACTGCAGCCCTCTGTGCAACTTCTACATCACGATGGAAGTTGTTTAGTGAGCAGCAACGTTTTCCCCTTGCGAGACAAAGTGAAAAAGCTATTTGCTCAGATGTAGGTATCAAGAAACACTTACTGCCGTGCACTGACAAGCTAATTGCTACACAGCACTGCGATTGTGTTAGCAGCTCTCAAAGTGCTAGAAAACAGTACTTTCCCACTCTCTTGCCTTTCCCTTCACATTAATACTTGAAAGGAAGGCGTCTTAGACAACTTTCTTTTTCTTGCTGCAAAACAGTCTGCAGCCCTCTGTGCAACCTGTACAGCACGATGGAAGTTGCTTAATGAGCAGGAACATTTTCTCCTAGTGAGAGATAGTGAAAAAGCTTTTTGCTTAGATGTAGGTTACCACAGGCAGTTACTGCAGTGCACTTCAAAGCTAATAGATGCACAACACTGGGATTGTGTGCCCAGCTTGCAAAGTGATAGAAAACAGTACCTTTCCACTCTTCCTGCCTTTTCCATGCACATTACTATTCGAATGGAAAGAATTTTAGACAACTTTCTTTGGCTTCTTGCAAAACACTCTGCACACCTGCCTGCAATCTCTAGAAGTCGATGGGAGATATTTTCTGAACTGGCTCAGTTTCTCTTTGCAAGACATGGGGAAAAAGCAATTTGCTTAGATATAGGTGAAAAGAGGCACCTACTACAGTGCACTGCAAGCTAATTGCTGCACAACACGCAGATTGTGTAAGCAGGTTGCAAACTGATAGAAAACAGTACCTCTCCCTTCTCCTGCCTTTTCTATTCACATTTCTATTTGAATGCAAGGCGTTTTAGACAACTTTCTTTTGCTTCTTGCAAAACACTCTGCACACCTGCCTGCAATCTCTAGAACTCGATGGGAGATGTTTTCTGAACTGGCTCAGTTTCTCCTTGCGAGACATGGGGAAAAAGCAATTTGCTTAGATGCAGGTGAAAAGAGGCACCTACTACAGTGCACTGAAAAACTAATTGCTGCACAACTCTGGGATTGTGTAAGCAGCTTACAAACAGATAGAAAACAGCACCTTTCCACTCTCCTGCCTTTTCCATTCGCATTACTATTCGAATGGCAGCAGTTTTGGACAACTTTCTTTTGCTTCTTGCAAAACACTCTGCACACCTCCGTGCAACTTCTAGAAAAAATGAGAGTTGTTTTCTGAACTGGTACAGTTTCTCCTGAAGAGATATAATGCAAACACTACTGGCTTAGATGTAGTAACAACAGGCAATTATTACAGTGCACTGCAAAGTCAATCGTAGTATAACACTGGGATTGTGTGTCCAGCTTGCAAACTGGTAGAAAACAGTACCTATCCGCTCTCCTGCATTTTCCCTTTCCAGGAACATTCGAATTGATGGCTTTTTTGGACAAGTTACTTTTTCTTGTTGCAAAACCCTCTGCAGACCTGCCTGCAACCTCTAGAGCACGATGGGAGGTTTTTTGTGAACAGACACAGTTTCTCCTGGCGAGACATAATGAAAAAGCTTTTTGCTAAGGTGTAGCCGGCAGGAGACGCTAAAGACCAGGAGACGGAGCACTGTGCCTTTAAGCGCCGCTTCCGGGTGTCTGTCGGCCGTAGCTGTTCTCCGGAGCACGCCGCGATCTGCGTAACGACACCAGATTCTTCGCGCCAAGAAGCGTCTTCTCCTTCTCCGGAAAACAGAGACTGCGGCAGCTTCTGAACGGCGAACTACGAAGCGGCACAAAACTGGGATTGGGTAAGCAGCTTTCAAAGTGATAAAAAACAGTACTTTCCCACTCTCTTGCCTTTCCCTTCACAATAATACTTGAAAGGAAGGCGTCTTAGACAAGTTTCTTTTTCTTCTTACAGAACACACTGCAGCCCTCTGTGCAACTTCTAGAACACGATAGGAAATGTTTAGTGAGCAGGAAGGTTTTCTCCTTGCGAGACATAGTGAAAAAGCTATTTGCTTAGATGTAGGTGACAAGAAACACTTACTGCAGTGCACTGAGCAGCTAACTGCTACACAGCACTAGGATTGTGTTAGCAGCTTGCAAAGTGCTAGAAAACAGTACTTTCCCACTCTCTTGCCTTTCCCTTCACATTAATACTTGAAAGGAAGGCGTCTTAGACAACTTTCTTTTACATTTTGCAAAACACACTGCAGCCCTCTGTGCAACTTCTACATCACGATGGAAGTTGTTTAGTGAGCAGCAACGTTTTCCCCTTGCGAGACAAAGTGAAAAAGCTATTTGCTCAGATGTAGGTATCAAGAAACACTTACTGCCGTGCACTGACAAGCTAATTGCTACACAGCACTGCGATTGTGTTAGCAGCTCTCAAAGTGCTAGAAAACAGTACTTTCCCACTCTCTTGCCTTTCCCTTCACATTAATACTTGAAAGGAAGGCGTCTTAGACAACTTTCTTTTTCTTGCTGCAAAACAGTCTGCAGCCCTCTGTGCAACCTGTACAGCACGATGGAAGTTGCTTAATGAGCAGGAACATTTTCTCCTAGTGAGAGATAGTGAAAAAGCTTTTTGCTTAGATGTAGGTTACCACAGGCAGTTACTGCAGTGCACTTCAAAGCTAATAGATGCACAACACTGGGATTGTGTGCCCAGCTTGCAAAGTGATAGAAAACAGTACCTTTCCACTCTTCCTGCCTTTTCCATGCACATTACTATTCGAATGGAAAGAATTTTAGACAACTTTCTTTGGCTTCTTGCAAAACACTCTGCACACCTGCCTGCAATCTCTAGAAGTCGATGGGAGATATTTTCTGAACTGGCTCAGTTTCTCTTTGCAAGACATGGGGAAAAAGCAATTTGCTTAGATATAGGTGAAAAGAGGCACCTACTACAGTGCACTGCAAGCTAATTGCTGCACAACACGCAGATTGTGTAAGCAGGTTGCAAACTGATAGAAAACAGTACCTCTCCCTTCTCCTGCCTTTTCTATTCACATTTCTATTTGAATGCAAGGCGTTTTAGACAACTTTCTTTTGCTTCTTGCAAAACACTCTGCACACCTGCCTGCAATCTCTAGAACTCGATGGGAGATGTTTTCTGAACTGGCTCAGTTTCTCCTTGCGAGACATGGGGAAAAAGCAATTTGCTTAGATGCAGGTGAAAAGAGGCACCTACTACAGTGCACTGAAAAACTAATTGCTGCACAACTCTGGGATTGTGTAAGCAGCTTACAAACAGATAGAAAACAGCACCTTTCCACTCTCCTGCCTTTTCCATTGGCATTACTATTCGAATGGCAGCAGTTTTGGACAACTTTCTTTTGCTTCTTGCAAAACACTCTGCACACCTCCGTGCAACTTCTAGAAAAAATGAGAGTTGTTTTCTGAACTGGTACAGTTTCTCCTGAAGAGATATAATGCAAACGCTACTGGCTTAGATGTAGTAACAATAGGCAATTATTACAGTGCACTGCAAAGTCAATCGTAGTATAACACTGGGATTGTGTGTCCAGCTTGCAAACTGGTAGAAAACAGTACCTATCCGCTCTCCTGCATTTTCCCTTTCCAGGAACATTCAAATTGATGGCTTTTTTGGACAAGTTACTTTTTCTTGTTGCAAAACCCTCTGCAGACCTGCCTGCAACCTCTAGAGCACGATGGGAGGTTTTTTGTGAACAGACACAGTTTCTCCTGGCGAGACATAATGAAAAAGCTTTCTGCTAAGGTGTAGCCGGCAGGAGACGCTAAAGACCAGGAGACGGAGCACTGTGCCTTTAAGCGCCGCTTCCGGGTGTCTGTCGGCCGTAGCTGTTCTCCGGAGCACGCCGCGATCTGCGTAACGACACCAGATTCTTCGCGCCAAGAAGCGTCTTCTCCTTCTCCGGGAAACAGAGACTGCGGCAGCTTCTGAACGGCGAACTACGAAGCGGCACAAAACTGGGATTGGGTAAGCAGCTTTCAAAGTGATAAAAAACAGTACTTTCCCACTCTCTTGCCTTTCCCTTCACAATAATACTTGAAAGGAAGGCGTCTTAGACAAGTTTCTTTTTCTTCTTACAGAACACACTGCAGCCCTCTGTGCAACTTCTAGAACACGATAGGAGATGTTTAGTGAGCAAGAAGGTTTTCTCCTTGCTAGACAGAGGCATAAAGCTATTTGCTTAGATGTAGGTGACAAGAAACACTTACTGCAGTGCACTGAAAATGTAACTGCTACACAGCACTGCGATTGTGTTACCAGCCTGCAAAGTGCTAGAAAACAGTACTTTCCCACTCTCTTGCCTTTCCCTTCACATTAATACATGAAAGGAAGGCATCTTAGACAACTTTCTTTTTCTTCCTGCAAAACACACTGCAGCCCTCTGTGCAACTTCTAGAACACGATAGGAGATGTTTAGTGAGCAAGAAGGTTTTCTCCTTGCGAGACATAGTGAAAAAGCTATTTGCTTAGATGTAGGTGACAAGAAACACTTACTGCAGTGCACTGAGCAGCTAACTGCTACACAGCACTAGGATTGTGTTAGCAGCTTGCAAAGTGCTAGAAAACAGTACTTTCCCACTCTCTTGCCTTTCCCTTCACATTAATACTTGAAAGGAAGGCATCTTAGACAACTTTCTTTTTCTTGTTACAGAATGTGGCGGTGCTGAAGGCTGAGCCCGGCTGGCCCACAGCGATGCACAGCACACAGCCTGTTGAGGGGCACGGGCAGCTGCAGATCCAGGACCTCCGGCGGGAGCGAAACTGGATAATGAATGCCCTTTCCCAGAGCTCCCTCCACGTCCGTGGTGGAGGAGGCAGCTCCGGCAGGCTAGGCAACAGAATCAGCAGCACGAGTCCAGAGGACGAAGAAGCAGACGCGAGGCGACAATTCTCGGCAGCAGGGGAAAGGTTTATTGGAGAAGGAGAAGGATATGGGCAAGAAGGAGGCTGCAGGGAACTGCCCCGAGGGGCGGGGAGAACAGAACTTATATAGGGGGACCAGGGGGAGGTGGATCCCTTCCTCTGGCCAATGAACATAATACTTAACTTAATAGGCATAGGGTGGCAACAAATGAAAGCACTAGAGGGGTGGGACAGCCCTCTCCTGCCCAATCACCCCCTGCCCTGGAGGGAATGTTCTAGGGAAAAGGCAGGGGCAGAGAGTGACAGGCAGGCAGGCTGACAACTCAAAAATGACAGGGAGGGGACAACTGGATACAAAAAGGCGGGAGTTGCTAAGGAAACAGAATGACGGACAGCCCTACAGGGAGAAAAACAGGGGGAGGGGAAGCCCGGCAAGCGCCATCTTAAGTAAGTAAAAACCATACATTACAATTGAAATCAAACTGAACTGAGAAAGGGGAGGGAGGCTGCAGGGGCGCACCGCAACATCTCCCTCTTTTTTACACAAAAATAAAAGGAAAAGCAGGGGTAAATTCATGGAAAGCAAAACTGAAACGTGTTCATAAAGGTCCAAAAAACATTAAACTTCTTGCTCATCCTCGGGCTCTTCTGGTGATGTGATGAAGTCCTGGTGGTCGGAGCTGGTCTCGGAGTTCTCTGGGTCAGCTTCGGTGGTGGGGAAGCTGACCACATTGACACTGCTGGTGATGAGCTTCCGGACCAGTCTCCGAACCACAGCCCAGACGATGGAGCAACCGAGGATGACTGCTAAAATAAGTAAAACTCCAAATAAAACGTCTTTTAGGATAGAACCAGCCCAGCCTGAGAGCCCAAGCCCGGAGAGTAGATTCCCCAACCAGTCCTCTGTCTCTCTCTGGATGTCCTTGACCAGGCCTTTCATTTCCTCCAACGCTTTCTGCACATTGGGTGCTTTAGATGTTAAGTTGAAGCAGCACAGACCCTCAAACTCCTCGCAGCGGTGGTGATGCAGGAGGAGCAGATAATCAATTGCTGCTCTATTTTGCAGCATCGCCTGTCTGGTGATTTTCTCATCTGCTAAGAGTCCCGCGATGGCCGTGGAAGTAAGGTTTGCTTGCTTCACTGACCAACACTCTAGTTTGCCTAATTCGCCGATGGCCTTCCCGGCCGAAACCCACGGCAAGAACAAAGAGACTGCGACCCTTTTACCTTCATTCCAATGATAAATTTTGGAGTCGCAATCTGGGCCGAATTCTGTCAGGTCTTTTTTCTGCCGAATCATCACCTCGGAATTTTTGGTAGGCCAATTCTCCAATTTAGGCGTGCTGGGAGTGAACAGCGTCACATGGCCGATCGTACATGGGCCTCCTAACAGGTGAGAGGGGATGCCGTTCCAGGCTCGGTTTCCGCAAATAAAATATAAGCCTTGGGGTAAAGAGCGGGGTTTAAGGTCAGGGGTGGTCGGACCTCTGGCCGAGAGGGTCTCCGCGCACCATTGATGTTCAGATTCCCCCTCAACCAGGGTCCACTGGGGATCATTTGAACGAATTGACTTAACCAAACTGTAAGGGACGGAAAGGCGAACACAAAAAGGGGCTTTGGCGGAACCGAGCAAATCAAATCTCAGAGGCTCTTCGGGAGAAAGGGGGAGAAGGTTAATCATGTTCCTCCAAGCCTCCGTATGATCTTGATCTTTAGCATTGGTCAACAAATTAAGCGGGGAAGGAAAATCACGGGGAGGGACCGGGATCCCCACCAGACAGGACGACAGAGGGTCTGTAGCTGCTTCGGCGTGGAGGCAAATGTGGTCCTGGCCGAGGGAGCGGGCGAGGGAGGTCCACATGTTGTTAGCAGTGGGGGACCTCTGGTCGGGCTCTCCGGGTGCCGCTTGGAGGAGGAGGACGGCTGCTAAGATGACCACGGCGGGGATTCCTCCTCGGGGCATGGCTGGGCTGGAGCAACTAAAATCAAAAGAGACAAACAAATGAAATGATTTGCCCGGGGGGAGAGGATTTAAGTTTCTGGGGAGAAAAGGGAATCTAAAGGAAAGAGGGAATCTTCCTCCTCCCTCCGTCTTCGCCGCCAGCTGGCAACCCGAACCTGAGGCGGGGATGTCGTCGCCTTTGTCGTTCTCGGCACAAAGGGCCGAACCCAGCGCGAAGGGACCCACCTGGGACCTGTGGGGGTGGAAACACAGGCATACCCTCGGCCCCAGGTGATAAGATCGAACGGTCCCTCCAAACGCCAGGTCTCCGGGTCCTTCACGAGAACCGGGGGCTTCTCCTTCAGGTGGAAACTGCCACTCTGCCCAAAGTGCCGCACAATGGGCGGATTCAAGTTTTCAAAAGAACAATTTAAGAAATTGATTGTATACAGTGCCCTAGATAATTGGGACTGAGGGGATTCCACCTTCATCGCCGGGGAGAGATGGGAAAGAACCTTTTTTAGGCTCTGGTGGGTCCTCTCGATCACCGCTTGTCCCGTGGGGGAATAGGGGATGCCGGTCTTGTGCTCTATTCCCCATTGCTGCAGGAAGCTCCGGAACTCCCTGGACACGTACGAAGGCCCGTTGTCAGTTTTTATAACCTTAGGGATGCCCAGCACGGAGAAAGCCTGGAGCAGATGTTTGATGGCATCCTTGGCTTTCTCCCCTGTGTGGGCAGAGGCGAAAACGGCACTCGAGAAAGTATCCACCGAAACATGGACGAACTTGAGGCGACCGAATTGATTAATTTTGGTGATGTCCATCTGCCACACCTCACAGCTGGCAAGTCCCCGGGGATTCGCGCCAGCGGGCAGAGATAGAAGCTGATCCCGCTGGCAGTGGGGGCATGTGGCCACAATGGCCTTGGCTTGGTCCCGCGTGAGCTGGAATTGACGAACCAAGCCAGGCGCATTCTGGTGGAACAGCTGGTGGCTGATCTTGGCTTGCTTGAAGACATCAGGGAGCGGGGCCCATTGCACCGCGTGGGCAAGTGCCCACTCGGCCGGGGAAGCGAGGCTATCAGCCAATCGATTCCCCTCCGCAATGAACCCAGGCAAACCAGTGTGGGCTCTCACGTGCATAACATAGTATTTTTGCTCCCGGTGGGAGATGAGTTTGATGAGCTTCGAGAGCAAATCATACAAGGCCAAATTGGACACCTCCTCAAGGACAGCACTTTCAGCTCTAGCGACTACACCTGCAACATAAGCCGAGTCCGTGACCAAATTGAAAGGTTGATCTTTGAATTTCTCAAAGGCCCTGACGACTGCGTCCAACTCAGCAACTTGAGGGGAGCCCTCAACGATAGTAACATCCATCTCCCACTGCTGAGTCTGAGGATCCTTCCAAGTCATCACTGACTTGTGGGTTCCTCCGGACGCGTCCGTAAAAACAGTCAAGGCCTTGAGGGGGACTCGACTTTGAATATCCCGAATTGAAAATTTAAACTGCATGTCTTGATTGAACAAGGCATGTGAAGGATGGCCAACTTCAATTTTCCCGGTGTATTCTGCTAGAGCGAACTGCAAAACTTCGCTCTCCTCGAGGAGTTGATTAAGAATTTTAGATTGTAACTTTCCGGATTGTAACTCAATTGGAATGTGTATGCACGTGAAATCCACACCTGCCAGCTCCCTGATCCGCGATCTTCCCTTGCGGATCAGCTCAGCCACCAGCTCATGTGGCCTTGTAATTCTTTTGGACCGATGATGGCTGAGGAACACCCACTCTATGATTAAGAGGGGGTCACTCAAGCCTTGGTCCGTCCTCCTCTCCTTAGATGTTTTTGGGGACTTGCAGGTATCATCCCATTGGAAAATCATTCCATGGAGGTGTGGCAGTTTACCAAGTATAATAAATTTGAAGGGCAGGCCCAGATGACAACGATGGGCCTGCCTTGCCTCGATTATCCGTCTGATGTTCTCAAGTGCAATTTCCGCCTCTGGGGTGAGTTCCCTAGGAGAACTAAGCTCCTCTCCCCCTTTCAATAAATTGAAAAGGGGGGCTAGGTCATTGGTGGTAATGCCTAGCCAGGGTCTCACCCAATTCAACGCCCCACACAGCTGATGGACATCCGCTAAGGTTCTCACCTTGTGGTGAATGGCCAATTTCTGCGGAGCAATGGTCCGCTTCGTGATCTCCAGGCCTAAGTACTTCCAGGGCGGCATCCGTTGAATCTTCTCGCTCTGGAGCTCGAACCCTGCGGCAATTAAACAATCAGTTACGCGGGAGAGCGCGTGAATCAGCAGGTCATCATTGGGGGCGCAGACCAGCACGTCGTCCATGTAATGATAGATGATGACGTCCGGACATTCGGTGCGAACTGGTTGGAGCAAGGAAGCAACATACCACTGGCAAATAATAGGACTGCATTTCATGCCTTGTGGCAAAACTCGCCAGTGGTAGCGCTTCCCGGGAGCTTCACGGTTCAAGGTGGGCACCGTGAATGCAAAACGTGGCGCGTCATCTGGGTGAAGGGGAATTTGGAAGAAGCAATCTTTGATATCAATGACAACCAAATTCCAATTTTGGGGGAGCATCGCCGGGGATGGCATCCCTGGTTGGAGAGTACCCATATCTTGTATAATTTCATTGATTTTGCGGAGGTCGGTGAGGAGCCGCCACTTGCCAGATGACTTACGAATGACAAACACTGGGGAGTTCCATTCCGACATGGACTCCACCAGGTTGCCTTTTTGGACTTGCTCCTCCACGAGTTCCGCTAGCGCCTTCAATTTTTGTTTATTGAGCGGCCACTGAGCTACCTGGACTGGTTTATCTGAGAGCCAATTCAGTTTCCAGGTAGGGCGCTCTTCAGTGACCGCTGCCCGAAAAACCTGGGGAGCCGGCAGGTCAATTTTGGCTCCCCACTGGGCAAGGGTATCTCTCCCCCAGAGAGGCTCTACATAATCTAAAACGAATGGGCGTACAGAAGCCAATTGCCCATCTGGCCCCTTAATTTGCACGATGCTCTTTGAGCGTCTGGCCAATTGTGTCCCCCCGACACCCTGGATGCGCCCGTCCATGTTTTGCAACTCCCAATGTGACGGCCACTCCCGAGAGGGAATGATCGTCACATCTGCTCCGGTGTCCAACATCCCCCTGATGGAAATGGAGTCCCCCCCCCGGGACAGCTGACAGTCGAGGCGAGGCTTCGCTCGCCCTAGGTGTTCGGCCCAGGCAACCGAAGGTATGGACGATTTTATTGAAATGGCCTGGGCCACCACCTCTCCGGCAGGGAGGAACAGAGGGGGACGCAGACACCTGCACCTGACGACGAGCGGATGCTGGTCTGCAGACACCAAAGCTGGAAGAATCTCAAGGTCTGGTGGAGTGACGTTGGTGTCTCCCACAATGAGGAGCTGCTGATTTGTGTCCCAATTACCTCGGGCCTTCGGGCAGACTGGCAATGCGCTAACTTCCGAATTGGGAAAGAAGAAGGGTCGCGCTGCTTCCAACCTAAAAGAGAAACCAGAAGGAAAGGTGTTTAAATCCGGTTCTGGTGAAGGTCCCGGGTCAGAACGGCAAAGGCGAGGGGCAACCACGCCTGAGGTCAGGTCCGGTGAAGTGTCAAGTCCAGTAAGTGAAGATCCTGGGAGCCCTGTTGGACCGGGCTCTGCTGGCGGCGAGCGGGAAAATGAAGGAAATCCCTCCCCCCTGGCTGCAGATGTTAAACGCCCGCCCGAATTTTTGTCCGCGCGCAGGGGGGGGCTGCGCTCCTTTAGGAGTTTTTTGGGGCCTCTCCTCCTTGGACGCCTGACTGCTGAGCCCTCTTAAAGGCATAGAACTCCTTCCGGAGCGGGCAGTCAGGCATCCAGTGGTCCTCCTTCTGACACAGGTGGCACGCCGAGGTGGAAGAACGGCCAGTCCGGGGGGTGCCAGGTCCCGAGCGGTGGACCGACGGAGATGGTGCAGCGGCGGCGACCGTCCCCTGAAGGTCTGCGAAAGACACCCGACGAGCGGCTGATGGTGTAGCTGGCTTCTCGCCGGATGCCTGTGATGTCACTTTGGCAGCGCAGACCATCAGGAGATCTCGGAGTGTGGGACGAGGGTGAAGTGGTAAGCTCATTATAGCAGCCTTGCAGGCCGGGTTCGCGTTGGTGGTTGCGAGGAGCGTTACCATCTTCTTGCGAGCCCCCTCGTCCGGCTCCTCCGACTCCGCCGCCTGCTGTAGTCGCACCACGAAATCGTCGAAATTCTCCGTCGGCCCCTGGAAAAGATGGGACACCGGGACCGAAGGCACCCCCGCAGCCACACGATAAAAAGCTTGAAGTGCCACCTGTGTGCTCCGCTGCAACGCCTCAGTAGGTATCAGGCGGGCTTGCTTGTCGCCCTTCTCCCACTCACCCAGCCCACATAGATGGTTAACAGTGAGCCTCTCCCCCTCAGTGTCCTCCCCTACCTCCGGGTCTTCCCACAGCTGTGGCAAGATGTCCGCCACTCCCATTTCCCACGTGGCTTCCCACCTAGAATACCGAGCGACGTCCAATAAACAACTAAAAATCTGCCTTAGATCGGCAGGGACGAGCTCGGATTCTAGGAGGGAAGCCTCCAGTAGCCCCCGAAAGTATCGACTCTGTCCCCCGTGCTCCTTCAGAGCCTTCACCAGCTCTTTAATGAGAGCACGGGGGACTGGGGACCACTGGATGCGGGGATTTCCCCCGCCCCGATTCCGGCGGTACGTCACCGGAGCCGCCATGATGGACTCAGCGGGCTCCGGTGGGCCCTCCTTCCCCTCGGCCCCGGCACCCAGACCGTGGGAAAAATCAGGCCAAGATGGCGGACCGTGGGAACCGGAACCCAGGGGGAGGGGGCAGGAAGGGGCGGGGTCAGGGATGCCGTGGGAACCCGGGGCGGGGACTGATGGGAGAGGGCCCGCCCAGTGGGTTGGGCAAGGTGGGAGGGCCTGAGGCGGAGGCGGAGCAAAGGGAGGAACCACGGAGGAGGAGGGCGGAGCGCTGGGGGAGGGAGGAGTGAAGAAGGGGTAGGAGGGGTCAGGAGGAAGGAAGGGGTTGGGACTAGGAAGGAAAGGATTGGGTGAGGGACTACAAAAAGGATTGGGGTAGGAATAAGGTGGGGGCAGGGACCTTCCCTGCTGGGGTGCCTCATGGTCCCCGCCATCTTGGGCTCCACGGGAGCCATCTTGGGTAGGGACCATGAAGCGAACTTTAGAATTTAACTTAGGGGATTTTACAACACGGAAGGAGGGTATAGGGGAAGATGGGGGAAAGGGAGAACCGGCCGGAGTCTGGCCAGGACTCCGACCGCGGGGGGATTGGCGACCCCGAGGAGAGCCAGGGCGGTGGAGAGGCTCCTGCCCGCTGTGGTCGGGGGCTGCTCTCCTCAGGATCCCAGGTCTTACGGGCGAAGAGGGACAGGGCTGGGGGGTAGGAACACGCTCAGGGGTACTAACAGGGAGGGGCGAAGGAGAACAGGGTTGAGGGGTAGCCACACGCTCAGGGTTTGAAACTGAAACGGGGGATGAGACCATACTCGGGAGCCTGGGGTGTTCTCTCAGTTTTTTACTTTCTTTCTTCCTCAGCACCTGGAGGAGCTGAGTCACCCAATTAAGGTGTCTGGCCAATTTTAATCTCTTAGTAAGTGCGGTCTCCTCTGACCGGACCAAATAGGACAATTTCCTGGAGACCTCCTCCCAAAATCGGGGGCTCCTACACTGGTCAGAGGAGATATCCTTAAACTGAGAGGAGACCCAGCGAACCAGGCTCCGGATCTCTTTTTCCTTAACTAAAACATTTCCTTCAACAAGAACTTCAACCAAAACTAAAACAGCCTCGCGCTGCTCAGCCGACAGTCGCGCACCCATGACTGTGGATATTAAATTGGCTGAGCAGCTTTCACCGACACCCGTCAAATAAAAATGGGGATTTTAAAAACCGAAGAAGGGGTAGAAAAGGAACCTCCCCCTAAGGCCTCCCGCCGCGAAAGAAAAGTGACCTCCACCCGGCGGACAAAGCAGCCGGGGGGGTCCGGTAAAAGACAGGAGGGGGACGCAAACCGACCTTAGGGGTTGGAAGAGGGATCCGGGTGCCGGGCGACATCCTCTGGTGGACCGATCCGGGGTGCCGGAGGTCGCCGGTCCAATCCCCCGACGCAGTAATCCCAGCGACCAGGCGTCCTGCTGTCGGAGGTACTGCCGCGCCCAGTGAAGCCAACTGCTTCGGTCCGTGGGGCGGACGTAGTCTTCGCGGCTATGGTGCTGAGCTGCCCCACGTTGGGCGCCAGCAGCTGTGGCGGTGCTGAAGGCTGAGCCCGGCTGGCCCACAGCGATGCACAGCACACAGCCTGTTGAGGGGCACGGGCAGCTGCAGATCCAGGACCTCCGGCGGGAGCGAAACTGGATAATGAATGCCCTTTCCCAGAGCTCCCTCCACGTCCGTGGTGGAGGAGGCAGCTCCGGCAGGCTAGGCAACAGAATCAGCAGCACGAGTCCAGAGGACGAAGAAGCAGACGCGAGGCGACAATTCTCGGCAGCAGGGGAAAGGTTTATTGGAGAAGGAGAAGGATATGGGCAAGAAGGAGGCTGCAGGGAACTGCCCCGAGGGGCGGGGAGAACAGAACTTATATAGGGGGACCAGGGGGAGGTGGATCCCTTCCTCTGGCCAATGAACATAATACTTAACTTAATAGGCATAGGGTGGCAACAAATGAAAGCACTAGAGGGGTGGGACAGCCCTCTCCTGCCCAATCACCCCCTGCCCTGGAGGGAATGTTCTAGGGAAAAGGCAGGGGCAGAGAGTGACAGGCAGGCAGGCTGACAACTCAAAAATGACAGGGAGGGGACAACTGGATACAAAAAGGCGGGAGTTGCTAAGGAAACAGAATGACGGACAGCCCTACAGGGAGAAAAACAGGGGGAGGGGAAGCCCGGCAAGCGCCATCTTAAGTAAGTAAAAACCATACATTACAATTGAAATCAAACTGAACTGAGAAAGGGGAGGGAGGCTGAAGGGGCGCACCGCAACAACAGAACGCACTGCAGCCCTCTGTGCAACTTCTACAACACGATGGAAGTTGTTTAGTGAGCAGGAAGGTTTTCTCCTTGCGAGACATAGTGAAAAAGCTATTTGCTTAGATGTAGGTGACAAGAAACACTTACTGCAGTGCACTGAAAAGCTAATTGCTACACAGAACTGGGATTGTGTTAGCAGCTTGCAAAGTGCTAGAAAACAGTACTTTCCCACTCTCTTGCCTTTCCCTTCACATTAATACTTGAAAGGAAGGCATCTTAGACAACTTTCTTTTTCTTGCTGCAAAACACACTGCAGCCCTCTGTGCAACTTCTAGAACACGATAGGAAATGTTTAGTGAGCAGGAAGGTTTTCTCCTTGCGAGACATAGTGAAAAAGCTATTTGCTTAGATGTAGGTGACAAGAAACACTTACTGCAGTGCAGTGACAAGTTAATTGGGACCCAGCACTGGGATTGTGTTAGCAGCTCTCAAAGTGATAGAAAACAGTACTTTCCCACTCTCTTGCCTTTCCCTTCACATTAATACTTGAAAGGAAGGCGTCTTAGACAACTTTCTTTTTCTTGTTACAGAACACACTGCAGCCCTCTGTGCAACTTCTAGAACACGATAGGAGATGTTTAGTGAGCAAGAAGGTTTTCTCCTTGCGAGACATAGTGAAAAAGCTATTTGCTTAGATGTAGGTGACAAGAAACACTTACTGCAGTGCACTGAAAATGTAACTGCTACACAGCTCTGCGATTGTGTTAGCAGCCTGCAAAGTGCTAGAAAACAGTACTTTCCCACTCTCTTGCCTTTCCCTTCACATTATTACTTGAAAGGAAGGCATCTTAGACAACTTTCTTTTTCTTGTGTCAAAAAACTCTGCAGCCCTCTCTGCAACATCTACAACACGATGGAAGTTGTTTAGTGAGCAGGAAGGTTTTCTCCTTGCGAGACATAGTGAAAAAGCTATTTGCTTTGATGTAGGTGACAAGAAACACTTACTGCAGTGCACTGAAAAGCTAATTGCTACACAGAACTGGGATTGTGTTAGCAGCTTGCAAAGTGCTAGAAAACAGTACTTTCCCACTCTCTTGCCTTTCCCTTCACATTAATACTTGAAAGGAAGGCGTCTTAGACAACTTTCTTTTTCTTGCTGCAAAACACACTGCAGCCCTCTGTGCAACTTCTAGAACACGATAGGAAATGTTTAGTGAGCAGGAAGGTTTTCTCCTTGCGAGACATAGTGAAAAAGCTTTTTGCTTAGATATAGGTGACAAGAAACACTTACTGCAGTGCACTGAACAACTAATTGCTACACAGAACTGGGATTGTGTTAGCAGCTTGCAAAGTGCTAGAAAACAGTACTTTCCCACTCTCTTGCCTTTCCCTTCACATTAATACTTGAAAGGAAGGCATCTTAGACAACTTTGTTTTTCTTGCTGCAAAACACACTGCAGCCCTCGGTGCAACTTCTAGAACACGATAGGAAATGTTTAGTGAGCAGGAAGGTTTTCTCCTTGCGAGACATAGTGAAAAAGCTTTTTGCTTAGATGTAGGTGACAAGAAACACTAACTGCAGTGCACTGAGCAGCTAACTGCTACAGAGCACTAGGATTGTGTTAGCAGCTTGCAAAGTGCTAGAAAACAGTACTTTCCCACTCTCTTGCCTTTCCCTTCACATTAATACTTGAAAGCAAAGCGTCTTAGACAACTTTCTTTTACATTTTGCAAAACACACTGCAGCCCTCTGTGCAACTTCTACAACACGATGGAAGTTGTTTAGTGAGAAGCAACGTTTTCCCCTTGCGAGACAAAGTGAAAAAGCTATTTGCTCAGATGTAGGTATCAAGAAACACTTACTGCAGTGCACTGACAAGCTAATTGCTACACAGCACTGCGATTGTGTTAGCAGCTTGCAAAGTGATGGAAAACAGTACTTTCCCACTCTCTTGCCTTTCCCTTCACATTAATACTTGAAAGGAAGGCGTCTTAGACAACTTTCTTTTTCTTGTTACAGAACACACTGCAGGCCTCTGTGAAACTTCTAGAACACGATAAGAGATGTTTAGTGAGCAAGAAGGTTTTCTCCTTGCGAGACATAGTGAAAAAGCTATTTGCTTAGTTGTAGGTGACAAGAAACACTTACTGCAGTGCACTGAAAAGCTAACTGCTACACAGCACTGCGATTGTGTTAGCAGCCTGCAAAGTGCTAGAAAACAGTACTTTCCAACTCTCTTGCCTTTCCCTTCACATTAATACTTGAAAGGAAGGCATCTTAGACAACTTTCTTTTTCTTGTTACAGAACACACTGCAGCCCTCAGTGCAACTTCTAGAACACGATAGGAGATGTTTAGTGAGCAAGAAGGTTTTCTCCTTGCGAGACATAGTGAAAAAGCTATTTGCTTAGATGTAGGTGAGAAGAAACACTTACTGCAGTGCACTGAAAAACTAACTGCTACACAGCTCTGCGATTGTGTTAGAAGCCTGCAAAGTGCTAGAAAACAGTACTTTCCCACTCTCTTGCCTTTCCCTTCACATTAATACTTGAAAGGAAGGCGTCTAAGACAACTTTGTTTTTCTTGCTGCAAAACACCCTGCAGCCCTCTGTGCAACTTCTAGAACACGATAGGAAATGTTTAGTGAGCAGGAAGGTTTTCTCCTTGCGAGACATAGTGAAAAAGCTTTTTGCTTAGATGTAGGTGACAAGAAACACTTACTGCAGTGCACTGAAAAACTAACTGCTACACAGCTCTGCGATTGTGTTAGCAGCCTGCAAAGTGCTAGAAAACAGTACTTTCCCACTCTCTTGCCTTTCCCTTCACATTAATACTTGAAAGGAAGGCGTCTTAGACAACTTTCTTTTTCTTGCTGCAAAACAGTCTGCAGCCCTCTGTGCAACCTGTACAGCACGATGGAAGTTGCTTAATGAGCAGGAACATTTTCTCCTAGTGAGAGATAGTGAAAAAGCTTTTTGCTTAGATGTAGGTTACCACAGGCAGTTACTGCAGTGCACTTCAAAGCTAATAGATGTACAACACTGGGATTGTGTGCCCAGCTTGCAAAGTGATAGAAAACAGTACCTTTCCACTCTTCCTGCCTTTTCCATGCACATTACTATTCGAATGGAAAGAATTTTAGACAACTTTCTTTGGCTTCTTGCAAAACACTCTGCACACCTGCCTGCAATCTCTAGAAGTCGATGGGAGATATTTTCTGAACTGGCTCAGTTTCTCTTTGCAAGACATGGGGAAAAAGCAATTTGCTTAGATATAGGTGAAAAGAGGCACCTACTACAGTGCACTGCAAGCTAATTGCTGCACAACACGCAGATTGTGTAAGCAGGTTGCAAACTGATAGAAAACAGTACCTCTCCCTTCTCCTGCCTTTTCTATTCACATTTCTATTTGAATGCAAGGCGTTTTAGACAACTTTCTTTTGCTTCTTGCAAAACACTCTGCACACCTGCCTGCAATCTCTAGAACTCGATGGGAGATGTTTTCTGAACTGGCTCAGTTTCTCCTTGCGAGACATGGGGAAAAAGCAATTTGCTTAGATGCAGGTGAAAAGAGGCACCTACTGCAGTGCACTGAAAAACTAATTGCTGCACAACTCTGGGATTGTGTAAGCAGCTTACAAACAGATAGAAAACAGCACCTTTCCACTCTCCTGCCTTTTCCATTGGCATTACTATTCGAATGGCAGCAGTTTTGGACAACTTTCTTTTGCTTCTTGCAAAACACTCTGCACACCTCCGTGCAACTTCTAGAAAAAATGAGAGTTGTTTTCTGAACTGGTACAGTTTCTCCTGAAGAGATATAATGCAAACGCTACTGGCTTAGATGTAGTAACAATAGGCAATTATTACAGTGCACTGCAAAGTCAATCGTAGTATAACACTGGGATTGTGTGTCCAGCTTGCAAACTGGTAGAAAACAGTACCTATCCGCTCTCCTGCATTTTCCCTTACCAGGAACATTCGAATTGATGGCTTTTTTGGACAAGTTACTTTTTCTTGTTGCAAAACCCTCTGCAGACCTGCCTGCAACCTCTAGAGCACGATGGGAGGTTTTTTGTGAACAGACACAGTTTCTCCTGGCGAGACATAATGAAAAAGCTTTTTGCTAAGGTGTAGCCGGCAGGAGACGCTAAAGACCAGGAGACGGAGCACTGTGCCTTTAAGCGCCGCTTCCGGGTGTCTGTCGGCCGTAGCTGTTCTCCGGAGCACGCCGCGATCTGCGTAACGACACCAGATTCTTCGCGCCAAGAAGCGTCTTCTCCTTCTCCGGAAAACAGAGACTGCGGCAGCTTCTGAACGGCGAACTACGAAGCGGCACAAAACTGGGATTGGGTAAGCAGCTTTCAAAGTGATAAAAAACAGTACTTTCCCACTCTCTTGCCTTTCCCTTCACAATAATACTTGAAAGGAAGGCGTCTTAGACAAGTTTCTTTTTCTTCTTACAGAACACACTGCAGCCCTCTGTGCAACTTCTAGAACACGATAGGAGATGTTTAGTGAGCAAGAAGGTTTTCTCCTTGCTAGACAGAGGCATAAAGCTATTTGCTTAGATGTAGGTGACAAGAAACACTTACTGCAGTGCACTGAAAATGTAACTGCTACACAGCACTGCGATTGTGTTACCAGCCTGCAAAGTGCTAGAAAACAGTACTTTCCCACTCTCTTGCCTTTCCCTTCACATTAATACATGAAAGGAAGGCATCTTAGACAACTTTCTTTTTCTTCCTGCAAAACACTCTGCAGCCCTCTGTGCAACTTCTAGAACACGATAGGAGATGTTTAGTGAGCAGGAACGTTTTGTCCTAGGAGACATAGTGAAAACGCTATTTGCTTAGATGTAGGTGACAAGAAACATTTACTGCAGTGCACTGAGAACCTAATTGCTACACAGCACTGGGATTGTGTAAGCAGCTTGCAAAGTGATAGAAAAAAGTACCTTTCCACTCTCTTGCCTTTCAATTCACATTAATACTTGAAAGCAAGGCGTCTTAGACAACTTTCTTTTTCTTGTTGCAAAACACTCTGCAGCCCTCTGAGCAACCGCTACAATACCATGGAAGTTGTTTAATGAGCAGGAACGTTTTCTCCCCTCGAGACATAGTGAAAAAGCTTTTTTCTTCGTTTTAGGTGGCAAGAAACACTTACTGCAGTGCAATGAAAAGCTAATTGCTACACGGAACTGGGATTGTGTAAGCAGCTTGCAAAAGGAGAGAAAAAAGTACCTTTCCACTCTCTTGCCTTTCCATTAACATTAATACTTGAAAGGAAGGCGTCTTAGACAACTTTCTTTTTCTTGTTGCAAAACACTCTGCAGCCCTCTGTGCAACTTCTAGAACACGATAGGAGATGTTTAGTCAGCAGGAACGTTTTCTCCTTGGAGACATAGTGAAAAAGCTATTTGCTTAGATGTAGGTGACAAGAAACATTTACTGCAGTGCACTGACAACCTAATTGCTACACAGCACTGGGATTGTGTAAGCAGCTTGCAAAAGGATAGAAAACAGTACCTTTCCACTCTCTTGCCTTTCCATTCACATTAATACTTGAAAGAAGGCATCTTAGACAACTTCCTTTTTCTTGTTGCAAAACACTCTGCAGCCCTCTGTACAACTTCTAGAACACAATAGGAGATGCTTAGTGAGCTGGAAGGTTTTCTCCTTGCGAGACATAGTGAAAAAGCTATTTGCTTAGATGTAGGTGACAAGAAACACTTACTGCAGTGCAGTGACAAGCTAATTGCTACACAGCACTGGGATTGTGTACTAGCTTTAAAAGAAATAGAAAACAGTACCTTTCCACTCTCTTGCCTTTTCCCTTCACATTAATACTTGAAAGGAAGGCGTCTTAGACAACTTTCTTTTTCTTGCTGCAAAACACACTGCAGCCCTCTCTGCAACATCTACAACACGATGGAAGTTGTTTAATGAGCAGGAAGGTTTTCTCCTTGCGAGACATAGTGAAAAAGCTATTTGCTTAGATGTAGGTGACAAAAAACACTTACTGCAGTGCACTGAGAAGCTAATTGCTACTCAGCACTGGGATTGTGTAAGCAGCTTGCAAAGTGATAGAAAACAGTACCTTTCCACTCTCTGGCCTTTCCATTCACATTAATAGTTGAAAGGAAGGCATCTAAGACAACTTTCTTTTTCTTGTTGCAAAATACACTGCAGCCCTCTTTGCAACTACTAGAACACGATAGGAGATGTTTAGTCAGCAGGAACGTTTTCTCCTTGTGAGACATAGTGAAAAAGCTATTTGCTTAGATGTAGGTGACAAAAAACACTTACTGCAGTGCACTGACAAGCTAATTGCTACACAGCACTGGGATTGTGTAAGCACCTTGCAAAGTGATAGAAAACAGTACTTTTCCACTCTCTTGCCTTTCCCTTCCCATTAATACTTGAAAGTAAGGCGTCTTAGCCAATTTTCTTTTTCTTGTTCCAAAACGCTCTGCAGCCCTCTGTGCAACTTCTGGAACACAATAGGAGATGTTTAGTGAGCAGGAAGGTTTTCTCCTTGCGAGACATAGTGAAAAAGCTATTTGCTTAGATGTAGGTGACAAGAAACTCTTACTGCAGTGCACTGAAAAGCTAACTGCTACACAGCACTGGGATTGTGTTAGCAGCTTGCAAAGTGCTAGAAAACAGTACTTTCCCACTCTCTTCCCTTTCCCTTCACATTAATACTTGAAAGGAAGGCGTCTTAGACAACTTTCTTTTTCTTGTTACAGAACACTCTGCAGCCCTCTGTGCAACTGCTAGAACGCGATAGGAGATACTTAATGAGCAGGAAGGTTTTCTCCTTGTGAGACATAGTGAAAAAGCTATTTGCTTAGATGTAGGTGACAAGAAACACTTACTACAGTGCACTGACAAGCTAATTGCTACACAGCACTGGGCTTGTGTAAGCAGCTTGCAAAGTGATAGAAAACAGTACTTTCACACTCTCTTGCCTTTCCCTTCACATTAATACTTGAAAGGAAGGCGTCTTAGACAACTTTCTTTTACTTGTTGCAAAACACTCTGCAGCCCTCTGTGCAATTTCTACAACACGATGGAAGTTGTTTAGTGAGCAGGAACGTTTTCTCCTTGCGAGACATAATGAAAAAGCTATTTGCTTAGATGTAGGTTACAAGAAACACTTACTGCAGTGCAGTGACAAGCTAATTGCTACACAGCACTGGGATTGTGTACTAGCTTGCAAAGAAATAGAAAACAGTACCTTTCCACTCTCTTGCCTTTTCCATTCACATTAATACTTGAAAGGAAGGAGTCTTAGACAACTTTCTTTTTCTTGTTGCAAAACACTCTGCAGCCTTCTCTGCAACCTCTACAACACGATGGAAGTTGTTTAACGAGCAGGAACGTTTTCTCCTTGCGAGACATAGTGAAAAAGCTATTTGCTTAGGTGTAGGTGACAACAAACACTTACTGCAGTGCACTGAGAAGCTAATTGCTACACAGCACTGGGATTGTGTAAGCAGCTTGCAAAGTGATAGAAAAAAGTACCTTTCCACTCTCTTGCCTTTCCATTCACATTAATACTTGAAAGCAAGGCGTCTTAGACAACTTTCTTTTTCTTGTTGCAAAACACTCTGCAGCCCTCTGAGCACCCGCTACAACACCATGGAAGTTGTTTAATGAGCAGGAACGTTTTCTCCCCTCGAGACATAGTGAAAAAGCTTTTTTCTTCGTTTTAGGTGACAAGAAACACTTACTGCGGTGCAATGAAAAGCTAATTGCTACACGGAACTGGGATTGTGTAAGCAGCTTGCAAAAGGAGAGAAAACAGTACCTTTCCACTCTCTTGCCTTTCCATTCACATTAATACTTGAAAGGAAGGCGTCTTAGACAACTTTCTTTTTCTTGTTGCAAAACACTCTGCAGCCCTCTGTGCAACTTCTAGAACACGATAAGAGATGTTTAGTGAGCAGGAACGTTTTATCCTTGTGAGATATAGTGAAAAAGCTATTTCCTTAGATGTAGGTGACAAGAAACACTTACTGCAGTGCACTGACAAGCTAATTGCTACACAGCACTGGGCTTGTGTAAGCACCTTGCAAAGTGATAGAAAACAGTACCTTTCCACTCTCTTGCCTTTCCATTCACATTAATACTTGAAAGGAAGGCGTCTTATACAACTTTCTTTTACTTGTTGCAAAACACACTGCAGCCCTCTGTGCAACTTCTAGAACACGATGGAAGTTGTTTAGTGAGCAGCAACGTTTTCTCCTTGCGAGACATCGTGAAAAAGCTATTTGCTCAGATGTAGGTGACAAGAAACACTTACTGCAGTGCACTGAAAAGCTTACTGCTACACAGCACTGCGATTGTGTTAGCAGCCTGCAAAGTGCTAGAAAACAGTACTTTCCCACTCTCTTCCCTTTCCCTTCACATTAATACTTGAAAGGAAGGCGTCTTAGACAACTTTCTTTTTCTTGTTGCAAAACACTCTGCAGCCCTCTGTGCAACTTCTAGAACACCATAGGAGATGTTTAGTGAGCAGGAACGTTTTCTCCTTGGAGACATAGGGAAAAAGCTATTTGCTTAGATGTAGGTGACAAGAAACATTTACTGCAGTGCACTGACAAGCTAATTGCTACACAGCACTGGGATTGCGTAAGCAGCTTGCAAAAGGATAGAAAACAGTACTTTCCCACTCTCTTGCCTTTCCATTCACATTAATACTTGAAAGGAAGGCGTCTTAGACAACTTTCTTTTTCTTGTTGTAAAACACTCTGCAGCCCTCTGTGCAACCTCTCCAATACCATGGAAATTGTTTAATCAGCAGGAACGTTTTCTCCTTGCGAGACATAGTGAAAAAGCTATTTGCTTAGATGTAGGTGACAAGAAACATTTACTGCAGTGCACTGACAACCTAATTGCTACACAGCACTGGGATTGTGTAAGCAGCTTGCAAAAGGATAGAAAACAGTACCTTTCCACTCTCTTGCCTTTCCATTCACATTAATACTTGAAAGAAGGCATCTTAGACAACTTCCTTTTTCTTGTTGGAAAACACTCTGCAGCCCTCTGTGCAACTTCTAGAACACAATAGGAGATGCTTAGTGAGCAGGAACGTTTTCTCCTTGCGAGACAGAGTGAAAAAGCTATTTGCTTAGATGTAGGTGACAAGAAACACTTTCTGCAGTGCAGTGACAAGCTAATTGCTACACAGCACTGGGATTGTGTACTAGCTTGCAAAGAAATAGAAAACAGTACCTTTCCACTCTCTTGCCTTTTCCATTCACATTAATACTTGAAAGGAAGGAGTCTTAGACAACTTTCTTTTTCTTGTTGGAAAACACTCTGCAGCCTTCTCTGCAACCTCTACAACACGATGGAAGTTGTTTAACGAGCAGGAACGTTTTCTCCTTGCGAGACATAGTGAAAAAGCTATTTCCTTAGATGTAGGTGACAAGAAACACTTACTGCATTTCACTGAGAAGCTAATTGCTACACAGCACTGGGCTTGTGTAAGCACCTTGCAAAGTGATAGAAAACAGTACCTTTCCACTCTCTTGCCTTTCCATTCACATTAATACTTGAAAGGAAGGCATCTAAGACAACTTTCTTTTTCTTGTTGCAAAATACACTGCAGCCCTCTTTGCAACTTCTAGAACACGATAGGAGATGTTTAGTCAGCAGGAACGTTTTCTCCTTGTGAGACATAGTGAAAAAGCTGTTTGCTTAGATGTAGGTGACAAAAAACACTTACTGCAGTGCACTGACAAGCTAATTGCTACACAGCACTGGGCTTGTGTAAGCACCTTGCAAAGTGATAGAAAACAGTACTTTTCTACTCTCTTGCCTTTCCCTTCACATTAATACTTGAAAGGAAGGCGTCTTTGACAACTTTCTTTTTCTTGTTGCAAAACACTCTGCAGCCCTCTGAGCAACCCCTACAATACCATGGAAGTTGTTTAATGAGCAGGAACGTTTTCTCCCCTCGAGATATAGTGAAAAAGCTATTTGCTTCGTTTTAGGTGACAAGAAACACTTACTGCAGTGCAGTGACAAGCTAATTGCTACACAGCACTGGGATTGTGTAAGCAGCTTGCAAAGTAATAGAAAACAGTACCTTTCCACTCTCTTGCCTTTCCATTCACATTAATACTTGAAAGGAAGGCGTCTTAGACAACTTTCCTTTTCTTGTTGCAAAACACTCTGCAGCCCTCTGTGCAACTTCTAGAACACCATAGGAGATGTTTAGTGGGCAGGAACGTTTTCTCCTTGCGAGACATAGTGAAAAAGTTATTTGCTTAGATGTAGGTGACAAGAAACATTTACTGCAGTGCACTGACAAGCTAATTGCTACACAGCACTGGGATTGTGTTAGCAGCTTGGAAAAGGATAGAAAAGAGTACCTTTCCACTCTCTTCCCTATTCCTTCACATTAATACTTGAAAGGAACGCGTCTTAGGTCACTTTCTTTTTCTTGTTGCAAAACACTCTGCTGCCTTCTGTGCAACTTCTAGATCACGATAGGAGGTGTTTATTGAACAGGCATATTTTCTCCATGCGAGACATAGTGAAAAATCTATTTGCTTAGATGTAGGTAACAAGAAACACTTACTGCAGTGCACAGAAAAGCTAACTGCTAAACAGCACTGGGATTCTGTTAGCAGCTTGCAAAGTGATGGAAAACAGTACTTTCACACTCTCTTGCCTTTCCCTTCACATTAATACTTGAAAGGAAGGCGTCTTAGACATCTTTCTTTTTCTTGTTGCAAAACACTCTGCAGCCCTCTGTGCGTCTTCTAGAACACAATAGGAGATGTTTAGTGAGCAGGAACGTTTTCTCCTTGCGAGACATAGTGAAAAAGCTATTTTCTTAGATGTAGGTAACAAGAAACTCTTACTGCAGTGCACTGAGAAGCTAATTGCTACACAATACTGGGGTTGTGTAGGCAGCTTGCAAACTGATTGAAAACAGTAACTTTCCACTCTCCTCCCTTTCCATTCACATTAGTACTTGAAAGGAAGGCGTCTTAGACAACTTCCTTTTTCTTGTTGCAAAACACTCTGCAGCCCTCTGTGCAACTTCTAGAACACAATAGGAGATGTTTAGTGAGCAGGAACGTTTTCTCCTTGCGAGACATAATGACAAAGCTATTTGCTTAGATGTAGGTTACAAGAAACACTTACTGCAGTGCAGTGACAAGCTAATTGCTACACAGCACTGGGATTGTGTACTAGCTTGCAAAGAAATAGAAAACAGTACCTTTCCACTCTCTTGCCTTTTCCATTCACATTAATACTTGAAAGGAAGGAGTCTTAGACAACTTTCTTTTTCTTGTTGCAAAACACTCTGCAGCCTTCTCTGCAACCTCTACAACACGATGGAAGTTGTTTAACGAGCAGGAACGTTTTCTCCTTGCGAGACATAGTGAAAAAGCTATTTGCTTAGGTGTAGGTGACAACAAACACTTACTGCAGTGCACTGAGAAGCTAATTGCTACACAGCACTGGGATTGTGTAAGCAGCTTGCAAAGTGATAGAAAAAAGTACCTTTCCACTCTCTTGCCTTTCCATTCACATTAATACTTGAAAGCAAGGCGTCTTAGACAACTTTCTTTTTCTTGTTGCAAAACACTCTGCAGCCCTCTGAGCACCCGCTACAACACCATGGAAGTTGTTTAATGAGCAGGAACGTTTTCTCCCCTCGAGACATAGTGAAAAAGCTTTTTTCTTCGTTTTAGGTGACAAGAAACACTTACTGCGGTGCAATGAAAAGCTAATTGCTACACGGAACTGGGATTGTGTAAGCAGCTTGCAAAAGGAGAGAAAACAGTACCTTTCCACTCTCTTGCCTTTCCATTCACATTAATACTTGAAAGGAAGGCGTCTTAGACAACTTTCTTTTTCTTGTTGCAAAACACTCTGCAGCCCTCTGTGCAACTTCTAGAACACGATAGGAGATGTTTAGTGAGCAGGAACGTTTTATCCTTGTGAGATATAGTGAAAAAGCTATTTCCTTAGATGTAGGTGACAAGAAACACTTACTGCAGTGCACTGAGAAGCTAATTGCTACTCAGCACTGGGATTGTGTAAGCAGCTTGCAAAGTGATAGAAAACAGTACCTTTCCACTCTCTTGCCTTTCCATTCACATTAATACTTGAAAGCAAGGCGTCTTAGACAAATTTCTTTTTCTTGTTGCAAAACACTCTGCAGCCCTCTGAGCAACCCCTACAATACCATGGAAGTTGTTTAATGAGCAGGAACGTTTTCTCCCCTCGAGATATAGTGAAAAAGCTATTTGCTTCGTTTTAGGTGACAAGAAACACTTACTGCAGTGCAGTGACAAGCTAATTGCTACACAGCACTGGGATTGTGTAAGCAGCTTGCAAAGTGATAGAAAACAGTACCTTTCCACTCTCTTGCCTTTCCATTCACATTAATACTTGAAAGGAAGGCGTCTTAGACAACTTTCTTTTTCTTGTTGCAAAACACTCTGCAGCCCTCTGTGCAACTTCTAGAACACCATAGGAGATGTTTAGTGGGCAGGAACGTTTTCTCCTTGCGAGACATAGTGAAAAAGTTATTTGCTTAGATGTAGGTGACAAGAAACATTTACTGCAGTGCACTGACAAGCTAATTGCTACACAGCACTGGGATTGTGTTAGCAGCTTGGAAAAGGATAGAAAACAGTACCTTTCCACTCTCTTCCCTATTCCTTCACATTAATACTTGAAAGGAACGCGTCTTAGGTCACTTTCTTTTTCTTGTTGCAAAACACTCTGCTGCCTTCTGTGCAACTTCTAGATCACGATAGGAGGTGTTTATTGAACAGACATATTTTCTCCTTGCGAGACATAGTGAAAAATCTATTTGCTTAGATGTAGGTAACAAGAAACACTTACTGCAGTGCACAGAAAAGCTAACTGCTAAACAGCACTGGGATTCTGTTAGCAGCTTGCAAAGTGATGGAAAACAGTACTTTCACACTCTCTTGCCTTTCCCTTCACATTAATACTTGAAAGGAAGGCGTCTTAGACATCTTTCTTTTTCTTGTTGCAAAACACTCTGCAGCCCTCTGTGCGTCTTCTAGAACACAATAGGAGATGTTTAGTGAGCAGGAACGTTTTCTCCTTGCGCGACATAGTGAAAAAGCGATTTTCTTAGATGTAGGTAACAAGAAACTCTTACTGCAGTGCACTGAGAAGCTAATTGCTACACAATACTGGGGTTGTGTAGGCAGCTTGCAAACTGATTGAAAACAGTAACTTTCCACTATCCTCCCTTTCCATTCACATTAGTACTTGAAAGGAAGGCGTCTTAGACAACTTCCTTTTTCTTGTTGCAAAACACTCTGCAGCCCTCTGTGCAACTTCTAGAACACAATAGGAGATGTTTAGTGAGCAGGAACGTTTTCTCCTTGCGAGACATAATGACAAAGCTATTTGCTTAGATGTAGGTTACAAGAAACACTTACTGCAGTGCAGTGACAAGCTAATTGCTACACAGCACTGGGATTGTGTACTAGCTTGCAAAGAAATAGAAAACAGTACCTTTCCACTCTCTTGCCTTTTCCATTCACATTAATACTTGAAAGGAAGGAGTCTTAGACAACTTTCTTTTTCTTGTTGCAAAACACTCTGCAGCCTTCTCTGCAACCTCTACAACACGATGGAAGTTGTTTAACGAGCAGGAACGTTTTCTCCTTGCGAGACATAGTGAAAAAGCTATTTGCTTAGATGTAGGTGACAACAAACACTTACTGCAGTGCACTGAGAAGCTAATTGCTACACAGCACTGGGATTGTGTAAGCAGCTTGCAAAGTGATAGAAAAAAGTACCTTTCCACTCTCTTGCCTTTCCATTCACATTAATACTTGAAAGCAAGGCGTCTTAGACAACTTTCTTTTTCTTGTTGCAAAACACTCTGCAGCCCTCTGAGCACCCGCTACAACACCATGGAAGTTGTTTAATGAGCAGGAAGGTTTTCTCCCCTCGAGACATAGTGAAAAAGCTTTTTTCTTCGTTTTAGGTGACAAGAAACACTTACTGCAGTGCAATGAAAAGCTAATTGCTACACGGAACTGGGATTGTGTAAGCAGCTTGCAAAAGGAGAGAAAACAGTACCTTTCCACTCTCTTGCCTTTCCATTCACATTAATACTTGAAAGGAAGGCGTCTTAGACAACTTTCTTTTTCTTGTTGCAAAACACTCTGCAGCCCTCTGTGCAACTTCTAGAACACGATAGGAGATGTTTAGTGAGCAGGAACGTTTTATCCTTGTGAGATATAGTGAAAAAGCTATTTCCTTAGATGTAGGTGACAAGAAACACTTACTGCAGTGCACTGACAAGCTAATTGCTACACAGCACTGGGCTTGTGTAAGCACCTTGCAAAGTGATAGAAAACAGTACCTTTCCACTCTCTTGCCTTTCCATTCACATTAATACTTGAAAGGAAGGCGTCTTAGACAGCTTTCTTTTTCTTGTTGCAAAACACTCTGCAGCCCTCTGTGCAACTTCTAGAACACGATAGGAGATGTTTAGTGAGCAGGAACGTTTTGTCCTAGGAGACATAGTGAAAACGCTATTTGCTTAGATGTAGTGACAAGAAACATTTACTGCAGTGCACTGACAACGTAATTGCTACACAGCACTGGGATTGTGTAAGCAGCTTGCAAAGTGATAGAAAAAAGTACCTTTCCACTCTCTTGCCTTTCCATTCACATTAATACTTGAAAGGAAGGCGTCTTAGACAACTTTCTTTTTCTTCCTGCAAAACACACTGCAGCCCTCTCTGCAACATCTACAACACGATGGAAGTTGTTTAATGAGCAGGAAGGTTTTCTCCTTGCGAGACATAGTGAAAAAGCTATTTGCTTAGATGTAGGTGACAAAAAACACTTACTGCAGTGCACTGAGAAGCTAATTGCTACTCAGCACTGGGATTGTGTAAGCAGCTTGCAAAGTGCTAGAAAACAGTACCTTTCCACTCTCTTGCCTTTCCATTCACATTAATACTTGAAAGGAAGGCATCTAAGACAACTTTCTTTTTCTTGTTGCAAAATACACTGCAGCCCTCTTTGCAACTTCTAGAACACGATAGGAGATGTTTAGTCAGCAGGAACGTTTTCTCCTTGTGAGACATAGTGAAAAAGCTATTTGCTTAGATGTAGGTGACAAGAAACTCTTACTGCAGTGCACTGAAAAGCTAACTGCTACACAGCACTGGGATTGTGTTAGCAGCTTGCAAAGTGCTAGAAAACAGTACTTTCCCACTCTCTTCCCTTTCCCTTCACATTAATACTTGAAAGGAAGGCGCCTTAGACAACTTCCTTTTTCTTGTTACAGAACACTCTGCAGCCCTCTGTGCAACTGCTAGAACGCGATAGGAGATACTTAATGAGCAGGAAGGTTTTCTCCTTGTGAGACATAGTGAAAAAGCTATTTGCTTAGATGTAGGTGACAAGAAACACTTACTACAGTGCACTGACAAGCTAATTGCTACACAGCACTGGGCTTGTGTAAGCAGCTTGCAAAGTGATAGAAAACACTACTTTCACACTCTCTTGCCTTTCTCTTCACATTAATACTTGAAAGGAAGGCGTCTTAGACAACTTTCTTTTACTTGTTGCAAAACACTCTGCAGCCCTCTGTGCAACTTCTACAACACGATGGAAGTTGTTTAGTGAGCAGCAACGTTTTCTCCTTGCGAGACATAGTGAAAAAGCTATTTGCTTAGATGTAGGTGACAAGAAACAATTACTGTAGTGCACTGAAAAGCTAATTGCTACACAGCACTGGGATTGTGTTAGCAGCTTGCAAAGTGATAGAAAACAGAACCTTTCCCATACTCTTGCCTTTATATTCACATTAATACTTGAAAGGAAGGCGTCTTAGACAACTTTCTTTTTCTTGTTACAAAACACTCTGCAGCCCTCTGTGCAACTTCTAGAACACGATAGGAGATATTTAGTGATCAGTAACGTTTTCTCCTTGAGAGACATAGTGAAAAAGATATTTGCTTAGATGAAGGTGACAAGAAACACTTACTGCAGTGCACTGACCAGCTAATTGCTACACAGCACTGGGATTGTGTTAGCAGCCTGCAAAGTGCTAGAAAACAGTACTTTCCCACTCTCTTGCCTTTCCCTTCTCATTAATACTTGAAAGGAAGGCGTCTTATACAACTTTCTTTTACTTGTTGCAAAATACACTGCAGCCCTCTGTGCAACTTCTACAACACGATGGAAGTTGTTTAGTGAGCAGCAACGTTTTCCCCTTTCGAGACAAAGTGAAAAAGCTATTTGCTCAGATGTAGGTATCAAGAAACACTTACTGCCGTGCGCAGAGAAGCTAATTGCTACACAGCACTGGGATTGTGTTAGCAGCTTGCAAAGTTGTAGAAAACAGTACTTTCCCACTCTCTTGCCTTTCCATTCACATTAATACTTGATAGGAAGGCGTCTTAGACAACTTTCTTTTTCTTGCTGCAAAACACACTGCATCCCTCTCTGCAACATCTACAACACGATGGAAGTTGTTTAATGAGCAGGAAGGTTTTCTCCTTGCGAGACATAGTGAAAAAGCTATTTGCTTAGATGTAAGTGACAAGAAACACTTACTGCAGTGCACTGAAAAGCTTACTGCTACACAGCACTGCGATTGTGTTAGCAGCCTGCAAATTGCTAGAAAACAGTACTTTCCCACTCTCTTGCCTTTCCCTTCACATTAATACTTGAAAGGAAGGCGTCTTAGACAACTTTCTTTTTCTTGTTGCAAAACACACTGCAGCCCTCTGTGCAACTTCTGGAACACCATAGGAGATTTTTAGTTATCAGGAACGTTTTCTCCTTGTGAGACATAGGGAAAAAGCTATTTGCTTAGATGTAGTTGACAAGAAACACTTACTACAGTGCACTGACAAGCTAATTGCTACACAGCACTGGGATTGTGTTAGCAGCTTGCAAAGTGATAGAAAACAGTACTTTCCCACTCTCTTGCCTTTCCATTCACATTAATACTTGAAAGGAAGGCGTCTTAGACAACTTTCTTTTTCTTGTTGTAAAACACTCTGCAGCCTTTGTGCTACTTCTAGAACACGATGGATGTTGTTTAGTGAGCAGGAAGGTTTTCTCTTTGCGAGACATAGTGCAAAAGCAATTTGCTTAGATGTAGGTGACAAGAAACACTTACTGCAAAGCACTGAAATGCAAATTGCTACACAGCACTGGGATTGTGTAAGCAGCTTACAAAGTGCTAGAAAACAGTACTTTCCCACTCCCTTGCCTTTCCCTTCACATTAATACTTGAAAGGAAGGCGTCTTAGACAACTTTCTTTTTCTTGTTGCAAAACATTCTGCAGCCCTCTGTGCAACTTCTAGAACGTGATAGGAGATGTTTAATGAGCAGGAACATTTTCTCCTTGTGAGACATAGTGAAAAAGCTATTTGCTTAGATGTAGGTGACAAGAAACATTTACTGCAGTGCACTGACAAGCTAATTGCTACACAGCACTGGGATTGTGTAAGCACCTTGCAAAGTGATAGACGACAGTACTTTTCCACTCTCTTGCGTTTATATTTACATTAATACTTGAAAGGAAGACGTCTTAGACAACTTTCTTTTTCTTGTTGCAAAACACTCTGCAGCCCTCTGTGCAACTTCTAGAACACCATAGGAGATGTTTAGTGAGCAGGAACGTTTTCTCCTTGGAGACATAGGGAAAAAGGTATTTGCTTAGATGGAGGTGACAAGAAACATTTACTGCAGTGCACTGACAAGCTAATTGCTACACAGCACTGGGATTGCGTAAGCAGCTTGCAAAAGGATAGAAAACAGTACCTTTCCACTCTCTTGCCTTTCCATTCACATTAATACTTGAAAGGAAGGCGTCTTAGACAACTTTCTTTTTCTTGTTGTAAAACACTCTGCTGCCCTCTGTGCAGCCTCTCCAATACCATGGAAATTGTTTAATCAGCAGGAACGTTTTCTCCTTGCGAGACATAGTGAAAAAGCTATTTGCTTAGATGTAGGTGACAAGAAACACTTACTGCAGTGCACTGACAAGCTAATTGCTACACAGCACTGGGATTGTGTAAGCAGCTTGCAAAGTGATAGAAAACAGTACCTTTCTATTCTCTTGCCTTTCCATTCACATTAATACTTGAAAGGAAGGCGTCTTAGACAACTTTATTTTTCTTGTTCCAAAACACTCTGCAGCCCACTGAGCAACCGCTACAATACCATGCAAGTTGTTTAATGAGCAGGAACGTTTTCTCCCCTCGAGACATACTGAAAAAGCTTTTTTCTTCGTTTTAGGTGACAAGAAACACTTACTGCAGTGCAATGAAAAGCTAATTGCTACACGGAACTGGGATTGTGTAAGCAGGTTGCAAAAGGAGAGAAAACAGTACCTTTCCACTCTCTTGCCTTTCCATTCACATTAATACTTGAAAGGAAGGCGTCTTAGACAACTTTCTTTTTCTTGTTGCAAAACACTCTGCAGCCCTCTGTGCAACTTCTAGAACACGATAGGAGATGTTTAGTCAGCAGGAACGTTTTATCCTTGTGAGATATAGTGAAAAAGCTATTTGCTTAGATGTAGGTGACAAGAAACACCTACTGCAGTGCACTGACAAGCTAATTGCTACACAGCACTGGGCTTGTGTAAGCACCTTGCAAAGTGATAGAAAACAGTACCTTTCCACTCTCTTGCCTTTCCATTCACATTAATACTTGAAAGGAAGGCGTCTTAGACAGCTTTCTTTTTCTTGTTGAAAAACACTCTGCAGCCCTCTGTGCAACTTCTAGAACACGATAGGAGACGTTTAGTCAGCAGGAACGTTTTCTCCTTGTGAGACATAGTGAAAAAGCTATTTCCTTAGACGTAGGTGACAACAAACACTTACTGCAGTGCACTGAGAAGCTAATTGCTACACAGCACTGGGATTGTGTAAGCACCTTGCAAAGTGATAGAAAACAGTACTTTTCCACTCTCTTGCCTTTATATTCACATTAATACTTGAAAGGAAGGCGTCTTAGACAACTTTCTTTTTCTTGTTGTAAAACACTCTGCAGCCCTCTGTGCAACTTCTGGAATACCATAGGAGATGTTTAGTGGGCAGGAACGTTTTCTCCTTGGAGACATAGTGAAAAAGCTATTTGCTTAGATGTAGGTGACAAGAAACACTTACTGCAGTGCACTGACAACCTAATTGCTACACAGCACTGGGATTGTGTAAGCAGCTTGCAAAAGGATAGAAAACAGTACCTTTCCACTCTCTTGCCTTTCCATTCACATTAATACTTGAAAGAAGGCATCTTAGACAACTTCCTTTTTCTTGTTGCAAAACACTCTGCAGCCCTCTGTGCAACTTCTAGAACACAATAGGAGATGCTTAGTGAGCAGGAACGTTTTCTCCTTGCGAGACAGAGTGAAAAAGCTATTTGCTTAGATGTAGGTGACAAGAAACACTTACTGCAGTGCACTGAAAAGCTAACTGCTACACAGCACTGCGATTGTGTTAGCAGCCTGCAAAGTGCTAGAAAACAGTACTTTCCCACTCTCTTGCCTTTCCCTTCACATTAATACTTGAAAGGAAGGCATCTTAGACAACTTTCTTTTTCTTGCTGCAAAACACACTGCAGCCCTCTGTGCAACTTCTAGAACACGATAGGAAATGTTTAGTGAGCAGGAAGGTTTTCTCCTTGCGAGACATAGTGAAAAAGCTATTTGCTTAGATGTAGGTGACAAGAAACACACTGCAGTGCAGTGACAAGTTACTTGGGACACAGCACTGGGATTGTGTTAGCAGCTCTCAAAGTGCTAGAAAACAGTACTTTCCCACTCTCTTGCCTTTCCCTTCACATTAATACTCTAAAGGAAGGCGTCTTAGACAACTTTCTTTTTCTTGCTGCAAAACAGTCTGCAGCCCTCTGTGCAACCTGTACAGCACGATGGAAGTTGTTTAATGAGCAGGAACATTTTCTCCTTGCGAGACATCGTGAAAAAGCTTTTTGCTTAGATGTAGGTTACCACAGGCAGTTACTGCAGTGCACTGCAAGGCTAATAGATGCACAACACTGGGATTGTGTGCCCAGCTTGCAAAGTGATAGAAAACAGTACCTTTCCACTCTTCCTGCCTTTTCCATGCACATTACTATTCGAATGGAAAGAATTTTAGACAACTTTCTTTGGCTTCTTGCAAAACACTCTGCACACCTGCCTGCAATCTCTAGAAGTCGATGGGAGATATTTTCTGAACTGGCTCAGTTTCTCTTTGCAAGACATGGGGAAAAAGCAATTTGCTTAGATATAGGTGAAAAGAGGCACCTACTACAGTGCACTGCAAGCTAATTGCTGCACAACACGCAGATTGTGTAAGCAGGTTGCAAACTGATAGAAAACAGTACCTCTCCCTTCTCCTGCCTTTTCTATTCACATTTCTATTTGAATGCAAGGCGTTTTAGACAACTTTCTTTTGCTTCTTGCAAAACACTCTGCACACCTGCCTGCAATCTCTAGAACTCGATGGGAGATGTTTTCTGAACTGGCTCAGTTTCTCCTTGCGAGACATGGGGAAAAAGCAATTTGCTTAGATGCAGGTGAAAAGAGGCACCTACTACAGTGCACTGAAAAACTAATTGCTGCACAACTCTGGGATTGTGTAAGCAGCTTACAAACAGATAGAAAACAGCACCTTTCCACTCTCCTGCCTTTTCCATTGGCATTACTATTCGAATGGCAGCAGTTTTGGACAACTTTCTTTTGCTTCTTGCAAAACACTCTGCACACCTCCGTGCAACTTCTAGAAAAAATGAGAGTTGTTTTCTGAACTGGTACAGTTTCTCCTGAAGAGATATAATGCAAACGCTATTGGCTTAGATGTAGTAACAATAGGCAATTATTACAGTGCACTGCAAAGTCAATCGTAGTATAACACTGGGATTGTGTGTCCAGCTTGCAAACTGGTAGAAAACAGTACCTATCCGCTCTCCTGCATTTTCCCTTTCCAGGAACATTCGAATTGATGGCTTTTTTGGACAAGTTACTTTTTCTTGTTGCAAAACCCTCTGCAGACCTGCCTGCAACCTCTAGAGCACGATGGGAGGTTTTTTGTGAACAGACACAGTTTCTCCTGGCGAGACATAATGAAAAAGCTTTTTGCTAAGGTGTAGCCGGCAGGAGACGCTAAAGACCAGGAGACGGAGCACTGTGCCTTTAAGCGCCGCTTCCGGGTGTCTGTCGGCCGTAGCTGTTCTCCGGAGCACGCCGCGATCTGCGTAACGACACCAGATTCTTCGCGCCAAGAAGCGTCTTCTCCTTCTCCGGGAAACAGAGACTGCGGCAGCTTCTGAACGGCGAACTACGAAGCGGCACAAAACTGGGATTGGGTAAGCACCTTTCAAAGTGATAAAAAACAGTACTTTCTAACTCTCTTGCCTTTCCCTTCACAATAATACTTGAAAGGAAGGCGTCTTAGACAACTTTCTTTTTCTTCTTACAGAACACACTGCAGCCCTCTGTGCAACTTCTAGAACACGATAGGAGATGTTTAGTGAGCAAGAAGGTTTTCTCCTTGCGAGACATAGTGAAAAAGCTATTTGCTTAGATGTAGGTGACAAGAAACACGTACCGCAGTGCACTGAGAAGCTAATTGCTACACAGCACTGGGATTGTGTTAGCACCTTGCAAAGTGCTAGAAAACAGTACTTTCCCACTCTCTTGCCTTTCCCTTCACATTAATACTTGAAAGGAAGGCGTCTTAGACAACTTTCTTTTTCTTGTGTCAAAAAACTCTGCAGCCCTCTCTGAACATCTACAACACGATGGAAGTTGTTTAGTGAGCAGGAAGGTTTTCTCCTTGCGAGACATAGTGAAAAAGCTATTTGCTTAGATGTAGGTGACAAGAAACACTTACTGCAGTGCACTGAACAGCTAACTGCTACACAGCACTGCGATTGTGTTAGCAGCTTGCAAAGTGCTAGAAAACAGTATTTTCCCACTCTCTTGCCTTTCCCTTCACATTAATACTTGAAAGGAAGGCGTCTTAGACAACTTTCTTTTACATTTTGCAAAACACACTGCAGCCCTCTCTGCAACTTCTACAACAAGATGGAAGTTGTTTAGTGAGCAGCAACGTTTTCCCCTTGCGAGACAAAGTGAAAAAGCTATTTGCTCAGATGTAGGTATCAAGAAACACTTACTGCCGTGCACTGACAAGCTAATTGCTACACAGCACTGCGATTGTGTTAGCAGCTTGTAAAGTGCTAGAAAACAGTACTTTCCCACTCTCTTGCCTTTCCCTACACATTAATACTTGGAAGGAAGGCGTCTTGGACAACTTTCTTTTACATTTTGCAAAACACAATGCAGCCCTCTGTGCAACTTCTACAACACGATGGAAGTTGTTTAGTGAGCAGCAGCGTTTTCTCCTTGCGAGACAAAGTGAAAAAGCTATTTGCTCAGATGTAGGTATCAAGAAACAGTGCCGTGCACTGACAAGCTAATTGCTACACAGAACTGGGATTTTGTTAGCAGCTTGCAAAGTGCTAGAAAACAGTACTTTCCCACTCTCTTGCCTTTCCCTTCACATTAATACTTGAAAGGAAGGCATCTTAGACAACTTTCTTTTTCTTGTTACAGAACACACTGCAGCCCTCTGTGCAACTTCTAGAACACGATAGGAGATGTTTAGTGAGCAAGAAGGTTTTCTCCTTGCGAGACATAGTGAAAAAGCTATTTGCTTAGATGTAGGTGACAAGAAACACTTACTGAAGTGCAGTGACAAGTTACTTGGGACACAGCACTGGGATTGTGTTAGCAGCCTGCAAAGTGCTAGAAAACAGTACTTTCCCACTCTCTTGCCTTTCCCTTCACATTAATACTTGAAAGGAAGGCGTCTTAGACAACTTTCTTTTTCTTGCTGCAAAACAGTCTGCAGCCCTCTGTGCAACCTGTACAGCACGATGGAAGTTGTTTAATGAGCAGGAAGGTTTTCTCCTTGCGAGACATCGTGAAAAAGCTTTTTGCTTAGATGTAGGTTACCACAGGCAGTTACTGCAGTGCACTGAAAGGCTAATAGATGCACAACACTGGGATTGTGTGCCCAGCTTGCAAAGTGATAGAAAACAGTACCTTTCCACTCTTCCTGCCTTTTCCATGCACATTACTATTCGAATGGAAAGAATTTTAGACAACTTTCTTTGGCTTCTTGCAAAACACTCTGCACACCTGCCTGCAATCTCTAGAAGTCGATGGGAGATATTTTCTGAACTGGCTCAGTTTCTCTTTGCAAGACATGGGGAAAAAGCAATTTGCTTAGATATAGGTGAAAAGAGGCACCTACTACAGTGCACTGCAAGCTAATTGCTGCACAACACGCAGATTGTGTAAGCAGGTTGCAAACTGATAGAAAACAGTACCTCTCCCTTCTCCTGCCTTTTCTATTTGAATGCAAGGCGTTTTAGACAACTTTCTTTTGCTTCTTGCAAAACACTCTGCACACCTGCCTGCAATCTCTAGAACTCGATGGGAGATGTTTTCTGAACTGGCTCAGTTTCTCCTTGCGAGACATGGGGAAAAAGCAATTTGCTTAGATGCAGGTGAAAAGAGGCACCTACTACAGTGCACTGAAAAACTAATTGCTGCACAACTCTGGGATTGTGTAAGCAGCTTACAAACAGATAGAAAACAGCACCTTTCCACTCTCCTGCCTTTTCCATTGGCATTACTATTCGAATGGCAGCAGTTTTGGACAACTTTCTTTTGCTTCTTGCAAAACACTCTGCACACCTCCGTGCAACTTCTAGAAAAAATGAGAGTTGTTTTCTGAACTGGTACAGTTTCTCCTGAAGAGATATAATGCAAACGCTATTGGCTTAGATGTAGTAACAATAGGCAATTATTACAGTGCACTGCAAAGTCAATCGTAGTATAACACTGGGATTGTGTGTCCAGCTTGCAAACTGGTAGAAAACAGTACCTATCCGCTCTCCTGCATTTTCCCTTTCCAGGAACATTCGAATTGATGGCTTTTTTGGACAAGTTACTTTTTCTTGTTGCAAAACCCTCTGCAGACCTGCCTGCAACCTCTAGAGCACGATGGGAGGTTTTTTGTGAACAGACACAGTTTCTCCTGGCGAGACATAATGAAAAAGCTTTTTGCTAAGGTGTAGCCGGCAGGAGACGCTAAAGACCAGGAGACGGAGCACTGTGCCTTTAAGCGCCGCTTCCGGGTGTCTGTCGGCCGTAGCTGTTCTCCGGAGCACGCCGCGATCTGCGTAACGACACCAGATTCTTCGCGCCAAGAAGCGTCTTCTCCTTCTCCGGGAAACAGAGACTGCGGCAGCTTCTGAACGGCGAACTACGAAGCGGCACAAAACTGGGATTGGGTAAGCACCTTTCAAAGTGATAAAAAACAGTACTTTCTAACTCTCTTGCCTTTCCCTTCACAATAATACTTGAAAGGAAGGCGTCTTAGACAACTTTCTTTTTCTTCTTACAGAACACACTGCAGCCCTCTGTGCAACTTCTAGAACACGATAGGAGATGTTTAGTGAGCAAGAAGGTTTTCTCCTTGCGAGACATAGTGAAAAAGCTATTTGCTTAGATGTAGGTGACAAGAAACACGTACCGCAGTGCACTGAGAAGCTAATTGCTACACAGCACTGGGATTGTGTTAGCACCTTGCAAAGTGCTAGAAAACAGTACTTTCCCACTCTCTTGCCTTTCCCTTCACATTAATACTTGAAAGGAAGGCGTCTTAGACAACTTTCTTTTTCTTGTGTCAAAAAACTCTGCAGCCCTCTCTGAACATCTACAACACGATGGAAGTTGTTTAGTGAGCAGGAAGGTTTTCTCCTTGCGAGACATAGTGAAAAAGCTATTTGCTTAGATGTAGGTGACAAGAAACACTTACTGCAGTGCACTGAACAGCTAACTGCTACACAGCACTGCGATTGTGTTAGCAGCTTGCAAAGTGCTAGAAAACAGTATTTTCCCACTCTCTTGCCTTTCCCTTCACATTAATACTTGAAAGGAAGGCGTCTTAGACAACTTTCTTTTACATTTTGCAAAACACACTGCAGCCCTCTCTGCAACTTCTACAACAAGATGGAAGTTGTTTAGTGAGCAGCAACGTTTTCCCCTTGCGAGACAAAGTGAAAAAGCTATTTGCTCAGATGTAGGTATCAAGAAACACTTACTGCCGTGCACTGACAAGCTAATTGCTACACAGCACTGCGATTGTGTTAGCAGCTTGTAAAGTGCTAGAAAACAGTACTTTCCCACTCTCTTGCCTTTCCCTACACATTAATACTTGGAAGGAAGGCGTCTTGGACAACTTTCTTTTACATTTTGCAAAACACAATGCAGCCCTCTGTGCAACTTCTACAACACGATGGAAGTTGTTTAGTGAGCAGCAGCGTTTTCTCCTTGCGAGACAAAGTGAAAAAGCTATTTGCTCAGATGTAGGTATCAAGAAACAGTGCCGTGCACTGACAAGCTAATTGCTACACAGAACTGGGATTTTGTTAGCAGCTTGCAAAGTGCTAGAAAACAGTACTTTCCCACTCTCTTGCCTTTCCCTTCACATTAATACTTGAAAGGAAGGCATCTTAGACAACTTTCTTTTTCTTGTTACAGAACACACTGCAGCCCTCTGTGCAACTTCTAGAACACGATAGGAGATGTTTAGTGAGCAAGAAGGTTTTCTCCTTGCGAGACATAGTGAAAAAGCTATTTGCTTAGATGTAGGTGACAAGAAACACTTACTGAAGTGCAGTGACAAGTTACTTGGGACACAGCACTGGGATTGTGTTAGCAGCCTGCAAAGTGCTAGAAAACAGTACTTTCCCACTCTCTTGCCTTTCCCTTCACATTAATACTTGAAAGGAAGGCGTCTTAGACAACTTTCTTTTTCTTGCTGCAAAACAGTCTGCAGCCCTCTGTGCAACCTGTACAGCACGATGGAAGTTGTTTAATGAGCAGGAAGGTTTTCTCCTTGCGAGACATCGTGAAAAAGCTTTTTGCTTAGATGTAGGTTACCACAGGCAGTTACTGCAGTGCACTGAAAGGCTAATAGATGCACAACACTGGGATTGTGTGCCCAGCTTGCAAAGTGATAGAAAACAGTACCTTTCCACTCTTCCTGCCTTTTCCATGCACATTACTATTCGAATGGAAAGAATTTTAGACAACTTTCTTTGGCTTCTTGCAAAACACTCTGCACACCTGCCTGCAATCTCTAGAAGTCGATGGGAGATATTTTCTGAACTGGCTCAGTTTCTCTTTGCAAGACATGGGGAAAAAGCAATTTGCTTAGATATAGGTGAAAAGAGGCACCTACTACAGTGCACTGCAAGCTAATTGCTGCACAACACGCAGATTGTGTAAGCAGGTTGCAAACTGATAGAAAACAGTACCTCTCCCTTCTCCTGCCTTTTCTATTTGAATGCAAGGCGTTTTAGACAACTTTCTTTTGCTTCTTGCAAAACACTCTGCACACCTGCCTGCAATCTCTAGAACTCGATGGGAGATGTTTTCTGAACTGGCTCAGTTTCTCCTTGCGAGACATGGGGAAAAAGCAATTTGCTTAGATGCAGGTGAAAAGAGGCACCTACTACAGTGCACTGAAAAACTAATTGCTGCACAACTCTGGGATTGTGTAAGCAGCTTACAAACAGATAGAAAACAGCACCTTTCCACTCTCCTGCCTTTTCCATTGGCATTACTATTCGAATGGCAGCAGTTTTGGACAACTTTCTTTTGCTTCTTGCAAAACACTCTGCACACCTCCGTGCAACTTCTAGAAAAAATGAGAGTTGTTTTCTGAACTGGTACAGTTTCTCCTGAAGAGATATAATGCAAACGCTATTGGCTTAGATGTAGTAACAATAGGCAATTATTACAGTGCACTGCAAAGTCAATCGTAGTATAACACTGGGATTGTGTGTCCAGCTTGCAAACTGGTAGAAAACAGTACCTATCCGCTCTCCTGCATTTTCCCTTTCCAGGAACATTCGAATTGATGGCTTTTTTGGACAAGTTACTTTTTCTTGTTGCAAAACACTCTGCAGACCTGCCTGCAACCTCTAGAGCACGATGGGAGGTTTTTTGTGAACAGACACAGTTTCTCCTGGCGAGACATAATGAAAAAGCTTTTTGCTAAGGTGTAGCCGGCAGGAGACGCTAAAGACCAGGAGACGGAGCACTGTGCCTTTAAGCGCCGCTTCCGGGTGTCTGTCGGCCGTAGCTGTTCTCCGGAGCACGCCGCGATCTGCGTAACGACACCAGATTCTTCGCGCCAAGAAGCGTCTTCTCCTTCTCCGGAAAACAGAGACTGCGGCAGCTTCTGAACGGCGAACTACGAAGCGGCACAAAACTGGGATTGGGTAAGCAGCTTTCAAAGTGATAAAAAACAGTACTTTCCCACTCTCTTGCCTTTCCCTTCACAATAATACTTGAAAGGAAGGCGTCTTAGACAAGTTTCTTTTTCTTCTTACAGAACACACTGCAGCCCTCTGTGCAACTTCTAGAACACGATAGGAGATGTTTAGTGAGCAAGAAGGTTTTCTCCTTGCGAGACATAGTGAAAAAGCTATTTGCTTAGATGTAGGTGACAAGAAACACTTACTGCAGTGCACTGAAAATGTAACTGCTACACAGCACTGCGATTGTGTTAGCAGCTTGCAAAGTGCTAGAAAACAGTACTTTCCCACTCTCTTGCCTTTCCCTTCACATTAATACTTGAAAGGAAGGCATCTTAGACAACTTTCTTTTTCTTGTGTCAAAAAACTCTGCAGCCCTCTCTGCAACATCTACAACACGATGGAAGTTGTTTAGTGAGCAGGAAGGTTTTCTCCTTGCGAGACATAGTGAAAAAGCTATTTGCTTAGATGTAGGTGACAAGAAACACTTACTGCAGTGCACTGAAAAGCTTACTGCTACACAGCACTGCGATTGTGTTAGCAGCCTGCAAAGTGCTAGGAAACAGTACTTTCCCACTCTCTTGCCTTTCCCTTCACATTAATACTTGAAAGGAAGGCGTCTTAGACAACTTTCTTTTTCTTGTTGCAAAACACACTGCAGCCCTCTGTGCAACTTCTAGAACACGATAGGAGACGTTTAGTGAGCAGGAAGGTTTTCTCCTTGTGAGACATAGTGAAAAAGTTCTTTCCTTAGATGTAGGTAACAAGAAACACTTACTGCAGTGCACTGAAAAGCTAATTGCTACACAGCACTGGAATTGTGTTAGCAGCTTGCAAAGTTGTAGAAAACAGTACTTTCCCACTCTCTTGTCTTTCCCTTCACATTAATACTTGAAAGGAAGGCGTCTTAGACAACTTTCTTTTTCTTGTTACAGAGCACTCTGCAGCCCTCTGTGCATTTTCTAGAACACGATAGGAGATAATTAATGAGCAGGAAGGTTTTCTGCTTGCGAGACATAGTGAAAAAGCTATTTGCTTAGATGTAGGTGACAAGAAACACTTACTGCAGTGCACTGACAAGCTAATTGCTACACAGCACTGGGATTGTATTAGCAGCTTGCAAAGTGCTAGAAAACAGTACTTTCCCACACTCTTGCCTTTCCCTTCACATTAATACTAGAAAGGAAGGCGTCTTAGACAACTTTCTTTTTCTTGTTGCAAAACACTCTGCAGCCCTCTGTGCAACTTCTAGAACACGATAAGAGATGTTTAGTGAGCAGGAACGTTTTCTCCTTGCGAGACATAGTGAAAAAGTTATTTGCGTAAATGTAGGTGACAAGAAAAAATTACTGCAGTGCACTGAAAAGCTAATTGCTACACAGCACTGGGATTGTGTTAGCAGCTTGCAAAGTGATAGAAAACAGTACTTTCCCACTCTCTTGCATTTATATTCACATTAATACTTGAAAGGAAGGCGTCTTAGACAACTTTCTTTTTCTTGTGTCAAAAAACTCTGCAGCCCTCTGTGCAACTTCTGGAACACCCTAGGAGATGTTTAGTTATCAGGAACGTTTTCTCCTTGTGAGACATAGTGAAAAAGCTATTTGCTTAGATGTAGTTGACAAGAAACACTTACTACTGTGCACTGACAAGCTAATTGCTACACAGCACTGGGATTGTGTTAGCAGCTTGCAAAGTGATAGAAAACAGTACTTTCCCACTCTCTTGCCTTTCCATTCACATTAATACTTGAAAGGAAGGCGTCTTAGACAACTTTCTTTTTCTTGTTGTAAAACACTCTGCAGCCTTTGTGCTACTTCTAGAACACGATGGATGTTGTTTAGTGAGCAGGAAGGTTTTCTCTTTGTGAGACATAGTGAAAAAGCTATTTGCTTAGATGTAGGTGACAAGAAACACTTACTGCAGAGCACTGAAAAGCAAATTGCTACACAGCACTGGGATTGTGTAAGCAGCTTACAAAGTGCTAGAAAACTGTACTTTCCCACTCCCTTGCCTTTCCCTTCACATTAATACTTGAAAGGAAGGCGTCTTAGACAACTTTCTTTTTCTTGTTGCAAAACATTCTGCAGCCCTCTGTGCAACTTCTAGAACGCGATAGGAGATGTTTAATGAGCAGGAACGTTTTCTCCTTGTGAGACATAGTGAAAAAGCTATTTGCTTAGATGTAGGTGACAAGAAACATTTACTGCAGTGCACTGACAAGCTAATTGCTACACAGCACTGGGATTGTGTAAGCACCTTGCAAAGTGATAGACGACAGTAGTTTTCCACTCTCTTGCGTTTATATTTACATTAATACTTGAAAGGAAGACGTGTTAGACAACTTTCTTTTTCTTGTTGCAAAACACTCTGCAGCCCTCTGTGCAACTTCTAGAACACCATAGGAGATGTTTAGTGAGCAGGAACGTTTTCTCCTTGGAGACATAGGGAAAAAGCTATTTGCTTAGATGTAGGTGACAAGAAACATTTACTGCAGTGCACTGACAAGCTAATTGCTACACAGCACTGGGATTGCGTAAGCAGCTTGCAAAAGGATAGAAAACAGTACCTTTCCACTCTCTTGCCTTTCCATTCACATTAATACTTGAAAGGAAGGCGTCTTAGACAACTTTCTTTTTCTTGTTGTAAAACACTCTGCAGCCCTCTGTGCAACCTCTCCAATACCATGGAAATTGTTTAAACAGCAGGAACGTTTTCTCCTTGCGAGACATAGTGAAAAACCTATTTGCTTAGATGTAGGTGACAAGAAACACTTACTGCAGTGCAGTGACAAGCTAATTGCTACACAGCACTGGGATTGTGTAAGCAGCTTGCAAAGTGATAGAAAACAGTACCTTTCCATTCTCTTGCCTTTCCATTCACATTAATACTTGAAAGGAAGGCGTCTTAGACAACTTTCTTTTTCTTGTTCCAAAACACTCTGCAGCCCTCTGTGCAACTTCTAGAACACTATAGGAGATGTTTAGTGAGCAGGAACGTTTTGTCCTAGGAGACATAGTGATAACGCTATTTGCGTAGATGTAGGTGACAAAAAACACTTACTGCAGTGCACTGACAAGCTAATTGCTACACAGCACTGGGATTGTGTAAGCAGCTTGCAAAGTGATAGAAAAAAGTACCTTTCCACTCTCTTGCCTTTCCATTCACATTAATACTTGAAAGGAAGGCGTCTTAGACAACTTTCTTTTTCTTGTTGCAAAACACTCTGCAGCCCTCTGAGCAACCGCTACAATACCATGGAAGTTGTTTAATGAGCAGGAATGTTTTCTCCCCTCGAGACATAGTGAAAAAGCTTTTTTCTTCGTTTTAGGTGACAAGAAACACTTACTGCAGTGCAATGAAAAGCTAATTGCTACACGGAACTGGGATTGTGTAAGCAGCTTGCAAAAGGAGAGAAAACAGTACCTTTCCACTCTCTTGCCTTTCCATTCACATTAATACTTGAAAGGAAGGCGTCTTAGACAACTTTCTTTTTCTTGTTGCAAAACACTCTGCAGCCCTCTGTGCAACTTCTAGAACACCATAGGAGATGTTTAGTGAGCAGGAACGTTTTATCCTTGTGAGATATAGTGAAAAAGCTATTTCCTTAGATGTAGGTGACAAGAAACACTTACTGCAGTGCAGTGACAAGCTAATTGCTACACAGCACTGGGCTTGTGTAAGCACCTTGCAAAGTGATAGAAAACAGTACCTTTCCACTCTCTTGCCTTTCCATTCACATTAATACTTGAAAGGAAGGCGTCTTAGACAGCTTTCTTTTTCTTGTTGCAAAACACTCTGCAGCCCTCTGTGCAACTTCTGGAACACGATAGGAGATGTTTAGTGAGCAGGAACGTTTTGTCCTAGGAGACATAGTGAAAACGCTATTTGCTTAGATGTAGGTGACAAGAAACATTTACTGCAGTGCACTGAGAACCTAATTGCTACACAGCACTGGGATTGTGTAAGCAGCTTGCAAAGTGATAGAAAACAGTACTTTCCCACTCTCTTGCCTTTCCATTCACATTAATACTTGAAAGGAAGGCGTCTTAGACAACTTTCTTTTTCTTGTTGTAAAACACTCTGCAGCCTTTGTGCTACTTCTAGAACACGATGGATGTTGTTTAGTGAGCAGGAAGGTTTTCTCTTTGTGAGACATAGTGCAAAAGCTATTTGCTTAGATGTAGGTGACAAGAAACACTTACTGCAGTGCAGTGACAAGCTAATTGCTACACAGCACTGGGATTGTGTACTAGCTTTAAAAGAAATAGAAAACAGTACCTTTCCACTCTCTTGCCTTTTCCCTTCACATTAATACTTGAAAGGAAGGCGTCTTAGACAACTTTCTTTTTCTTGCTGCAAAACACACTGCAGCCCTCTCTGCAACATCTACAACACGATGGAAGTTGTTTAATGAGCAGGAAGGTTTTCTCCTTGCGAGACATAGTGAAAAAGCTATTTGCTTAGATGTAGGTGACAAAAAACACTTACTGCAGTGCACTGAGAAGCTAATTGCTACTCAGCACTGGGATTGTGTAAGCAGCTTGCAAAGTGATAGAAAACAGTACCTTTCCACTCTCTTGCCTTTCCATTCACATTAATACTTGAAAGGAAGGCATCTAAGACAACTTTCTTTTTCTTGTTGCAAAATACACTGCAGCCCTCTTTGCAACTTCTAGAACACGATAGGAGATGTTTAGTCAGCAGGAACGTTTTCTCCTTGTGAGACATAGTGAAAAAGCTATTTGCTTAGATGTAGGTGACAAAAAACACTTACTGCAGTGCACTGACAAGCTAATTGCTACACAGCACTGGGCTTGTGTAAGCAGCTTGCAAAGTGATAGAAAACAGTACTTTTCCACTCTCTTTCCTTTCCCTTCCCATTAATACTTGAATGTAAGGCGTCTTAGCCAATTTTCTTTTTCTTGTTCCAAAACGCTCTGCAGCCCTCTGTGCAACTTCTAGAACACAATAGGAGATGTTTAGTGAGCAGGAAGGTTTTCTCCTTGCGAGACATAGTGAAAAAGCTATTTGCTTAGATGTAGGTGACAAGAAACTCTTACTGCAGTGCACTGAAAAGCTAACTGCTACACAGCACTGGGATTGTGTTAGCAGCTTGCAAAGTGCTAGAAAACAGTACTTTCCCACTCTCTTCCCTTTCCCTTCACATTAATACTTGAAAGGAAGGCGTCTTAGACAACTTTCTTTTTCTTGTTACAGAACACTCTGCAGCCCTCTGTGCAACTGCTAGAACGCGATAGGAGATACTTAATGAGCAGGAAGGTTTTCTCCTTGTGAGACATAGTGAAAAAGCTATTTGCTTAGATGTAGGTGACAAGAAACACTTACTACAGTGCACTGACAAGCTAATTGCTACACAGCACTGGGCTTGTGTAAGCAGCTTGCAAAGTGATAGAAAACACTACTTTCACACTCTCTTGCCTTTCCCTTCACATTAATACTTGAAAGGAAGGCGTCTTATACAACTTTCTTTTACTTGTTGCAAAACACTCTGCAGCCCTCTGTGCAATTTCTACAACACGATGGAAGTTGTTTAGTGAGCAGCAACGTTTTCTCCTTGCGAGACATAGTGAAAAAGCTATTTGCTTAGATGTAGGTGACAAGAAACAATTACTGCAGTGCACTGAAAAGCTAATTGCTACACAGCACTGGGATTGTGTTAGCAGCTTGCAAAGTGATAGAAAACAGAACCTTTCCCATACTCTTGCCTTTATATTCACATTAATACTTGAAAGGAAGGCGTCTTAGACAACTTTCTTTTTCTTGTTACAAAACATTCTGCAGCCCTCTGTGCAACTTCTAGAACACGATAGGAGATATTTAGTGATCAGGAACGTTTTCTCCTTGAGAGACATAGTGAAAAAGATATTTGCTTAGATGAAGGTGACAAGAAACACTTACTGCAGTGCACTGACCAGCTAATTGCTACACAGCACTGGGATTGTGTTAGCAGCCTGCAAAGTGCTAGAAAACAGTACTTTCCCACTCTCTTGCCTTTCCCTTCACATTAATACTTGAAAGGAAGGCGTCTTATACAACTTTCTTTTACTTGTTGCAAAACACACTGCAGCCCTCTGTGCAACTTCTACAACACGATGGAAGTTGTTTAGTGAGCAGCAACGTTTTCCCCTTTCGAGACAAAGTGAAAAAGCTATTTGCTCAGATGTAGGTATCAAGAAACACTTACTGCCGTGCACAGAGAAGCTAATTGCTACACAGCACTGGGATTGTGTTAGCAGCTTGCAAAGTTGTAGAAAACAGTACTTTCCCACTCTCTTGCCTTTCCCTTCACATTAATACTTGAAAGGAAGGCGTCTTATACAACTTTCTTTTACTTGTTGCAAAACACACTGCAGCCCTCTGTGCAACTTCTAGAACACGATGGAAGTTGTTTAGTGAGCAGCAACGTTTTCTCCTTGCGAGACATCGTGAAAAAGCTATTTGCTTAGATGTAGGTGACAAGAAACACTTACTGCAGTGCACTGAAAAGCTTACTGCTACACAGCACTGGGATTGTGTTAGCAGCCTGCAAAGTGCTAGAAAACAGTACTTTCCCACTCTCTTGCCTTTCCCTTCACATTAATACTTGAAAGGAAGGCGTCTTAGACAACTTTCTTTTTCTTGTTGCAAAACACTCTGCAGCCCTCTGTGCAACTTCTAGAACACCATAGGAGCTGTTTAGTGAGCAGGAACGTTTTCTCCTTGGAGACATAGGGAAAAAGCTATTTGCTTAGATGTAGGTGACAAGAAACATTTACTGCAGTGCACTGACAAGCTAATTGCTACACAGCACTGGGATTGCGTAAGCAGCTTGCAAAAGGATAGAAAACAGTACCTTTCCACTCTCTTGCCTTTCCATTCATATTAATACTTGAAAGGAAGGCGTCTTAGACAACTTTCTTTTTCTTGTTGTAAAACACTCTGCAGCCCTCTGTGCAACCTCTCCAATACCATGGAAATTGTTTAATCAGCAGGAACGTTTTCTCCTTGCGAGACATAGTGAAAAAGCTATTTGCTTAGATGTAGGTGACAAGAAACATTTACTGCAGTGCACTGACAACCTAATTGCTACACAGCACTGGGATTGTGTAAGCAGCTTGCAAAAGGATAGAAAACAGTACCTTTCCACTCTCTTGCCTTTCCCTTCACATTAATACTGGAAAGGAAGGCGTCTTAGACAACTTTCTTTTTCTTGTGTCAAAAAACTCTGCAGCCCTCTCTGAACATCTACAACACGATGGAAGTTGTTTAGTGAGCAGGAAGGTTTTCTCCTTGCGAGACATAGTGAAAAAGCTTTTAGCTTAGATGTAGGTGACAAGAAACACTTACTGCAGTGCACAGAGAAGCTAATTGCTACACAGCACTGGGATTGCGTAAGCAGCTTGCAAAGTGATAGAAAACAGTACTTTTCCACTCTCTTTCCTTTCCCTTCCCATTAATACTTGAATGTAAGGCGTCTTAGCCAATTTTCTTTTTCTTGTTCCAAAACGCTCTGCAGCCCTCTGTGCAACTTCTAGAACACAATAGGAGATGTTTAGTGAGCAGGAAGGTTTTCTCCTTGCGAGACATAGTGAAAAAGCTATTTGCTTAGATGTAGGTGACAAGAAACTCTTACTGCAGTGCACTGAAAAGCTAACTGCTACACAGCACTGGGATTGTGTTAGCAGCTTGCAAAGTGCTAGAAAACAGTACTTTCCCACTCTCTTCCCTTTCCCTTCACATTAATACTTGAAAGGAAGGCGTCTTAGACAACTTTCTTTTTCTTGTTACAGAACACTCTGCAGCCCTCTGTGCAACTGCTAGAACGCGATAGGAGATACTTAATGAGCAGGAAGGTTTTCTCCTTGTGAGACATAGTGAAAAAGCTATTTGCTTAGATGTAGGTGACAAGAAACACTTACTACAGTGCACTGACAAGCTAATTGCTACACAGCACTGGGCTTGTGTAAGCAGCTTGCAAAGTGATAGAAAACACTACTTTCACACTCTCTTGCCTTTCCCTTCACATTAATACTTGAAAGGAAGGCGTCTTATACAACTTTCTTTTACTTGTTGCAAAACACTCTGCAGCCCTCTGTGCAATTTCTACAACACGATGGAAGTTGTTTAGTGAGCAGCAACGTTTTCTCCTTGCGAGACATAGTGAAAAAGCTATTTGCTTAGATGTAGGTGACAAGAAACAATTACTGCAGTGCACTGAAAAGCTAATTGCTACACAGCACTGGGATTGTGTTAGCAGCTTGCAAAGTGATAGAAAACAGAACCTTTCCCATACTCTTGCCTTTATATTCACATTAATACTTGAAAGGAAGGCGTCTTAGACAACTTTCTTTTTCTTGTTACAAAACATTCTGCAGCCCTCTGTGCAACTTCTAGAACACGATAGGAGATATTTAGTGATCAGGAATGTTTTCTCCTTGAGAGACATAGTGAAAAAGATATTTGCTTAGATGAAGGTGACAAGAAACACTTACTGCAGTGCACTGACCAGCTAATTGCTACACAGCACTGGGATTGTGTTAGCAGCCTGCAAAGTGCTAGAAAACAGTACTTTCCCACTCTCTTGCCTTTCCCTTCACATTAATACTTGAAAGGAAGGCGTCTTATACAACTTTCTTTTACTTGTTGCAAAACACACTGCAGCCCTCTGTGCAACTTCTACAACACGATGGAAGTTGTTTAGTGAGCAGCAACGTTTTCCCCTTTCGAGACAAAGTGAAAAAGCTATTTGCTCAGATGTAGGTATCAAGAAACACTTACTGCCGTGCACAGAGAAGCTAATTGCTACACAGCACTGGGATTGTGTTAGCAGCTTGCAAAGTTGTAGAAAACAGTACTTTCCCACTCTCTTGCCTTTCCCTTCACATTAATACTTGAAAGGAAGGCGTCTTATACAACTTTCTTTTACTTGTTGCAAAACACACTGCAGCCCTCTGTGCAACTTCTAGAACACGATGGAAGTTGTTTAGTGAGCAGCAACGTTTTCTCCTTGCGAGACATCGTGAAAAAGCTATTTGCTTAGATGTAGGTGACAAGAAACACTTACTGCAGTGCACTGAAAAGCTTACTGCTACACAGCACTGGGATTGTGTTAGCAGCCTGCAAAGTGCTAGAAAACAGTACTTTCCCACTCTCTTGCCTTTCCCTTCACATTAATACTTGAAAGGAAGGCGTCTTAGACAACTTTCTTTTTCTTGTTGCAAAACACTCTGCAGCCCTCTGTGCAACTTCTAGAACACCATAGGAGCTGTTTAGTGAGCAGGAACGTTTTCTCCTTGGAGACATAGGGAAAAAGCTATTTGCTTAGATGTAGGTGACAAGAAACATTTACTGCAGTGCACTGACAAGCTAATTGCTACACAGCACTGGGATTGCGTAAGCAGCTTGCAAAAGGATAGAAAACAGTACCTTTCCACTCTCTTGCCTTTCCATTCATATTAATACTTGAAAGGAAGGCGTCTTAGACAACTTTCTTTTTCTTGTTGTAAAACACTCTGCAGCCCTCTGTGCAACCTCTCCAATACCATGGAAATTGTTTAATCAGCAGGAACGTTTTCTCCTTGCGAGACATAGTGAAAAAGCTATTTGCTTAGATGTAGGTGACAAGAAACATTTACTGCAGTGCACTGACAACCTAATTGCTACACAGCACTGGGATTGTGTAAGCAGCTTGCAAAAGGATAGAAAACAGTACCTTTCCACTCTCTTGCCTTTCCCTTCACATTAATACTGGAAAGGAAGGCGTCTTAGACAACTTTCTTTTTCTTGTGTCAAAAAACTCTGCAGCCCTCTCTGAACATCTACAACACGATGGAAGTTGTTTAGTGAGCAGGAAGGTTTTCTCCTTGCGAGACATAGTGAAAAAGCTTTTAGCTTAGATGTAGGTGACAAGAAACACTTACTGCAGTGCACTGAACAGCTAACTGCTACACAGCACTGGGATTGTGTTAGCAGCTTGCAAAGTGCTAGAAAACAGTATTTTCCCACTCTCTTGCCTTTCCCTTCACATTAATACTTGAAAGGAAGGCGTCTTAGACAACTTTCTTTTACATTTTGCAAAACACACTGCAGCCCTCTCTGCAACTTCTACAACAAGATGGAAGTTGTTTAGTGAGCAGCAACGTTTTCCCCTTGCGAGACAAAGTGAAAAAGCTATTTGCTCAGATGTAGGTATCAAGAAACACTTACTGCCGTGCACTGACAAGCTAATTGCTACACAGCACTGCGATTGTGTTAGCAGCTTGTAAAGTGCTAGAAAACAGTACTTTCCCACTCTCTTGCCTTTCCCTACACATTAATACTTGAAAGGAAGGCGTCTTGGACAACTTTCTTTTACATTTTGCAAAACACAATGCAGCCCTCTGTGCAACTTCTACAACACGATGGAAGTTGTTTAGTGAGCAGCAGCGTTTTCTCCTTGCGAGACAAAGTGAAAAAGCTATTTGCTCAGATGTAGGTATCAAGAAACAGTGCCGTGCACTGACAAGCTAATTGCTACACAGAACTGGGATTTCGTTAGCAGCTTGCAAAGTGCTAGAAAACAGTACTTTCCCACTCTCTTGCCTTTCCCTTCACATTAATACTTGAAAGGAAGGCATCTTAGACAACTTTCTTTTTCTTGTTACAGAACACACTGCAGCCCTCTGTGCAACTTCTAGAACACGATAGGAGATGTTTAGTGAGCAAGAAGGTTTTCTCCTTGCGAGACATAGTGAAAAAGCTATTTGCTTAGATGTAGGTGACAAGAAACACTTACTGAAGTGCAGTGACAAGTTACTTGGGACACAGCACTGGGATTGTGTTAGCAGCCTGCAAAGTGCTAGAAAACAGTACTTTCCCACTCTCTTGCCTTTCCCTTCACATTAATACTTGAAAGGAAGGCGTCTTAGACAACTTTCTTTTTCTTGCTGCAAAACAGTCTGCAGCCCTCTGTGCAACCTGTACAGCACGATGGAAGTTGTTTAATGAGCAGGAAGGTTTTCTCCTTGCGAGACATCGTGAAAAAGCTTTTTGCTTAGATGTAGGTTACCACAGGCAGTTACTGCAGTGCACTGAAAGGCTAATAGATGCACAACACTGGGATTGTGTGCCCAGCTTGCAAAGTGATAGAAAACAGTACCTTTCCACTCTTCCTGCCTTTTCCATGCACATTACTATTCGAATGGAAAGAATTTTAGACAACTTTCTTTGGCTTCTTGCAAAACACTCTGCACACCTGCCTGCAATCTCTAGAAGTCGATGGGAGATATTTTCTGAACTGGCTCAGTTTCTCTTTGCAAGACATGGGGAAAAAGCAATTTGCTTAGATATAGGTGAAAAGAGGCACCTACTATAGTGCACTGCAAGCTAATTGCTGCACAACACGCAGATTGTGTAAGCAGGTTGCAAACTGATAGAAAACAGTACCTCTCCCTTCTCCTGCCTTTTCTATTTGAATGCAAGGCGTTTTAGACAACTTTCTTTTGCTTCTTGCAAAACACTCTGCACACCTGCCTGCAATCTCTAGAACTCGATGGGAGATGTTTTCTGAACTGGCTCAGTTTCTCCTTGCGAGACATGGGGAAAAAGCAATTTGCTTAGATGCAGGTGAAAAGAGGCACCTACTACAGTGCACTGAAAAACTAATTGCTGCACAACTCTGGGATTGTGTAAGCAGCTTACAAACAGATAGAAAACAGCACCTTTCCACTCTCCTGCCTTTTCCATTGGCATTACTATTCGAATGGCAGCAGTTTTGGACAACTTTCTTTTGCTTCTTGCAAAACACTCTGCACACCTCCGTGCAACTTCTAGAAAAAATGAGAGTTGTTTTCTGAACTGGTACAGTTTCTCCTGAAGAGATATAATGCAAACGCTATTGGCTTAGATGTAGTAACAATAGGCAATTATTACAGTGCACTGCAAAGTCAATCGTAGTATAACACTGGGATTGTGTGTCCAGCTTGCAAACTGGTAGAAAACAGTACCTATCCGCTCTCCTGCATTTTCCCTTTCCAGGAACATTCGAATTGATGGCTTTTTTGGACAAGTTACTTTTTCTTGTTGCAAAACCCTCTGCAGACCTGCCTGCAACCTCTAGAGCACGATGGGAGGTTTTTTGTGAACAGACACAGTTTCTCCTGGCGAGACATAATGAAAAAGCTTTTTGCTAAGGTGTAGCCGGCAGGAGACGCTAAAGACCAGGAGACGGAGCACTGTGCCTTTAAGCGCCGCTTCCGGGTGTCTGTCGGCCGTAGCTGTTCTCCGGAGCACGCCGCGATCTGCGTAACGACACCAGATTCTTCGCGCCAAGAAGCGTCTTCTCCTTCTCCGGAAAACAGAGACTGCGGCAGCTTCTGAACGGCGAACTACGAAGCGGCACAAAACTGGGATTGGGTAAGCAGCTTTCAAAGTGATAAAAAACAGTACTTTCCCACTCTCTTGCCTTTCCCTTCACAATAATACTTGAAAGGAAGGCGTCTTAGACAAGTTTCTTTTTCTTCTTACAGAACACACTGCAGCCCTCTGTGCAACTTCTAGAACACGATAGGAGATGTTTAGTGAGCAAGAAGGTTTTCTCCTTGCGAGACATAGTGAAAAAGCTATTTGCTTAGATGTAGGTGACAAGAAACACTTACTGCAGTGCACTGAAAATGTAACTGCTACACAGCACTGCGATTGTGTTAGCAGCTTGCAAAGTGCTAGAAAACAGTACTTTCCCACTCTCTTGCCTTTCCCTTCACATTAATACTTGAAAGGAAGGCATCTTAGACAACTTTCTTTTTCTTGTGTCAAAAAACTCTGCAGCCCTCTCTGCAACATCTACAACACGATGGAAGTTGTTTAGTGAGCAGGAAGGTTTTCTCCTTGCGAGACATAGTGAAAAAGCTATTTGCTTAGATGTAGGTGACAAGAAACACTTACTGCAGTGCACTGAAAAGCTTACTGCTACACAGCACTGCGATTGTGTTAGCAGCCTGCAAAGTGCTAGGAAACAGTACTTTCCCACTCTCTTGCCTTTCCCTTCACATTAATACTTGAAAGGAAGGCGTCTTAGACAACTTTCTTTTTCTTGTTGCAAAACACACTGCAGCCCTCTGTGCAACTTCTAGAACACGATAGGAGACGTTTAGTGAGCAGGAAGGTTTTCTCCTTGTGAGACATAGTGAAAAAGTTCTTTCCTTAGATGTAGGTAACAAGAAACACTTACTGCAGTGCACTGAAAAGCTAATTGCTACACAGCACTGGAATTGTGTTAGCAGCTTGCAAAGTTGTAGAAAACAGTACTTTCCCACTCTCTTGTCTTTCCCTTCACATTAATACTTGAAAGGAAGGCGTCTTAGACAACTTTCTTTTTCTTGTTACAGAGCACTCTGCAGCCCTCTGTGCATTTTCTAGAACACGATAGGAGATAATTAATGAGCAGGAAGGTTTTCTGCTTGCGAGACATAGTGAAAAAGCTATTTGCGAAATGTAGGTGACAAGAAAAAATTACTGCAGTGCACTGACAAGCTAATTGCTACACAGCACTGGGATTGTATTAGCAGCTTGCAAAGTGCTAGAAAACAGTACTTTCCCACACTCTTGCCTTTCCCTTCACATTAATACTTGAAAGGAAGGCGTCTTAGACAACTTTCTTTTTCTTGTGTCAAAAAACTCTGCAGCCCTCTGTGCAACTTCTGGAACACCCTAGGAGATGTTTAGTTATCAGGAACGTTTTCTCCTTGTGAGACATAGTGAAAAAGCTATTTGCTTAGATGTAGTTGACAAGAAACACTTACTACAGTGCACTGACAAGCTAATTGCTACACAGCACTGGGATTGTGTTAGCAGCTTGCAAAGTGATAGAAAACAGTACTTTCCCACTCTCTTGCCTTTCCATTCACATTAATACTTGAAAGGAAGGCGTCTTAGACAACTTTCTTTTTCTTGTTGTAAAACACTCTGCAGCCTTTGTGCTACTTCTAGAACACGATGGATGTTGTTTAGTGAGCAGGAAGGTTTTCTCTTTGTGAGACATAGTGAAAAAGCTATTTGCTTAGATGTAGGTGACAAGAAACACTTACTGCAGAGCACTGAAAAGCAAATTGCTACACAGCACTGGGATTGTGTAAGCAGCTTACAAAGTGCTAGAAAACTGTACTTTCCCACTCCCTTGCCTTTCCCTTCACATTAATACTTGAAAGGAAGGCGTCTTAGACAACTTTCTTTTTCTTGTTGCAAAACATTCTGCAGCCCTCTGTGCAACTTCTAGAACGCGATAGGAGATGTTTAATGAGCAGGAACGTTTTCTCCTTGTGAGACATAGTGAAAAAGCTATTTGCTTAGATGTAGGTGACAAGAAACATTTACTGCAGTGCACTGACAAGCTAATTGCTACACAGCACTGGGATTGTGTAAGCACCTTGCAAAGTGATAGACGACAGTAGTTTTCCACTCTCTTGCGTTTATATTTACATTAATACTTGAAAGGAAGACGTGTTAGACAACTTTCTTTTTCTTGTTGCAAAACACTCTGCAGCCCTCTGTGCAACTTCTAGAACACCATAGGAGATGTTTAGTGAGCAGGAACGTTTTCTCCTTGGAGACATAGGGAAAAAGCTATTTGCTTAGATGTAGGTGACAAGAAACATTTACTGCAGTGCACTGACAAGCTAATTGCTACACAGCACTGGGATTGCGTAAGCAGCTTGCAAAAGGATAGAAAACAGTACCTTTCCACTCTCTTGCCTTTCCATTCACATTAATACTTGAAAGGAAGGCGTCTTAGACAACTTTCTTTTTCTTGTTGTAAAACACTCTGCAGCCCTCTGTGCAACCTCTCCAATACCATGGAAATTGTTTAAACAGCAGGAACGTTTTCTCCTTGCGAGACATAGTGAAAAACCTATTTGCTTAGATGTAGGTGACAAGAAACACTTACTGCAGTGCAGTGACAAGCTAATTGCTACACAGCACTGGGATTGTGTAAGCAGCTTGCAAAAGGATAGAAAACAGTACCTTTCCACTCTCTTGCCTTTCCATTCACATTAATACTTGAAAGAAGGCATCTTAGACAACTTCCTTTTTCTTGTTGCAAAACACTCTGCAGCCCTCTGTACAACTTCTAGAACACAATAGGAGATGCTTAGTGAGCTGGAAGGTTTTATCCTTGCGAGACATAGTGAAAAAGCTATTTCCTTAGATGTAGGTGACAAGAAACACTTACTGCAGTGCAGTGACAAGCTAATTGCTACACAGCACTGGGATTGTGTACTAGCTTTAAAAGAAATAGAAAACAGTACCTTTCCACTCTCTTGCCTTTTCCCTTCACATTAATACTTGAAAGGAAGGCGTCTTAGACAACTTTCTTTTTCTTGCTGCAAAACACACTGCAGCCCTCTCTGCAACATCTACAACACGATGGAAGTTGTTTAATGAGCAGGAACGTTTTCTCCTTGCGAGACATAGTGAAAAAGCTATTTGCTTAGATGTAGGTGACAAAAAACACTTACTGCAGTGCACTGAGAAGCTAATTGCTACTCAGCACTGGGATTGTGTAAGCAGCTTGCAAAGTGATAGAAAACAGTACCTTTCCACTCTCTTGCCTTTCCATTCACATTAATACTTGAAAGGAAGGCATCTAAGACAACTTTCTTTTTCTTGTTGCAAAATACACTGCAGCCCTCTTTGCAACTTCTAGAACACGATAGGAGATGTTTAGTCAGCAGGAACGTTTTCTCCTTGTGAGACATAGTGAAAAAGCTATTTGCTTAGATGTAGGTGTCAAAAAACCCTTACTGCAGTACACTGACAAGCTAATTGCTACACAGCACTGGGCTTGTGTAAGCACCTTGCAAAGTGATAGAAAACAGTACTTTTCCACTCTCTTTCCTTTCCCTTCCCATTAATACTTGAATGTAAGGCGTCTTAGCCAATTTTCTTTTTCTTGTTCCAAAACGCTCTGCAGCCCTCTGTGCAACTTCTGGAACACAATAGGAGATGTTTAGTGAGCAGGAAGGTTTTCTCCTTGCGAGACATAGTGAAAAAGCTATTTGCTTAGATGTAGTTGACAAGAAACTCTTACTGCAGTGCACTGAAAAGCTAACTGCTACACAGCACTGGGATTGTGTTAGCAGCTTGCAAAGTGCTAGAAAACAGTACTTTCCCACTCTCTTCCCTTTCCCTTCACATTAATACTTGAAAGGAAGGCGTCTTAGACAACTTTCTTTTTCTTGTTACAAAACATTCTGCAGCCCTCTGTGCAACTTCTAGAACACGATAGGAGATATTTAGTGATCAGGAACGTTTTCTCCTTGAGAGACATAGTGAAAAAGATATTTGCTTAGATGAAGGTGACAAGAAACACTTACTGCAGTGCACTGACCAGCTAATTGCTACACAGCACTGGGATTGTCTTAGCAGCCTGCAAAGTGCTAGAAAACAGTACTTTCCCACTCTCTTGCCTTTCCCTTCACATTAATACTTGAAAGGAAGGCGTCTTATACAACTTTCTTTTACTTGTTGCAAAACACACTGCAGCCCTCTGTGCAACTTCTACAACACGATGGAAGTTGTTTAGTGAGCAGCAACGTTTTCCCCTTTCGAGACAAAGTGAAAAAGCTATTTGCTCAGATGTAGGTATCAAGAAACACTTACTGCCGTGCACAGAGAAGCTAATTGCTACACAGCACTGGGATTGTGTTAGCAGCTTGCAAAGTTGTAGAAAACAGTACTTTCCCACTCTCTTGCCTTTCCCTTCACATTAATACTTGAAAGGAAGGCGTCTTATACAACTTTCTTTTACTTGTTGCAAAACACACTGCAGCCCTCTGTGCAACTTCTAGAACACGATGGAAGTTGTTTAGTGAGCAGCAACGTTTTCTCCTTGCGAGACATCGTGAAAAAGCTATTTGCTTAGATGTAGGTGACAAGAAACACTTACTGCAGTGCACTGAAAAGCTTACTGCTACACAGCACTGGGATTGTGTTAGCAGCCTGCAAAGTGCTAGAAAACAGTACTTTCCCACTCTCTTGCCTTTCCCTTCACATTAATACTTGAAAGGAAGGCGTCTTAGACAACTTTCTTTTTTTTGTTACAAAACACTCTGCAGCCCTCTGTGCAACTTCTAGAACACCATAGGAGATGTTTAGTGAGCAGGAACGTTTTCTCCTTGGAGACATAGGGAAAAAGCTATTTGCTTAGATGTAGGTGACAAGAAACATTTACTGCAGTGCACTGACAAGCTAATTGCTACACAGCACTGGGATTGCGTAAGCAGCTTGCAAAAGGATAGAAAACAGTACCTTTCCACTCTCTTGCCTTTCCATTCATATTAATACTTGAAAGGAAGGCGTCTTAGACAACTTTCTTTTTCTTGTTGTAAAACACTCTGCAGCCCTCTGTGCAACCTCTCCAATACCATGGAAATTGTTTAATCAGCAGGAACGTTTTCTCCTTGCGAGACATAGTGAAAAAGCTATTTGCTTAGATGTAGGTGACAAGAAACATTTACTGCAGTGCACTGACAAGCTAATTGCTACACAGCACTGGGATTGTGTAAGCAGCTTGCAAAAGGATAGAAAACAGTACCTTTCCACTCTCTTGCCTTTCCCTTCACATTAATACTTGAAAGGAAGGCGTCTTAGACAACTTTCTTTTACATTTTGCAAAACACACTGCAGCCCTCTCTGCAACTTCTACAACAAGATGGAAGTTGTTTAGTGAGCAGCAACGTTTTCCCCTTGCGAGACAAAGTGAAAAAGCTATTTGCTCAGATGTAGGTATCAAGAAACACTTACTGCCGTGCACTGACAAGCTAATTGCTACACAGCACTGCGATTGTGTTAGCAGCTTGTAAAGTGCTAGAAAACAGTACTTTCCCACTCTCTTGCCTTTCCCTACACATTAATACTTGAAAGGAAGGCGTCTTGGACAACTTTCTTTTACATTTTGCAAAACACAATGCAGCCCTCTGTGCAACTTCTACAACACGATGGAAGTTGTTTAGTGAGCAGGAACGTTTTCTCCTTGCGAGACAAAGTGAAAAAGCTATTTGCTCAGATGTAGGTATCAAGAAACAGTGCCGTGCACTGACAAGCTAATTGCTACACAGAACTGGGATTTCGTTAGCAGCTTGCAAAGTGCTAGAAAACAGTACTTTCCCACTCTCTTGCCTTTCCCTTCACATTAATACTTGAAAGGAAGGCATCTTAGACAACTTTCTTTTTCTTGTTACAGAACACACTGCAGCCCTCTGTGCAACTTCTAGAACACGATAGGAGATGTTTAGTGAGCAAGAAGGTTTTCTCCTTGCGAGACATAGTGAAAAAGCTATTTGCTTAGATGTAGGTGACAAGAAACACTTACTGAAGTGCAGTGACAAGTTACTTGGGACACAGCACTGGGATTGTGTTAGCAGCCTGCAAAGTGCTAGAAAACAGTACTTTCCCACTCTCTTGCCTTTCCCTTCACATTAATACTTGAAAGGAAGGCGTCTTAGACAACTTTCTTTTTCTTGCTGCAAAACAGTCTGCAGCCCTCTGTGCAACCTGTACAGCACGATGGAAGTTGTTTAATGAGCAGGAAGGTTTTCTCCTTGCGAGACATCGTGAAAAAGCTTTTTGCTTAGATGTAGGTTACCACAGGCAGTTACTGCAGTGCACTGAAAGGCTAATAGATGCACAACACTGGGATTGTGTGCCCAGCTTGCAAAGTGATAGAAAACAGTACCTTTCCACTCTTCCTGCCTTTTCCATGCACATTACTATTCGAATGGAAAGAATTTTAGACAACTTTCTTTGGCTTCTTGCAAAACACTCTGCACACCTGCCTGCAATCTCTAGAAGTCGATGGGAGATATTTTCTGAACTGGCTCAGTTTCTCTTTGCAAGACATGGGGAAAAAGCAATTTGCTTAGATATAGGTGAAAAGAGGCACCTACTACAGTGCACTGCAAGCTAATTGCTGCACAACACGCAGATTGTGTAAGCAGGTTGCAAACTGATAGAAAACAGTACCTCTCCCTTCTCCTGCCTTTTTTATTTGAATGCAAGGCGTTTTAGACAACTTTCTTTTGCTTCTTGCAAAACACTCTGCACACCTGCCTGCAATCTCTAGAACTCGATGGGAGATGTTTTCTGAACTGGCTCAGTTTCTCCTTGCGAGACATGGGGAAAAAGCAATTTGCTTAGATGCAGGTGAAAAGAGGCACCTACTACAGTGCACTGAAAAACTAATTGCTGCACAACTCTGGGATTGTGTAAGCAGCTTACAAACAGATAGAAAACAGCACCTTTCCACTCTCCTGCCTTTTCCATTGGCATTACTATTCGAATGGCAGCAGTTTTGGACAACTTTCTTTTGCTTCTTGCAAAACACTCTGCACACCTCCGTGCAACTTCTAGAAAAAATGAGAGTTGTTTTCTGAACTGGTACAGTTTCTCCTGAAGAGATATAATGCAAACGCTATTGGCTTAGATGTAGTAACAATAGGCAATTATTACAGTGCACTGCAAAGTCAATCGTAGTATAACACTGGGATTGTGTGTCCAGCTTGCAAACTGGTAGAAAACAGTACCTATCCGCTCTCCTGCATTTTCCCTTTCCAGGAACATTCGAATTGATGGCTTTTTTGGACAAGTTACTTTTTCTTGTTGCAAAACCCTCTGCAGACCTGCCTGCAACCTCTAGAGCACGATGGGAGGTTTTTTGTGAACAGACACAGTTTCTCCTGGCGAGACATAATGAAAAAGCTTTTTGCTAAGGTGTAGCCGGCAGGAGACGCTAAAGACCAGGAGACGGAGCACTGTGCCTTTAAGCGCCGCTTCCGGGTGTCTGTCGGCCGTAGCTGTTCTCCGGAGCACGCCGCGATCTCCGTAACGACACCAGATTCTTCGCGCCAAGAAGCGTCTTCTCCTTCTCCGGAAAACAGAGACTGCGGCAGCTTCTGAACGGCGAACTACGAAGCGGCACAAAACTGGGATTGGGTAAGCAGTTTTCAAAATGATAAAAAACAGTACTTTCCCACTCTCTTGCCTTTCCCTTCACAATAATACTTGAAAGGAAGGCATCTTAGACAAGTTTCTTTTTCTTCTTACAGAACACACTGCAGCCCTCTGTGCAACTTCTAGAACACGATAGGAGATGTTTAGTGAGCAAGAAGGTTTTCTCCTTGCGAGACATAGTGAAAAAGCTATTTGCTTAGATGTAGGTGACAAGAAACACTTACTGCAGTGCACTGAAAATGTAACTGCTACACAGCACTGCGATTGTGTTAGCAGCTTGCAAAGTGCTAGAAAACAGTACTTTCCCACTCTCTTGCCTTTCCCTTCACATTAATACTTGAAAGGAAGGCATCTTAGACAACTTTCTTTTTCTTGTGTCAAAAAACTCTGCAGCCCTCTCTGCAACATCTACAACACGATGGAAGTTGTTTAGTGAGCAGGAAGGTTTTCTCCTTGCGAGACATAGTGAAAAAGCTATTTGCTTAGATGTAGGTGACAAGAAACACTTACTGCAGTGCACTGAAAAGCTTACTGCTACACAGCACTGCGATTGTGTTAGCAGCCTGCAAAGTGCTAGGAAACAGTACTTTCCCACTCTCTTGCCTTTCCCTTCACATTAATACTTGAAAGGAAGGCGTCTTAGACAACTTTCTTTTTCTTGTTGCAAAACACACTGCAGCCCTCTGTGCAACTTCTAGAACACGATAGGAGACGTTTAGTGAGCAGGAAGGTTTTCTCCTTGTGAGACATAGTGAAAAAGTTCTTTCCTTAGATGTAGGTAACAAGAAACACTTACTGCAGTGCACTGAAAAGCTAATTGCTACACAGCACTGGAATTGTGTTAGCAGCTTGCAAAGTTGTAGAAAACAGTACTTTCCCACTCTCTTGTCTTTCCCTTCACATTAATACTTGAAAGGAAGGCGTCTTAGACAACTTTCTTTTTCTTGTTACAGAGCACTCTGCAGCCCTCTGTGCATTTTCTAGAACACGATAGGAGATAATTAATGAGCAGGAAGGTTTTCTGCTTGCGAGACATAGTGAAAAAGCTATTTGCGTAAATGTAGGTGACAAGAAAAAATTACTGCAGTGCACTGACAAGCTAATTGCTACACAGCACTGGGATTGTATTAGCAGCTTGCAAAGTGCTAGAAAACAGTACTTTCCCACACTCTTGCCTTTCCCTTCACATTAATACTTGAAAGGAAGGCGTCTTAGACAACTTTCTTTTTCTTGTGTCAAAAAACTCTGCAGCCCTCTGTGCAACTTCTGGAACACCCTAGGAGATGTTTAGTTATCAGGAACGTTTTCTCCTTGTGAGACATAGTGAAAAAGCTATTTGCTTAGATGTAGTTGACAAGAAACACTTACTACAGTGCACTGACAAGCTAATTGCTACACAGCACTGGGATTGTGTTAGCAGCTTGCAAAGTGATAGAAAACAGTACTTTCCCACTCTCTTGCCTTTCCATTCACATTAATACTTGAAAGGAAGGCGTCTTAGACAACTTTCTTTTTCTTGTTGTAAAACACTCTGCAGCCTTTGTGCTACTTCTAGAACACGATGGATGTTGTTTAGTGAGCAGGAAGGTTTTCTCTTTGTGAGACATAGTGAAAAAGCTATTTGCTTAGATGTAGGTGACAAGAAACACTTACTGCAGAGCACTGAAAAGCAAATTGCTACACAGCACTGGGATTGTGTAAGCAGCTTACAAAGTGCTAGAAAACTGTACTTTCCCACTCCCTTGCCTTTCCCTTCACATTAATACTTGAAAGGAAGGCGTCTTAGACAACTTTCTTTTTCTTGTTGCAAAACATTCTGCAGCCCTCTGTGCAACTTCTAGAACGCGATAGGAGATGTTTAATGAGCAGGAACGTTTTCTCCTTGTGAGACATAGTGAAAAAGCTATTTGCTTAGATGTAGGTGACAAGAAACATTTACTGCAGTGCACTGACAAGCTAATTGCTACACAGCACTGGGATTGTGTAAGCACCTTGCAAAGTGATAGACGACAGTAGTTTTCCACTCTCTTGCGTTTATATTTACATTAATACTTGAAAGGAAGACGTGTTAGACAACTTTCTTTTTCTTGTTGCAAAACACTCTGCAGCCCTCTGTGCAACTTCTAGAACACCATAGGAGATGTTTAGTGAGCAGGAACGTTTTCTCCTTGGAGACATAGGGAAAAAGCTATTTGCTTAGATGTAGGTGACAAGAAACATTTACTGCAGTGCACTGACAAGCTAATTGCTACACAGCACTGGGATTGCGTAAGCAGCTTGCAAAAGGATAGAAAACAGTACCTTTCCACTCTCTTGCCTTTCCATTCACATTAATACTTGAAAGGAAGGCGTCTTAGACAACTTTCTTTTTCTTGTTGTAAAACACTCTGCAGCCCTCTGTGCAACCTCTCCAATACCATGGAAATTGTTTAAACAGCAGGAACGTTTTCTCCTTGCGAGACATAGTGAAAAACCTATTTGCTTAGATGTAGGTGACAAGAAACACTTACTGCAGTGCAGTGACAAGCTAATTGCTACACAGCACTGGGATTGTGTAAGCAGCTTGCAAAAGGATAGAAAACAGTACCTTTCCACTCTCTTGCCTTTCCATTCACATTAATACTTGAAAGAAGGCATCTTAGACAACTTCCTTTTTCTTGTTGCAAAACACTCTGCAGCCCTCTGTACAACTTCTAGAACACAATAGGAGATGCTTAGTGAGCTGGAAGGTTTTCTCCTTGCGAGACATAGTGAAAAAGCTATTTGCTTAGATGTAGGTGACAAGAAACACTTACTGCAGTGCAGTGACAAGCTAATTGCTACACAGCACTGGGATTGTGTACTAGCTTTAAAAGAAATAGAAAACAGTACCTTTCCACTCTCTTGCCTTTTCCCTTCACATTAATACTTGAAAGGAAGGCGTCTTAGACAACTTTCTTTTTCTTGCTGCAAAACACACTGCAGCCCTCTCTGCAACATCTACAACACGATGGAAGTTGTTTCATGAGCAGGAAGGTTTTCTCCTTGCGAGACATAGTGAAAAAGCTATTTGCTTAGATGTAGGTGACAAAAAACACTTACTGCAGTGCACTGAGAAGCTAATTGCTACTCAGCACTGGGATTGTGTAAGCAGCTTGCAAAGTGATAGAAAACAGTACCTTTCCACTCTCTTGCCTTTCCATTCACATTAATACTTGAAAGGAAGGCATCTAAGACAACTTTCTTTTTCTTGTTGCAAAATACACTGCAGCCCTCTTTGCAACTTCTAGAACACGATAGGAGATGTTTAGTCAGCAGGAACGTTTTCTCCTTGTGAGACATAGTGAAAAAGCTATTTGCTTAGATGTAGGTGACAAAAAACACTTACTGCAGTGCACTGACAAGCTAATTGCTACACAGCACTGGGCTTGTGTAAGCACCTTGCAAAGTGATAGAAAACAGTACTTTTCCACTCTCTTTCCTTTCCCTTCCCATTAATACTTGAATGTAAGGCGTCTTAGCCAATTTTCTTTTTCTTGTTCCAAAACGCTCTGCAGCCCTCTGTGCAACTTCTGGAACACAATAGGAGATGTTTAGTGAGCAGGAAGGTTTTCTCCTTGCGAGACATAGTGAAAAAGCTATTTGCTTAGATGTAGGTGTCAAGAAACTCTTACTGCAGTGCACTGAAAAGCTAACTGCTACACAGCACTGGGATTGTGTTAGCAGCTTGCAAAGTGCTAGAAAACAGTACTTTCCCACTCTCTTCCCTTTCCCTTCACATTAATACTTGAAAGGAAGGCGTCTTAGACAACTTTCTTTTTCTTGTTACAAAACATTCTGCAGCCCTCTGTGCAACTTCTAGAACACGATAGGAGATATTTAGTGATCAGGAACGTTTTCTCCTTGAGAGACATAGTGAAAAAGATATTTGCTTAGATGAAGGTGACAAGAAACACTTACTGCAGTGCACTGACCAGCTAATTGCTACACAGCACTGGGATTGTGTTAGCAGCCTGCAAAGTGCTAGAAAACAGTACTTTCCCACTCTCTTGCCTTTCCCTTCACATTAATACTTGAAAGGAAGGCGTCTTAGACAACTTTCTTTTACTTGTTGCAAAACACACTGCAGCCCTCTGTGCAACTTCTAGAACACGATGGAAGTTGTTTAGTGAGCAGCAACGTTTTCTCCTTGCGAGACATCGTGAAAAAGCTATTTGCTTAGATGTAGGTGACAAGAAACACTTACTGCAGTGCACTGAAAAGCTTACTGCTACACAGCACTGGGATTGTGTTAGCAGCCTGCAAAGTGCTAGAAAACAGTACTTTCCCACTCTCTTGCCTTTCCCTTCACATTAATACTTGAAAGGAAGGCGTCTTAGACAACTTTCTTTTTCTTGTTGCAAAACACTCTGCAGCCCTCTGTGCAACTTCTAGAACACCATAGGAGATGTTTAGTGAGCAGGAACGTTTTCTCCTTGGAGACATAGGGAAAAAGCTATTTGCTTACATGTAGGTGACAAGAAACATTTACTGCAGTGCACTGACAAGCTAATTGCTACACAGCACTGGGATTGCGTAAGCAGCTTGCAAAAGGATAGAAAAGAGTACCTTTCCACTCTCTTGCCTTTCCATTCATATTAATACTTGAAAGGAAGGCGTCTTAGACAACTTTCTTTTTCTTGTTGTAAAACACTCTGCAGCCCTCTGTGCAACCTCTCCAATACCATGGAAATTGTTTAATCAGCAGGAACGTTTTCTCCTTGCGAGACATAGTGAAAAAGCTATTTGCTTAGATGTAGGTGACAAGAAACATTTACTGCAGTGCACTGACAACCTAATTGCTACACAGCACTGGGATTGTGTAAGCAGCTTGCAAAAGGATAGAAAACAGTACCTTTCCACTCTCTTGCCTTTCCCTTCACATTAATACTTGAAAGGAAGGCGTCTTAGACAACTTTCTTTTACATTTTGCAAAACACACTGCAGCCCTCTCTGCAACTTCTACAACAAGATGGAAGTTGTTTAGTGAGCAGCAACGTTTTCCCCTTGCGAGACAAAGTGAAAAAGCTATTTGCTCAGATGTAGGTATCAAGAAACACTTACTGCCGTGCACTGACAAGCTAATTGCTACACAGCACTGCGATTGTGTTAGCAGCTTGTAAAGTGCTAGAAAACAGTACTTTCCCACTCTCTTGCCTTTCCCTACACATTAATACTTGAAAGGAAGGCGTCTTGGACAACTTTCTTTTACATTTTGCAAAACACAATGCAGCCCTCTGTGCAACTTCTACAACACGATGGAAGTTGTTTAGTGAGCAGGAACGTTTTCTCCTTGCGAGACAAAGTGAAAAAGCTATTTGCTCAGATGTAGGTATCAAGAAACAGTGCCGTGCACTGACAAGCTAATTGCTACACAGAACTGGGATTTCGTTAGCAGCTTGCAAAGTGCTAGAAAACAGTACTTTCCCACTCTCTTGCCTTTCCCTTCACATTAATACTTGAAAGGAAGGCATCTTAGACAACTTTCTTTTTCTTGTTACAGAACACACTGCAGCCCTCTGTGCAACTTCTAGAACACGATAGGAGATGTTTAGTGAGCAAGAAGGTTTTCTCCTTGCGAGACATAGTGAAAAAGCTATTTGCTTAGATGTAGGTGACAAGAAACACTTACTGAAGTGCAGTGACAAGTTACTTGGGACACAGCACTGGGATTGTGTTAGCAGCCTGCAAAGTGCTAGAAAACAGTACTTTCCCACTCTCTTGCCTTTCCCTTCACATTAATACTTGAAAGGAAGGCGTCTTAGACAACTTTCTTTTTCTTGCTGCAAAACAGTCTGCAGCCCTCTGTGCAACCTGTACAGCACGATGGAAGTTGTTTAATGAGCAGGAAGGTTTTCTCCTTGCGAGACATCGTGAAAAAGCTTTTTGCTTAGATGTAGGTTATCACAGGCAGTTACTGCAGTGCACTGAAAGGCTAATAGATGCACAACACTGGGATTGTGTGCCCAGCTTGCAAAGTGATAGAAAACAGTACCTTTCCACTCTTCCTGCCTTTTCCATGCACATTACTATTCGAATGGAAAGAATTTTAGACAACTTTCTTTGGCTTCTTGCAAAACACTCTGCACACCTGCCTGCAATCTCTAGAAGTCGATGGGAGATATTTTCTGAACTGGCTCAGTTTCTCTTTGCAAGACATGGGGAAAAAGCAATTTGCTTAGATATAGGTGAAAAGAGGCACCTACTACAGTGCACTGCAAGCTAATTGCTGCACAACACGCAGATTGTGTAAGCAGGTTGCAAACTGATAGAAAACAGTACCTCTCCCTTCTCCTGCCTTTTCTATTTGAATGCAAGGCGTTTTAGACAACTTTCTTTTGCTTCTTGCAAAACACTCTGCACACCTGCCTGCAATCTCTAGAACTCGATGGGAGATGTTTTCTGAACTGGCTCAGTTTCTCCTTGCGAGACATGGGGAAAAAGCAATTTGCTTAGATGCAGGTGAAAAGAGGCACCTACTACAGTGCACTGAAAAACTAATTGCTGCACAACTCTGGGATTGTGTAAGCAGCTTACAAACAGATAGAAAACAGCACCTTTCCACTCTCCTGCCTTTTCCATTGGCATTACTATTCGAATGGCAGCAGTTTTGGACAACTTTCTTTTGCTTCTTGCAAAACACTCTGCACACCTCCGTGCAACTTCTAGAAAAAATGAGAGTTGTTTTCTGAACTGGTACAGTTTCTCCTGAAGAGATATAATGCAAACGCTATTGGCTTAGATGTAGTAACAATAGGCAATTATGACAGTGCACTGCAAAGTCAATCGTAGTATAACACTGGGATTGTGTGTCCAGCTTGCAAACTGGTAGAAAACAGTACCTATCCGCTCTCCTGCATTTTCCCTTTCCAGGAACATTCGAATTGATGGCTTTTTTGGACAAGTTACTTTTTCTTGTTGCAAAACCCTCTGCAGACCTGCCTGCAACCTCTAGAGCACGATGGGAGGTTTTTTGTGAACAGACACAGTTTCTCCTGGCGAGACATAATGAAAAAGCTTTTTGCTAAGGTGTAGCCGGCAGGAGACGCTAAAGACCAGGAGACGGAGCACTGTGCCTTTAAGCGCCGCTTCCGGGTGTCTGTCGGCCGTAGCTGTTCTCCGGAGCACGCCGCGATCTCCGTAACGACACCAGATTCTTCGCGCCAAGAAGCGTCTTCTCCTTCTCCGGAAAACAGAGACTGCGGCAGCTTCTGAACGGCGAACTACGAAGCGGCACAAAACTGGGATTGGGTAAGCAGTTTTCAAAATGATAAAAAACAGTACTTTCCCACTCTCTTGCCTTTCCCTTCACAATAATACTTGAAAGGAAGGCGTCTTAGACAAGTTTCTTTTTCTTCTTACAGAACACACTGCAGCCCTCTGTGCAACTTCTAGAACACGATAGGAGATGTTTAGTGAGCAAGAAGGTTTTCTCCTTGCGAGACATAGTGAAAAAGCTATTTGCTTAGATGTAGGTGACAAGAAACACTTACTGCAGTGCACTGAAAATGTAACTGCTACACAGCACTGCGATTGTGTTAGCAGCTTGCAAAGTGCTAGAAAACAGTACTTTCCCACTCTCTTGCCTTTCCCTTCACATTAATACTTGAAAGGAAGGCATCTTAGACAACTTTCTTTTTCTTGTGTCAAAAAACTCTGCAGCCCTCTCTGCAACATCTACAACACGATGGAAGTTGTTTAGTGAGCAGGAAGGTTTTCTCCTTGCGAGACATAGTGAAAAAGCTATTTGCTTAGATGTAGGTGACAAGAAACACTTACTGCAGTGCACTGAAAAGCTTACTGCTACACAGCACTGCGATTGTGTTAGCAGCCTGCAAAGTGCTAGGAAACAGTACTTTCCCACTCTCTTGCCTTTCCCTTCACATTAATACTTGAAAGGAAGGCGTCTTAGACAACTTTCTTTTTCTTGTTGCAAAACACACTGCAGCCCTCTGTGCAACTTCTAGAACACGATAGGAGACGTTTAGTGAGCAGGAAGGTTTTCTCCTTGTGAGACATAGTGAAAAAGTTCTTTCCTTAGATGTAGGTAACAAGAAACACTTACTGCAGTGCACTGAAAAGCTAATTGCTACACAGCACTGGAATTGTGTTAGCAGCTTGCAAAGTTGTAGAAAACAGTACTTTCCCACTCTCTTGTCTTTCCCTTCACATTAATACTTGAAAGGAAGGCGTCTTAGACAACTTTCTTTTTCTTGTTACAGAGCACTCTGCAGCCCTCTGTGCATTTTCTAGAACACGATAGGAGATAATTAATGAGCAGGAAGGTTTTCTGCTTGCGAGACATAGTGAAAAAGCTATTTGCGTAAATGTAGGTGACAAGAAAAAATTACTGCAGTGCACTGACAAGCTAATTGCTACACAGCACTGGGATTGTATTAGCAGCTTGCAAAGTGCTAGAAAACAGTACTTTCCCACACTCTTGCCTTTCCCTTCACATTAATACTTGAAAGGAAGGCGTCTTAGACAACTTTCTTTTTCTTGTGTCAAAAAACTCTGCAGCCCTCTGTGCAACTTCTGGAACACCCTAGGAGATGTTTAGTTATCAGGAACGTTTTCTCCTTGTGAGACATAGTGAAAAAGCTATTTGCTTAGATGTAGTTGACAAGAAACACTTACTACAGTGCACTGACAAGCTAATTGCTACACAGCACTGGGATTGTGTTAGCAGCTTGCAAAGTGATAGAAAACAGTACTTTCCCACTCTCTTGCCTTTCCATTCACATTAATACTTGAAAGGAAGGCGTCTTAGACAACTTTCTTTTTCTTGTTGTAAAACACTCTGCAGCCTTTGTGCTACTTCTAGAACACGATGGATGTTGTTTAGTGAGCAGGAAGGTTTTCTCTTTGTGAGACATAGTGAAAAAGCTATTTGCTTAGATGTAGGTGACAAGAAACACTTACTGCAGAGCACTGAAAAGCAAATTGCTACACAGCACTGGGATTGTGTAAGCAGCTTACAAAGTGCTAGAAAACTGTACTTTCCCACTCCCTTGCCTTTCCCTTCACATTAATACTTGAAAGGAAGGCGTCTTAGACAACTTTCTTTTTCTTGTTGCAAAACATTCTGCAGCCCTCTGTGCAACTTCTAGAACGCGATAGGAGATGTTTAATGAGCAGGAACGTTTTCTCCTTGTGAGACATAGTGAAAAAGCTATTTGCTTAGATGTAGGTGACAAGAAACATTTACTGCAGTGCACTGACAAGCTAATTGCTACACAGCACTGGGATTGTGTAAGCACCTTGCAAAGTGATAGACGACAGTAGTTTTCCACTCTCTTGCGTTTATATTTACATTAATACTTGAAAGGAAGACGTGTTAGACAACTTTCTTTTTCTTGTTGCAAAACACTCTGCAGCCCTCTGTGCAACTTCTAGAACACCATAGGAGATGTTTAGTGAGCAGGAACGTTTTCTCCTTGGAGACATAGGGAAAAAGCTATTTGCTTAGATGTCGGTGACAAGAAACATTTACTGCAGTGCACTGACAAGCTAATTGCTACACAGCACTGGGATTGCGTAAGCAGCTTGCAAAAGGATAGAAAACAGTACCTTTCCACTCTCTTGCCTTTCCATTCACATTAATACTTGAAAGGAAGGCGTCTTAGACAACTTTCTTTTTCTTGTTGTAAAACACTCTGCAGCCCTCTGTGCAACCTCTCCAATACCATGGAAATTGTTTAAACAGCAGGAACGTTTTCTCCTTGCGAGACATAGTGAAAAACCTATTTGCTTAGATGTAGGTGACAAGAAACACTTACTGCAGTGCAGTGACAAGCTAATTGCTACACAGCACTGGGATTGTGTAAGCAGCTTGCAAAAGGATAGAAAACAGTACCTTTCCACTCTCTTGCCTTTCCATTCACATTAATACTTGAAAGAAGGCATCTTAGACAACTTCCTTTTTCTTGTTGCAAAACACTCTGCAGCCCTCTGTACAACTTCTAGAACACAATAGGAGATGCTTAGTGAGCTGGAAGGTTTTCTCCTTGCGAGACATAGTGAAAAAGCTATTTGCTTAGATGTAGGTGACAAGAAACACTTACTGCAGTGCAGTGACAAGCTAATTGCTACACAGCACTGGGATTGTGTACTAGCTTTAAAAGAAATAGAAAACAGTACCTTTCCACTCTCTTGCCTTTTCCCTTCACATTAATACTTGAAAGGAAGGCGTCTTAGACAACTTTCTTTTTCTTGCTGCAAAACACACTGCAGCCCTCTCTGCAACATCTACAACACGATGGAAGTTGTTTCATGAGCAGGAAGGTTTTCTCCTTGCGAGACATAGTGAAAAAGCTATTTGCTTAGATGTAGGTGACAAAAAACACTTACTGCAGTGCACTGAGAAGCTAATTGCTACTCAGCACTGGGATTGTGTAAGCAGCTTGCAAAGTGATAGAAAACAGTACCTTTCCACTCTCTTGCCTTTCCATTCACATTAATACTTGAAAGGAAGGCATCTAAGACAACTTTCTTTTTCTTGTTGCAAAATACACTGCAGCCCTCTTTGCAACTTCTAGAACACGATAGGAGATGTTTAGTCAGCAGGAACGTTTTCTCCTTGTGAGACATAGTGAAAAAGCTATTTGCTTAGATGTAGGTGACAAAAAACACTTACTGCAGTGCACTGACAAGCTAATTGCTACACAGCACTGGGCTTGTGTAAGCACCTTGCAAAGTGATAGAAAACAGTACTTTTCCACTCTCTTTCCTTTCCCTTCCCATTAATACTTGAATGTAAGGCGTCTTAGCCAATTTTCTTTTTCTTGTTCCAAAACGCTCTGCAGCCCTCTGTGCAACTTCTGGAACACAATAGGAGATGTTTAGTGAGCAGGAAGGTTTTCTCCTTGCGAGACATAGTGAAAAAGCTATTTGCTTAGATGTAGGTGTCAAGAAACTCTTACTGCAGTGCACTGAAAAGCTAACTGCTACACAGCACTGGGATTGTGTTAGCAGCTTGCAAAGTGCTAGAAAACAGTACTTTCCCACTCTCTTCCCTTTCCCTTCACATTAATACTTGAAAGGAAGGCGTCTTAGACAACTTTCTTTTTCTTGTTACAAAACATTCTGCAGCCCTCTGTGCAACTTCTAGAACACGATAGGAGATATTTAGTGATCAGGAACGTTTTCTCCTTGAGAGACATAGTGAAAAAGATATTTGCTTAGATGAAGGTGACAAGAAACACTTACTGCAGTGCACTGACCAGCTAATTGCTACACAGCACTGGGATTGTGTTAGCAGCCTGCAAAGTGCTAGAAAACAGTACTTTCCCACTCTCTTGCCTTTCCCTTCACATTAATACTTGAAAGGAAGGCGTCTTAGACAACTTTCTTTTACTTGTTGCAAAACACACTGCAGCCCTCTGTGCAACTTCTAGAACACGATGGAAGTTGTTTAGTGAGCAGCAACGTTTTCTCCTTGCGAGACATCGTGAAAAAGCTATTTGCTTAGATGTAGGTGACAAGAAACACTTACTGCAGTGCACTGAAAAGCTTACTGCTACACAGCACTGGGATTGTGTTAGCAGCCTGCAAAGTGCTAGAAAACAGTACTTTCCCACTCTCTTGCCTTTCCCTTCACATTAATACTTGAAAGGAAGGCGTCTTAGACAACTTTCTTTTTCTTGTTGCAAAACACTCTGCAGCCCTCTGTGCAACTTCTAGAACACCATAGGAGATGTTTAGTGAGCAGGAACGTTTTCTCCTTGGAGACATAGGGAAAAAGCTATTTGCTTACATGTAGGTGACAAGAAACATTTACTGCAGTGCACTGACAAGCTAATTGCTACACAGCACTGGGATTGCGTAAGCAGCTTGCAAAAGGATAGAAAAGAGTACCTTTCCACTCTCTTGCCTTTCCATTCATATTAATACTTGAAAGGAAGGCGTCTTAGACAACTTTCTTTTTCTTGTTGTAAAACACTCTGCAGCCCTCTGTGCAACCTCTCCAATACCATGGAAATTGTTTAATCAGCAGGAACGTTTTCTCCTTGCGAGACATAGTGAAAAAGCTATTTGCTTAGATGTAGGTGACAAGAAACATTTACTGCAGTGCACTGACAACCTAATTGCTACACAGCACTGGGATTGTGTAAGCAGCTTGCAAAAGGATAGAAAACAGTACCTTTCCACTCTCTTGCCTTTCCCTTCACATTAATACTTGAAAGGAAGGCGTCTTAGACAACTTTCTTTTACATTTTGCAAAACACACTGCAGCCCTCTCTGCAACTTCTACAACAAGATGGAAGTTGTTTAGTGAGCAGCAACGTTTTCCCCTTGCGAGACAAAGTGAAAAAGCTATTTGCTCAGATGTAGGTATCAAGAAACACTTACTGCCGTGCACTGACAAGCTAATTGCTACACAGCACTGCGATTGTGTTAGCAGCTTGTAAAGTGCTAGAAAACAGTACTTTCCCACTCTCTTGCCTTTCCCTACACATTAATACTTGAAAGGAAGGCGTCTTGGACAACTTTCTTTTACATTTTGCAAAACACAATGCAGCCCTCTGTGCAACTTCTACAACACGATGGAAGTTGTTTAGTGAGCAGGAACGTTTTCTCCTTGCGAGACAAAGTGAAAAAGCTATTTGCTCAGATGTAGGTATCAAGAAACAGTGCCGTGCACTGACAAGCTAATTGCTACACAGAACTGGGATTTCGTTAGCAGCTTGCAAAGTGCTAGAAAACAGTACTTTCCCACTCTCTTGCCTTTCCCTTCACATTAATACTTGAAAGGAAGGCATCTTAGACAACTTTCTTTTTCTTGTTACAGAACACACTGCAGCCCTCTGTGCAACTTCTAGAACACGATAGGAGATGTTTAGTGAGCAAGAAGGTTTTCTCCTTGCGAGACATAGTGAAAAAGCTATTTGCTTAGATGTAGGTGACAAGAAACACTTACTGAAGTGCAGTGACAAGTTACTTGGGACACAGCACTGGGATTGTGTTAGCAGCCTGCAAAGTGCTAGAAAACAGTACTTTCCCACTCTCTTGCCTTTCCCTTCACATTAATACTTGAAAGGAAGGCGTCTTAGACAACTTTCTTTTTCTTGCTGCAAAACAGTCTGCAGCCCTCTGTGCAACCTGTACAGCACGATGGAAGTTGTTTAATGAGCAGGAAGGTTTTCTCCTTGCGAGACATCGTGAAAAAGCTTTTTGCTTAGATGTAGGTTATCACAGGCAGTTACTGCAGTGCACTGAAAGGCTAATAGATGCACAACACTGGGATTGTGTGCCCAGCTTGCAAAGTGATAGAAAACAGTACCTTTCCACTCTTCCTGCCTTTTCCATGCACATTACTATTCGAATGGAAAGAATTTTAGACAACTTTCTTTGGCTTCTTGCAAAACACTCTGCACACCTGCCTGCAATCTCTAGAAGTCGATGGGAGATATTTTCTGAACTGGCTCAGTTTCTCTTTGCAAGACATGGGGAAAAAGCAATTTGCTTAGATATAGGTGAAAAGAGGCACCTACTACAGTGCACTGCAAGCTAATTGCTGCACAACACGCAGATTGTGTAAGCAGGTTGCAAACTGATAGAAAACAGTACCTCTCCCTTCTCCTGCCTTTTCTATTTGAATGCAAGGCGTTTTAGACAACTTTCTTTTGCTTCTTGCAAAACACTCTGCACACCTGCCTGCAATCTCTAGAACTCGATGGGAGATGTTTTCTGAACTGGCTCAGTTTCTCCTTGCGAGACATGGGGAAAAAGCAATTTGCTTAGATGCAGGTGAAAAGAGGCACCTACTACAGTGCACTGAAAAACTAATTGCTGCACAACTCTGGGATTGTGTAAGCAGCTTACAAACAGATAGAAAACAGCACCTTTCCACTCTCCTGCCTTTTCCATTGGCATTACTATTCGAATGGCAGCAGTTTTGGACAACTTTCTTTTGCTTCTTGCAAAACACTCTGCACACCTCCGTGCAACTTCTAGAAAAAATGAGAGTTGTTTTCTGAACTGGTACAGTTTCTCCTGAAGAGATATAATGCAAACGCTATTGGCTTAGATGTAGTAACAATAGGCAATTATTACAGTGCACTGCAAAGTCAATCGTAGTATAACACTGGGATTGTGTGTCCAGCTTGCAAACTGGTAGAAAACAGTACCTATCCGCTCTCCTGCATTTTCCCTTTCCAGGAACATTCGAATTGATGGCTTTTTTGGACAAGTTACTTTTTCTTGTTGCAAAACCCTCTGCAGACCTGCCTGCAACCTCTAGAGCACGATGGGAGGTTTTTTGTGAACAGACACAGTTTCTCCTGGCGAGACATAATGAAAAAGCTTTTTGCTAAGGTGTAGCCGGCAGGAGACGCTAAAGACCAGGAGACGGAGCACTGTGCCTTCAAGCGCCGCTTCCGGGTGTCTGTCGGCCGTAGCTGTTCTCCGGAGCACGCCGCGATCTCCGTAACGACACCAGATTCTTTGCGCCAAGAAGCGTCTTCTCCTTCTCCGGAAAACAGAGACTGCGGCAGCTTCTGAACGGCGAACTACGAAGCGGCACAAAACTGGGATTGGGTAAGCAGTTTTCAAAATGATAAAAAACAGTACTTTCCCACTCTCTTGCCTTTCCCTTCACAATAATACTTGAAAGGAAGGCGTCTTAGACAAGTTTCTTTTTCTTCTTACAGAACACACTGCAGCCCTCTGTGCAACTTCTAGAACACGATAGGAGATGTTTAGTGAGCAAGAAGGTTTTCTCCTTGCGAGACATAGTGAAAAAGCTATTTGCTTAGATGTAGGTGACAAGAAACACTTACTGCAGTGCACTGAAAATGTAACTGCTACACAGCACTGCGATTGTGTTAGCAGCTTGCAAAGTGCTAGAAAACAGTACTTTCCCACTCTCTTGCCTTTCCCTTCACATTAATACTTGAAAGGAAGGCATCTTAGACAACTTTCTTTTTCTTGTGTCAAAAAACTCTGCAGCCCTCTCTGCAACATCTACAACACGATGGAAGTTGTTTAGTGAGCAGGAAGGTTTTCTCCTTGCGAGACATAGTGAAAAAGCTATTTGCTTAGATGTAGGTGACAAGAAACACTTACTGCAGTGCACTGAAAAGCTTACTGCTACACAGCACTGCGATTGTGTTAGCAGCCTGCAAAGTGCTAGGAAACAGTACTTTCCCACTCTCTTGCCTTTCCCTTCACATTAATACTTGAAAGGAAGGCGTCTTAGACAACTTTCTTTTTCTTGTTGCAAAACACACTGCAGCCCTCTGTGCAACTTCTAGAACACGATAGGAGACGTTTAGTGAGCAGGAAGGTTTTCTCCTTGTGAGACATAGTGAAAAAGTTCTTTCCTTAGATGTAGGTAACAAGAAACACTTACTGCAGTGCACTGAAAAGCTAATTGCTACACAGCACTGGAATTGTGTTAGCAGCTTGCAAAGTTGTAGAAAACAGTACTTTCCCACTCTCTTGTCTTTCCCTTCACATTAATACTTGAAAGGAAGGCGTCTTAGACAACTTTCTTTTTCTTGTTACAGAGCACTCTGCAGCCCTCTGTGCATTTTCTAGAACACGATAGGAGATAATTAATGAGCAGGAAGGTTTTCTGCTTGCGAGACATAGTGAAAAAGCTATTTGCTTAGATGTAGGTGACAAGAAACACTTACTGCAGTGCACTGACAAGCTAATTGCTACACAGCACTGGGATTGTATTAGCAGCTTGCAAAGTGCTAGAAAACAGTACTTTCCCACTCTCTTGCCTTTCCCTTCACATTAATACTTGAAAGGAAGGCGTCTTAGACAACTTTCTTTTTCTTGTTGCAAAACACTCTGCAGCCCTCTGTGCAACTTCTAGAACACGATAAGAGATGTTTAGTGAGCAGGAACGTTTTCTCCTTGCGAGACATAGTGAAAAAGTTATTTGCGTAAATGTAGGTGACAAGAAAAAATTACTGCAGTGCACTGACAAGCTAATTGCTACACAGCACTGGGATTGTGTTAGCAGCTTGCAAAGTGATAGAAAACAGTACTTTCCCACTCTCTTGCATTTATATTCACATTAATACTTGATAGGAAGGCGTCTTAGACAACTTTCTTTTTCTTGTGTCAAAAAACTCTGCAGCCCTCTGTGCAACTTCTGGAACACCCTAGGAGATGTTTAGTTATCAGGAACGTTTTCTCCTTGTGAGACATAGTGAAAAAGCTATTTGCTTAGATGTAGTTGACAAGAAACACTTACTACAGTGCACTGACAAGCTAATTGCTACACAGCACTGGGATTGTGTTAGCAGCTTGCAAAGTGATAGAAAACAGTACTTTCCCACTCTCTTGCCTTTCCATTCACATTAATACTTGAAAGGAAGGCGTCTTAGACAACTTTCTTTTTCTTGTTGTAAAACACTCTGCAGCCTTTGTGCTACTTCTAGAACACGATGGATGTTGTTTAGTGAGCAGGAAGGTTTTCTCTTTGTGAGACATAGTGAAAAAGCTATTTGCTTAGATGTAGGTGACAAGAAACACTTACTGCAGAGCACTGAAAAGCAAATTGCTACACAGCACTGGGATTGTGTAAGCAGCTTACAAAGTGCTAGAAAACTGTACTTTCCCACTCCCTTGCCTTTCCCTTCACATTAATACTTGAAAGGAAGGCGTCTTAGACAACTTTCTTTTTCTTGTTGCAAAACATTCTGCAGCCCTCTGTGCAACTTCTAGAACGCGATAGGAGATGTTTAATGAGCAGGAACGTTTTCTCCTTGTGAGACATAGTGAAAAAGCTATTTGCTTAGATGTAGGTGACAAGAAACATTTACTGCAGTGCACTGACAAGCTAATTGCTACACAGCACTGGGATTGTGTAAGCACCTTGCAAAGTGATAGACGACAGTAGTTTTCCACTCTCTTGCGTTTATATTTACATTAATACTTGAAAGGAAGACGTGTTAGACAACTTTCTTTTTCTTGTTGCAAAACACTCTGCAGCCCTCTGTGCAACTTCTAGAACACCATAGGAGATGTTTAGTGAGCAGGAACGTTTTCTCCTTGGAGACATAGGGAAAAAGCTATTTGCTTAGATGTAGGTGACAAGAAACATTTACTGCAGTGCACTGACAAGCTAATTGCTACACAGCACTGGGATTGCGTAAGCAGCTTGCAAAAGGATAGAAAACAGTACCTTTCCACTCTCTTGCCTTTCCATTCACATTAATACTTGAAAGGAAGGCGTCTTAGACAACTTTCTTTTTCTTGTTGTAAAACACTCTGCAGCCCTCTGTGCAACCTCTCCAATACCATGGAAATTGTTTAAACAGCAGGAACGTTTTCTCCTTGCGAGACATAGTGAAAAACCTATTTGCTTAGATGTAGGTGACAAGAAACACTTACTGCAGTGCAGTGACAAGCTAATTGCTACACAGCACTGGGATTGTGTAAGCAGCTTGCAAAGTGATAGAAAACAGTACCTTTCCATTCTCTTGCCTTTCCATTCACATTAATACTTGAAAGGAAGGCGTCTTAGACAACTTTCTTTTTCTTGTTCCAAAACACTCTGCAGCCCTCTGTGCAACTTCTAGAACACTATAGGAGATGTTTAGTGAGCAGGAACGTTTTGTCCTAGGAGACATAGTGATAACGCTATTTGCGTAGATGTAGGTGACAAAAAACACTTACTGCAGTGCACTGACAAGCTAATTGCTACACAGCACTGGGAATATGTAAGCAGCTTGCAAAGTGATAGAAAAAAGTACCTTTCCACTCTCTTGCCTTTCCATTCACATTAATACTTGAAAGGAAGGCGTCTTAGACAACTTTCTTTTTCTTGTTGCAAAACACTCTGCAGCCCTCTGAGCAACCGCTACAATACCATGGAAGTTGTTTAATGAGCAGGAATGTTTTCTCCCCTCGAGACATAGTGAAAAAGCTTTTTTCTTCGTTTTAGGTGACAAGAAACACTTACTGCAGTGCAATGAAAAGCTAATTGCTACACGGAACTGGGATTGTGTAAGCAGCTTGCAAAAGGAGAGAAAACAGTACCTTTCCACTCTCTTGCCTTTCCATTCACATTAATACTTGAAAGGAAGGCGTCTTAGACAACTTTCTTTTTCTTGTTGCAAAACACTCTGCAGCCCTCTGTGCAACTTCTAGAACACCATAGGAGATGTTTAGTGAGCAGGAACGTTTTATCCTTGTGAGATATAGTGAAAAAGCTATTTCCTTAGATGTAGGTGACAAGAAACACTTACTGCAGTGCAGTGACAAGCTAATTGCTACACAGCACTGGGCTTGTGTAAGCACCTTGCAAAGTGATAGAAAACAGTACCTTTCCACTCTCTTGCCTTTCCATTCACATTAATACTTGAAAGGAAGGCGTCTTAGACAGCTTTCTTTTTCTTGTTGCAAAACACTCTGCAGTCCTCTGTGCAACTTCTAGAACACGATAGGAGATGTTTAGTGAGCAGGAACGTTTTGTCCTAGGAGACATAGTGAAAACGCTATTTGCTTAGATGTAGGTGACAAGAAACATTTACTGCAGTGCACTGAGAACCTAATTGCTACACAGCACTGGGATTGTGTAAGCAGCTTGCAAAGTGATAGAAAAAAGTACCTTTCCACTCTCTTGCCTTTCCATTCACATTAATACTTGAAAGCAAGGCGTCTTAGACAACTTTCTTTTTCTTGTTCCAAAACACTCTGCAGCCCTCTGAGCAACCGCTACAATACCATGGAAGTTGTTTAATGAGCAGGAACGTTTTCTCCCCTCGAGACATAGTGAAAAAGCTTTTTTCTTCGTTTTAGGTGACAAGAAACACTTACTGCAGTGCAATGAAAAGCTAATTGCTACACGGAACTGGGATTGTGTAAGCAGCTTGCAAAAGGAGAGAAAAAAGTACCTTTCCACTCTCTTGCCTTTCCATTCACATTAATACTTGAAAGGAAGGCGTATTAGACAACTTTCTTTTTCTTGTTGCAAAACACTCTGCAGCCCTCTGTGCAACTTCTAGAACACAATAGGAGATGTTTAGTCACCAGGAACGTTTTCTCCTTGGAGACATAGTGAAAAAGCTATTTGCTTAGATGTAGGTGACAAGAAACATTTACTGCAGTGCACTGACAACCTAATTGCTACACAGCACTGGGATTGTGTAAGCAGCTTGCAAAAGGATAGAAAACAGTACCTTTCCACTCTCTTGCCTTTCCATTCACATTAATACTTGAAAGAAGGCATCTTAGACAACTTCCTTTTTCTTGTTGCAAAACACTCTGCAGCCCTCTGTACAACTTCTAGAACACAATAGGAGATGCTTAGTGAGCTGGAAGTTTTTCTCCTTGCGAGACATAGTGAAAAAGCTATTTGCTTAGATGTAGGTGACAAGAAACACTTGCTGCAGTGCAGTGACAAGCTAATTGCTACACAGCACTGGGATTGTGTACTAGCTTTAAAAGAAATAGAAAACAGTACCTTTCCACTCTCTTGCCTTTTCCCTTCACATTAATACTTGAAAGGAAGGCGTCTTAGACAACTTTCTTTTTCTTGCTGCAAAACACACTGCAGCCCTCTCTGCAACATCTACAACACGATGGAAGTTGTTTAATGAGCAGGAAGGTTTTCTCCTTGCGAGACATAGTGAAAAAGCTATTTGCTTAGATGTAGGTGACAAAAAACACTTACTGCAGTGCACTGAGAAGCTAATTGCTACTCAGCACTGGGATTGTGTAAGCAGCTTGCAAAGTGATAGAAAACAGTACCTTTCCACTCTCTTGCCTTTCCATTCACATTAATACTTGAAAGGAAGGCATCTAAGACAACTTTCTTTTTCTTGTTGCAAAATACACTGCAGCCCTCTTTGCAACTTCTAGAACACGATAGGAGATGTTTAGTCAGCAGGAACGTTTTCTCCTTGTGAGACATAGTGAAAAAGCTATTTGCTTAGATGTAGGTGACAAAAAACACTTACTGCAGTGCACTGACAAGCTAATTGCTACACAGCACTGGGCTTGTGTAAGCAGCTTGCAAAGTGATAGAAAACAGTACTTTTCCACTCTCTTTCCTTTCCCTTCCCATTAATACTTGAATGTAAGGCGTCTTAGCCAATTTTCTTTTTCTTGTTCCAAAACGCTCTGCAGCCCTCTGTGCAACTTCTGGAACACAATAGGAGATGTTTAGTGAGCAGGAAGGTTTTCTCCTTGCGAGACATAGTGAAAAAGCTATTTGCTTAGATGTAGGTGACAAGAAACTCTTACTGCAGTGCACTGAAAAGCTAACTGCTACACAGCACTGGGATTGTGTTAGCAGCTTGCAAAGTGCTAGAAAACAGTACTTTCCCACTCTCTTCCCTTTCCCTTCACATTAATACTTGAAAGGAAGGCGTCTTAGACAACTTTCTTTTTCTTGTTACAGAACACTCTGCAGCCCTCTGTGCAACTGCTAGAACGCGATAGGAGATACTTAATGAGCAGGAAGGTTTTCTCCTTGTGAGACATAGTGAAAAAGCTATTTGCTTAGATGTAGGTGACAAGAAACACTTACTACAGTGCACTGACAAGCTAATTGCTACACAGCACTGGGCTTGTGTAAGCAGCTTGCAAAGTGATAGAAAACAGTACTTTCACACTCTCTTGCCTTTCCCTTCACATTAATACTTGAAAGGAAGGCGTCTTATACAACTTTCTTTTACTTGTTGCAAAACACTCTGCAGCCCTCTGTGCAATTTCTACAACACGATGGAAGTTGTTTAGTGAGCAGCAACGTTTTCTCCTTGCGAGACATAGTGAAAAAGCTATTTGCTTAGATGTAGGTGACAAGAAACAATTACTGCAGTGCACTGAAAAGCTAATTGCTACACAGCACTGGGATTGTGTTAGCAGCTTGCAAAGTGATAGAAAACAGAACCTTTCCCATACTCTTGCCTTTATATTCACATTAATACTTGAAAGGAAGGCGTCTTAGACAACTTTCTTTTTCTTGTTACAAAACATTCTGCAGCCCTCTGTGCAACTTCTAGAACACGATAGGAGATATTTAGTGATCAGGAACGTTTTCTCCTTGAGAGACATAGTGAAAAAGATATTTGCTTAGATGAAGGTGACAAGAAACACTTACTGCAGTGCACTGACCAGCTAATTGCTACACAGCACTGGGATTGTGTTAGCAGCCTGCAAAGTGCTAGAAAACAGTACTTTCCCACTCTCTTGCCTTTCCCTTCACATTAATACTTGAAAGTAAGGCGTCTTAGACAACTTTCTTTTACTTGTTGCAAAACACACTGCAGCCCTCTGTGCAACTTCTACAACACGATGGAAGTTGTTTAGTGAGCAGCAACGTTTTCCCCTTTCGAGACAAAGTGAAAAAGCTATTTGCTCAGATGTAGGTATCAAGAAACACTTACTGCCGTGCACAGAGAAGCTAATTGCTACACAGCACTGGGATTGTGTTAGCAGCTTGCAAAGTTGTAGAAAACAGTACTTTCCCACTCTCTTGCCTTTCCCTTCACATTAATACTTGAAAGGAAGGCGTCTTATACAACTTTCTTTTACTTGTTGCAAAACACACTGCAGCCCTCTGTGCAACTTCTAGAACACGATGGAAGTTGTTTAGTGAGCAGCAACGTTTTCTCCTTGCGAGACATCGTGAAAAAGCTATTTGCTTAGATGTAGGTGACAAGAAACACTTACTGCAGTGCACTGAAAAGCTTACTGCTACACAGCACTGGGATTGTGTTAGCAGCCTGCAAAGTGCTAGAAAACAGTACTTTCCCACTCTCTTGCCTTTCCCTTCACATTAATACTTGAAAGGAAGGCGTCTTAGACAACTTTCTTTTTCTTGTTGCAAAACACTCTGCAGCCCTCTGTGCAACTTCTAGAACACCATAGGAGATGTTTAGTGAGCAGGAACGTTTTCTCCTTGGAGACATAGGGAAAAAGCTATTTGCTTAGATGTAGGTGACAAGAAACATTTACTGCAGTGCACTGACAAGCTAATTGCTACACAGCACTGGGATTGCGTAAGCAGCTTGCAAAAGGATAGAAAACAGTACCTTTCCACTCTCTTGCCTTTCCATTCATATTAATACTTGAAAGGAAGGCGTCTTAGACAACTTTCTTTTTCTTGTTGTAAAACACTCTGCAGCCCTCTGTGCAACCTCTCCAATACCATGGAAATTGTTTAATCAGCAGGAACGTTTTCTCCTTGCGAGACATAGTGAAAAAGCTATTTGCTTAGATGTAGGTGACAAGAAACATTTACTGCAGTGCACTGACAACCTAATTGCTACACAGCACTGGGATTGTGTAAGCAGCTTGCAAAAGGATAGAAAACAGTACCTTTCCACTCTCTTGCCTTTCCATTCACATTAATACTTGAAAGAAGGCATCTTAGACAACTTCCTTTTTCTTGTTGCAAAACACTCTGCAGCCCTCTGTGCAACTTCTAGAACACAATAGGAGATGCTTAGTGAGCAGGAACGTTTTCTCCTTGCGAGACAGAGTGAAAAAGCTATTTGCTTAGATGTAGGTGACAAGAAACACTTACTGCAGTGCAGTGACAAGCTAATTGCTACACAGCACTGGGATTGTGTACTAGCTTGCAAAGAAATAGAAAACAGTACCTTTCCACTCTCTTGCCTTTTCCATTCACATTAATACTTGAAAGGAAGGAGTCTTAGACAACTTTCTTTTTCTTGTTGCAAAACACTCTGCAGCCTTCTCTGCAACCTCTACAACACGATGGAAGTTGTTTAATGAGCAGGAACGTTTTCTCCTTGCGAGACATAGTGAAAAAGCTATTTGCTTAGATGTAGGTGACAAGAAACACTTACTGCAGTGCACTGAGAAGCTAATTGCTACACAGCACTGGGCTTGTGTAAGCACCTTGCAAAGTGATAGAAAACAGTACCTTTCCACTCTCTTGCCTTTCCATTCACATTAATACTTGAAAGGAAGGCATCTAAGACAACTTTCTTTTTCTTGTTGCAAAATACACTGCAGCCCTCTTTGCAACTTCTAGAACACGATAGGAGATGTTTAGTCAGCAGGAACGTTTTCTCCTTGAGAGACATAGTGAAAAAGCTATTTGCTTAGATGTAGGTGACAAAAAACACTTACTGCAGTGCACTGACAAGCTAATTGCTACACAGCACTGGGCTTGTGTAAGCACCTTGCAAAGTGATAGAAAACAGTACTTTTCCACTCTCTTGCCTTTCCCTTCCCATTAATACTTGAAAGTAAGGCGTCTTAGCCAATTTTCTTTTTCTTGTTCCAAAACGCTCTGCAGCCCTCTGTGCAACTTCTGGAACACAATAGGAGATGTTTAGTGAGCAGGAAGGTTTTCTCCTTGCGAGACATAGTGAAAAAGCTATTTGCTTAGATGTAGGTGACAAGAAACTCTTACTGCAGTGCACTGAAAAGCTAACTGCTACACAGCACTGGGATTGTGTTAGCAGATTGCAAAGTGCTAGAAAACAGTACTTTCCCACTCTCTTCCCTTTCCCTTCACATTAATACTTGAAAGGAAGGCGTCTTAGACAACTTTCTTTTTCTTGTTACAGAGCACTCTGCAGCCCTCTGTGCAACTGCTAGAACGCGATAGGAGATACTTAATGAGCAGGAAGGTTTTCTCCTTGTGAGACATAGTGAAAAAGCTATTTGCTTAGATGTAGGTGACAAGAAACACTTACTACAGTGCACTGACAAGCTAATTGCTACACAGCACTGGGCTTGTGTAAGCAGCTTGCAAAGTGCTAGAAAACAGTACTTTCACACTCTCTTGCCTTTCCCTTCACATTAATACTTGAAAGGAAGGCGTCTTAGACAACTTTCTTTTACTTGTTGCAAAACACTCTGCAGCCCTCTGTGCAATTTCTACAACACGATGGAAGTTGTTTAGTGAGCAGCAACGTTTTCTCCTTGCGAGACATAGTGAAAAAGCTATTTGCTTAGATGTAGGTGACAAGAAACAATTACTGCAGTGCACTGAAAAGCTAATTGATACACAGCACTGGGATTGTGTTAGCAGCTTGCAAAGTGATAGAAAACAGAACCTTTCCCATACTCTTGCCTTTATATTCACATTAATACTTGAAAGGAAGGCGTCTTAGACAACTTTCTTTTTCTTGTTACAAAACACTCTGCAGCCCTCTGTGCAACTTCTAGAACACGATAGGAGATATTTAGTGATCAGGAACGTTTTCTCCTTGAGAGACATAGTGAAAAAGAGATTTGCTTAGATGAAGGTGACAACAAACACTTACTGCAGTGCACTGACCAGCTAATTGCTACACAGCACTGGGATTGTGTTAGCAGCTTGCAAAGTTGTAGAAAACAGTACTTTCCCACTCTCTTGCCTTTCCCTTCACATTAATACTTGAAAGGAAGGCGTCTTATACAACTTTCTTTTACTTGTTGCAAAACACACTGCAGCCCTCTGTGCAACTTCTAGAACACGATGGAAGTTGTTTAGTGAGCAGCAACGTTTTCTCCTTGCGAGACATAGTGAAAAAGCTATTTGCTTAGATGTAGGTGACAAGAAACACTTACTGCAGTGCACTGAAAAGCTTACTGCTACACAGCACTGCGATTGTGTTAGCAGCCTGCAAAGTGCTAGAAAACAGTACTTTCCCACTCTCTTGCCTTTCCCTTCACATTAATACTTGAAAGGAAGGCGTCTTAGACAACTTTCTTTTTCTTGTTGCAAAACACTCTGCAGCCCTCTGTGCAACTTCTAGAACACCATAGGAGATGTTTAGTGAGCAGGAACGTTTTCTCCTTGGAGACATAGGGAAAAAGCTATTTCCTTAGATGTAGGTGACAAGAAACATTTACTGCAGTGCACTGACAAGATAATTGCTACACAGCACTGGGATTGCGTAAGCAGCTTGCAAAAGGATAGAAAACAGTACCTTTCCACTCTCTTGCCTTTCCATTCACATTAATACTTGAAAGGAAGGCGTCTTAGACAACTTTCTTTTTCTTGTTGTAAAACACTCTGCAGCCCTCTGTGCAACCTCTCCAATACCATGGAAATTGTTTAATCAGCAGGAACGTTTTCTCCTTGCGAGACATAGTGAAAAAGCTATTTGCTTAGATGTAGGTGACAAGAAACATTTACTGCAGTGCACTGACAACCTAATTGCTACACAGCACTGGGACTGTGTAAGCAGCTTGCAAAAGGATAGAAAACAGTACCTTTCCACTCTCTTGCCTTTCCATTCACATTAATACTTGAAAGAAGGCATCTTAGACAACTTCCTTTTTCTTGTTGCAAAACACTCTGCAGCCCTCTGTGCAACTTCTAGAACACAATAGGAGATGCTTAGTGAGCAGGAACGTTTTCTCCTTGCGAGACAGAGTGAAAAAGCTATTTGCTTAGATGTAGGTGACAAGAAACACTTACTGCAGTGCCGTGACAAGCTAATTGCTACACAGCACTGGGATTGTGTACTAGCTTGCAAAGAAATAGAAAACAGTACCTTTCCACTCTCTTGCCTTTTCCATTCACATTAATACTTGAAAGGAAGGAGTCTTAGACAACTTTCTTTTTCTTGTTGCAAAACACTCTGCAGCCTTCTCTGCAACCTCTACAACACGATGGAAGTTGTTTAACGAGCAGGAACGTTTTCTCCTTGCGAGACATAGTGAAAAAGCTATTTGCTTAGATGTAGGTGACAAAAAACACTTACTGCAGTGCACTGAGAAGCTAATTGCTACTCAGCACTGGGATTGTGTAAGCAGCTTGCAAAGTGATAGAAAACAGTACCTTTCCACTCTCTTGCCTTTCCATTCACATTAATACTTGAAAGGAAGGCATCTAAGACAACTTTCTTTTTCTTGTTGCAAAATACACTGCAGCCCTCTTTGCAACTTCTAGAACACGATAGGAGATGTTTAGTCAGCAGGAACGTTTTCTCCTTGGGAGACATAGTGAAAAAGCTATTTGCTTTGATGTAGGTGACAAAAAACACTTACTGCAGTGCACTGACAAGCTAATTGCTACACAGCACTGGGCTTGTGTAAGCACCTTGCAAAGTGATAGAAAACAGTACTTTTCCACTCTCTTGCCTTTCCCTTCCCATTAATACTTGAAAGTAAGGCGTCTTAGCCAATTTTCTTTTTCTTGTTCCAAAACGCTCTGCAGCCCTCTGTGCAACTTCTGGAACACAATAGGAGATGTTTAGTGAGCAGGATGGTTTTCTCCTTGCGAGACATAGTGAAAAAGCTATTTGCTTAGATGTAGGTGACAAGAAACTCTTACTGCAGTGCACTGAAAAGCTAACTGCTACACAGCACTGGGATTGTGTTAGCAGATTGCAAAGTGCTAGAAAACAGTACTTTCCCACTCTCTTCCCTTTCCCTTCACATTAATACTTGAAAGGAAGGCGTCTTAGACAACTTTCTTTTTCTTGTTACAGAACACTCTGCAGCCCTCTGTGCAACTGCTAGAACGCGATAGGAGATACTTAATGAGCAGGAAGGTTTTCTCCTTGTGAGACATAGTGAAAAAGCTATTTGCTTAGATGTAGGTGACAAGAAACACTTACTACAGTGCACTGACAAGCTAATTGCTACACAGCACTGGGCTTGTGTAAGCAGCTTGCAAAGTGATAGAAAACAGTACTTTCACACTCTCTTGCCTTTCCCTTCACATTAATACTTGAAAGGAAGGCGTCTTAGACAACTTTCTTTTACTTGTTGCAAAACACTCTGCAGCCCTCTGTGCAATTTCTACAACACGATGGAAGTTGTTTAGTGAGCAGCAACGTTTTCTCCTTGCGAGACATAGTGAAAAGGCTATTTGCTTAGATGTAGGTGAAAAGAAACAATTACTGCAGTGCACTGAAAAGCTAATTGCTACACAGCACTGGGATTGTGTTAGCAGCTTGCAAAGTGATAGAAAACAGAACCTTTCCCATACTCTTGCCTTTATATTCACATTAATACTTGAAAGGAAGGCGTCTTAGACAACTTTCTTTTTCTTGTTACAAAACACTCTGCAGCCCTCTGTGCAACTTCTAGAACACGATAGGAGATATTTAGTGATCAGGAACGTTTTCTCCTTGAGAGACATAGTGAAAAAGATATTTGCTTAGATGAAGGTGACAACAAACACTTACTGCAGTGCACTGACCAGCTAATTGCTACACAGCACTGGGATTGTGTTAGCAGCTTGCAAAGTGCTAGAAAACAGTACTTTCCCACTCTCTTGCCTTTCCCTTCACATTAATACTTGAAAGGAAGGCGTCTTATACAACTTTCTTTTACTTGTTGCAAAACACACTGCAGCCCTCTGTGCAACTTCTACAACACGATGGAAGTTGTTTAGTGAGCAGCAATGTTTTCCCCTTTCGAGACAAAGTGAAAAAGCTATTTGCTCAGATGTAGGTATCAAGAAACACTTACTGCCGTGCACAGAGAAGCTAATTGCTACACAGCACTGGGATTGTGTTAGCAGCTTGCAAAGTTGTAGAAAACAGTACTTTCCCACTCTCTTGCCTTTCCCTTCACATTAATACTTGAAAGGAAGGCGTCTTATACAACTTTCTTTTACTTGTTGCAAAACACACTGCAGCCCTCTGTGCAACTTCTAGAACACGATGGAAGTTGTTTAGTGAGCAGCAACGTTTTCTCCTTGCGAGACATAGTGAAAAAGCTATTTGCTTAGATGTAGGTGACAAGAAAAACTTACTGCAGTGCACTGAAAAGCTTACTGCTACACAGCACTGCGATTGTGTTAGCAGCCTGCAAAGTGCTAGAAAACAGTACTTTCCCACTCTCTTGCCTTTCCCTTCACATTAATACTTGAAAGGAAGGCGTCTTAGACAACTTTCTTTTTCTTGTTGCAAAACACTCTGCAGCCCTCTGTGCAACTTCTAGAACACCATAGGAGATGTTTAGTGAGCAGGAACGTTTTCTCCTTGGAGACATAGGGAAAAAGCTATTTCCTTAGATGTAGGTGACAAGAAACATTTACTGCAGTGCACTGACAAGATATTTGCTACACAGCACTGGGATTGCGTAAGCAGCTTGCAAAAGGATAGAAAACAGTACCTTTCCACTCTCTTGCCTTTCCATTCACATTAATACTTGAAAGGAAGGCGTCTTAGACAACTTTCTTTTTCTTGTTGTAAAACACTCTGCAGCCCTCTGTGGAACCTCTCCAATACCATGGAAATTGTTTAATCAGCAGGAACGTTTTCTCCTTGCGAGACATAGTGAAAAAGCTATTTGCTTAGATGTAGGTGACAAGAAACATTTACTGCAGTGCACTGACAACCTAATTGCTACACAGCACTGGGATTGTGTAAGCAGCTTGCAAAAGGATAGAAAACAGTACCTTTCCACTCTCTTGCCTTTCCATTCACATTAATACTTGAAAGAAGGCATCTTAGACAACTTCCTTTTTCTTGTTGCAAAACACTCTGCAGCCCTCTGTGCAACTTCTAGAACACAATAGGAGATGCTTAGTGAGCAGGAACGTTTTCTCCTTGCGAGACAGAGTGAAAAAGCTATTTGCTTAGATGTAGGTGACAAGAAACACTTACTGCAGTGCTGTGACAAGCTAATTGCTACACAGCACTGGGATTGTGTACTAGCTTGCAAAGAAATAGAAAACAGTACCTTTCCACTCTCTTGCCTTTTCCATTCACATTAATACTTGAAAGGAAGGAGTCTTAGACAACTTTCTTTTTCTTGTTGCAAAACACTCTGCAGCCTTCTCTGCAACCTCTACAACACGATGGAAGTTGTTTAACGAGCAGGAACGTTTTCTCCTTGCGAGACATAGTGAAAAAGCTATTTGCTTAGATGTAGGTGACAAAAAACACTTACTGCAGTGCACTGACAAGCTAATTGCTACACAGCACTGGGCTTGTGTAAGCACCTTGCAAAGTGATAGAAAACAGTACCTTTCCACTCTCTTGCCTTTCCATTCACATTAATACTTGAAAGGAAGGCATCTAAGACAACTTTCTTTTTCTTGTTGCAAAATACAGTGCAGCCCTCTTTGCAACTTCTAGAACACGATAGGAGATGTTTAGTCAGCAGGAACGTTTTCTCCTTGTGAGACATAGTGAAAAAGCTATTTGCTTAGATGTAGGTGACAAAAAACACTTACTGCAGTGCACTGACAAGCTAATTGCTACACAGCACTGGGCTTGTGTAAGCACCTTGCAAAGTGATAGAAAACAGTACTTTTCCACTCTCTTGCCTTTCCCTTCCCATTAATACTTGAAAGTAAGGCGTCTTAGCCAATTTTCTTTTTCTTGTTCCAAAACGCTCTGCAGCCCTCTGTGCAACTTCTGGAACACAATAGGAGATGTTTAGTGAGCAGGATGGTTTTCTCCTTGCGAGACATAGTGAAAAAGCTATTTGCTTAGATGTAGGTGACAAGAAACTCTTACTGCAGTGCACTGAAAAGCTAACTGCTACACAGCACTGGGATTGTGTTAGCAGATTGCAAAGTGCTAGAAAACAGTACTTTCCCACTCTCTTCCCTTTCCCTTCACATTAATACTTGAAAGGAAGGCGTCTTAGACAACTTTCTTTTTCTTGTTACAGAACACTCTGCAGCCCTCTGTGCAATTTCTACAACACGATGGAAGTTGTTTAGTGAGCAGCAACGTTTTCTCCTTGCGAGACATAGTGAAAAGGCTATTTGCTTAGATGTAGGTGAAAAGAAACAATTACTGCAGTGCACTGAAAAGCTAATTGCTACACAGCACTGGGATTGTGTTAGCAGCTTGCAAAGTGATAGAAAACAGAACCTTTCCCATACTCTTGCCTTTATATTCACATTAATACTTGAAAGGAAGGCGTCTTAGACAACTTTCTTTTTCTTGTTACAAAACACTCTGCAGCCCTCTGTGCAACTTCTAGAACACGATAGGAGATATTTAGTGATCAGGAACGTTTTCTCCTTGAGAGACATAGTGAAAAAGAGATTTGCTTAGATGAAGGTGACAACAAACACTTACTGCAGTGCACTGACCAGCTAATTGCTACACAGCACTGGGATTGTGTTAGCAGCCTGCAAAGTGCTAGAAAACAGTACTTTCCCACTCTCTTGCCTTTCCCTTCACATTAATACTTGAAAGGAAGGCGTCTTATACAACTTTCTTTTACTTGTTGCAAAACACACTGCAGCCCTCTGTGCAACTTCTACAACACGATGGAAGTTGTTTAGTGAGCAGCAACGTTTTCCCCTTTCGAGACAAAGTAAAAAAGCTATTTGCTCAGATGTAGGTATCAAGAAACACTTACTGCCGTGCACAGAGAAGCTAATTGCTACACAGCACTGGGATTGTGTTAGCAGCTTGCAAAGTTGTAGAAAACAGTACTTTCCCACTCTCTTGCCTTTCCCTTCACATTAATACTTGAAAGGAAGGCGTCTTATACAACTTTCTTTTACTTGTTGCAAAACACACTGCAGCCCTCTGTGCAACTTCTAGAACACGATGGAAGTTGTTTAGTGAGCAGCAACGTTTTCTCCTTGCGAGACATAGTGAAAAAGCTATTTGCTTAGATGTAGGTGACAAGAAACACTTACTGCAGTGCACTGAAAAGCTTACTGCAACACAGCACTGCGATTGTGTTAGCAGCCTGCAAAGTGCTAGAAAACAGTACTTTCCCACTCTCTTGCCTTTCCCTTCACATTAATACTTGAAAGGAAGGCGTCTTAGACAATTTTCTTTTTCTTGTTCCAAAACGCTCTGCAGCCCTCTGTGCAACTTCTGGAACGCAATAGGAGATGTTTAGTGAGCAGGAACGTTTTCTCCTTGCGAGACATAGTGAAAAAGCTAATTGCTTAGATGTAGGTGACAAGAAACTCTTACTGCAGGGCACTGAAAAGCTAACTGCTGCAAAGCACTGGGATTGTGTTAGCAGCTTGCAAAGTGCTAGAAAACAGTACTTTCCCACTCTCTTCCCTTTCCCTTCACATTAATACTTGAAAGGAAGGCGTCTTAGACAACTTTCTTTTTCTTGTTACAGAACACTCTGCAGCCCTCTGTGCAACTCCTGGAACGCGATAGGAGATACTTAATGAGCAGGAAGGTTTTCTCCTTGTGAGACATAGTGAAAAAGCTATTTGCTTAGATGTAGGTGACAAGAAACACTTACTACAGTGCACTGACAAGCTAATTGCTACACAGCACTGGGCTTGTGTTAGCAGCTTGCAAAGTCATAGAAAACAGTACTTTCCCACGCTCTTGCCTTTCCCTTCACATTAATACTTGAAAGGAAGGCGTCTAAGACAACTTTCTTTTACTTTTTGCAAAACACTCTGCAGCCCTCTGTGCAACTTCTAGAACCCGATGGAAGTTGTTTAGTGAGCAGCAACGTTTTCTCCTTGCGAGACATAGTGAAAAAGTTATTTGCTTAGATGTAGGTGACAAGAAACACTTACTGCAGAGCACTGTAAAGCTAATTGCTACACAGCACTGGGATTGTGTAAGCAGCTTGCAAAGTGATAGAAAACAGTACCTTTCCACTCTCTTGCCTTTCCATTCACATTAATACTTGAAAGCAAGGCGTCTTAGACAAATTTCTTTTTCGTGTTGCAAAACACTCTGCAGCCCTCTGAGCAACCCCTACAATACCATGGAAGTTGTTTAATGAGCAGGAACGTTTTCTCCCCTCGAGATATAGTGAAAAAGCTATTTGCTTCGTTTTAGGTGACAAGAAACACTTACTGCAGTGCAGTGACAAGCTAATTGCTACACAGCACTGGGATTGTGTAAGCAGCTTGCAAAGTGATAGAAAACAGTACCTTTCCACTCTCTTGCCTTTCCATTCACATTAATACTTGAAAGGAAGGCGTCTTAGACAACTTTCTTTTTCTTGTTGCAAAACACTCTGCAGCCCTCTGTGCAACTTCTAGAACACCATAGGAGGTGTTTATTGAACAGGCATGTTTTCTCCTTGCGAGACATAGTGAAAAATCTATTTGCTTAGATGTAGGTGACAAGAAACACTTACTGCAGTGCACAGAAAAGCTAACTGCTAAACAGCACTGGGATTCTGTTAGCAGCTTGCAAAGTGATGGAAAACAGTACTTTCACACTCTCTTGCCTTTCCCTTCACATTAATACTTGAAAGGAAGGCGTCTTAGACATCTTTCTTTTTCTTGTTGCAAAACACTCTGCAGCCCTCTGTGCGTCTTCTAGAACACAATAGGAGATGTTTAGTGAGCAGGAACGTTTTCTCCTTGCGAGACATAGTGAAAAAGCTATTTTCTTAGATGTAGGTAACAAGAAACTCTTACTGCAGTGCACTGAGAAGCTAATTGCTAGACAATACTGGGGTTGTGTAGGCAGCTTGCAAACTGATTGAAAACAGTAACTTTCCACTCTCCTCCCTTTCCATTCACATTAGTACTTGAAAGGAAGGCGTCTTAGACAACTTCCTTTTTCTTGTTGCAAAACACTCTGCAGCCCTCTGTGCAACTTCTAGAACACAATAGGAGATGTTTAGTGAGCAGGAACGTTTTCTCCTTGCGAGACATAATGACAAAGCTATTTGCTTAGATGTAGGTTACAAGAAACACTTACTGCAGTGCAGTGACAAGCTAATTGCTACACAGCACTGGGATTGTGTACTTGCTTGCAAAGAAATAGAAAACAGTACCTTTCCACTCTCTTGCCTTTTCCATTCACATTAATACTTGAAAGGAAGGAGTCTTAGACAACTTTCTTTTTCTTGTTGCAAAACACTCTGCAGCCTTCTCTGCAACCTCTACAACACGATGGAAGTTGTTTAACGAGCAGGAACGTTTTCTCCTTGCGAGACATAGTGAAAAAGCTATTTGCTTAGATGTAGGTGACAACAAACACTTACTGCAGTGCACTGAGAAGCTAATTGCTACACAGCACTGGGATTGTGTAAGCAGCTTGCAAAGTGATAGAAAAAAGTACCTTTCCACTCTCTTGCCTTTCCATTCACATTAATACTTGAAAGCAAGGCGTCTTAGACAACTTTCTTTTTCTTGTTGCAAAACACTCTGCAGCCCTCTGACAACCGCTACAACACCATGGAAGTTGTTTAATGAGCAGGAACGTTTTCTCCTTGCGAGACATAGTGAAAAAGTTATTTGCTTAGATGTAGGTGACAAGAAACACTTACTGCAGTTCACTGAAAAGCTAATTGCTACACAGCACTGGGATTGTGTAAGCAGCTTGCAAAGTGATGGAAAACAGAACCTTTCCCACTCTCTTGCCTTTATATTCACATTAATACTTGAAAGGAAGGCGTCTTAGACAACTTTCTTTTTCTTGTTACAAAACACTCTGCAGCCCTCTGTGCAACTTCTAGAACACGATAGGAGATGTTTAGTGATCAGGAACGTTTTCTCCTTGTGAGACATAGTGAAAAAGATATTTGCTTAGATGTAGGTGACAAGAAACACTTACTGCAGTGCACTGACAAGCTAATTGCTACACAGCACTGGGGTTGCGTAAGCAGCTTGGAAAGTGATAGAAAACAGTACCTTTCCCACTCTCTTGCCTTTCCATTCACATTAATACTTGAAAGGAAGGCGTCTTAGACAACTTTCTTTTTCTTGTTGCAAAACACTCTGCAGCCCTCTGTGCAACTTCTAGAACACCATAGGAGATGTTTAGTGAGCAGGAACGTTTTCTCCTAGGAGACATAGTGAAAACGCTATTTGCGTAGATGTAGGTGACAAGAAACACTTACTGCAGTGCACTGACAAGCTAATTGCTACACAGCACTGGGATTGTGTAAGCAGCTTGCAAAGTGATAGAAAACAGTACCTTTCCACTCTCTTGCCTTTCCATTCACATTAATACTTGAAAGCAAGGCGTCTTAGACAAATTTCTTTTTCTTGTTGCAAAACACTCTGCAGCCCTCTGTGCAACTTCTAGAACACCATAGGAGATGTTTAGTGGGCAGGAACGTTTTCTCCTTGCGAGACATAGTGAAAAAGTTATTTGCTTAGATGTAGGTGACAAGAAACATTTACTGCAGTGCACTGACAAGCTAATAGCTACACAGCACTGGGATTGTGTTAGCAGCTTGCAAAAGGATAGAAAACAGTACCTTTCCACTCTCTTCCCTATTCCTTCACATTAATACTTGAAAGGAACGCGTCTTAGGTCACTTTCTTTTTCTTGTTGCAAAACACTCTGCTGCCTTCTGTGCAACTTCTAGATCACGATAGGAGGTGTTTATTGAACAGGCATATTTTCTCCTTGCGAGACATAGTGAAAAATCTATTTGCTTAGATGTAGGTAACAAGAAACACTTACTGCAGTGCACAGAAAAGCTAACTGCTAAACAGCCCTGGGATTCTGTTAGCAGCTTGCAAAGTGATGGAAAACAGTACTTTCACACTCTCTTGCCTTTCCCTTCACATTAATACTTGAAAGGAAGGCGTCTTAGACATCTTTCTTTTTCTTGTTGCAAAACACTCTGCAGCCCTCTGTGCGTCTTCTAGAACACAATAGGAGATGTTTAGTGAGCAGGAACGTTTTCTCCTTGCGAGACATAGTGAAAAAGCTATTTTCTTAGATGTAGGTAACAAGAAACTCTTACTGCAGTGCACTGAGAAGCTAATTGCTACACAATACTGGGGTTGTGTAGGCAGCTTGCAAACTGATTGAAAACAGTAACTTTCCACTCTCCTCACTTTCCATTCACATTAGTACTTGAAAGGAAGGCGTCTTAGACAACTTCCTTTTTCTTGTTGCAAAACACTCTGCAGCCCTCTGTGCAACTTCTAGAACACAATAGGAGATGTTTAGTGAGCAGGAACGTTTTCTCCTTGCGAGACATAATGACAAAGCTATTTGCTTAGATGTAGGTGACAAGAAACACTTACTGCAGTGCAGTGACAAGCTAATTGCTACACAGCACTGGGATTGTGTACTAGCTTGCAAAGAAATAGAAAACAGTACCTTTCCACTCTCTTGCCTTTTCCATTCACATTAATACTTGAAAGGAAGGAGTCTTAGACAACTTTCTTTTTCTTGTTGCAAAACACTCTGCAGCCTTCTCTGCAACCTCTACAACACGATGGAAGTTGTTTAACGAGCAGGAACGTTTTCTCCTTGCGAGACATAGTGAAAAAGCTATTTGCTTAGATGTAGGTGACAACAAACACTTACTGCAGTGCACTGAAAAGCTAATTGCTACACAGCACTGGGATTGTGTAAGCAGCTTGCAAAGTGATAGAAAAAAGTACCTTTCCACTCTCTTGCCTTTCCATTCACATTAATACTTGAAAGCAAGGCGTCTTAGACAACTTTCTTTTTCTTGTTGCAAAACACTCTGCAGCCCTCTGACAACCGCTACAACACCATGGAAGTTGTTTAATGAGCAGGAACGTTTTCTCCCCTCGAGACATAGTGAAAAAGCTTTTTTCTTCGTTTTAGGTGACAAGAAACACTTACTGCGGTGCAATGAAAAGCTAATTGCTACACGGAACTGGGATTGTGTAAGCAGCTTGCAAAAGGAGAGAAAACAGTACCTTTCCACTCTCTTGCCTTTCCATTCACATTAATACTTGAAAGGAAGGCGTCTTAGACAACTTTCTTTTTCTTGTTGCAAAACACTCTGCAGCCCTCTGTGCAACTTCTAGAACACGATAGGAGAAGTTTAGTGAGCAGGAACGTTTTATCCTTGTGAGATATAGTGAAAAAGCTATTTCCTTAGATGTAGGTGACAAGAAACACTTACTGCAGTGCACTGACAAGCTAATTGCTACACAGCACTGGGCTTGTGTAAGCACCTTGCAAAGTGATAGAAAACAGTACCTTTCCACTCTCTTGCCTTTCCATTCACATTAATACTTGAAAGGAAGGCGTCTTAGACAGCTTTCTTTTTCTTGTTGCAAAACACTCTGCAGCCCTCTGTGCAACTTCTAGAACACGATGGGAGATGTTTAGTGAGCAGGAACGTTTTGTCCTAGGAGACATAGTGAAAACGCTATTTGCTTAGATGTAGGTGACAAGAAACATTTACTGCAGTGCACTGACAACCTAATTGCTACACAGCACTGGGATTGTGTAAGCAGCTTGCAAAGTGATAGAAAAAAGTACCTTTCCGCTCTCTTGCCTTTCCATTCACATTAATACTTGAAAGGAAGGCGTCTTAGACAACTTTCTTTTTCTTGCTGCAAAACACACTGCAGCCCTCTCTGCAACATCTACAACACGATGGAAGTTGTTTAATGAGCAGGAAGGTTTTCTCCTTGTGAGACATAGTGAAAAAGCTATTTGCTTAGATGTAGGTGACAAAAAACACTTACTGCAGTGCACTGAGAAGCTAATTGCTACTCAGCACTGGGATTGTGTAAGCAGCTTGCAAAGTGATAGAAAACAGTACCTTTCCACTCTCTTGCCTTTCCATTCACATTAATACTTGAAAGGAAGGCATCTAAGACAACTTTCTTTTTCTTGTTGCAAAATACACTGCAGCCCTCTTTGCAACTTCTAGAACACGATAGGAGATGTTTAGTCAGCAGGAACGTTTTCTCCTTGTGAGACATAGTGAAAAAGCTATTTGCTTTGATGTAGGTGACAAAAAACACTTACTGCAGTGCACTGACAAGCTAATTGCTACACAACACTGGGCTTGTGTAAGCACCTTGCAAAGTGATAGAAAACAGTACCTTTCCACTCTCTTGCCTTTCCATTCACATTAATACTTGAAAGGAAGGCATCTAAGACAACTTTCTTTTTCTTGTTGCAAAATACACTGCAGCCCTCTTTGCAACTTCTAGAACACGATAGGAGATGTTTAGTCAGCAGGAAAGTTTTCTCCTTGTGAGACATAGTGAAAAAGCTATTTGCTTAGATGTAGGTGACAAGAAACTCTTACTGCAGTGCACTGAAAAGCTAACTGCTACACAGCACTGGGATTGTGTTAGCAGCTTGCAAAGTGCTAGAAAACAGTACTTTCCCACTCTCTTCCCTTTCCCTTCACATTAATACTTGAAAGGAAGGCGTCTTAGACAACTTTCTTTTTCTTGTTACAGAACACTCTGCAGCCCTCTGTGCAACTGCTAGAACGCGATAGGAGATACTTAATGAGCAGGAAGGTTTTCTCCTTGTGAGACATAGTGAAAAAGCTATTTGCTTAGATGTAGGTGACAAGAAACACTTACTACAGTGCACTGACAAGCTAATTGCTACACAGCACTGGGCTTGTGTAAGCAGCTTGCAAAGTGATAGAAAACACTACTTTCACACTCTCTTGCCTTTCCCTTCACATTAGTACTTGAAAGGAAGGCGTCTTAGACAACTTTCTTTTACTTGTTGCAAAACACTCTGCAGCCCTCTGTGCAATTTCTACAACACGATGGAGGTTGTTTAGTGAGCAGCAACGTTTTCTCCTTGCGAGACATAGTGAAAAAGCTATTTGCTTAGATGTAGGTGACAAGAAACAATTACTGCAGTGCACTGAAAAGCTAATTGCTACACAGCAGTGGGATTGTGTTAGCAGCTTGCAAAGTGATAGAAAACAGAACCTTTCCCATACTCTTGCCTTTATATTCACATTAATACTTGAAAGGAAGGCGTCTTAGACAACTTTCTTTTTCTTGTTACAAAACACTCTGCAGCCCTCTGTGCAACTTCTAGAACACGATAGGAGATATTTAGTGATCAGGAACGTTTTCTCCTTGAGAGACATAGTGAAAAAGATATTTGCTTAGATGAAGGTGACAACAAACACTTACTGCAGTGCACTGACCAGCTAATTGCTACACAGCACTGGGATTGTGTTAGCAGCCTGCAAAGTGCTAGAAAACAGTACTTTCCCACTCTCTTGCCTTTCCCTTCACATTAATACTTGAAAGGAAGGCCTCTTATACAACTTTCTTTTACTTGTTGCAAAACACACTGCAGCCCTCTGTGCAACTTCTACAACACGATGGAAGTTGTTTAGTGAGCAGCAACGTTTTCCCCTTTCGAGACAAAGTGAAAAAGCTATTTGCTCAGATGTAGGTATCAAGAAACACTTACTGCCGTGCACAGAGAAGCTAATTGCTACACAGCACTGGGATTGTGTTAGCAGCTTGCAAAGTTGTAGAAAACAGTACTTTCCCACTCTCTTGCCTTTCCCTTCACATTAATACTTGAAAGGAAGGCGTCTTATACAACTTTCTTTTACTTGTTGCAAAACACACTGCAGCCCTCTGTGCAACTTCTAGAACACGATGGAAGTTGTTTAGTGAGCAGCAACGTTTTCTCCTTGCGAGACATAGTGAAAAAGCTATTTGCTTAGATGTAGGTGACAAGAAACACTTACTGCAGTGCACTGAAAAGCTTACTGCTACACAGCACTGCGATTGTGTTAGCAGCCTGCAAAGTGCTAGAAAACAGTACTTTCCCACTCTCTTGCCTTTCACTTCACATTAATACTTGAAAGGAAGGCGTCTTAGACAATTTTCTTTTTCTTGTTCCAAAACGCTCTGCAGCCCTCTGTGCAACTTCTGGAACGCAATAGGAGATGTTTAGTGAGCAGGAACGTTTTCTCCTTGCGAGACATAGTGAAAAAGCTAATTGCTTAGATGTAGGTGACAAGAAACTCTTACTGCAGGGCACTGAAAAGCTAACTGCTACAAAGCACTGGGATTGTGTTAGCAGCTTGCAAAGTGCTAGAAAACAGTACTTTCCCACTCTCTTCCCTTTCCCTTCACATTAATACTTGAAAGGAAGGCGTCTTAGACAACTTTCTTTTTCTTGTTACAGAACACTCTGCAGCCCTCTGTGCAACTCCTGGAACGCGATAGGAGATACTTAATGAGCAGGAAGGTTTTCTCCTTGTGAGACATAGTGAAAAAGCTATTTGCTTAGATGTAGGTGACAAGAAACACTTACTACAGTGCACTGACAAGCTAATTGCTACACAGCACTGGGCTTGTGTTAGCAGCTTGCAAAGTCATAGAAAACATTACTTTCCCACGCTCTTGCCTTTCCCTTCACATTAATACTTGAAAGGAAGGCGTCTTATACAACTTTCTTTTACTTTTTGCAAAACACTCTGCAGCCCTCTGTGCAACTTCTAGAACCCGATGGAAGTTGTTTAGTGAGCAGCAACGTTTTCTCCTTGCGAGACATAGTGAAAAAGTTATTTGCTTAGATGTAGGTGACAAGAAACACTTACTGCAGTGCACTGTAAAGCTAATTGCTACACAGCACTGGGATTGTGTAAGCAGCTTGCAAAGTGATAGAAAACAGTACCTTTCCACTCTCTTGCCTTTCCATTCACATTAATACTTGAAAGGAAGGCGTCTTAGACAACTTTCTTTTTCTTGTTGCAAAACACTCTGCAGCCCTCTGAGCAACCCCTACAATACCATGGAAGTTGTTTAATGAGCAGGAACGTTTTCTCCCCTCGAGATATAGTGAAAAAGCTATTTGCTTCGTTTTAGGTGACAAGAAACACTTACTGCAGTGCAGTGACAAGCTAATTGCTACACAGCACTGGGATTGTGTAAGCAGCTTGCAAAGTGATAGAAAACAGTACCTTTCCACTCTCTTGCCTTTCCATTCACATTAATACTTGAAAGGAAGGCGTCTTAGACAACTTTCTTTTTCTTGTTGCAAAACACTCTGCAGCCCTCTGTGCAACTTCTAGAACACCATAGGAGGTGTTTATTGAACAGGCATGTTTTCTCCTTGCGAGACATAGTGAAAAATCTATTTGCTTAGATGTAGGTAACAAGAAACACTTACTGCAGTGCACAGAAAAGCTAACTGCTAAACAGCACTGGGATTCTGTTAGCAGCTTGCAAAGTGATGGAAAACAGTACTTTCACACTCTCTTGCCTTTCCCTTCACATTAATACTTGAAAGGAAGGCATCTTAGACATCTTTCTTTTTCTTGTTGCAAAACACTCTGCAGCCCTCTGTGCGTCTTCTAGAACACAATAGGAGATGTTTAGTGAGCAGGAACGTTTTCTCCTTGCGAGACATAGTGAAAAAGCTATTTTCTTAGATGTAGGTAACAAGAAACTCTTACTGCAGTGCACTGAGAAGCTAATTGCTACACAATACTGGGGTTGTGTAGGCAGCTTGCAAACTGATTGAAAACAGTAACTTTCCACTCTCCTCCCTTTCCATTCACATTAGTACTTGAAAGGAAGGCGTCTTAGACAACTTCCTTTTTCTTGTTGCAAAACACTCTGCAGCCCTCTTTGCAACTTCTAGAACACAATAGGAGATGTTTAGTGAGCAGGAACGTTTTCTCCTTGCGAGACATAATGACAAAGCTATTTGCTTAGATGTAGGTTACAAGAAACACTTACTGCAGTGCAGTGACAAGCTAATTGCTACACAGCACTGGGATTGTGTAAGCACCTTGCAAAGTGATAGAAAACAGTACCTTTCCACTCTCTTGCCTTTCCATTCACATTAATACTTGAAAGCAAGGCGTCTTAGACAACCTTCTTTTTCTTGTTGCAAAACACTCTGCAGCCCTCTGACAACCGCTACAACACCATGGAAGTTGTTTAATGAGCAGGAACGTTTTCTCCCCTCGAGACATAGTGAAAAAGCTTTTTTCTTCGTTTTAGGTGACAAGAAACACTTACTGCGGTGCAATGAAAAGCTAATTGCTACACGGAACTGGGATTGTGTAAGCAGCTTGCAAAAGGAGAGAAAACAGTACCTTTCCACTCTCTTGCCTTTCCATTCACATTAATACTTGAAAGGAAGGCGTCTTAGACAACTTTCTTTTTCTTGTTGCAAAACACTCTGCAGCCCTCTGTGCAACTTCTAGAACACGATAGGAGATGTTTAGTGAGCAGGAACGTTTTATCCTTGTGAGATATAGTGAAAAAGCTATTTCCTTAGATGTAGGTGACAAGAAACACTTACTGCAGTGCACTGACAAGCTAATTGCTACACAGCACTGGGCTTGTGTAAGCACCTTGCAAAGTGATAGAAAACAGTACCTTTCCACTCTCTTGCCTTTCCATTCACATTAATACTTGAAAGGAAGGCGTCTTAGACAGCTTTCTTTTTCTTGTTGCAAAACACTCTGCAGCCCTCTGTGCAACTTCTAGAACACGATAGGAGATGTTTAGTGAGCAGGAACGTTTTGTCCTAGGAGACATAGTGAAAACGCTATTTGCTTAGATGTAGGTGACAAGAAACATTTACTGCAGTGCACTGACAACCTAATTGCTACACAGCACTGGGATTGTGTAAGCAGCTTGCAAAGTGATAGAAAAAAGTACCTTTCCACTCTCTTGCCTTTCCATTCACATTAATACTTGAAAGGAAGGCGTCTTAGACAACTTCCTTTTTCTTGCTGCAAAACACACTGCAGCCCTCTCTGCAACATCTACAACACGATGGAAGTTGTTTAATGAGCAGGAAGGTTTTCTCCTTGCGAGACATAGTGAAAAAGCTATTTGCTTAGATGTAGGTGACAAAAAACACTTACTGCAGTGCACTGACAAGCTAATTGCTACACAGCACTGGGCTTGTGTAAGCACCTTGCAAAGTGATAGAAAACAGTACCTTTCCACTCTCTTGCCTTTCCATTCACATTAATACTTGAAAGGAAGGCATCTAAGACAACTTTCTTTTTCTTGTTGCAAAATACACTGCAGCCCTCTTTGCAACTTCTAGAACACGATAGGAGATGTTTAGTCAGCAGGAACGTTTTCTCCTTGTGAGACATAGTGAAAAAGCTATTTGCTTAGATGTAGGTGACAAGAAACTCTTACTGCAGTGCACTGAAAAGCTAACTGCTACACAGCACTGGGATTGTGTTAGCAGCTTGCAAAGTGCTAGAAAACAGTACTTTCCCACTCTCTTCCCTTTCCCTTCACATTAATACTTGAAAGGAAGGCGTCTTAGACAACTTTCTTTTTCTTGTTACAGAACACTCTGCAGCCCTCTGTGCAACTGCTAGAACGCGATAGGAGATACTTAATGAGCAGGAAGGTTTTCTCCTTGTGAGACATAGTGAAAAAGCTATTTGCTTAGATGTAGGTGACAAGAAACACTTACTACAGTGCACTGACAAGCTAATTGCTACACAGCACTGGGCTTGTGTAAGCAGCTTGCAAAGTGATAGAAAACAGTACTTTCACACTCTCTTGCCTTTCCCGTCACATTAATACTTGAAAGGAAGGCGTCTTAGACAACTTTCTTTTACTTGTTGCAAAACACTCTGCAGCCCTCTGTGCAACTTCTACAACACGATGGAAGTTGTTTAGTGAGCAGCAACGTTTTCCCCTTTCGAGACAAAGTGAAAAAGCTATTTGCTCAGATGTAGGTATCAAGAAACACTTACTGCCGTGCACAGAGAAGCTAATTGCTACACAGCACTGGGATTGTGTTAGCAGCTTGCAAAGTTGTAGAAAACAGTACTTTCCCACTCTCTTGCCTTTCCCTTCACATTAATACTTGAAAGGAAGGCGTCTTATACAACTTTCTTTTACTTGTTGCAAAACACACTGCAGCCCTCTGTGCAACTTCTAGAACACGATGGAAGTTGTTTAGTGAGCAGCAACGTTTTCTCCTTGCGAGACATAGTGAAAAAGCTATTTGCTTAGATGTAGGTGACAAGAAACACTTACTGCAGTGCACTGAAAAGCTTACTGCTACACAGCACTGCGATTGTGTTAGCAGCCTGCAAAGTGCTAGAAAACAGTACTTTCCCACTCTCTTGCCTTTCCCTTCACATTAATACTTGAAAGGAAGGCGTCTTAAACAACTTTCTTTTTCTTGTTGCAAAACACTCTGCAGCCCTCTGTGCAACTTCTAGAACACCATAGGAGATGTTTAGTGAGCAGGAACGTTTTCTCCTTGGAGACATAGGGAAAAAGCTATTTGCTTAGATGTAGGTGACAAGAAACATTTACTGCAGTGCACTGACAAGCTAATTGCTACACAGCACTGGGATTGCGTAAGCAGCTTGCAAAAGGATAGAAAACAGTACCTTTCCACTCTCTTGCCTTTCCATTCACTTTAATACTTGAAAGGAAGGCGTCTTAGACAACTTTCTTTTTCTTGTTGTAAAACACTCTGCAGCCCTCTGTGCAACCTCTCCAATACCATGGAAATTGTTTAATCAGCAGGAACGTTTTCTCCTTGCGAGACATAGTGAAAAAGCTATTTGCTTAGATGTAGGTGACAAGAAACATTTACTGCAGTGCACTGACAACCTAATTGCTACACAGCACTGGGATTGTGTAAGCAGCTTGCAAAAGGATAGAAAACAGTACCTTTCCACTCTCTTGCCTTTCCATTCACATTAATACTTGAAAGAAGGCATCTTAGACAACTTCCTTTTTCTTGTTGCAAAACACTCTGCAGCCCTCTGTGCAACTTCTAGAACACAATAGGAGATGCTTAGTGAGCAGGATCGTTTTCTCCTTGCGAGACAGAGTGAAAAAGCTATTTGCTTAGATGTAGGTGACAAGAAACACTTACTGCAGTGCAGTGACAAGCTAATTGCTACACAGCACTGGGATTGTGTACTAGCTTGCAAAGAAATAGAAAACAGTACCTTTCCACTCTCTTGCCTTTTCCATTCACATTAATACTTGAAAGGAAGGCGTCTTAGACAACTTTCTTTTTCTTGTTACAGAACACTCTGCAGCCCTCTGTGCAACTCCTGGAACGCGATAGGAGATACTTAATGAGCAGGAAGGTTTTCTCCTTGTGAGACATAGTGAAAAAGCTATTTGCTTAGATGTAGGTGACAAGAAACACTTACTACATTGCACTGACAAGCTAATTGCTACACAGCACTGGGCTTGTGTTAGCAGCTTGCAAAGTCATAGAAAACAGTACTTTCCCACGCTCTTGCCTTTCCCTTCACATTAATACTTGAAAGGAAGGCGTCTTATACAACTTTCTTTTACTTTTTGCAAAACACTCTGCAGCCCTCTGTGCAACTTCTAGAACCCGATGGAAGTTGTTTAGTGAGCAGCAACGTTTTCTCCTTGCGAGACATAGTGAAAAAGTTATTTGCTTAGATGTAGGTGACAAGAAACACTTACTGCAGTTCACTGAAAAGCTAATTGCTACACAGCACTGGGATTGTGTAAGCAGCTTGCAAAGTGATGGAAAACAGAACCTTTCCCACTCTCTTGCCTTTATATTCACATTAATACTTGAAAGGAAGGCGTCTTAGACAACTTTCTTTTTCTTGTTACAAAACACTCTGCAGCCCTCTTTGCAACTTCTAGAACATGATAGGAGATGTTTAGTGATCAGGAACGTTTTCTCCTTGTGAGACATAGTGAAAAAGATATTTGCTTAGATGTAGGTGACAAGAAACACTTACTGCAGTGCACTGACAAGCTAATTGCTACACAGCACTGGGGTTGCGTAAGCAGCTTGGAAATTGATAGAAAACAGTACCTTTCCCACTCTCTTGCCTTTCCATTCACATTAATACTTGAAAGGAAGGCGTCTTAGACAACTTTCTTTTTCTTGTTGCAAAACACTCTGCAGCCCTCTGTGCAACTTCTAGAACACCATAGGAGATGTTTAGTGAGCAGGAACGTTTTCTCCTAGGAGACATAGTGAAAACGCTATTTGCGTAGATGTAGGTGACAAGAAACACTTACTGCAGTGCACTGACAAGCTAATTGCTACACAGCACTGGGATTGTGTAAGCAGCTTGCAAAGTGATAGAAAACAGTACCTTTCCACTCTCTTCCCTATTCCTTCACACTAATACTTGAAAGGAACGCGTCTTAGGTCACTTTCTTTTTCTTGTTGCAAAACACTCTGCTGCCTTCTGTGCAACTTCTAGATCACGATAGGAGGTGTTTATTGAACAGGCATATTTTCTCCTTGCGAGACATAGTGAAAAATCTATTTGCTTAGATGTAGGTAACAAGAAACACTTACTGCAGTGCACAGAAAAGCTAACTGCTAAACAGCACTGGGATTCTGTTAGCAGCTTGCAAAGTGATGGAAAACAGTACTTTCACACTCTCTTGCCTTTCCCTTCACATTAATACTTGAAAGGAAGGCGTCTTAGACATCTTTCTTTTTCTTGTTGCAAAACACTCTGCAGCCCTCTGTGCGTCTTCTAGAACACAATAGGAGATGTTTAGTGAGCAGGAACGTTTTCTCCTTGCGAGACATAGTGAAAAAGCTATTTTCTTAGATGTAGGTAACAAGAAATTCTTACTGCAGTGCACTGAGAAGCTAATTGCTACACAATACTGGGGTTGTGTAGGCAGCTTGCAAACTGATTGAAAACAGTAACTTTCCACTCTCCTCCCTTTCCATTCACATTAGTACTTGAAAGGAAGGCGTCTTAGACAACTTCCTTTTTCTTGTTGCAAAACACTCTGCAGCCCTCTGTGCAACTTCTAGAACACAATAGGAGATGTTTAGTGAGCAGGAACGTTTTCTCCTTGCGAGACATAATGACAAAGCTATTTGCTTAGATGTAGGTGACAAGAAACACTTACTGCAGTGCAGTGACAAGCTAATTGCTACACAGCACTGGGATTGTGTACTAGCTTGCAAAGAAATAGAAAACAGTACCTTTCCACTCTCTTGCCTTTTCCATTCACATTAATACTTGAAAGGAAGGAGTCTTAGACAACTTTCTTTTTCTTGTTGCAAAACACTCTGCAGCCTTCTCTGCAACCTCTACAACACGATGGAAGTTGTTTAACGAGCAGGAACGTTTTCTCCTTGCGAGACATACTGAAAAAGCTATTTGCTTAGATGTAGGTGACAAGAAACACTTACTGCAGTGCACTGAGAAGCTAATTGCTACACAGCACTGGGATTGTGTAAGCAGCTTGCAAAGTGATAGAAAAAAGTACCTTTCCACTCTCTTGCCTTTCCATTCACATTAATACTTGAAAGCAAGGCGTCTTAGACAACCTTCTTTTTCTTGTTGCAAAACACTCTGCAGCCCTCTGACAACCGCTACAACACCATGGAAGTTGTTTAATGAGCAGGAACGTTTTCTCCCCTCGAGACATAGTGAAAAAGCTTTTTTCTTCATTTTAGGTGACAAGAAACACTTACTGCGGTGCAATGAAAAGCTAATTGCTACACGGAACTGGGATTGTGTAAGCAGCTTGCAAAAGGAGAGAAAACAGTACCTTTCCACTCTCTTGCCTTTCCATTCACATTAATACTTGAAAGGAAGGCGTCTTAGACAACTTTCTTTTTCTTGTTGCAAAACACTCTGCAGCCCTCTGTGCAACTTCTAGAACACGATAGGAGATGTTTAGTGAGCAGGAACGTTTTATCCTTGTGAGATATAGTGAAAAAGCTATTTCCTTAGATGTAGGTGACAAGAAACACTTACTGCAGTGCACTGACAAGCTAATTGCTACACAGCACTGGGCTTGTGTAAGCACCTTGCAAAGTGATAGAAAACAGTACCTTTCCACTCTCTTGCCTTTCCATTCACATTAATACTTGAAAGGAAGGCGTCTTAGACAGCTTTCTTTTTCTTGTTGCAAAACACTCTGCAGCCCTCTGTGCAACTTCTAGAACACGATAGGAGATGTTTAGTGAGCAGGAACGTTTTGTCCTAGGAGACATAGGGAAAAAGCTATTTCCTTAGATGTAGGTGACAAGAAACATTTACTGCAGTGCACTGACAAGCTAATTGCTACACAGCACTGGGATTGCGTAAGCAGCTTGCAAAAGGACAGAAAACAGTACCTTTCCACTCTCTTGCCTTTCCATTCACATTAATACTTGAAAGGAAGGCGTCTTAGACAACTTTCTTTTTCTTGTTGTAAAACACTCTGCAGCCCTCTGTGCAACCTCTCCAATACCATGGAAATTGTTTAATCAGCAGGAACGTTTTCTCCTTGCGAGACATAGTGAAAAAGCTATTTGCTTAGATGTAGGTGACAAGAAACATTTACTGCAGTGCACTGACAACCTAATTGCTACACAGCACTGGGATTGTGTAAGCAGCTTGCAAAAGGATAGAAAACAGTACCTTTCCACTCTCTTGCCTTTCCATTCACATTAATACTTGAAAGAAGGCATCTTAGACAACTTCCTTTTTCTTGTTGCAAAACACTCTGCAGCCCTCTGTGCAACTTCTAGAACACAATAGGAGATGCTTAGTGAGCAGGAACGTTTTCTCCTTGCGAGACAGAGTGAAAAAGCTATTTGCTTAGATGTAGGTGACAAGAAACACTTACTGCAGTGCCGTGACAAGCTAATTGCTACACAGCACTGGGATTGTGTACTAGCTTGCAAAGAAATAGAAAACAGTACCTTTCCACTCTCTTGCCTTTTCCATTCACATTAATACTTGAAAGGAAGGAGTCTTAGACAACTTTCTTTTTCTTGTTGCAAAACACTCTGCAGCCTTCTCTGCAACCTCTACAACACGATGGAAGTTGTTTAACGAGCAGGAACGTTTTCTCCTTGCGAGACATACTGAAAAAGCTATTTGCTTAGATGTAGGTGACAAAAAACACTTACTGCAGTGCACTGACAAGCTAATTGCTACACAGCACTGGGCTTGTGTAAGCACCTTGCAAAGTGATAGAAAACAGTACCTTTCCACTCTCTTGCCTTTCCATTCACATTAATACTTGAAAGGAAGGCATCTAAGACAACTTTCTTTTTCTTGTTGCAAAATACAGTGCAGCCCTCTTTGCAACTTCTAGAACACGATAGGAGATGTTTAGTCAGCAGGAACGTTTTCTCCTTGTGAGACATAGTGAAAAAGCTATTTGCTTAGATGTAGGTGACAAAAAACACTTACTGCAGTGCACTGACAAGCTAATTGCTACACAGCACTGGGCTTGTGTAAGCACCTTGCAAAGTGATAGAAAACAGTACTTTTCCACTCTCTTGCCTTTCCCTTCCCATTAATACTTGAAAGTAAGGCGTCTTAGCCAATTTTCTTTTTCTTGTTCCAAAACGCTCTGCAGCCCTCTGTGCAACTTCTGGAACACAATAGGAGATGTTTAGTGAGCAGGATGGTTTTCTCCTTGCGAGACATAGTGAAAAAGCTATTTGCTTAGATGTAGGTGACAAGAAACTCTTACTGCAGTGCACTGAAAAGCTAACTGCTACACAGCACTGGGATTGTGTTAGCAGCTTGCAAAGTGCTAGAAAACAGTACTTTCCCACTCTCTTCCCTTTCCCTTCACATTAATACTTGAAAGGAAGGCGTCTTAGACAACTTTCTTTTTCTTGTTACAGAACACTCTGCAGCCCTCTGTGCAAATGCTAGAACGCGATAGGAGATACTTAATGAGCAGGAAGGTTTTCTCCTTGTGAGACATAGTGAAAAAGCTATTTGCTTAGATGTAGGTGACAAGAAACACTTACTACAGTGCACTGACAAGCTAATTGCTACACAGCACTGGGCTTGTGTAAGCAGCTTGCAAAGTGATAGAAAACAGTACTTTCACACTCTCTTGCCTTTCCCTTCACATTAATACTTGAAAGGAAGGCGTCTTAGACAACTTTCTTTTACTTGTTGCAAAACACTCTGCAGCCCTCTGTGCAATTTCTACAACACGATGGAAGTTGTTTAGTGAGCAGCAACGTTTTCTCCTTGCGAGACATAGTGAAAAGGCTATTTGCTTAGATGTAGGTGAAAAGAAAAAATTACTGCAGTGCACTGAAAAGCTAATTGCTACACAGCACTGGGATTGTGTTAGCAGCTTGCAAAGTGATAGAAAACAGAACCTTTCCCATACTCTTGCCTTTATATTCACATTAATACTTGAAAGGAAGGCGTCTTAGACAACTTTCTTTTTCTTGTTACAAAACACTCTGCAGCCCTCTGTGCAACTTCTAGAACACGATAGGAGATATTTAGTGATCAGGAACGTTTTCTCCTTGAGAGACATAGTGAAAAAGATATTTGCTTAGATGAAGGTGACAACAAACACTTACTGCAGTGCACTGACCAGCTAATTGCTACACAGCACTGGGATTGTGTTAGCAGCCTGCAAAGTGCTAGAAAACAGTACTTTCCCACTCTCTTGCCTTTCCCTTCACATTAATACTTGAAAGGAAGGCGTCTTATACAACTTTCTTTTACTTGTTGCAAAACACACTGCAGCCCTCTGTGCAACTTCTACAACACGATGGAAGTTGTTTAGTGAGCAGCAACGTTTTCCCCTTTCGAGACAAAGTGAAAAAGCTATTTGCTCAGATGTAGGTATCAAGAAACACTTACTGCCGTGCACAGAGAAGCTAATTGCTACACAGCACTGGGATTGTGTTAGCAGCTTGCAAAGTTGTAGAAAACAGTACTTTCCCACTCTCTTGCCTTTCCCTTCACATTAATACTTGAAAGGAAGGCGTCTTATACAACTTTCTTTTACTTGTTGCAAAACACACTGCAGCCCTCTGTGCAACTTCTAGAACACGATGGAAGTTGTTTAGTGAGCAGCAACGTTTTCTCCTTGCGAGACATAGTGAAAAAGCTATTTGCTTAGATGTAGGTGACAAGAAACACTTACTGCAGTGCACTGAAAAGCTTACTGCTACACAGCACTGCGATTGTGTTAGCAGCCTGCAAAGTGCTAGAAAACAGTACTTTCCCACTCTCTTGCCTTTCCCTTCACATTAATACTTGAAAGGAAGGCGTCTTAGACAATTTTCTTTTTCTTGTTCCAAAACGCTCTGCAGCCCTCTGTGCAACTTCTGGAACGCAATAGGAGATGTTTAGTGAGCAGGAACGTTTTCTCCTTGCGAGACATAGTGAAAAAGCTAATTGCTTAGATGTAGGTGACAAGAAACTCTTACTGCAGGGCACTGAAAAGCTAACTGCTGCAAAGCACTGGGATTGTGTTAGCAGCTTGCAAAGTGCTAGAAAACAGTACTTTCCCACTCTCTTCCCTTTCCCTTCACATTAATACTTGAAAGGAAGGCGTCTTAGACAACTTTCTTTTTCTTGTTACAGAACACTCTGCAGCCCTCTGTGCAACTCCTGGAACGCGATAGGAGATACTTAATGAGCAGGAAGGTTTTCTCCTTGTGAGACATAGTGAAAAAGCTATTTGCTTAGATGTAGGTGACAAGAAACACTTACTACAGTGCACTGACAAGCTAATTGCTACACAGCACTGGGCTTGTGTTAGCAGCTTGCAAAGTCATAGAAAACAGTACTTTCCCACGCTCTTGCCTTTCCCTTCACATTAATACTTGAAAGGAAGGCGTCTAAGACAACTTTCTTTTACTTTTTGCAAAACACTCTGCAGCCCTCTGTGCAACTTCTAGAACCCGATGGAAGTTGTTTAGTGAGCAGCAACGTTTTCTCCTTGCGAGACATAGTGAAAAAGTTATTTGCTTAGATGTAGGTGACAAGAAACACTTACTGCAGAGCACTGTAAAGCTAATTGCTACACAGCACTGGGATTGTGTAAGCAGCTTGCAAAGTGATAGAAAACAGTACCTTTCCACTCTCTTGCCTTTCCATTCACATTAATACTTGAAAGCAAGGCGTCTTAGACAAATTTCTTTTTCGTGTTGCAAAACACTCTGCAGCCCTCTGAGCAACCCCTACAATACCATGGAAGTTGTTTAATGAGCAGGAACGTTTTCTCCCCTCGAGATATAGTGAAAAAGCTATTTGCTTCGTTTTAGGTGACAAGAAACACTTACTGCAGTGCAGTGACAAGCTAATTGCTACACAGCACTGGGATTGTGTAAGCAGCTTGCAAAGTGATAGAAAACAGTACCTTTCCACTCTCTTGCCTTTCCATTCACATTAATACTTGAAAGGAAGGCGTCTTAGACAACTTTCTTTTACTTTTTGCAAAACACTCTGCAGCCCTCTGTGCAACTTCTAGAACACCATAGGAGGTGTTTATTGAACAGGCATGTTTTCTCCTTGCGAGACATAGTGAAAAATCTATTTGCTTAGATGTAGGTAACAAGAAACACTTACTGCAGTGCACAGAAAAGCTAACTGCTAAACAGCACTGGGATTCTGTTAGAAGCTTGCAAAGTGATGGAAAACAGTACTTTCACACTCTCTTGCCTTTCCCTTCACATTAATACTTGAAAGGAAGGCGTCTTAGACATCTTTCTTTTTCTTGTTGCAAAACACTCTGCAGCCCTCTGTGCGTCTTCTAGAACACAATAGGAGATGTTTAGTGAGCAGGAACGTTTTCTCCTTGCGAGACATAGTGAAAAAGCTATTTTCTTAGATGTAGGTAACAAGAAACTCTTACTGCAGTGCACTGAGAAGCTAATTGCTAGACAATACTGGGGTTGTGTAGGCAGCTTGCAAACTGATTGAAAACAGTAACTTTCCACTCTCCTCCCTTTCCATTCACATTAGTACTTGAAAGGAAGGCGTCTTAGACAACTTCCTTTTTCTTGTTGCAAAACACTCTGCAGCCCTCTGTGCAACTTCTAGAACACAATAGGAGATGTTTAGTGAGCAGGAACGTTTTCTCCTTGCGAGACATAATGACAAAGCTATTTGCTTAGATGTAGGTTACAAGAAACACTTACTGCAGTGCAGTGACAAGCTAATTGCTACACAGCACTGGGATTGTGTACTTGCTTGCAAAGAAATAGAAAACAGTACCTTTCCACTCTCTTGCCTTTTCCATTCACATTAATACTTGAAAGGAAGGAGTCTTAGACAACTTTCTTTTTCTTGTTGCAAAACACTCTGCAGCCTTCTCTGCAACCTCTACAACACGATGGAAGTTGTTTAACGAGCAGGAACGTTTTCTCCTTGCGAGGCATAGTGAAAAAGCTATTTGCTTAGATGTAGGTGACAACAAACACTTACTGCAGTGCACTGAGAAGCTAATTGCTACACAGCACTGGGATTGTGTAAGCAGCTTGCAAAGTGATAGAAAAAAGTACCTTTCCACTCTCTTGCCTTTCCATTCACATTAATACTTGAAAGCAAGGCGTCTTAGACAACTTTCTTTTTCTTGTTGCAAAACACTCTGCAGCCCTCTGACAACCGCTACAACACCATGGAAGTTGTTTAATGAGCAGGAACGTTTTCTCCTTGCGAGACATAGTGAAAAAGTTATTTGCTTAGATGTAGGTGACAAGAAACACTTACTGCAGTTCACTGAAAAGCTAATTGCTACACAGCACTGGGATTGTGTAAGCAGCTTGCAAAGTGATGGAAAACAGAACCTCTCCCACTCTCTTGCCTTTATATTCACATTAATACTTGAAAGGAAGGCGTCTTAGACAACTTTCTTTTTCTTGTTACAAAACACTCTGCAGCCCTCTGTGCAACTTCTAGAACACGATAGGAGATGTTTAGTGATCAGGAACGTTTTCTCCTTGTGAGACATAGTGAAAAAGATATTTGCTTAGATGTAGGTGACAAGAAACACTTACTGCAGTGCACTGACAAGCTAATTGCTACACAGCACTGGGGTTGCGTAAGCAGCTTGGAAAGTGATAGAAAACAGTACCTTTCCCACTCTCTTGCCTTTCCATTCACATTAATACTTGAAAGGAAGGCGTCTTAGACAACTTTCTTTTTCTTGTTGCAAAACACTCTGCAGCCCTCTGTGCAACTTCTAGAACACCATAGGAGATGTTTAGTGAGCAGGAACGTTTTCTCCTAGGAGACATAGTGAAAACGCTATTTGCGTAGATGTAGGTGACAAGAAACACTTACTGCAGTGCACTGACAAGCTAATTGCTACACAGCACTGGGATTGTGTAAGCAGCTTGCAAAGTGATAGAAAACAGTACCTTTCCACTCTCTTGCCTTTCCATTCACATTAATACTTGAAAGCAAGGCGTCTTAGACAAATTTCTTTTTCTTGTTGCAAAACACTCTGCAGCCCTCTGTGCAACTTCTAGAACACCATAGGAGATGTTTAGTGGGCAGGAACGTTTTCTCCTTGCGAGACATAGTGAAAAAGTTATTTGCTTAGATGTAGGTGACAAGAAACATTTACTGCAGTGCACTGACAAGCTAATAGCTACACAGCACTGGGATTGTGTTAGCAGCTTGCAAAAGGATAGAAAACAGTACCTTTCCACTCTCTTCCCTATTCCTTCACATTAATACTTGAAAGGAACGCGTCTTAGGTCACTTTCTTTTTCTTGTTGCAAAACACTCTGCTGCCTTCTGTGCAACTTCTAGATCACGATAGGAGGTGTTTATTGAACAGGCATATTTTCTCCTTGCGAGACATAGTGAAAAATCTATTTGCTTAGATGTAGGTAACAAGAAACACTTACTGCAGTGCACAGAAAAGCTAACTGCTAAACAGCACTGGGATTCTGTTAGCAGCTTGCAAAGTGATGGAAAACAGTACTTTCACACTCTCTTGCCTTTCCCTTCACATTAATACTTGAAAGGAAGGCGTCTTAGACATCTTTCTTTTTCCTGTTGCAAAACACTCTGCAGCCCTCTGTGCGTCTTCTAGAACACAATAGGAGATGTTTAGTGAGCAGGAACGTTTTCTCCTTGCGAGACATAGTGAAAAAGCTATTTTCTTAGATGTAGGTAACAAGAAACTCTTACTGCAGTGCACTGAGAAGCTAATTGCTACACAATACTGGGGTTGTGTAGGCAGCTTGCAAACTGATTGAAAACAGTAACTTTCCACTCTCCTCACTTTCCATTCACATTAGTACTTGAAAGGAAGGCGTCTTAGACAACTTCCTTTTTCTTGTTGCAAAACACTCTGCAGCCCTCTGTGCAACTTCTAGAACACAATAGGAGATGTTTAGTGAGCAGGAACGTTTTCTCCTTGCGAGACATAATGACAAAGCTATTTGCTTAGATGTAGGTGACAAGAAACACTTACTGCAGTGCAGTGACAAGCTAATTGCTACACAGCACTGGGATTGTGTACTAGCTTGCAAAGAAATAGAAAACAGTACCTTTCCACTCTCTTGCCTTTTCCATTCACATTAATACTTGAAAGGAAGGAGTCTTAGACAACTTTCTTTTTCTTGTTGCAAAACACTCTGCAGCCTTCTCTGCAACCTCTACAACACGATGGAAGTTGTTTAACGAGCAGGAACGTTTTCTCCTTGCGAGACATACTGAAAAAGCTATTTGCTTAGATGTAGGTGACAACAAACACTTACTGCAGTGCACTGAAAAGCTAATTGCTACACAGCACTGGGATTGTGTAAGCAGCTTGCAAAGTGATAGAAAAAAGTACCTTTCCACTCTCTTGCCTTTCCATTCACATTAATACTTGAAAGCAAGGCGTCTTAGACAACTTTCTTTTTCTTGTTGCAAAACACTCTGCAGCCCTCTGACAACCGCTACAACACCATGGAAGTTGTTTAATGAGCAGGAACGTTTTCTCCCCTCGAGACATAGTGAAAAAGCTTTTTTCTTCGTTTTAGGTGACAAGAAACACTTACTGCGGTGCAATGAAAAGCTAATTGCTACACGGAACTGGGATTGTGTAAGCAGCTTGCAAAAGGAGAGAAAACAGTACCTTTCCACTCTCTTGCCTTTCCATTCACATTAATACTTGAAAGGAAGGCGTCTTAGACAACTTTCTTTTTCTTGTTGCAAAACACTCTGCAGCCCTCTGTGCAACTTCTAGAACACGATAGGAGAAGTTTAGTGAGCAGGAACGTTTTATCCTTGTGAGATATAGTGAAAAAGCTATTTCCTTAGATGTAGGTGACAAGAAACACTTACTGCAGTGCACTGACAAGCTAATTGCTACACAGCACTGGGCTTGTGTAAGCACCTTGCAAAGTGATAGAAAACAGTACCTTTCCACTCTCTTGCCTTTCCATTCACATTAATACTTGAAAGGAAGGCGTCTTAGACAACTTTCTTTTTCTTGTTGCAAAACACTCTGCAGCCCTCTGTGCAACTTCTAGAACACGATGGGAGATGTTTAGTGAGCAGGAACGTTTTGTCCTAGGAGACATAGTGAAAACGCTATTTGCTTAGATGTAGGTGACAAGAAACATTTACTGCAGTGCACTGACAACCTAATTGCTACACAGCACTGGGATTGTGTAAGCAGCTTGCAAAGTGATAGAAAAAAGTACCTTTCCACTCTCTTGCCTTTCCATTCACATTAATACTTGAAAGGAAGGCGTCTTAGACAACTTTCTTTTTCTTGCTGCAAAACACACTGCAGCCCTCTCTGCAACATCTACAACACGATGGAAGTTGTTTAATGAGCAGGAAGGTTTTCTCCTTGTGAGACATAGTGAAAAAGCTATTTGCTTAGATGTAGGTGACAAAAAACACTTACTGCAGTGCACTGAGAAGCTAATTGCTACTCAGCACTGGGATTGTGTAAGCAGCTTGCAAAGTGATAGAAAACAGTACCTTTCCACTCTCTTGCCTTTCCATTCACATTAATACTTGAAAGGAAGGCATCTAAGACAACTTTCTTTTTCTTGTTGCAAAATACACTGCAGCCCTCTTTGCAACTTCTAGAACACGATAGGAGATGTTTAGTCAGCAGGAACGTTTTCTCCTTGTGAGACATAGTGAAAAAGCTATTTGCTTTGATGTAGGTGACAAAAAACACTTACTGCAGTGCACTGACAAGCTAATTGCTACACAACACTGGGCTTGTGTAAGCACCTTGCAAAGTGATAGAAAACAGTACCTTTCCACTCTCTTGCCTTTCCATTCACATTAATACTTGAAAGGAAGGCATCTAAGACAACTTTCTTTTTCTTGTTGCAAAATACACTGCAGCCCTCTTTGCAACTTCTAGAACACGATAGGAGATGTTTAGTCAGCAGGAAAGTTTTCTCCTTGTGAGACATAGTGAAAAAGCTATTTGCTTAGATGTAGGTGACAAGAAACTCTTACTGCAGTGCACTGAAAAGCTAACTGCTACACAGCACTGGGATTGTGTTAGCAGCTTGCAAAGTGCTAGAAAACAGTACTTTCCCACTCTCTTCCCTTTCCCTTCACATTAATACTTGAAAGGAAGGCGTCTTAGACAACTTTCTTTTTCTTGTTACAGAACACTCTGCAGCCCTCTGTGCAACTCCTGGAACGCGATAGGAGATACTTAATGAGCAGGAAGGTTTTCTCCTTGTGAGACATAGTGAAAAAGCTATTTGCTTAGATGTAGGTGACAAGAAACACTTACTACAGTGCACTGACAAGCTAATTGCTACACAGCACTGGGCTTGTGTAAGCAGCTTGCAAAGTGATAGAAAACAGTACTTTCACACTCTCTTGCCTTTCCCTTCACATTAATACTTGAAAGGAAGGCGTCTTATACAACTTTCTTTTACTTGTTGCAAAACACTCTGCAGCCCTCTGTGCAATTTCTACAACACGATGGAAGTTGTTTAGTGAGCAGCAACGTTTTCTCCTTGCGAGACATAGTGAAAAAGCTATTTGCTTAGATGTAGGTGACAAGAAACAATTACTGCAGTGCACTGAAAAGCTAATTGCTACACAGCACTGGGATTGTGTTAGCAGCTTGCAAAGTGATAGAAAACAGAACCTTTCCCATACTCTTGCCTTTATATTCACATTAATACTTGAAAGGAAGGCGTCTTAGACAACTTTCTTTTTCTTGTTACAAAACACTCTGCAGCCCTCTGTGCAACTTCTAGAACACGATAGGAAATGTTTAGTGATCAGGAACGTTTTCTCCTTGAGAGACATAGTGAAAAAGATATTTGCTTAGATGAAGGTGACAACAAACACTTACTGCAGTGCACTGACCAGCTAATTGCTACACAGCACTGGGATTGTGTTAGCAGCCTGCAAAGTCCTAGAAAACAGTACTTTCCCACTCTCTTGCCTTTCCCTTCACATTAATTCTTGAAAGGAAGGCCTCTTATACAACTTTCTTTTACTTGTTGCAAAACACACTGCAGCCCTCTGTGCAACTTCTACAACACGATGGAAGTTGTTTAGTGAGCAGCAACGTTTTCCCCTTTCGAGACAAAGTGAAAAAGCTATTTGCTCAGATGTAGGTATCAAGAAACACTTACTGCCGTGCACAGAGAAGCTAATTGCTACACAGCACTGGGATTGTGTTAGCAGCTTGCAAAGTTGTAGAAAACAGTACTTTCCCACTCTCTTGCCTTTCCCTTCACATTAATACTTGAAAGGAAGGCGTCTTATACAACTTTCTTTTACTTGTTGCAAAACACACTGCAGCCCTCTGTGCAACTTCTAGAACACGATGGAAGTTGTTTAGTGAGCAGCAACGTTTTCTCCTTGCGAGACATAGTGAAAAAGCTATTTGCTTAGATGTAGGTGACAAGAAACACTTACTGCAGTGCACTGAAAAGCTTACTGCTACACAGCACTGCGATTGTGTTAGCAGCCTGCAAAGTGCTAGAAAACAGTACTTTCCCACTCTCTTGCCTTTCCCTTCACATTAATACTTGAAAGGAAGGCGTCTTAGACAATTTTCTTTTTCTTGTTCCAAAACGCTCTGCAGCCCTCTGTGCAACTTCTGGAACGCAATAGGAGATGTTTAGTGAGCAGGAACGTTTTCTCCTTGCGAGACATAGTGAAAAAGCTAATTGCTTAGATGTAGGTGACAAGAAACTCTTACTGCAGGGCACTGAAAAGCTAACTGCTGCAAAGCACTGGGATTGTGTTAGCAGCTTGCAAAGTGCTAGAAAACAGTACTTTCCCACTCTCTTCCCTTTCCCTTCACATTAATACTTGAAAGGAAGGCGTCTTAGACAACTTTCTTTTTCTTGTTACAGAACACTCTGCAGCCCTCTGTGCAACTCCTGGAACGCGATAGGAGATACTTAATGAGCAGGAAGGTTTTCTCCTTGTGAGACATAGTGAAAAAGCTATTTGCTTAGATGTAGGTGACAAGAAACACTTACTACAGTGCACTGACAAGCTAATTGCTACACAGCACTGGGCTTGTGTTAGCAGCTTGCAAAGTCATAGAAAACAGTACTTTCCCACGCTCTTGCCTTTCCCTTCACATTAATACTTGAAAGGAAGGCGTCTAAGACAACTTTCTTTTACTTTTTGCAAAACACTCTGCAGCCCTCTGTGCAACTTCTAGAACCCGATGGAAGTTGTTTAGTGAGCAGCAACGTTTTCTCCTTGCGAGACATAGTGAAAAAGTTATTTGCTTAGATGTAGGTGACAAGAAACACTTACTGCAGAGCACTGTAAAGCTAATTGCTACACAGCACTGGGATTGTGTAAGCAGCTTGCAAAGTGATAGAAAACAGTACCTTTCCACTCTCTTGCCTTTCCATTCACATTAATACTTGAAAGCAAGGCGTCTTAGACAAATTTCTTTTTCGTGTTGCAAAACACTCTGCAGCCCTCTGAGCAACCCCTACAATACCATGGAAGTTGTTTAATGAGCAGGAACGTTTTCTCCCCTCGAGATATAGTGAAAAAGCTATTTGCTTCGTTTTAGGTGACAAGAAACACTTACTGCAGTGCAGTGACAAGCTAATTGCTACACAGCACTGGGATTGTGTAAGCAGCTTGCAAAGTGATAGAAAACAGTACCTTTCCACTCTCTTGCCTTTCCATTCACATTAATACTTGAAAGGAAGGCGTCTTAGACAACTTTCTTTTACTTTTTGCAAAACACTCTGCAGCCCTCTGTGCAACTTCTAGAACACCATAGGAGGTGTTTATTGAACAGGCATGTTTTCTCCTTGCGAGACATAGTGAAAAATCTATTTGCTTAGATGTAGGTAACAAGAAACACTTACTGCAGTGCACAGAAAAGCTAACTGCTAAACAGCACTGGGATTCTGTTAGCAGCTTGCAAAGTGATGGAAAACAGTACTTTCACACTCTCTTGCCTTTCCCTTCACATTAATACTTGAAAGGAAGGCGTCTTAGACATCTTTCTTTTTCTTGTTGCAAAACACTCTGCAGCCCTCTGTGCGTCTTCTAGAACACAATAGGAGATGTTTAGTGAGCAGGAACGTTTTCTCCTTGCGAGACATAGTGAAAAAGCTATTTTCTTAGATGTAGGTAACAAGAAACTCTTACTGCAGTGCACTGAGAAGCTAATTGCTAGACAATACTGGGGTTGTGTAGGCAGCTTGCAAACTGATTGAAAACAGTAACTTTCCACTCTCCTCCCTTTCCATTCACATTAGTACTTGAAAGGAAGGCGTCTTAGACAACTTCCTTTTTCTTGTTGCAAAACACTCTGCAGCCCTCTGTGCAACTTCTAGAACACAATAGGAGATGTTTAGTGAGCAGGAACGTTTTCTCCTTGCGAGACATAATGACAAAGCTATTTGCTTAGATGTAGGTTACAAGAAACACTTACTGCAGTGCAGTGACAAGCTAATTGCTACACAGCACTGGGATTGTGTACTTGCTTGCAAAGAAATAGAAAACAGTACCTTTCCACTCTCTTGCCTTTTCCATTCACATTAATACTTGAAAGGAAGGAGTCTTAGACAACTTTCTTTTTCTTGTTGCAAAACACTCTGCAGCCTTCTCTGCAACCTCTACAACACGATGGAAGTTGTTTAACGAGCAGGAACGTTTTCTCCTTGCGAGGCATAGTGAAAAAGCTATTTGCTTAGATGTAGGGGACAACAAACACTTACTGCAGTGCACTGAGAAGCTAATTGCTACACAGCACTGGGATTGTGTAAGCAGCTTGCAAAGTGATAGAAAAAAGTACCTTTCCACTCTCTTGCCTTTCCATTCACATTAATACTTGAAAGCAAGGCGTCTTAGACAACTTTCTTTTTCTTGTTGCAAAACACTCTGCAGCCCTCTGACAACCGCTACAACACCATGGAAGTTGTTTAATGAGCAGGAACGTTTTCTCCTTGCGAGACATAGTGAAAAAGTTATTTGCTTAGATGTAGGTGACAAGAAACACTTACTGCAGTTCACTGAAAAGCTAATTGCTACACAGCACTGGGATTGTGTAAGCAGCTTGCAAAGTGATGGAAAACAGAACCTCTCCCACTCTCTTGCCTTTATATTCACATTAATACTTGAAAGGAAGGCGTCTTAGACAACTTTCTTTTTCTTGTTACAAAACACTCTGCAGCCCTCTGTGCAACTTCTAGAACACGATAGGAGATGTTTAGTGATCAGGAACGTTTTCTCCTTGTGAGACATAGTGAAAAAGATATTTGCTTAGATGTAGGTGACAAGAAACACTTACTGCAGTGCACTGACAAGCTAATTGCTACACAGCACTGGGGTTGCGTAAGCAGCTTGGAAAGTGATGGAAAACAGTACCTTTCCCACTCTCTTGCCTTTCCATTCACATTAATACTTGAAAGGAAGGCGTCTTAGACAACTTTCTTTTTCTTGTTGCAAAACACTCTGCAGCCCTCTGTGCAACTTCTAGAACACCATAGGAGATGTTTAGTGAGCAGGAACGTTTTCTCCTAGGAGACATAGTGAAAACGCTATTTGCGTAGATGTAGGTGACAAGAAACACTTACTGCAGTGCACTGACAAGCTAATTGCTACACAGCACTGGGATTGTGTAAGCAGCTTGCAAAGTGATAGAAAACAGTACCTTTCACACTCTCTTGCCTTTCCCTTCACATTAATACTTGAAAGGAAGGCGTCTTAGACATCTTTCTTTTTCTTGTTGCAAAACACTCTGCAGCCCTCTGTGCGTCTTCTAGAACACAATAGGAGATGTTTAGTGAGCAGGAACGTTTTCTCCTTGCGAGACATAGTGAAAAAGCTATTTTCTTAGATGTAGGTAACAAGAAACTCTTACTGCAGTGCACTGAGAAGCTAATTGCTACACAATACTGGGGTTGTGTAGGCAGCTTGCAAACTGATTGAAAACAGTAACTTTCCACTCTCCTCACTTTCCATTCACATTAGTACTTGAAAGGAAGGCGTCTTAGACAACTTCCTTTTTCTTGTTGCAAAACACTCTGCAGCCCTCTGTGCAACTTCTAGAACACAATAGGAGATGTTTAGTGAGCAGGAACGTTTTCTCCTTGCGAGACATAATGACAAAGCTATTTGCTTAGATGTAGGTGACAAGAAACACTTACTGCAGTGCAGTGACAAGCTAATTGCTACACAGCACTGGGATTGTGTACTAGCTTGCAAAGAAATAGAAAACAGTACCTTTCCACTCTCTTGCCTTTTCCATTCACATTAATACTTGAAAGGAAGGAGTCTTAGACAACTTTCTTTTTCTTGTTGCAAAACACTCTGCAGCCTTCTCTGCAACCTCTACAACACGATGGAAGTTGTTTAACGAGCAGGAACGTTTTCTCCTTGCGAGACATACTGAAAAAGCTATTTGCTTAGATGTAGGTGACAACAAACACTTACTGCAGTGCACTGAAAAGCTAATTGCTACACAGCACTGGGATTGTGTAAGCAGCTTGCAAAGTGATAGAAAAAAGTACCTTTCCACTCTCTTGCCTTTCCATTCACATTAATACTTGAAAGCAAGGCGTCTTAGACAACTTTCTTTTTCTTGTTGCAAAACACTCTGCAGCCCTCTGACAACCGCTACAACACCATGGAAGTTGTTTAATGAGCAGGAACGTTTTCTCCCCTCGAGACATAGTGAAAAAGCTTTTTTCTTCGTTTTAGGTGACAAGAAACACTTACTGCGGTGCAATGAAAAGCTAATTGCTACACGGAACTGGGATTGTGTAAGCAGCTTGCAAAAGGAGAGAAAACAGTACCTTTCCACTCTCTTGCCTTTCCATTCACATTAATACTTGAAAGGAAGGCGTCTTAGACAACTTTCTTTTTCTTGTTGCAAAACACTCTGCAGCCCTCTGTGCAACTTCTAGAACACGATAGGAGAAGTTTAGTGAGCAGGAACGTTTTATCCTTGTGAGATATAGTGAAAAAGCTATTTCCTTAGATGTAGGTGACAAGAAACACTTACTGCAGTGCACTGACAAGCTAATTGCTACACAGCACTGGGCTTGTGTAAGCACCTTGCAAAGTGATAGAAAACAGTACCTTTCCACTCTCTTGCCTTTCCATTCACATTAATACTTGAAAGGAAGGCGTCTTAGACAACTTTCTTTTTCTTGTTGCAAAACACTCTGCAGCCCTCTGTGCAACTTCTAGAACACGATGGGAGATGTTTAGTGAGCAGGAACGTTTTGTCCTAGGAGACATAGTGAAAACGCTATTTGCTTAGATGTAGGTGACAAGAAACATTTACTGCAGTGCACTGACAACCTAATTGCTACACAGCACTGGGATTGTGTAAGCAGCTTGCAAAGTGATAGAAAAAAGTACCTTTCCACTCTCTTGCCTTTCCATTCACATTAATACTTGAAAGGAAGGCGTCTTAGACAACTTTCTTTTTCTTGCTGCAAAACACACTGCAGCCCTCTCTGCAACATCTACAACACGATGGAAGTTGTTTAATGAGCAGGAAGGTTTTCTCCTTGTGAGACATAGTGAAAAAGCTATTTGCTTAGATGTAGGTGACAAAAAACACTTACTGCAGTGCACTGAGAAGCTAATTGCTACTCAGCACTGGGATTGTGTAAGCAGCTTGCAAAGTGATAGAAAACAGTACCTTTCCACTCTCTTGCCTTTCCATTCACATTAATACTTGAAAGGAAGGCATCTAAGACAACTTTCTTTTTCTTGTTGCAAAATACACTGCAGCCCTCTTTGCAACTTCTAGAACACGATAGGAGATGTTTAGTCAGCAGGAACGTTTTCTCCTTGTGAGACATAGTGAAAAAGCTATTTGCTTTGATGTAGGTGACAAAAAACACTTACTGCAGTGCACTGACAAGCTAATTGCTACACAACACTGGGCTTGTGTAAGCACCTTGCAAAGTGATAGAAAACAGTACCTTTCCACTCTCTTGCCTTTCCCTTCACATTAATACTTGAAAGGAAGGCGTCTTAGACAACTTTCTTTTTCTTGTTACAGAACACTCTGCAGCCCTCTGTGCAACTCCTGGAACGCGATAGGAGATACTTAATGAGCAGGAAGGTTTTCTCCTTGTGAGACATAGTGAAAAAGCTATTTGCTTAGATGTAGGTGACAAGAAACACTTACTACAGTGCACTGACAAGCTAATTGCTACACAGCACTGGGCTTGTGTAAGCAGCTTGCAAAGTGATAGAAAACAGTACTTTCACACTCTCTTGCCTTTCCCTTCACATTAATACTTGAAAGGAAGGCGTCTTATACAACTTTCTTTTACTTGTTGCAAAACACTCTGCAGCCCTCTGTGCAATTTCTACAACACGATGGAAGTTGTTTAGTGAGCAGCAACGTTTTCTCCTTGCGAGACATAGTGAAAAAGCTATTTGCTTAGATGTAGGTGACAAGAAACAATTACTGCAGTGCACTGAAAAGCTAATTGCTACACAGCACTGGGATTGTGTTAGCAGCTTGCAAAGTGATAGAAAACAGAACCTTTCCCATACTCTTGCCTTTATATTCACATTAATACTTGAAAGGAAGGCGTCTTAGACAACTTTCTTTTTCTTGTTACAAAACACTCTGCAGCCCTCTGTGCAACTTCTAGAACACGATAGGAAATGTTTAGTGATCAGGAACGTTTTCTCCTTGAGAGACATAGTGAAAAAGATATTTGCTTAGATGAAGGTGACAACAAACACTTACTGCAGTGCACTGACCAGCTAATTGCTACACAGCACTGGGATTGTGTTAGCAGCCTGCAAAGTCCTAGAAAACAGTACTTTCCCACTCTCTTGCCTTTCCCTTCACATTAATTCTTGAAAGGAAGGCCTCTTATACAACTTTCTTTTACTTGTTGCAAAACACACTGCAGCCCTCTGTGCAACTTCTACAACACGATGGAAGTTGTTTAGTGAGCAGCAACGTTTTCCCCTTTCGAGACAAAGTGAAAAAGCTATTTGCTCAGATGTAGGTATCAAGAAACACTTACTGCCGTGCACAGAGAAGCTAATTGCTACACAGCACTGGGATTGTGTTAGCAGCTTGCAAAGTTGTAGAAAACAGTACTTTCCCACTCTCTTGCCTTTCCCTTCACATTAATACTTGAAAGGAAGGCGTCTTATACAACTTTCTTTTACTTGTTGCAAAACACACTGCAGCCCTCTGTGCAACTTCTAGAACACGATGGAAGTTGTTTAGTGAGCAGCAACGTTTTCTCCTTGCGAGACATAGTGAAAAAGCTATTTGCTTAGATGTAGGTGACAAGAAACACTTACTGCAGTGCACTGAAAAGCTTACTGCTACACAGCACTGCGATTGTGTTAGCAGCCTGCAAAGTGCTAGAAAACAGTACTTTCCCACTCTCTTGCCTTTCCCTTCACATTAATACTTGAAAGGAAGGCGTCTTAGACAATTTTCTTTTTCTTGTTCCAAAACGCTCTGCAGCCCTCTGTGCAACTTCTGGAACGCAATAGGAGATGTTTAGTGAGCAGGAACGTTTTCTCCTTGCGAGACATAGTGAAAAAGCTAATTGCTTAGATGTAGGTGACAAGAAACTCTTACTGCAGGGCACTGAAAAGCTAACTGCTACAAAGCACTGGGATTGTGTTAGCAGCTTGCAAAGTGCTAGAAAACAGTACTTTCCCACTCTCTTCCCTTTCCCTTCACATTAATACTTGAAAGGAAGGCGTCTTAGACAACTTTCTTTTTCTTGTTACAGAACACTCTGCAGCCCTCTGTGCAACTCCTGGAACGCGATAGGAGATACTTAATGAGCAGGAAGGTTTTCTCCTTGTGAGACATAGTGAAAAAGCTATTTGCTTAGATGTAGGTGACAAGAAACACTTACTACAGTGCACTGACAAGCTAATTGCTACACAGCACTGGGCTTGTGTTAGCAGCTTGCAAAGTCATAGAAAACATTACTTTCCCACGCTCTTGCCTTTCCCTTCACATTAATACTTGAAAGGAAGGCGTCTTATACAACTTTCTTTTACTTTTTGCAAAACACTCTGCAGCCCTCTGTGCAACTTCTAGAACCCGATGGAAGTTGTTTAGTGAGCAGCAACGTTTTCTCCTTGCGAGACATAGTGAAAAAGTTATTTGCTTAGATGTAGGTGACAAGAAACACTTACTGCAGTGCACTGTAAAGCTAATTGCTACACAGCACTGGGATTGTGTAAGCAGCTTGCAAAGTGATAGAAAACAGTACCTTTCCACTCTCTTGCCTTTCCATTCACATTAATACTTGAAAGCAAGGCGTCTTAGACAAATTTCTTTTTCTTGTTGCAAAACACTCTGCAGCCCTCTGAGCAACCCCTACAATACCATGGAAGTTGTTTAATGAGCAGGAACGTTTTCTCCCCTCGAGATATAGTGAAAAAGCTATTTGCTTCGTTTTAGGTGACAAGAAACACTTACTGCAGTGCAGTGACAAGCTAATTGCTACACAGCACTGGGATTGTGTAAGCAGCTTGCAAAGTGATAGAAAACAGTACCTTTCCACTCTCTTGCCTTTCCATTCACATTAATACTTGAAAGGAAGGCGTCTTAGACAACTTTCTTTTTCTTGTTGCAAAACACTCTGCAGCCCTCTGTGCAACTTCTAGAACACCATAGGAGGTGTTTATTGAACAGGCATGTTTTCTCCTTGCGAGACATAGTGAAAAATCTATTTGCTTAGATGTAGGTAACAAGAAACACTTACTGCAGTGCACAGAAAAGCTAACTGCTAAACAGCACTGGGATTCTGTTAGCAGCTTGCAAAGTGATGGAAAACAGTACTTTCACACTCTCTTGCCTTTCCCTTCACATTAATACTTGAAAGGAAGGCATCTTAGACATCTTTCTTTTTCTTGTTGCAAAACACTCTGCAGCCCTCTGTGCGTCTTCTAGAACACAATAGGAGATGTTTAGTGAGCAGGAACGTTTTCTCCTTGCGAGACATAGTGAAAAAGCTATTTTCTTAGATGTAGGTAACAAGAAACTCTTACTGCAGTGCACTGAGAAGCTAATTGCTACACAATACTGGGGTTGTGTAGGCAGCTTGCAAACTGATTGAAAACAGTAACTTTCCACTCTCCTCCCTTTCCATTCACATTAGTACTTGAAAGGAAGGCGTCTTAGACAACTTCCTTTTTCTTGTTGCAAAACACTCTGCAGCCCTCTTTGCAACTTCTAGAACACAATAGGAGATGTTTAGTGAGCAGGAACGTTTTCTCCTTGCGAGACATAATGACAAAGCTATTTGCTTAGATGTAGGTTACAAGAAACACTTACTGCAGTGCAGTGACAAGCTAATTGCTACACAGCACTGGGATTGTGTACTAGCTTGCAAAGAAATAGAAAACAGTACCTTTCCACTCTCTTGCCTTTTCCATTCACATTAATACTTGAAAGGAAGGAGTCTTAGACAACTTTCTTTTTCTTGTTGCAAAACACTCTGCAGCCTTCTCTGCAACCTCTACAACACGATGGAAGTTGTTTAACGAGCAGGAACGTTTTCTCCTTGCGAGACATAGTGAAAAAGCTATTTGCTTAGATGTAGGTGACAACAAACACTTACTGCAGTGCACTGAGAAGCTAATTGCTACACAGCACTGGGATTGTGTAAGCAGCTTGCAAAGTGATAGAAAAAAGTACCTTTCCACTCTCTTGCCTTTCCATTCACATTAATACTTGAAAGCAAGGCGTCTTAGACAACTTTCTTTTTCTTGTTGCAAAACACTCTGCAGCCCTCTGACAACCGCTACAACACCATGGAAGTTGTTTAATGAGCAGGAACGTTTTCTCCCCTCGAGACATACTGAAAAAGCTTTTTTCTTCGTTTTAGGTGACAAGAAACACTTACTGCAGTGCAATGAAAAGCTAATTGCTACACGGAACTGGGATTGTGAAAGCAGCTTGCAAAAGGAGAGAAAACAGTACCTTTCCACTCTCTTGCCTTTCCATTCACATTAATACTTGAAAGGAAGGCGTCTTAGACAACTTTCTTTTTCTTGTTGCAAAACACTCTGCAGCCCTCTGTGCAACTTCTAGAACACGATAGGAGATGTTTAGTGAGCAGGAACGTTTTATCCTTGTGAGATATAGTGAAAAAGCTATTTCCTTAGATGTAGGTGACAAGAAACACTTACTGCAGTGCACTGACAAGCTAATTGCTACACAGCACTGGGCTTGTGTAAGCACCTTGCAAAGTGATAGAAAACAGTACCTTTCCACTCTCTTGCCTTTCCATTCACATTAATACTTGAAAGGAAGGCGTCTTAGACAGCTTTCTTTTTCTTGTTGCAAAACACTCTGCAGCCCTCTGTGCAACTTCTAGAACACGATAGGAGATGTTTAGTGAGCAGGAACGTTTTGTCCTAGGAGACATAGTGAAAACGCTATTTGCTTAGATGTAGGTGACAAGAAACATTTACTGCAGTGCACTGACAACCTAATTGCTACACAGCACTGGGATTGTGTAAGCAGCTTGCAAAGTGATAGAAAAAAGTACCTTTCCACTCTCTTGCCTTTCCATTCACATTAATACTTGAAAGGAAGGCGTCTTAGACAACTTCCTTTTTCTTGCTGCAAAACACACTGCAGCCCTCTCTGCAACATCTACAACACGATGGAAGTTGTTTAATGAGCATAAAGGTTTTCTCCTTGCGAGACATAGTGAAAAAGCTATTTGCTTAGATGTAGGTGACAAAAAACACTTACTGCAGTGCACTGAAAAGCTAATTGCTACACAGCACTGGGATTGTGTTAGCAGCTTGCACAGTGATAGAAAACAGAACCTTTCCCATACTCTTGCCTTTATATTCACATTAATACTTGAAAGGAAGGCGTCTTAGACAACTTTCTTTTTCTTGTTACAAAACACTCTGCAGCCCTCTGTGCAACTTCTAGAACACGATGGAAGTTGTTTAGTGAGCAGCAACGTTTTCCCCTTTCGAGACAAAGTGAAAAAGCTATTTGCTCAGATGTAGGTATCAAGAAACACTTACTGCTGTGCACAGAGAAGCTAATTGCTACACAGCACTGGGATTGTGTTAGCAGCTTGCAAAGTTGTAGAAAACAGTACTTTCCCACTCTCTTGCCTTTCCCTTCACATTAATACTTGAAAGGAAGGCGTCTTAGACAACTTTCTTTTTCTTGCTGCAAAACACACTGCAGCCCTCTCTGCAACATCTACAACACGATGGAAGTTGTTTAATGAGCAGGAAGGTTTTCTCCTTGCGAGACATAGTGAAAAAGCTATTTGCTTAGATGTAGGTGACAAGAAACACTTACTGCAGTGCACTGAAAAGCTTACTGCTACACAGCGCTGCGATTGTGTTAGCAGCCTGCAAAGTGCTAGAAAACAGTACTTTCCCACTCTCTTGCCTTTCCCTTCACATTAATACTTGAAAGGAAGGCGTCTTAGACAACTTTCTTTTTCTTGTTGCAAAACACACAGCAGCCCTCTGTGCAACTTCTAGAACACGATAGGAGACGTTTAGTGAGCAGGAAGGTTTTCTCCTTGTGAGACATAGTGAAAAAGTTATTTCCTTAGATGTAGGTGACAAGAAACACTTACTGCAGTGCAATGAAAAGCTAATTGCTACACAGCACTGGGATTGTGTAAGCACCTTGCAAAGTGATAGACGACAGTACTTTTCCACTCTCTTGCGTTTATATTTACATTAATACTTGAAAGGAAGACGTCTTAGACAACTTTCTTTTTCTTGTTGCAAAACACTCTGCAGCCCTCTGTGCAACTTCTAGAACACCATAGGAGATGTTTAGTGAGCAGGAACGTTTTCTCCTTGGAGACATAGGGAAAAAGCTATTTGCTTAGATGTAGGTGACAAGAAACATTTACTGCAGTGCACTGACAAGCTAATTGCTACACAGCTCTGGGATTGCGTAAGCAGCTTGCAAAAGGATAGAAAACAGTACCTTTCCACTCTCTTGCCTTTCCATTCACATTAATACTTGAAAGGAAGGCGTCTTAGACAAGTTTCTTTTTCTTGTTGTAAAACACTCTGCAGCCCTCTGTGCAACCTCTCCAATACCATGGAAATTGTTTAATCAGCAGGAACGTTTTCTCCTTGCGAGACATAGTGAAAAAGCTATTTGCTTAGATGTAGGTGACAAGAAACACTTACTGCAGTGCACTGACAAGCTAATTGCTACACAGCACTGGGATTGTGTAAGCAGCTTGCAAAGTGATAGAAAACAGTACCTTTCTATTCTCTTGCCTTTCCATTCACATTAATACTTGAAAGGAAGGCGTCTTAGACAACTTTATTTTTCTTGTTCCAAAACACTCTGCACCCCACTGAGCAACCGCTACAATACCATGCAAGTTGTTTAATGAGCAGGAACGTTTTCTCCCCTCGAGACATACTGAAAAAGCTTTTTTCTTCGTTTTAGGTGACAAGAAACACTTACTGCAGTGCAATGAAAAGCTAATTGCTACACGGAACTGGGATTGTGTAAGCAGCTTGCAAAAGGAGAGAAAACAGTACCTTTCCACTCTCTTGCCTTTCCATTCACATTAATACTTGAAAGGAAGGCGTCTTAGACAACTTTCTTTTTCTTGTTGCAAAACACTCTGCAGCCCTCTGTGCAACTTCTAGAACACGATAGGAGATGTTTAGTGAGCAGGAACGTTTTATCCTTGTGAGATATAGTGAAAAAGCTATTTCCTTAGATGTAGGTGACAAGAAACACTTACTGCAGTGCACTGACAAGCTAATTGCTACACAGCACTGGGCTTGTGTAAGCACCTTGCAAAGTGATAGAAAACAGTACCTTTCCACTCTCTTGCCTTTCCATTCACATTAATACTTGAAAGGAAGGCGTCTTAGACAGCTTTCTTTTTCTTGTTGCAAAACACTCTGCAGCCCTCTGTGCAACTTCTAGAACACGATAGGAGATGTTTAGTCAGCAGGAACGTTTTCTCCTTGTGAGACATAGTGAAAAAGCTATTTCCTTAGACGTAGGTGACAACAAACACTTACTGCAGTGCACTGAGAAGCTAATTGCTACACAGCACTGGGATTGTGTAAGCACCTTGCAAAGTGATAGAAAACAGTACTTTTCCACTCTCTTGCCTTTATATTCACATTAATACTTGAAAGGAAGGCGTCTTAGACAACTTTCTTTTTCTTGTTGTAAAACACTCTGCAGCCCTCTGTGCAACTTCTGGAATACCATAGGAGATGTTTAGTGGGCAGTAACGTTTTCTCCTTGGAGACATAGTGAAAAAGCTATTTGCTTAGATGTAGGTGACAAGAAACATTTACTGCAGTGCACTGACAACCTAATTGCTACACAGCACTGGGATTGTGTAAGCAGCTTGCAAAAGGAGAGAAAACAGTACCTTTCCACTCTCTTGCCTTTCCATTCACATTAATACTTGAAAGAAGGCATCTTAGGCAACTTCCTTTTTCTTGTTGCAAAACACTCTGCAGCCCTCTGTGCAACTTCTAGAACACAATAGGAGATGCTTAGTGAGCAGGAACGTTTTCTCCTTGCGAGACAGAGTGAAAAAGCTATTTGCTTAGATGTAGGTGACAAGAAACACTTACTGCAGTGCACTGAAAAGCTAATTGCTACACAGCCCTGGGATTGTGTACTAGCTTGCAAAGAAATAGAAAACAGTACCTTTCCACTCTCTTGCCTTTTCCATTCACATTAATACTTGAAAGGAAGGAGTCTTAGACAACTTTCTTTTTCTTGTTGCAAAACACTCTGCAGCCTTCTCTGCAACCTCTACAACACGATGGAAGTTGTTTAACGAGCAGGAACGTTTTCTCCTTGCGAGACATAGTGAAAAAGCTATTTGCTTAGATGTAGGTGACAACAAACACTTACTGCAGTGCACTGAGAAGCTAATTGCTACACAGCACTGGGCTTGTGTAAGCACCTTGCAAAGTGATAGAAAACAGGACCTTTCCACTCTCTTGCCTTTCCATTCACATTAATACTTGAAAGGAAGGCATCTAAGACAACTTTCTTTTTCTTGTTGCAAAATACAGTGCAGCCCTCTTTGCAACTTCTAGAACACGATAGGAGATGTTTAGTCAGCAGGAACGTTTTCTCCTTGTGAGACATAGTGAAAAAGCTATTTGCTTAGATATAGGTGACAAAAAACACTTACTGCAGTGCACTGACAAGCTAATTGCTACACAGCACTGGGCTTGTGTAAGCACCTTGCAAAGTGATAGAAAACAGTACTTTTCTACTCTCTTGCCTTTCCCTTCACATTAATACTTGAAAGGAAGGCGTCTTAGACAATTTTCCTTTTTCTTGTTCCAAAACGCTCTGCAGCTCTCTGTGCAACTTCTGGAACGCAATAGGAGATGTTTAGTGAGCAGGAACGTTTTCTCCTTGCGAGACATAGTGAAAAAGCTATTTGCTTAGATGTAGGTGACAAGAAACTCTTACTGCAGTGCACTGACAAGCTAATTGCTACACAGCACTGGGATTGTGTTAGCAGCTTGCAAAGTGATAGAAAACAGTACTTTCCCACTCTCTTGCCTTTCCATTCACATTAATACTTGAAAGGAAGGCGTCTTAGACAACTTTCTTTTTCCTGTTGTAAAACACTCTGCAGCCTTTGTGCTACTTCTAGAACACGATGGATGTTGTTTAGTAAGCAGGAAGGTTTTCTCTTTGCGAGACATAGTGAAAAAGCTATTTGCTTAGATGTAGGTGACAAGAAACACTTACTGCAGAGCACTGAAAAGCAAATTGCTACACAGCACTGGGATTGTGTAAGCAGCTTGCAAAGTGCTAGAAAACAGTACTTTCCCACTCCCTTGCCTTTCCCTTCACATTAATACTTGAAAGGAAGGCGTCTTAGACAACTTTCTTTTTCTTGTTGCAAAACATTCTGCAGCCCTCTGTGCAACTTCTAGAACGCGATAGGAGATGTTTAATGAGCAGGAACGTTTTCTCCTTGTGAGACATAGTGAAAAAGCTATTTGCTTAGATGTAGGTGACAAGAAACATTTACTGCAGTGCACTGACAAGCTAATTGCTACACAGCACTGGGATTGTGTAAGCACCTTGCAAAGTGATAGACGACAGTACTTTTCCACTCTCTTGCGTTTATATTTACATTAATACTTGAAAGGAAGACGTCTTAGACAACTTTCTTTTTCTTGTTGCAAAACACTCTGCAGCCCTCTGTGCAACTTCTAGAACACCATAGGAGATGTTTAGTGAGCAGGAACGTTTTCTCCTTGGAGACATAGGGAAAAAGCTATTTGCTTAGATGTAGGTGACAAGAAACATTTACTGCAGTGCACTGACAAGCTAATTGCTACACAGCACTGGGATTGCGTAAGCAGCTTGCAAAAGGATAGAAAACAGTACCTTTCCACTCTCTTGCCTTTCCATTCACATTAATACTTGAAAGGAAGGCGTCTTAGACAACTTTCTTTTTCTTGTTGTAAAACACTCTGCAGCCCTCTGTGCAAACTCTCCAATACCATGGAAATTGTTTAATCAGCAGGAACGTTTTCTCCTTGCGAGACATAGTGAAAAAGCTATTTGCTTAGATGTAGGTGACAAGAAACACTTACTGCAGTGCACTGACAAGCTAATTGCTACACAGCACTGGGATTGTGTAAGCAGCTTGCAAAGTGATAGAAAACAGTACCTTTCTATTCTCTTGCCTTTCCATTCACATTAATACTTGAAAGGAAGGCGTCTTAGACAACTTTCTTTTTCTTGTTGCAAAACACTCTGCAGCCCTCTGAGGAACCGCTACAATACCATGGAAGTTGTTTAATGAGCAGGAACGTTTTCTCCCCTCGAGACATAGTGAAAAAGCTTTTTTCTTCGTTTTAGGTGACAAGAAACACTTACTGCGGTGCAATGAAAAGCTAATTGCTACACGGAACTGGGATTGTGTAAGCAGCTTGCAAAAGGAGAGAAAACAGTACCTTTCCACTCTCTTGCCTTTCCATTCACATTAATACTTGAAAGGAAGGCGTCTTAGACAACTTTCTTTTTCTTGTTGCAAAACACTCTGCAGCCCTCTGTGCAACTTCTAGAACACGATAGGAGATGTTTAGTGAGCAGGAAAGTTTTATCCTTGTGAGATATAATGAAAAAGCTATTTCCTTAGATGTAGGTGACAAGAAACACTTACTGCAGTGCACTGACAAGCTAATTGCTACACAGCACTGGGCTTGTGAAAGCACCTTGCAAAGTGATAGAAAACAGTACCTTTCCACTCTCTTGCCTTTCCATTCACATTAATACTTGAAAGGAAGGCATCTTAGACAGCTTTCTTTTTCTTGTTGCAAAACACTCTGCAGCCCTCTGTGCAACTTCTAGAACACGATAGGAGATGTTTAGTCAGCAGGAACGTTTTCTCCTTGTGAGACATAGTGAAAAAGCTATTTCCTTAGACGTAGGTGACAACAAACACTTACTGCAGTGCACTGAGAAGCTAATTGCTACATAGCACTGGGCTTGTGTAAGCACCTTGCAAAGTGATAGAAAACAGTACTTTTCCACTCTCTTGCCTTTATATTCACATTAATACTTGAAAGGAAGGTGTCTTAGACAACTTTCTTTTTCTTGTTGTAAAACACTCTGCAGCCCTCTGTGCAACTTCTGGAATACCATAGGAGATGTTTAGTGGGCAGGAACGTTTTCTCCTTGGAGACATAGTGAAAAAGCTATTTGCTTAGATGTAGGTGACAAGAAACATTTACTGCAGTGCACTGACAACCTAATTGCTACACAGCACTGGGATTGTGTAAGCAGCTTGCAAAAGGATAGAAAACAGTACCTTTCCACTCTCTTGCCTTTCCATTCACATTAATACTTGAAAGAAGGCATCTTAGACAACTTCTTTTTTCTTGTTGCAAAACACTCTGCAGCCCTCTGTGCAACTTCTAGAACACAATAGGAGATGCTCAGTGAGCAGGAACGTTTTCTCCTTGCGAGACAGAGTGAAAAAGCTATTTGCTTAGATGTAGGTGACAAGAAACACTTACTGCAGTGCAGTGACAAGCTAATTGCTACACAGCACTGTGGTTGCGTAAGCAGCTTGGAAAGTGATAGAAAACAGTACCTTTCCCACTCTCTTGCCTTTCCATTCACATTAATACTTGAAAGGAAGGCGTCTTAGACAACTTTCTTTTTCTTGTTGCAAAACACTCTGCAGCCCTCTGTGCAACTTCTAGAACACGATAGGAGATGTTTAGTGAGCAGGAAGGTTTTCTCCTTGCGAGACATAGTGAAAAAGCTATTTGTTTAGATGTAGGTGACAAGAAACACTTACTGCAGTGCACTGAAAAGCTTACTGCTACACAGCACTGCGATTGTGTTAGCAGCCTGCAAAGTGCTAGAAAACAGTACTTTCCCACTCTCTTGCCTTTCCCTTCACATTAATACTTGAAAGGAAGGCGTCTTAGACAACTTTCTTTTTCTTGTTGCAAAACACTCTGCAGCCCTCTGTGCAACTTCTAGAACACGATAGGAGACGTTTAGTGAGCAGGAAGGTTTTTTCCTTGTGAGACATAGTGAAAAAGTTATTTCCTTAGATGTAGGTAACAAGAAACACTTACTGCAGTGCACTGAAAAGCTAATTGCTACACAGCACTGGGATTGTGTTAGCAGCTTGCAAAGTGCTAGAAAACAGTACTTTCCCACTCTCTTGTCTTTCCCTTCACATTAATACTTGAAAGGAAGGCGTCTTAGACAACTTTCTTTTTCTTGTTACAGAGCACTCTGCAGCCCTCTGTGCATTTTCTAGAACACGATAGGAGATAATTCATGAGCAGGAAGGTTTTCTGCTTCCGAGACATAGTGAAAAAGCTATTTGCTTAGATGTAGGTGACAAGAAAAAATTACTGCAGTGCACTGAAAAGCTAATTGCTACACAGCACTGGGATTGTGTTAGCAGCTTGCAAAGTGATAGAAAACAGTACTTTCCCACTCTCTTGCATTTATATTCACATTAATACTTGATAGGAAGGCGTCTTAGACAACTTTCTTTTTCTTGTTACAAAACACTCTGCAGCCCTCTGTGCAACTTCTGGAACACCATAGGAGATGTTTAGTTATCAGGAACGTTTTCTCCTTGTGAGACATAGTGAAAAAGCTATTTGCTTAGATGTAGGTGACAAGAAACACTTACTACAGTGCACTGACAAGCTAATTGCTACACAGCACTGGGATTGTGTTAGCAGCTTGCAAAGTGATAGAAAACAGTACTTTCCCACTATCTTGCCTTTCCATTCACATTAATACTTGAAAGGAAGGCGTCTTAGACAACTTTCTTTTTCTTGTTGTAAAACACTCTGCAGCCTTTGTGCTACTTCTAGAACACGATGGATGTTGTTTAGTGAGCAGGAAGGTTTTCTCTTTGCGAGACATAGTGAAAAAGCTATTTGTTTAGATGTAGGTGACAAGAAACACTTACTGCAGAGCACTGAAAAGCAAATTGCTACACAGCACTGGGATTGTGTAAGCAGCTTACAAAGTGCTAGAAAAAACTACTTTCCCACTCCCTTGCCTTTCCCTTCACATTAATACTTGAAAGGAAGGTGTCTTAGACAACTTTCTTTTTCTTGTTGCAAAACTTTCTGCAGCCCTCTGTGCAACTTCTAGAACGCGATAGGAGATGTTTAATGAGCAGGAACGTTTTCTCCTTGTGAGACATAGTGAAAAAGCTATTTGCTTAGATGTAGGTGACAAGAAATATTTACTGCATTGCACTGAGAAGCTAATTTCTACACAGCACTGGGATTGTGTAAGCACCTTGCAAAGTGATAGACGACAGTACTTTTCCACTCTCTTGCCTTTTCCATTCACATTAATACTTGAAAGGAAGGAGTCTTAGACAACTTTCTTTTTTTTGTTGCAAAACACTCTGCAGCCTTCTCTGCAACCCCTACAACACGATGGAAGTTGTTTAATGAGCAGGAACGTTTTCTCCTTGCGAGACATTGTAAAGAAGCTATTTGCTTAGATGTAGATAACAAGAAACACTTACTGCAGTGCACTGACAAGCTAATTGCTACACAGCACTGGGATTGCGTAAGCAGCTTGCAAAAGGATAGAAAACAGTACCTTTCCACTCTCTTGCCTTTCCATTCACATTAATACTTGAAAGGAAGGCGTCTTAGACAACTTTCTTTTTCTTGTTGTAAAACACTCTGCAGCCCTCTGTGCAACCTCTCCAATACCATGGAAATTGTTTAATCAGCAGGAACGTTTTCTCCTTGCGAGACATAGTGAAAAAGCTATTTGCTTAGATGTAGGTGACAAGAAACACTTACTGCAGTGCACTGACAAGCTAATTGCTACACAGCACTGGGATTGTGTAAGCAGCTTGCAAAGTGATAGAAAACAGTACCTTTCTATTCTCTTGCCTTTCCATTCACATTAATACTTGAAAGGAAGGCGTCTTAGACAACTTTCTTTTTCTTGTTGCAAAACACTCTGCAGCCCTCTGTGCAACTTCTAGAACACGATAGGAGATGTTTAGTGAGCAGGAACGTTTTATCCTTGTGAGATATAGTGAAAAAGCTATTTCCTTAGATGTAGGTGACAAGAAACACTTACTGCAGTGCACTGACAAGCTAATTGCTACACAGCACTGGGCTTGTGTAAGCACCTTGCAAAGTGATAGAAAACAGTACTTTTCCACTCTCTTGCCTTTCCATTCACATTAATACTTGAAAGGAAGGCGTCTTAGACAGCTTTCTTTTTCTTGTTGCAAAACACTCTGCAGCCCTCTGTGCAACTTCTAGAACACGATAGGAGATGTTTAGTCAGCAGGAACGTTTTCTCCTTGTGAGACATAGTGAAAAAGCTATTTGCTTAGACGTAGGTGACAACAATCACTTACTGCAGTGCACTGAGAAGCTAATTGCTACACAGCTCTAGGCTTGTGTAAGCACCTTGCAAAGTGATAGAAAACAGTACTTTTCCACTCTCTTGCCTTTATATTCACATTAATACTTGAAAGGAAGGCGTCTTAGACAACTTTCTTTTTCTTGTTGTAAAACACTCTGCAGCCCTCTGTGCAACTTCTGGAATACCATAGGAGATGTTTAGTGGGCAGGAACGTTTTCTCCTTGGAGACATAGTGAAAATGCTATTTGCTTAGATGTAGGTGACAAGAAACTCTTACTGCAGTGCACTGAAAAGCTAACTGCTACAAAGCACTGGGATTGTGTTAGCAGCTTGCAAAGTGCTATAAAACAGTACCTTTCCACTCTCTTGCCTTTCCATTCACATTAATACTTGAAAGGAAGGCGTCTTAGACAACTTTCTTTTTCTTGTTACAGAACACTCTGCAGCCCTCTGTGCAACTCCTGGAACGCGATAGGAGATACTTAATGAGCAGGAAGGTTTTCTCCTTGTGAGACATAGTGAAAAAGCTATTTGCTTAGATGTAGGTGACAAGAAACACTTACTACAGTGCACTGACAAGCTAATTGCTACACAGCACTGGGCTTGTGTTAGCAGCTTTCAAAGTCATAGAAAACAGTACTTTCCCACGCTCTTGCCTTTCCCTTCACATTAATACTTGAAAGGAAGGCGTCTTAGACAACTTTCTTTTACTTTTTGCAAAACACTCTGCAGCCCTCTGTGCAACTTCTAGAACCCGATGGAAGTTGTTTAGTGAGCAGCAACGTTTTCTCCTTGCGAGACACAGTGAAAAAGTTATTTGCTTAGATGTAGGTGACAAGAAACACTTACTGCAGTGCACTGAAAAGCTAATTGCTACACAGCACTGGGATTGTGTTAGCAGCTTGCAAAGTGATGGAAAACAGAACCTTTCCCACTCTCTTGCCTTTATATTCACATTAATACTTGAAAGGAAGGCGTCTTAGACAACTTTCTTTTTCTTGTTACAAAACACTCTGCAGCCCTCTGTGCAACTTCTAGAACACGATAGGAGATGTTTAGTGATCAGGAACGTTTTCTCCTTGTGAGACATAGTGAAAAAGATATTTGCTTAGATGTAGGTGACAAGAAACACTTACTGCAGTGCACTGACAAGCTAATTGCTACACAGCACTGGGGTTGCGTAAGCAGCTTGGAAAGTGATAGAAAACAGTACCTTTCCCACTCTCTTGCCTTTCCATTCACATTAATACTTGAAAGGAAGGCGTCTTAGACAACTTTCTTTTTCTTCTTGCAAAACACTCTGCAGCCCTCTGTGCAACTTCTAGAACACCAAAGGAGATGTTTAGTGAGCAGGAACGTTTTCTCCTAGGAGACATAGTGAAAACGCTATTTGCTTAGATGTAGGTGACAAGAAACACTTACTGCAGTGCACTGAGAAGCTAATTGCTACACAGCACTGGGATTGTGTAAGCAGCTTGCAAAGTGATAGAAAAAAGTACCTTTCCACTCTCTTGCCTTTCCATTCACATTAATACTTGAAAGCAAGGCGTCTTAGACAACTTTCTTTTTCTTGTTGCAAAACACTCTGCAGCCCTCTGAGCAACCCCTACAATACCATGGAAGTTGTTTGATGAGCAGGAACGTTTTCTCCCCTCGAGACATAGTGAAAAAGCTATTTGCTTCGTTTTAGGTGACAAGAAACACTTACTGAAGTGCAGTGACAAGCTAATTGCTACACAGCACTGGGATTGTGTAAGCAGCTTGCAAAGTGATAGAAAACCGTACCTTTCCACTCTCTTGCCTTTCCATTCACATTAATACTTGAAAGGAAGGCGTCTTAGACAACTTTCTTTTTCTTGTTGCAGAACACTCTGCAGCCCTCTGTGCAACTTCTAGAACACCATAGGAGATGTTTAGTGGGCAGGAAGATTTTCTCCTTGCGAGACATAATGAAAAAGCTATTTGCTTTGATGTAGGTGACGAGAAACACTTACTGCAGTGCAGTGACAAGCTAATTGCTACACAGCACTGGGATTGTGTAACAGCTTGCAAAGAAATAGAAAACAGTACCTTTCCACTCTCTTGCCTTTTCCATTCACATTAATACTTGAAAGGAAGGAGTCTTAGACAACTTTCTTTTTTTTGTTGCAAAACACTCTGCAGCCTTCTCTGCAACCCATACAACACGATGGAAGTTGTTTAATGAGCAGCAACGTTTTCTCCTTGCGAGACATTGTGAAGAAGCTATTTGCTTAGATGTAGATAACAAGAAACACTTACTGCAGTGCACTGAGAAGCTAATTGCTACATAGCACTGGGGTTGCATAAGCAGCTTGGAAAGTGATAGAAAACAGTACCTTTCCACTCTCTTGCCTTTCCATTCACATTAATACTTGAAAGGAAGGCATCTTAAACAACTTTCTTTTTCTTCTTGCAAATCACTCTGCAGCCCTCTGTGCAACTTCTAGAACACGATACGAGATGTTTAGTGAGCAAGAACATTTTCTCCTTGTTAGACATAATGAAAAAGCTATTTGCTTATATGTAGGTGACAAGAAACACTTACTGCAGTGCACTGAAAAGCTAACTGCTCCACAGCACTGGGCTTGTGTAAGCACCTTGCAAAGTGATAGAAAACAGTACCTTTCCACTCTCTTCCCTATTCCTTCACATTAATACTTGAAAGTTACGCGTCTTAGATCACTTTCTATTTCTTGTTGCAAAACACTCTGCTGCCTTCTGTGCAACTTCTAGATCACGATAGGAGGTGTTTATTGAACAGGCATATTTTCTCCTTGGGAGACATAGTGAAAAATCTATTTGCTTAGATGTAGGTAACAAGAAACACTTACTGCAGTGCACAGAAAAGCTAACTGCTAAACAGCCCTGGGATTCTGTTAGCAGCTTGCAAAGTGATGGAAAACAGTACTTTCACACTCTCTTGCCTTTCCCTTCACATTAATACTTGAAAGGAAGGCGTCTTAGACAACTTTCTTTTTCTTGTTGCAAAACACTCTGCAGCCCTCTGTGCGTCTTCTAGAACACAATAGGAGATGTTTAGTGAGCAGGAACGTTTTCTCCTTGCGAGACATAGTGAAAAAGCTATTTTCTTAGATGTAGGTAACAAGAAACTCTTACTGCAGTGCACTGAGAAGCTAATTGCTACACAATACTGGGGTTGTGTAGGCAGCTTGCAAACTGATTGAAAACAGTAACTTTCCACTCTCCTCCCTTTCCATTCACATTAGTACTTGAAAGGAAGGCGTCTTAGACAACTTTCTTTTTCTTTTTACAAAACACTCTGCAGCCTTCTGTGCAACCTCTACAACACGACAGGAGATGTTTAGTGAGCAGGCACATTTTCTCCTTGCGAGACTCAGTGAAAAAGCTATTTGCTTAGATGTAGGTCACAAGAAACACTTACTGCAGTGCACTGAAAAGCTAATTCCTACACAACACTGGGATTGTGTAATCACCTTGCAAAGTGATAGAAAACAGTACCTTTCCACTCTCTTGCCTTTCCCTTCACATTAATACTTGAAAGGAAGGCGTCGTAGACAACTTTCTTTTTCTTGTTGCAAAACACTCTGCAGCCCTCTGTGCATTTTCTAGAACACGATAGGAGATGTTTAGTGAGCAGGAACGTTTTCTCCTTGCGAGACATAGTGAAAAACTATTTGCTTAGATGTAGGTGACAAGAAACACTTACTGCAGCGCACTGACAAGCTAATTGCTACACAGCACTGGGATTGTGTAAGCAGCTTGCAAAGTGCTAGAAAACAGTACTTTCCCACACTCTTGCCTTTCTCTTCACATTAATACTTGAAAGGAAGGCGTCTTAGACAACTTTCTTTTTCTTGTTGCAAAACACTCTGCAGCCCTCTGTGCAACCTCTCCAATACCATGGAAAATGTTTACTCAGCAGGAACGTTTTCTCCTTGCGAGACATAGTGAAAAACCTATTTCCTCAGATGTAGGTGACAAGAAACATTTACTGCAGTGCACTGACAAGCTAATTGCTACACAGCACTGGGATTGTGTAAGCACCTTGCAAAGTGATAGAAAAAAGTACCTTTCCACTCTCTTGCCTTTCCATTCACATTAATACTTGAAAGGAAGGCGTCTTAGACAGCTTTCTTTTTCTTGTTGCAAAACACTCTGCAGCCCTCTGTGCAACTTCTAGAACACGATAGGAGATGTTTAGTGAGCAGGAACGTTTTATCCTTGTGAGACATAGTGAAAAAGCTATTTCCTTAGATGTAGGTGACAAGAAACACTTACTGCAGTGCACTGACAAGCTAATTGCTACACAGCACTGGGCTTGTGTAAGCACCTTGCAAAGTGATAGAAAACAGTACCTTTCCACTCTCTTGCCTTTCCATTCACATTAATACTTGAAAGGAAGGCGTCTTAGACAGCTTTCTTTTTCTTGTTGCAAAACACTCTGCAGCCCTCTGTGCAACTTCTAGAACACGATAGGAGATGTTTAGTGAGCAGGAACGTTTTGTCCTAGGAGACATAGTGAAAACGCTATTTGCTTAGATGTAGGTGACAAGAAACATTTACTGCAGTGCACTGAGAACCTAATTGCTACACAGCACTGGGATTGTGTAAGCAACTTGCAAAGTGATAGAAAAAAGTAACTTTCCACTCTCTTGCCTTTCCATTCACATTAATACTTGAAAGGAAGGCGTCTTAGACAACTTTCTTTTTCTTGCTGCAAAACACACTGCAGCCCTCTCTGCAACATCTACAACACGATGGAAGTTGTTTAATGAGCAGGAAGGTTTTCTCCTTGCGAGACATAGTGAAAAAGCTATTTGCTTAGATGTAGGTGACAAAAAACACTTACTGCAGTGCACTGAGAAGCTAATTGCTACTCAGCACTGGGATTGTGTAAGCAGCTTGCAAAGTGATAGAAAACAGTACCTTTCCACTCTCTTGCCTTTCCATTCACATTAATACTTGAACGGAAGGCATCTAAGACAACTTTCTTTTTCTTGTTGCAAAATACACTGCAGCCCTCTTTGCAACTTCTAGAACACGATAGGAGATGTTTAGTCAGCAGGAACGTTTTCTCCTTGTGAGACATAGTGAAAAAGCTCTTTGCTTTGATGTAGGTGACAAAAAACACTTACTGCAGTGCACTGACAAGCTAATTGCTACACAGCACTGGGCTTGTGTAAGCACCTTGCAAAGTGATAGAAAACAGTACCTTTCCACTCTCTTGCCTTTCCATTCACATTAATACTTGAAAGGAAGGCATCTAAGACAACTTTCTTTTTCTTGTTGCAAAATACACTGCAGCCCTCTTTGCAACTTCTAGAACACGATAGGAGATGTTTAGTCAGCAGGAACGTTTTCTCCTTGTGAGACATAGTGAAAAAGCTATTTGCTTAGATGTAGGTGACAAGAAACTCTTACTGCAGTGCACTGAAAAGCTAACTGCTACACAGCACTGGGATTGTGTTAGCAGCTTGCAAAGTGCTAGAAAACAGTACTTTCCCACTCTCTTCCCTTTCCCTTCACATTAATACTTGAAAGGAAGGCGTCTTAGACAACTTTCTTTTTCTTGTTACAGAACACTCTGCAGCCCTCTGTGCAACTGCTAGAACGCGATAGGAGATACTTAATGAGCAGGAAGGTTTTCTCCTTTTGAGACATAGTGAAAAAGCTATTTGCTTAGATGTAGGTGACAAGAAACACTTACTACAGTGCACTGAAAAGCTAATTGCTACACAGCACTGGGCTTGTGTAAGCAGCTTGCAAAGTGATAGAAAACAGTACTTTCACACTCTCTTGCCTTTCCCTTCACATTAATACTTGAAAGGAAGGCGTCTTAGACAACTTTCTTTTACTTGTTGCAAAACACTCTGCAGCCCTCTGTGCAACTTCTACAACACGATGGAAGTTGTTTAGTGAGCAGCAACGTTTTCTCCTTGCGAGACATAGTGAAAAAGCTATTTGCTTAGATGTAGGTGACAAGAAACAATTACTGCAGTGCACTGAAAAGCTAATTGCTACACAGCACTGGGATTGTGTTAGCAGCTTGCAAAGTGATAGAAAACAGAACCTTTCCCATACTCTTGCCTTTATATTCACATTAATACTTGAAAGGAAGGCGTCTTAGACAACTTTCTTTTTCTTGTTCCAAAACACTCTGCAGCCCACTGAGCAACCGCTACAATACCATGCAAGTTGTTTAATGAGCAGGAACGTTTTCTCCCCTCGAGACATAGTGAAAAAGCTTTTTTCTTCGTTTTAGGTGACAAGAAACACTTACTGCAGTGCAATGAAAACCTAATTGCTACACGGAACTGGGATTGTGTAAGCAGCTTGCAAAAGGAGAGAAAACAGTACCTTTCCACTCTCTTGCCTTTCCATTCACATTAATACTTGAAAGGAAGGCGTCTTAGACAACTTTCTTTTTCTTGTTGCAAAACACTCTGCAGCCCTCTGTGCAACTTCTAGAACACGATAGGAGATGTTTAGTGAGCAGGAACGTTTTATCCTTGTGAGATATGGTGAAAAAGCTATTTCCTTAGATGTAGGTGACAAGAAACACTTACTGCAGTGCACTGACAAGCTAATTGCTACACAGCACTGGGCTTGTGTAAGCACCTTGCAAAGTGATAGAAAACAGTACCTTTCCACTCTCTTGCCTTTCCATTCACATTAATACTTGAAAGGAAGGCGTCTTAGACAGCTTTTTTTCTTGTTGCAAAACACTCTGCAGCCTTCTCTGCAACCTCTACAACACGATGGAAGTTGTTTAACGAGCAGGAACGTTTTCTCCTTGCGAGACATAGTGAAAAAGCTATTTGCTTAGATGTAGGTGACAAGAAACTCTTACTGCAGTGCACTGAGAAGCTAATTGCTACACAGCACTGGGCTTGTGTAAGCACCTTGCAAAGTGATAGAAAACAGTACCTTTCCACTCTCTTGCCTTTCCATTCACATTAATACTTGAAAGGAAGGCATCTAAGACAACTTTCTTTTTCTTGTTGCAAAATACACTGCAGTCCTCTTTGCAACTTCTAGAACACGATAGGAGATGTTTAGTCAGCAGGAACGTTTTCTCCTTGTGAGACATAGTGAAAAAGCTATTTGCTTAGATGTAGGTGACAAGAAACACTTACTGCAGTGCACTGACAAGCTAATTGCTACACAGCACTGGGCTTGTGTAAGCACCTTGCAAAGTGATAGAAAACAGTACTTTTCTACTCTCTTGCCTTTCCCTTCACATTAATACTTGAAAGGAAGGCGTCTTAGACAATTTTCTTTTTCTTGTTCCAAAACGCTCTGCAGCCCTCTGTGCAACTGCTAGAACGCGATAGGAGATACTTAATGAGCAGGAAGGTTTTCTCCTTGTGAGACATAGTGAAAAAGCTATTTGCTTAGATGTAGGTGACAAGAAACACTTACTACAGTGCACTGAAAAGCTAATTGCTACACACCACTGGGCTTGTGTAAGCAGCTTGCAAAGTGATAGAAAACAGTACTTTCACACTCTCTTGCCTTTCCCTTCACATTAATACTTGAAAGGAAGGCGTCTTAGACAACTTTCTTTTACTTGTTGCAAAACACTCTGCAGCCCTCTGTGCAACTTCTACAACACGATGGAAGTTGTTTAGTGAGCAGCAACGTTTTCTCCTTGCGAGACATAGTGAAAAAGCTATTTGCTTAGATGTAGGTGACAAGAAACAATTACTGCAGTGCACTGAAAAGCAAATTGCTACACAGCACTGGGATTGTGTTAGCAGCTTGCAAAGTGATAGAAAACAGAACCTTTCCCATACTCTTGCCTTTATATTCACATTAATACTTGAAAGGAAGGCGTCTTAGACAACTTTCTTTTTCTTGTTACAAAACACTCTGCAGCCCTCTGTGCAACTTCTAGAACACGATAGGAGATATTTAGTGATCAGGAACGTTTTCTCCTTGAGAGACATAGTGAAAAAGATATTTGCTTATATGAAGGTGACAAGAAACACTTACTGCAGTGCACTGACCAGCTAATTGCTACACAGCACTGGGATTGTGTTAGCAGCCTGCAAAGTGCTAGAAAACAGTACTTTCCCACTCTCTTGCCTTTCCCTTCACATTAATACTTGAAAGGAAGGCGTCTTATACAACTTTCTTTTACTTGTTGCAAAACACACTGCAGCCCTCTGTGCAACTTCTACAACACGATGGAAGTTGTTTAGTGAGCAGCAACGTTTTCCCCTTTCGAGACAAAGTGAAAAAGCTATTTGCTCAGTTGTAGGTATCAAGAAACACTTACTGCCGTGCGCAGAGAAGCTAATTGCTACACAGCACTGGGATTGTGTTAGCAGCTTGCAAAGTTGTAGAAAACAGTACTTTCCCACTCTCTTGCCTTTCCATTCACATTAATACTTGATAGGAAGGCGTCTTAGACAACTTTCTTTGTCTTGTTGAAAAACACTCTGAAGCTCGCTGTGCCACATCTACAAATCGATGGAAGTTGTTTAGTGAGCAGGAAGGTATTCTCCTTGCGAGACATAGTGAAAAAGTTATTTCCTTAGATGTAGGTAACAAGAAACACTTACTGCAGTGCACTGAAAAGCTAATTGCTACACAGCACTGGGATTGTGTTAGCAGCTTGCAAAGTGCTAGAAAACAGTACTTTCCCACTCTCTTGCCTTTCCCTTCACATTAATACTTGAAAGGAAGGCATCTTAGACAACTTTCTTTTTCTTGTTACAGAGCACTCTGCAGCCCTCTGTGCATTTTCTAGAACACGATAGGAGATAATTAATGAGCAGGAAGGTTTTCTGCTTGCGAGACATAGTGAAAAAGCTATTTGCTTAGATGTAGGTGACAAGAAACACTTACTGCAGTGCACTGACAAGCTAATTGCTACACAGCACTGGGATTGTGTAAGCAGCTTGCAAAGTGCTAGAAAACAGTACTTTCCCACACTCTTGCCTTCCCCTTCACATTAATACTTGATAGGAAGGCGTCTTAGACAACTTTCTTTTTCTTGTTACAAAACACTCTGCAGCCCTCTGTGCAACTTCTAGAACACGATAAGAGATGTTTAGTGAGCAGGAACGTTTTCTCCTTGCGAGACATAGTGAAAAAGTTATTTGCGTAAATGTAGGTGACAAGAAAAAATTACTGCAGTGCACTGAAAAGCTAATTGCTACACAGCACTGGGATTGTGTTAGCAGCTTGCAAAGTGATAGAAAACAGTACTTTCCCACTCTCTTGCATTTATATTCACATTAATACTTGAAAGGAAGGCGTCTTAGACAACTTTCTTTTTCTTGTTACAAAACACTCTGCAGCCCTCTGTGCAACTTCTGGAACACCATAGGAGATGTTTAGTTATCAGGAACGTTTTCTCCTTGCGAGACATAGTGAAAAAGCTATTTGCTTAGATGTAGGTGACAAGAAACACTTACTACAGTGCACTGACAAGCTAATTGCTACACAGCACTGGGATTGTGTTAGCAGCTTGCAAAGTGATAGAAAACAGTACTTTCCCACTCTCTTGCCTTTCCATTCACATTAATACTTGAAAGGAAGGCGTCTTAGACAACTTTCTTTTTCTTGTTTTAAAACACTCTGCAGCCTTTGTGCTACTTCTAGAACACGATGGATGTTGTTTAGTGAGCAGGAAGTTTTTCTCTTTGCGAGACATAGTGAAAAACCTATTTGCTTAGATGTAGGTGACAAGAAACACTTACTGCAGAGCACTGAAAAGCTAATTGCTACACAGCACTGGGATTGTGTAAGCAGCTTACAAAGTGCTAGAAAACAGTACTTTCCCACTCCCTTGCCTTTCCCTTCACATTAATACTTGAAAGGAAGGCCTCTTAGAGAACTTTCTTTTTCTTGTTGCAAAACATTCTGCAGCCCTCTGTGCAACTTCTAGAACGCGATAGGAGATGTTTAATGAGCAGGAACGTTTTCTCCTTGTGAGACATATTGAAAAAGCTATTTGCTTAGATGTAGGTGACAAGAAACATTTACTGCAGTGCACTGACAAGCTAATTGCTACACAGCACTGGGATTGTGTAAGCACCTTGCAAAGTGATAGACGACAGTACTTTTCCACTCTCTTGCGTTTATATTTACATTAATACTTGAAAGGAAGACGTCTTAGACAACTTTCTTTATCTTGTTGCAAAACACTCTGCAGCCCTCTGTGCAACTTCTAGAACACCATAGGAGATGTTTAGTGAGCAGGAACGTTTTCTCCTTGGAGACATAGGGAAAAAGCTATTTGCTTAGATGTAGGTGACAAGAAACATTTACTGCAGTGCACTGACAACCTAATTGCTACACAGCACTGGGATTGCGTAAGCAGCTTGCAAAGGGATAGAAAACAGTACCTTTCCACTCTCTTGCCTTTCCATTCACATTAATACTTGAAAGGAAGGCGTCTTAGACAACTTTCTTTTTCTTGTTGTAAAACACTCTGCAGCCCTCTGTGCAACCTCTCCAATACCATGGAAATTGTTTAATCAGCAGGAACGTTTTCTCCTTGCGAGACATAGTGAAAAAGCTATTTGCTTAGATGTAGGTGACAAGAAACACTTACTGCAGTGCACTGACAAGCTAATTGCTACACAGCACTGGGATTGTGTAAGCAGCTTGCAAAGTGATAGAAAACAGTACCTTTCTATTCTCTTGCCTTTCCATTCACATTAATACTTGAAAGGAAGGCGTCTTAGACAACTTTCTTTTTCTTGTTCCAAAACACTCTGCAGCCCACTGAGAAACCGCTACAATACCATGCAACTTGTTTAATGAGCAGGAACGTTTTCTCCCCTCGAGACATAGTGAAAAAGCTTTTTTCTTCGTTTTAGGTGACAAGAAACACTTACTGCAGTGCAATGAAAAGCTAATTGCTACACGGAACTGGGATTGTGTAAGCAGGTTGCAAAAGGAGAGAAAACAGTACCTTTCCACTCTCTTGCCTTTCCATTCACATTAATACTTGAAAGGAAGGCGTCTTAGACAACTTTCTTTTTATTGTTGCAAAACACTCTGCAGCCCTCTGTGCAACTTCTAGAACACGATAGGAGATGTTTAGTGAGCAGGAACGTTTTATCCTTGTGAGATATAGTGAAAAAGCTATTTCCTGAGATGTAGGTGACAAGAAACACTTACTGCAGTGCACTGACAAGCTAATTGCTACACAGCACTGGGATTGTGTAAGCACCTTGCAAAGTGATAGAAAACAGTACCTTTTCACTCTCTTGCCTTTCCATTCACATTAATACTTGAAAGCAAGGCGTCTTAGACAGCTTTCTTTTTCTTGTTGCAAAACACTCTGCAGCCCTCTGTGCAACTTCTAGAACACGATAGGAGATGTTTAGTCAGCAGGAACATTTTCTCCTTGTGAGACATAGTGAAAAAGCTATTTGCTTAGTCGTAGGTGACAACAAACACTTACTGCAGTGCACTGAGAAGCTAATTGCTACACAGCACTGGGCTTGTGTAAGCACCTTGCAAAGTGATAGAAAACAGTACTTTTCCACTCTCTTGCCTTTATATTCACATTAATACTTGAAAGGAAGGCGTCTTAGAGAACTTTCTTTTTCTTGTTGTAAAACACTCTGCAGCCCTCTGTGCAACTTCTGCAATACCATAGGAGATGTTTAGTTATCAGGAACGTTTTCTCCTTGGAGACATAGTGAAAAAGCTATTTGCTTAGATGTAGGTGACAAGAAACATTTACTGCAGTGCACTGACAACCTAATTGCTACACAGCACTGGGATTGTGTAAGCAGCTTGCAAAAGGATAGAAAACAGTACCTTTCCACTCTCTTGCCTTTCCATTCACATTAATACTTGAAAGAAGGCATCTTAGACAACTTCCTTTTTCTTGTTGCAAAACACTCTGCAGCCCTCTGTGCAACTTCTAGAACACAATAGGAGATGCTTAGTGAGCAGGAAGGTTTTCTCCTTGCGAGACAGAGTGAAAAAGCTATTTGCTTAGATGTAGGTGACAAGAAACACTTACTGCAGTGCAGTGGCAAGCTAATTGCTACACAGCACTGGGATTGTGTACTAGCTTGCAAAGAAATAGAAAACAGTACCTTTCCACTCTCTTGCCTTTTCCATTCACATTAATATTTGAAAGGAAGGAGTCTTAGACAACTTTCTTTTTCTTGTTGCAAAACACTCTGCAGCCTTCTCTGCAACCTCTACAACACGATGGAAGTTGTTTAACGAGCAGGAACGTTTTCTCCTTGCGAGACATAGTGAAAAAGCTATTTGCTTAGATGTAGGTGACAACCAACACTTACTGCAGTGCACTGAGAAGCTAATTGCTACACAGCACTGGGCTTGTGTAAGCACCTTGCAAAGTGATAGAAAACAGTACCTTTCCACTCTCTTCCCTTTCCATTCACATTAATACTTGAAAGGAAGGCATCTAAGACAACTTTCTTTTTCTTGTTGCAAAATACACTGCAGCCCTCTTTGCAACTTCTAGAACACGATAGGAGATGTTTAGTCAGCAGGAACGTTTTCTCCTTGTGAGACATAGTGAAAAAGCTATTTGCTTAGATGTAGGTGACAAAAAACACTTACTGCAGTGCACTGACAAGCTAATTGCTACACAGCACTGGGCTTGTGTAAGCACCTTGCAAAGTGATAGAAAACAGTACTTTTCTACTCTCTTGCCTTTCCCTTCACATTAATACTTGAAAGGAAGGCGTCTTAGACAATTTTCTTTTTCTTGTTCCAAAACGCTCTGCAGCCCTCTGTGCAACTTCTGGAACGTAATAGGAGATGTTGAGTGAGCAGGAACGTTTTCTCCTTGCGAGACATAGTGTAAAAGCTATTTGCTTAGATGTCGGTGACAAGAAACTCTTACTGCAGTGCACTGAAAAGCTAACTGCTACAAAGCACTGGGATTGTGTTAGCAGCTTGCAAAGTGCTAGAAAACAGTACTTTCCCACTCTCTTTCCTTTCCCTTCACATTAATACTTGAAAGGAAGGCGTCTTAGACAACTTTCTTTTTCTTGTTACAGAACACTCTGCAGCCCTCTGTGCAACTCCTGGAACGCGATAGGAGATACTTAATGAGCAGGAAGGTTTTCTCCTTGTGAGACATAGTGAAAAAGCTATTTGCTTAGATGTAGGTGACAAGAAACACTTACTACAGTGCACTGACAAGCTAATTGCTACACAGCACTGGGCTTGTGTTAGCAGCTTGCAAAGTCATAGAAAACAGTACTTTCCCACGCTCTTGCCTTTCCCTTCACATTAATACTTGAAAGGAAGGCGTCTTATACAACTTTCTTTTACTTTTTGCAAAACACTCTGCAGCCCTCTGTGCAACTTCTAGAACCCGATGGAAGTTGTTTAGTGAGCAGCAACGTTTTCTCCTTGCGAGACATTGTGAAAAAGTTATTTGCTTAGATGTAGGTGACAAGAAACACTTACTGCAGTGCACTGAAAAGCTAATTGCTACACAGCACTGGGATTGTGTTAGCAGCTTGCAAAGTGATGGAAAACAGAACCTTTCCCACTCTCTTGCCTTTATATTCACATTAATACTTGAAAGGAAGGCGTCTTAGACAACTTTCTTTTTCTTGTTACAAAACACTCTGCAGCCCTCTGTGCAACTTCTAGAACACGATAGGAGATGTTTAGTGATCAGGAACGTTTTCTCCTTGTGAGACATAGTGAAAAAGATATTTGCTTAGATGTAGGTGACAAGAAACACTTACTGCAGTGCACTGACAAGCTAATTGCTACACAGCACTGGGATTGTGTTAGCAGCTTGCAAAGTGATAGAAAACAGTACTTTCCCACTCTCTTGCCTTTCCATTCACATTAATACTTGAAAGGAAGGCGTCTTAGACAACTTTCTTTTTCTTGTTGTAAAACACTCTGCAGCCTTTGTGCTACTTCTAGAACACGATGGATGTTGTTTAGTGAGCAGGAAGGTTTTCTCTTTGCGAGACATAGTGAAAAAGCTATTTGCTTAGATGTAGGTGACAAGAAACACTTACTGCAGAGCACTGAAAAGCAAATTGCTACACAGCACTGGGATTGCGTAAGCAGCTTGCAAAAGGATAGAAAACAGTACCTTTCCACTCTCTTGCCTTTCCATTCACATTAATACTTGAAAGGAAGGCGTCTTAGACAACTTTCTCTTTCTTGTTGTAAAACACTCTGCAGCCCTCTGTGCAACCTCTCCAATACCATGGAAATTGTTTAATCAGCAGGAACGTTTTCTCCTTGCGAGACATAGTGAAAAAGCTATTTGCTTAGACGTAGGTGACAAGAAACACTTACTGCTGTGCACTGACAAGCTAATTGCTACACAGCACTGGGATTGTGTAAGCAGCTTGCAAAGTGATAGAAAACAGTACCTTTCTATTCTCTTGCCTTTCCATTCACATTAATACTTGAAAGGAAGGCGTCTTAGACAACTTTCTTTTTCTTGTTCCAAAACACTCTGCAGCCCTCTGAGCAACCGCTACAATACCATGCAAGTTGTTTAATGAGGAGGAACGTTTTCTCCCCTCGAGACAGAGTGAAAAAGCTTTTTTCTTCGTTTTAGGTGACAAGAAACACTTACTGCAGTGCAATGAAAAGCTAATTGCTACACAGCACTGGGATTGTGTAAGCAGCTTGCAAAAGGAGAGAAAACAGTACCTTTCCACTCTCTTGCCTTTCCATTCACATTAATACTTGAAAGGAAGGCGTCTTAGACAGCTTTCTTTTTCTTGTTGTAAAACACTCTGCAGCCCTCTGTGCAACTTCTAGAACACGATAGGAGATGTTTAGTGAGCAGGAACGTTTTATCCTTGTGAGATATAGTGAAAAAGCTATTTCCTTAGATGTAGGTGACAAGAAACACTTACTGCAGTGCAATGAAAAGCTAATTGCTACACAGCACTGGGCTTGTGTAAGCACCTTGCAAAGTGATAGAAAACAGTACCTTTCCACTCTCTTGCCTTTCCATTCACATTAATACTTGAAAGGAAGGCGTCTTAGACAGCTTTCTTTTTCTTGTTGTAAAACACTCTGCAGCCCTCTGTGCAACTTCTGGAATACCATAGGAGATGTTTAGTGGGCAGGAACGTTTTCTCCTTGGAGACATAGTGAAAAAGCTATTTGCTTAGATGTAGGTGACAAGAAACACTTACTACAGTGCACTGACAACCTAATTGCTACACAGCACTGGGATTGTGTAAGCAGCTTGCAAAAGGATAGAAAACAGTACCTTTCCACTCTCTTGCCTTTCCATTCACATTAATACTTGAAAGAAGGCATCTTAGACAACTTCCTTTTTCTTGTTGCAAAACACTCTGCAGCCCTCTGTGCAACTTCTAGAACACAATAGGAGATGCTTAGTGAGCAGGAAGGTTTTCTCCTTGCGAGACAGAGTGAAAAAGCTATTTGCTTAGATGTAGGTGACAAGAAACACTTACTGCAGTGCAGTGGCAAGCTAATTGCTACACAGCACTGGGATTGTGTACTAGCTTGCAAAGAAATAGAAAACAGTACCTTTCCACTCTCTTGCCTTTTCCATTCACATTAATACTTGAAAGGAAGGAGTCTTAGACAACTTTCTTTTTCTTGTTGCAAAACACTCTGCAGCCTTCTCTGCAACCTCTACAACACGATGGAAGTTGTTTAACGAGCAGGAACGTTTTCTCCTTGCGAGACATAGTGAAAAAGCTATTTGCTTAGATGTAGGTGACAACAAACACTTACTGCAGTGCACTGAGAAGCTAATTGCTACACAGCACTGGGCTTGTGTAAGCACCTTGCAAAGTGATAGAAAACAGTACCTTTCCACTCTCTTGCCTTTCCATTCACATTAATACTTGAAAGGAAGGCATCTAAGACAACTTTCTTTTTCTTGTTGCAAAATACACTGCAGCCCTCTTTGCAACTTCTAGAACACGATAGGAGATGTTTAGTCAGCAGGAACGTTTTCTCCTTGTGAGACATTGTGAAAAAGCTATTTGCTTAGTTGTAGGTGACAAAAAACACTTACTGCAGTGCACTGACAAGCTAATTGCTACACAGCACTGGGCTTGTGTAAGCACCTTGCAAAGTGATAGAAAACAGTACTTTTCTACTCTCTTGCCTTTCCCTTCACATTAATACTTGAAAGGAAGGCGTCTTAGCCAATTTTCTTTTTCTTGTTCCAAAACGCTCTGCAGCCCTCTGTGCAACTTCTGGAACGCAATAGGAGATGTTTAGTGAGCAGGAACGTTTTCTCCTTGCGAGACATAGTGAAAAAGCTATTTGCTTAGATGTAGGTGACAAGAAACTCTTACTGCAGTGCACTGAAAAGCTAACTGCTACAAAGCACTGGGATTGTGTTAGCAGCTTGCAAAGTGCTAGAAAACAGTACTTTGCCACTCTCTTGCCTTTCCCTTCACATTAATACTTGAAAGGAAGGCGTCTTATACAACTTTCTTTTACTTTTTGCAAAACACTCTGCAGCCCTCTGTGCAACTTCTAGAACCCGATGGAAGTTGTTTAGTGAGCAGCAACGTTTTCTCCTTGCGAGACATAGTGAAAAAGTTATTTGCTTAGATGTAGGTGACAAGAAACACTTACTGCAGTGCACTGACAAGCTAATTGCTACACAGCACTGGGGTTGCGTAAGCAGCTTGGAAAGTGATAGAAAACAGTACCTTTCCCACTCTCTTGCCTTTCCATTCACATTAATACTTGAAAGGAAGGCGTCTTAGACAACTTTCTTTTTCTTGTTGCAAAACACTCTGCAGCCCTCTGTGCAACTTCTAGAACACGATAGGAGATGTTTAGTGAGCAGGAAGGTTTTCTCCTTGCGAGACATAGTGAAAAAGCTATTTGCTTAGATGTAGGTGACAAGAAACACTTACTGCAGTGCACTGAAAAGCTTACTGCTACACAGCACTGCGATTGTGTTAGCAGCCTGCAAAGTGCTAGAAAACAGTACTTTCCCACTCTCTTGCCTTTCCCTTCACATTAATACTTGAAAGGAAGGCGTCTTAGACAACTTTCTTTTTCTTGTTGCAAAACACTCTGCAGCCCTCTGTGCAACTTCTAGAACACGATAGGAGACGTTTAGTGAGCAGGAAGGTTTTCTCCTTGTGAGACATAGTGAAAAAGTTATTTCCTTAGATGTAGGTAACAAGAAACACTTACTGCAGTGCACTGAAAAGCTAATTGCTACACAGCACTGGGATTGTGTTAGCAGCTTGCAAAGTGCTAGAAAACAGTACTTTCCCACTCTCTTGTCTTTCCCTTCACATTAATACTTGAAAGGAAGGCGTCTTAGACAACTTTCTTTTTCTTGTTACAGAGCACTCTGCAGCCCTCTGTGCATTTTCTAGAACACGATAGGAGATAATTAATGAGCAGGAAGGTTTTCTGCTTGCGAGACATAGTGAAAAAGCTATTTGCTTAGATGTAGGTGACAAGAAAAAATTACTGCAGTGCACTGAAAAGCTAATTGCTACACAGCACTGGGATTGTGTTAGCAGCTTGCAAAGTGATAGAAAACAGTACTTTCCCACTCTCTTGCATTTATATTCACATTAATACTTGATAGGAAGGCGTCTTAGACAACTTTCTTTTTCTTGTTACAAAACACTCTGCAGCCCTCTGTGCAACTTCTGGAACACCATAGGAGATGTTTAGTTATCAGGAACGTTTTCTCCTTGTGAGACATAGTGAAAAAGCTATTTGCTTAGATGTAGTTGACAAGAAACACTTACTACAGTGCACTGACAAGCTAATTGCTACACAGCACTGGGATTGTGTTAGCAGCTTGCAAAGTGATAGAAAACAGTACTTTCCCACTCTCTTGCCTTTCCATTCACATTAATACTTGAAAGGAAGGCGTCTTAGACAACTTTCTTTTTCTTGTTGTAAAACACTCTGCAGCCTTTGTGCTACTTCTAGAACACGATGGATGTTGTTTGGTGAGCAGGAAGGTTTTCTCTTTGCGAGACATAGTGAAAAAGCTATTTGCTTAGATGTAGGTGACAAGAAACACTTACTGCAGAGCACTGAAAAGCAAATTGCTACACAGCACTGGGATTGCGTAAGCAGCTTGCAAAAGGATAGAAAACAGTACCTTTCCACTCTCTTGCCTTTCCATTCACATTAATACTTGAAAGGAAGGCGTCTTAGACAACTTTCTTTTTCTTGTTGTAAAACACTCTGCAGCCCTCTGTGCAACCTCTCCAATACCATGGAAATTGTTTAATCAGCAGGAACGTTTTCTCCTTGCGAGACATAGTGAAAAAGCTATTTGCTTAGATGTAGGTGACAAAAAACACTTACTGCAGTGCACTGACAAGCTAATTGCTACACAGCACTGGGCTTGTGTAAGCAGCTTGCAAAGTGATAGAAAACAGTACCTTTCTATTCTCTTGCCGTTCCATTCACATTAATACTTGAAAGGAAGGCGTCTTAGACAACTTTCTTTTTCTTGTTCCAAAACACTCTGCAGCCCTCTGAGCAACCGCTACAATACCATGCAAGTTGTTTAATGAGCAGGAACGTTTTCTCCCCTCGAGACATAGTGAAAAAGCTTTTTTCTTCGTTTTAGGTGTCAAGAAACACTTACTGCAGTGCAATGAAAAGCTAATTGCTACACAGCACTGGGATTGTGTAAGCAGCTTGCAAAAGGAGAGAAAACAGTACCTTTCCACTCTCTTGCCTTTCCATTCACATTAATACTTGAAAGGAAGGCGTCTTAGACAACTTTCTTTTTCTTGTTGCAAAACACTCTGCAGCCCTCTGTGCAACTTCTAGAACACGATAGGAGATGTTTAGTGAGCAGGAACGTTTTATCCTTGTGAGATATAGTGAAAAAGCTATTTCCTTAGATGTAGGTGACAAGAAACACTTACTGCAGTGCAATGAAAGCTAATTGCTACACAGCACTGGGCTTGTGTAAGCACCTTGCAAAGTGATAGAAAACAGTACCTTTCTACTCTCTTGCCTTTCCATTCACATTAATACTTGAAAGGAAGGCGTCTTAGACAGCTTTCTTTTTCTTGTTGCAAAACACTCTGCAGCCCTCTGTGCAACTTCTAGAACACGATAGGAGATGTTTAGTCAGCAGGAACGTTTTCTCCTTGTGAGACATAGTGAAAAAGCTATTTCCTTAGACGTAGGTGACAACAAACACTTACTGCAGTGCACTGAGAAGCTAATTGCTACACAGCACTGGGCTTGTGTAAGCACCTTGCAAAGTGATAGAAAACAGTACTTTTCCACTCTCTTGCCTTTATATTCACATTAATACTTGAAAGGAAGGCGTCTTAGACAACTTTCTTTTTCTTGTTGCAAAACACTCTGCAGCCCTCTGTGCAACTTCTGGAATACCATAGGAGATGTTTAGTGGGCAGGAACGTTTTCTCCTTGGAGACATAGTGAAAAAGCTATTTGCTTAGATGTAGGTGACAAGAAACATTTACTGCAGTGCACTGACAACCTAATTGCTACACAGCACTGGGATTGTGTAAGCAGCTTGCAAAAGGATAGAAAACAGTACCTTTCCACTCTCTTGCCTTTCCATTCACATTAATACTTGAAAGAAGGCATCTTAGACAACTTCCTTTTTCTTGTTGCAAAACACTCTGCAGCCCTCTGTGCAACTTCTAGAACACAATAGGAGATGCTTAGTGAGCAGGAAGGTTTTCTCCTTGCGAGACAGAGTGAAAAAGCTATTTGCTTAGATGTAGGTGACAAGAAACACTTACTGCAGTGCAGTGGCAAGCTAATTGCTACACAGCACTGGGATTGTGTACTAGCTTGCAAAGAAATAGAAAACAGTACCTTTCCACTCTCTTGCCTTTTCCATTCACATTAATACTTGAAAGGAAGGAGTCTTAGACAACTTTCTTTTTCTTGTTGCAAAACACTCTGCAGCCTTCTCTGCAACCTTTACAACACGATGGAAGTTGTTTAACGAGCAGGAACGTTTTCTCCTTGCGAGACATAGTGAAAAAGCTATTTGCTTAGATGTAGGTGACAACAAACACTTACTGCAGTGCACTGAGAAGCTAATTGCTACACAGCACTGGGCTTGTGCAAGCACCTTGCAAAGTGATAGAAAACAGTACCTTTCCACTCTCTTGCCTTTCCATTCACATTAATACTTGAAAGGAAGGCATCTAAGACAACTTTCTTTTTCTTGTTGCAAAATACACTGCAGCCCTCTTTGCAACTTCTAGAACACGATAGGAGATGTTTAGTCAGCAGGAACGTTTTTTCCTTGCGAGACATAGTGAAAAAGCTATTTGCTTAGATGTAGGTGACAAAAAACACTTACTGCAGTGCACTGACAAGCTAATTGCTACACAGCACTGGGCTTGTGTAAGCACCTTGCAAAGTGATAGAAAACAGTACTTTTCTACTCTCTTGCCTTTCCCTTCACATTAATACTTGAAAGGAAGGCGTCTTAGACAATTTTCTTTTTCTTGTTCCAAAATGCTCTGCAGCCCTCTGTGCAACTTCTGGAACGCAATAGGAGATGTTTAGTGAGCAGGAACGTTTTCTCCTTGCGAGACATAGTGAAAAAGCTATTTGCTTAGATGTAGGTGACAAGAAACTCTTACTGCAGTGCACTGAAAAGCTAACTGCTACAAAGAACTGGGATTGTGTTAGCAGCTTGCAAAGTGCTAGAAAACAGTACTTTCCCACTCTCTTCCCTTTCCCTTCACATTAATACTTGAAAGGAAGGCGTCTTAGACAACTTTCTTTTTCTTGTTACAGAACACTCTGCAGCCCTCTGTGCAACTCCTGGAACGCGATAGGAGATACTTAATGAGCAGGAAGGTTTTCTCCTTGTGAGACATAGTGAAAAAGCTATTTGCTTAGATGTAGGTGACAAGAAACACTTACTACAGTGCACTGACAAGCTAATTGCTACACAGCACTGGGCTTGTGTTAGCAGCTTGCAAAAGGATAGAAAACAGTACTTTCCCACGCTCTTGCCTTTCCCTTCACATTAATACTTGAAAGGAAGGCGTCTTATACAACTTTCTTTTACTTTTTGCAAAACACTCTGCAGCCCTCTGTGCAACTTCTAGAACCCGATGGAAGTTGTTTAGTGAGCAGCAACGTTTTCTCCTTGCGAGACATAGTGAAAAAGTTATTTGCTTAGATGTAGGTGACAAAAAACACTTACTGCAGTGCACTGAAAAGCTAATTGCTACACAGCACTGGGATTGTGTTAGCAGCTTGCAAAGTGATGGAAAACAGAACCTTTCCCACTCTCTTGCCTTTATATTCACATTAATACTTGAAAGGAAGGCGTCTTAGACAACTTTCTTTTTCTTATTACAAAACACTCTGCAGCCCTCTGTGCAACTTCTAGAACACGATAGGAGATGTTTAGTGATCAGGAACGTTTTCTCCTTGTGAGACATAGTGAAAAAGATATTTGCTTAGATGTAGGTGACAAGAAACACTTACTGCAGTGCACTGACAAGCTAATTGCTACACAGCACTGGGGTTGCGTAAGTAGCTTGGAAAGTGATAGAAAACAGTACCTTTCCCACTCTCTTGCCTTTCCATTCACATTAATACTTGAAAGGAAGGCGTCTTAGACAACTTTCTTTTTCTTGTTGCAAAACACTCTGCAGCCCTCTGTGCAACTTCTAGAACACCATAGGAGATGTTTAGTGAGCAGGAACGTTTTCTCCTAGGAGACATAGTGAAAACGCTATTTGCGTAGATGTAGGTGACAAGAAACATTTACTGCAGTGCACTGACAACCTAATTGCTACACAGCACTGGGATTGTGTAAGCAACTTGCAAAGTGATAGAAAAAAGTAACTTTCCACTCTCTTGCCTTTCCATTCACATTAATACTTGAAAGGAAGGCGTCTTAGACAACTTTCTTTTTCTTGCTGCAAAACACACTGCAGCCCTCTCTGCAACATCTACAACACGATGGAAGTTGTTTAATGAGCAGGAAGGTTTTCTCCTTGCGAGACATAGTGAAAAAGCTATTTGCTTAGATGTAGGTGACAAAAAACACTTACTGCAGTGCACTGAGAAGCTAATTGCTACTCAGCACTGGGATTGTGTAAGCAGCTTGCAAAGTGATAGAAAACAGTACCTTTCCACTCTCTTGCCTTTCCATTCACATTAATACTTGAACGGAAGGCATCTAAGACAACTTTCTTTTTCTTGTTGCAAAATACACTGCAGCCCTCTTTGCAACTTCTAGAACACGATAGGAGATGTTTAGTCAGCAGGAACGTTTTCTCCTTGTGAGACATAGTGAAAAAGCTCTTTGCTTTGATGTAGGTGACAAAAAACACTTACTGCAGTGCACTGACAAGCTAATTGCTACACAGCACTGGGCTTGTGTAAGCACCTTGCAAAGTGATAGAAAACAGTACCTTTCCACTCTCTTGCCTTTCCATTCACATTAATACTTGAAAGGAAGGCATCTAAGACAACTTTCTTTTTCTTGTTGCAAAATACACTGCAGCCCTCTTTGCAACTTCTAGAACACGATAGGAGATGTTTAGTCAGCAGGAACGTTTTCTCCTTGTGAGACATAGTGAAAAAGCTATTTGCTTAGATGTAGGTGACAAGAAACTCTTACTGCAGTGCACTGAAAAGCTAACTGCTACACAGCACTGGGATTGTGTTAGCAGCTTGCAAAGTGCTAGAAAACAGTACTTTCCCACTCTCTTCCCTTTCCCTTCACATTAATACTTGAAAGGAAGGCGTCTTAGACAACTTTCTTTTTCTTGTTACAGAACACTCTGCAGCCCTCTGTGCAACTGCTAGAACGCGATAGGAGATACTTAATGAGCAGGAAGGTTTTCTCCTTTTGAGACATAGTGAAAAAGCTATTTGCTTAGATGTAGGTGACAAGAAACACTTACTACAGTGCACTGAAAAGCTAATTGCTACACAGCACTGGGCTTGTGTAAGCAGCTTGCAAAGTGATAGAAAACAGTACTTTCACACTCTCTTGCCTTTCCCTTCACATTAATACTTGAAAGGAAGGCGTCTTAGACAACTTTCTTTTACTTGTTGCAAAACACTCTGCAGCCCTCTGTGCAACTTCTACAACACGATGGAAGTTGTTTAGTGAGCAGCAACGTTTTCTCCTTGCGAGACATAGTGAAAAAGCTATTTGCTTAGATGTAGGTGACAAGAAACAATTACTGCAGTGCACTGAAAAGCTAATTGCTACACAGCACTGGGATTGTGTTAGCAGCTTGCAAAGTGATAGAAAACAGAACCTTTCCCATACTCTTGCCTTTATATTCACATTAATACTTGAAAGGAAGGCGTCTTAGACAACTTTCTTTTTCTTGTTCCAAAACACTCTGCAGCCCACTGAGCAACCGCTACAATACCATGCAAGTTGTTTAATGAGCAGGAACGTTTTCTCCCCTCGAGACATAGTGAAAAAGCTTTTTTCTTCGTTTTAGGTGACAAGAAACACTTACTGCAGTGCAATGAAAACCTAATTGCTACACGGAACTGGGATTGTGTAAGCAGCTTGCAAAAGGAGAGAAAACAGTACCTTTCCACTCTCTTGCCTTTCCATTCACATTAATACTTGAAAGGAAGGCGTCTTAGACAACTTTCTTTTTCTTGTTGCAAAACACTCTGCAGCCCTCTGTGCAACTTCTAGAACACGATAGGAGATGTTTAGTGAGCAGGAACGTTTTATCCTTGTGAGATATGGTGAAAAAGCTATTTCCTTAGATGTAGGTGACAAGAAACACTTACTGCAGTGCACTGACAAGCTAATTGCTACACAGCACTGGGCTTGTGTAAGCACCTTGCAAAGTGATAGAAAACAGTACCTTTCCACTCTCTTGCCTTTCCATTCACATTAATACTTGAAAGGAAGGCGTCTTAGACAGCTTTTTTTCTTGTTGCAAAACACTCTGCAGCCTTCTCTGCAACCTCTACAACACGATGGAAGTTGTTTAACGAGCAGGAACGTTTTCTCCTTGCGAGACATAGTGAAAAAGCTATTTGCTTAGATGTAGGTGACAAGAAACTCTTACTGCAGTGCACTGAGAAGCTAATTGCTACACAGCACTGGGCTTGTGTAAGCACCTTGCAAAGTGATAGAAAACAGTACCTTTCCACTCTCTTGCCTTTCCATTCACATTAATACTTGAAAGGAAGGCATCTAAGACAACTTTCTTTTTCTCGTTGCAAAATACACTACAGTCCTCTTTGCAACTTCTAGAACACGATAGGAGATGTTTAGTCAGCAGGAACGTTTTCTCCTTGTGAGACATAGTGAAAAAGCTATTTGCTTAGATGTAGGTGACAAGAAACACTTACTGCAGTGCACTGACAAGCTAATTGCTACACAGCACTGGGCTTGTGTAAGCACCTTGCAAAGTGATAGAAAACAGTACTTTTCTACTCTCTTGCCTTTCCCTTCACATTAATACTTGAAAGGAAGGCGTCTTAGACAATTTTCTTTTTCTTGTTCCAAAACGCTCTGCAGCCCTCTGTGCAACTGCTAGAACGCGATAGGAGATACTTAATGAGCAGGAAGGTTTTCTCCTTGTGAGACATAGTGAAAAAGCTATTTGCTTAGATGTAGGTGACAAGAAACACTTACTACAGTGCACTGAAAAGCTAATTGCTACACACCACTGGGCTTGTGTAAGCAGCTTGCAAAGTGATAGAAAACAGTACTTTCACACTCTCTTGCCTTTCCCTTCACATTAATACTTGAAAGGAAGGCGTCTTAGACAACTTTCTTTTACTTGTTGCAAAACACTCTGCAGCCCTCTGTGCAACTTCTACAACACGATGGAAGTTGTTTAGTGAGCAGCAACGTTTTCTCCTTGCGAGACATAGTGAAAAAGCTATTTGCTTAGATGTAGGTGACAAGAAACAATTACTGCAGTGCACTGAAAAGCAAATTGCTACACAGCACTGGGATTGTGTTAGCAGCTTGCAAAGTGATAGAAAACAGAACCTTTCCCATACTCTTGCCTTTATATTCACATTAATACTTGAAAGGAAGGCGTCTTAGACAACTTTCTTTTTCTTGTTACAAAACACTCTGCAGCCCTCTGTGCAACTTCTAGAACACGATAGGAGATATTTAGTGATCAGGAACGTTTTCTCCTTGAGAGACATAGTGAAAAAGATATTTGCTTATATGAAGGTGACAAGAAACACTTACTGCAGTGCACTGACCAGCTAATTGCTACACAGCACTGGGATTGTGTTAGCAGCCTGCAAAGTGCTAGAAAACAGTACTTTCCCACTCTCTTGCCTTTCCCTTCACATTAATACTTGAAAGGAAGGCGTCTTATACAACTTTCTTTTACTTGTTGCAAAACACACTGCAGCCCTCTGTGCAACTTCTACAACACGATGGAAGTTGTTTAGTGAGCAGCAACGTTTTCCCCTTTCGAGACAAAGTGAAAAAGCTATTTGCTCAGTTGTAGGTATCAAGAAACACTTACTGCCGTGCGCAGAGAAGCTAATTGCTACACAGCACTGGGATTGTGTTAGCAGCTTGCAAAGTTGTAGAAAACAGTACTTTCCCACTCTCTTGCCTTTCCATTCACATTAATACTTGATAGGAAGGCGTCTTAGACAACTTTCTTTGTCTTGTTGAAAAACACTCTGAAGCTCGCTGTGCCACATCTACAAATCGATGGAAGTTGTTTAGTGAGCAGGAAGGTATTCTCCTTGCGAGACATAGTGAAAAAGCTATTTGCTTAGATGTAGGTGACAAGAAACACTTACTGCAGTGCACTGAAAAGCTTACTGCTACACAGCACCGCGATTGTGTTAGCAGCCTGCAAAGTGCTAGAAAACAGTACTTTCCCACTCTCTTGCCTTTCCCTTCACATTAATACTTGAAAGGAAGGCGTCTTAGACAACTTTCTTTTTCTTGTTGCAAAACACACTGCAGCCCTCTGTGCAACTTCTAGAACACGACAGGAGACGTTTAGTGAGCAGGAAGGTTTTCTCCTTGTGAGACATAGTGAAAAAGTTATTTCCTTAGATGTAGGTAACAAGAAACACTTACTGCAGTGCACTGAAAAGCTAATTGCTACACAGCACTGGGATTGTGTTAGCAGCTTGCAAAGTGCTAGAAAACAGTACTTTCCCACTCTCTTGCCTTTCCCTTCACATTAATACTTGAAAGGAAGGCATCTTAGACAACTTTCTTTTTCTTGTTACAGAGCACTCTGCAGCCCTCTGTGCATTTTCTAGAACACGATAGGAGATAATTAATGAGCAGGAAGGTTTTCTGCTTGCGAGACATAGTGAAAAAGCTATTTGCTTAGATGTAGGTGACAAGAAACACTTACTGCAGTGCACTGACAAGCTAATTGCTACACAGCACTGGGATTGTGTAAGCAGCTTGCAAAGTGCTAGAAAACAGTACTTTCCCACACTCTTGCCTTCCCCTTCACATTAATACTTGATAGGAAGGCGTCTTAGACAACTTTCTTTTTCTTGTTACAAAACACTCTGCAGCCCTCTGTGCAACTTCTAGAACACGATAAGAGATGTTTAGTGAGCAGGAACGTTTTCTCCTTGCGAGACATAGTGAAAAAGTTATTTGCGTAAATGTAGGTGACAAGAAAAAATTACTGCAGTGCACTGAAAAGCTAATTGCTACACAGCACTGGGATTGTGTTAGCAGCTTGCAAAGTGATAGAAAACAGTACTTTCCCACTCTCTTGCATTTATATTCACATTAATACTTGAAAGGAAGGCGTCTTAGACAACTTTCTTTTTCTTGTTACAAAACACTCTGCAGCCCTCTGTGCAACTTCTGGAACACCATAGGAGATGTTTAGTTATCAGGAACGTTTTCTCCTTGCGAGACATAGTGAAAAAGCTATTTGCTTAGATGTAGGTGACAAGAAACACTTACTACAGTGCACTGACAAGCTAATTGCTACACAGCACTGGGATTGTGTTAGCAGCTTGCAAAGTGATAGAAAACAGTACTTTCCCACTCTCTTGCCTTTCCATTCACATTAATACTTGAAAGGAAGGCGTCTTAGACAACTTTCTTTTTCTTGTTTTAAAACACTCTGCAGCCTTTGTGCTACTTCTAGAACACGATGGATGTTGTTTAGTGAGCAGGAAGTTTTTCTCTTTGCGAGACATAGTGAAAAACCTATTTGCTTAGATGTAGGTGACAAGAAACACTTACTGCAGAGCACTGAAAAGCTAATTGCTACACAGCACTGGGATTGTGTAAGCAGCTTACAAAGTGCTAGAAAACAGTACTTTCCCACTCCCTTGCCTTTCCCTTCACATTAATACTTGAAAGGAAGGCCTCTTAGAGAACTTTCTTTTTCTTGTTGCAAAACATTCTGCAGCCCTCTGTGCAACTTCTAGAACGCGATAGGAGATGTTTAATGAGCAGGAACGTTTTCTCCTTGTGAGACATATTGAAAAAGCTATTTGCTTAGATGTAGGTGACAAGAAACATTTACTGCAGTGCACTGACAAGCTAATTGCTACACAGCACTGGGATTGTGTAAGCACCTTGCAAAGTGATAGACGACAGTACTTTTCCACTCTCTTGCGTTTATATTTACATTAATACTTGAAAGGAAGACGTCTTAGACAACTTTCTTTATCTTGTTGCAAAACACTCTGCAGCCCTCTGTGCAACTTCTAGAACACCATAGGAGATGTTTAGTGAGCAGGAACGTTTTCTCCTTGGAGACATAGGGAAAAAGCTATTTGCTTAGATGTAGGTGACAAGAAACATTTACTGCAGTGCACTGACAACCTAATTGCTACACAGCACTGGGATTGCGTAAGCAGCTTGCAAAGGGATAGAAAACAGTACCTTTCCACTCTCTTGCCTTTCCATTCACATTAATACTTGAAAGGAAGGCGTCTTAGACAACTTTCTTTTTCTTGTTGTAAAACACTCTGCAGCCCTCTGTGCAACCTCTCCAATACCATGGAAATTGTTTAATCAGCAGGAACGTTTTCTCCTTGCGAGACATAGTGAAAAAGCTATTTGCTTAGATGTAGGTGACAAGAAACACTTACTGCAGTGCACTGACAAGCTAATTGCTACACAGCACTGGGATTGTGTAAGCAGCTTGCAAAGTGATAGAAAACAGTACCTTTCTATTCTCTTGCCTTTCCATTCACATTAATACTTGAAAGGAAGGCGTCTTAGACAACTTTCTTTTTCTTGTTCCAAAACACTCTGCAGCCCACTGAGAAACCGCTACAATACCATGCAACTTGTTTAATGAGCAGGAACGTTTTCTCCCCTCGAGACATAGTGAAAAAGCTTTTTTCTTCGTTTTAGGTGACAAGAAACACTTACTGCAGTGCAATGAAAAGCTAATTGCTACACGGAACTGGGATTGTGTAAGCAGGTTGCAAAAGGAGAGAAAACAGTACCTTTCCACTCTCTTGCCTTTCCATTCACATTAATACTTGAAAGGAAGGCGTCTTAGACAACTTTCTTTTTATTGTTGCAAAACACTCTGCAGCCCTCTGTGCAACTTCTAGAACACGATAGGAGATGTTTAGTGAGCAGGAACGTTTTATCCTTGTGAGATATAGTGAAAAAGCTATTTCCTGAGATGTAGGTGACAAGAAACACTTACTGCAGTGCACTGACAAGCTAATTGCTACACAGCACTGGGATTGTGTAAGCACCTTGCAAAGTGATAGAAAACAGTACCTTTTCACTCTCTTGCCTTTCCATTCACATTAATACTTGAAAGCAAGGCGTCTTAGACAGCTTTCTTTTTCTTGTTGCAAAACACTCTGCAGCCCTCTGTGCAACTTCTAGAACACGATAGGAGATGTTTAGTCAGCAGGAACATTTTCTCCTTGTGAGACATAGTGAAAAAGCTATTTGCTTAGTCGTAGGTGACAACAAACACTTACTGCAGTGCACTGAGAAGCTAATTGCTACACAGCACTGGGCTTGTGTAAGCACCTTGCAAAGTGATAGAAAACAGTACTTTTCCACTCTCTTGCCTTTATATTCACATTAATACTTGAAAGGAAGGCGTCTTAGAGAACTTTCTTTTTCTTGTTGTAAAACACTCTGCAGCCCTCTGTGCAACTTCTGCAATACCATAGGAGATGTTTAGTTATCAGGAACGTTTTCTCCTTGGAGACATAGTGAAAAAGCTATTTGCTTAGATGTAGGTGACAAGAAACATTTACTGCAGTGCACTGACAACCTAATTGCTACACAGCACTGGGATTGTGTAAGCAGCTTGCAAAAGGATAGAAAACAGTACCTTTCCACTCTCTTGCCTTTCCATTCACATTAATACTTGAAAGAAGGCATCTTAGACAACTTCCTTTTTCTTGTTGCAAAACACTCTGCAGCCCTCTGTGCAACTTCTAGAACACAATAGGAGATGCTTAGTGAGCAGGAAGGTTTTCTCCTTGCGAGACAGAGTGAAAAAGCTATTTGCTTAGATGTAGGTGACAAGAAACACTTACTGCAGTGCAGTGGCAAGCTAATTGCTACACAGCACTGGGATTGTGTACTAGCTTGCAAAGAAATAGAAAACAGTACCTTTCCACTCTCTTGCCTTTTCCATTCACATTAATATTTGAAAGGAAGGAGTCTTAGACAACTTTCTTTTTCTTGTTGCAAAACACTCTGCAGCCTTCTCTGCAACCTCTACAACACGATGGAAGTTGTTTAACGAGCAGGAACGTTTTCTCCTTGCGAGACATAGTGAAAAAGCTATTTGCTTAGATGTAGGTGACAACCAACACTTACTGCAGTGCACTGAGAAGCTAATTGCTACACAGCACTGGGCTTGTGTAAGCACCTTGGAAAGTGATAGAAAACAGTACCTTTCCACTCTCTTCCCTTTCCATTCACATTAATACTTGAAAGGAAGGCATCTAAGACAACTTTCTTTTTCTTGTTGCAAAATACACTGCAGCCCTCTTTGCAACTTCTAGAACACGATAGGAGATGTTTAGTCAGCAGGAACGTTTTCTCCTTGTGAGACATAGTGAAAAAGCTATTTGCTTAGATGTAGGTGACAAAAAACACTTACTGCAGTGCACTGACAAGCTAATTGCTACACAGCACTGGGCTTGTGTAAGCACCTTGCAAAGTGATAGAAAACAGTACTTTTCTACTCTCTTGCCTTTCCCTTCACATTAATACTTGAAAGGAAGGCGTCTTAGACAATTTTCTTTTTCTTGTTCCAAAACGCTCTGCAGCCCTCTGTGCAACTTCTGGAACGTAATAGGAGATGTTTAGTGAGCAGGAACGTTTTCTCCTTGCGAGACATAGTGTAAAAGCTATTTGCTTAGATGTCGGTGACAAGAAACTCTTACTGCAGTGCACTGAAAAGCTAACTGCTACAAAGCACTGGGATTGTGTTAGCAGCTTGCAAAGTGCTAGAAAACAGTACTTTCCCACTCTCTTTCCTTTCCCTTCACATTAATACTTGAAAGGAAGGCGTCTTAGACAACTTTCTTTTTCTTGTTACAGAACACTCTGCAGCCCTCTGTGCAACTCCTGGAACGCGATAGGAGATACTTAATGAGCAGGAAGGTTTTCTCCTTGTGAGACATAGTGAAAAAGCTATTTGCTTAGATGTAGGTGACAAGAAACACTTACTACAGTGCACTGACAAGCTAATTGCTACACAGCACTGGGCTTGTGTTAGCAGCTTGCAAAGTCATAGAAAACAGTACTTTCCCACGCTCTTGCCTTTCCCTTCACATTAATACTTGAAAGGAAGGCGTCTTATACAACTTTCTTTTACTTTTTGCAAAACACTCTGCAGCCTTCTGTGCAACTTCTAGAACCCGATGGAAGTTGTTTAGTGAGCAGCAACGTTTTCTCCTTGCGAGACATTGTGAAAAAGTTATTTGCTTAGATGTAGGTGACAAGAAACACTTACTGCAGTGCACTGAAAAGCTAATTGCTACACAGCACTGGGATTGTGTTAGCAGCTTGCAAAGTGATGGAAAACAGAACCTTTCCCACTCTCTTGCCTTTATATTCACATTAATACTTGAAAGGAAGGCGTCTTAGACAACTTTCTTTTTCTTGTTACAAAACACTCTGCAGCCCTCTGTGCAACTTCTAGAACACGATAGGAGATGTTTAGTGATCAGGAACGTTTTCTCCTTGTGAGACATAGTGAAAAAGATATTTGCTTAGATGTAGGTGACAAGAAACACTTACTGCAGTGCACTGACAAGCTAATTGCTACACAGCACTGGGATTGTGTTAGCAGCTTGCAAAGTGATAGAAAACAGTACTTTCCCACTCTCTTGCCTTTCCATTCACATTAATACTTGAAAGGAAGGCGTCTTAGACAACTTTCTTTTTCTTGTTGTAAAACACTCTGCAGCCTTTGTGCTACTTCTAGAACACGATGGATGTTGTTTAGTGAGCAGGAAGGTTTTCTCTTTGCGAGACATAGTGAAAAAGCTATTTGCTTAGATGTAGGTGACAAGAAACACTTACTGCAGAGCACTGAAAAGCAAATTGCTACACAGCACTGGGATTGCGTAAGCAGCTTGCAAAAGGATAGAAAACAGTACCTTTCCACTCTCTTGCCTTTCCATTCACATTAATACTTGAAAGGAAGGCGTCTTAGACAACTTTCTCTTTCTTGTTGTAAAACACTCTGCAGCCCTCTGTGCAACCTCTCCAATACCATGGAAATTGTTTAATCAGCAGGAACGTTTTCTCCTTGCGAGACATAGTGAAAAAGCTATTTGCTTAGACGTAGGTGACAAGAAACACTTACTGCTGTGCACTGACAAGCTAATTGCTACACAGCACTGGGATTGTGTAAGCAGCTTGCAAAGTGATAGAAAACAGTACCTTTCTATTCTCTTGCCTTTCCATTCACATTAATACTTGAAAGGAAGGCGTCTTAGACAACTTTCTTTTTCTTGTTCCAAAACACTCTGCAGCCCTCTGAGCAACCGCTACAATACCATGCAAGTTGTTTAATGAGGAGGAACGTTTTCTCCCCTCGAGACAGAGTGAAAAAGCTTTTTTCTTCGTTTTAGGTGACAAGAAACACTTACTGCAGTGCAATGAAAAGCTAATTGCTACACAGCACTGGGATTGTGTAAGCAGCTTGCAAAAGGAGAGAAAACAGTACCTTTCCACTCTCTTGCCTTTCCATTCACATTAATACTTGAAAGGAAGGCGTCTTAGACAGCTTTCTTTTTCTTGTTGTAAAACACTCTGCAGCCCTCTGTGCAACTTCTAGAACACGATAGGAGATGTTTAGTGAGCAGGAACGTTTTATCCTTGTGAGATATAGTGAAAAAGCTATTTCCTTAGATGTAGGTGACAAGAAACACTTACTGCAGTGCAATGAAAAGCTAATTGCTACACAGCACTGGGCTTGTGTAAGCACCTTGCAAAGTGATAGAAAACAGTACCTTTCCACTCTCTTGCCTTTCCATTCACATTAATACTTGAAAGGAAGGCGTCTTAGACAGCTTTCTTTTTCTTGTTGTAAAACACTCTGCAGCCCTCTGTGCAACTTCTGGAATACCATAGGAGATGTTTAGTGGGCAGGAACGTTTTCTCCTTGGAGACATAGTGAAAAAGCTATTTGCTTAGATGTAGGTGACAAGAAACACTTACTACAGTGCACTGACAACCTAATTGCTACACAGCACTGGGATTGTGTAAGCAGCTTGCAAAAGGATAGAAAACAGTACCTTTCCACTCTCTTGCCTTTCCATTCACATTAATACTTGAAAGAAGGCATCTTAGACAACTTCCTTTTTCTTGTTGCAAAACACTCTGCAGCCCTCTGTGCAACTTCTAGAACACAATAGGAGATGCTTAGTGAGCAGGAAGGTTTTCTCCTTGCGAGACAGAGTGAAAAAGCTATTTGCTTAGATGTAGGTGACAAGAAACACTTACTGCAGTGCAGTGGCAAGCTAATTGCTACACAGCACTGGGATTGTGTACTAGCTTGCAAAGAAATAGAAAACAGTACCTTTCCACTCTCTTGCCTTTTCCATTCACATTAATACTTGAAAGGAAGGAGTCTTAGACAACTTTCTTTTTCTTGTTGCAAAACACTCTGCAGCCTTCTCTGCAACCTCTACAACACGATGGAAGTTGTTTAACGAGCAGGAACGTTTTCTCCTTGCGAGACATAGTGAAAAAGCTATTTGCTTAGATGTAGGTGACAACAAACACTTACTGCAGTGCACTGAGAAGCTAATTGCTACACAGCACTGGGCTTGTGTAAGCACCTTGCAAAGTGATAGAAAACAGTACCTTTCCACTCTCTTGCCTTTCCATTCACATTAATACTTGAAAGGAAGGCATCTAAGACAACTTTCTTTTTCTTGTTGCAAAATACACTGCAGCCCTCTTTGCAACTTCTAGAACACGATAGGAGATGTTTAGTCAGCAGGAACGTTTTCTCCTTGTGAGACATTGTGAAAAAGCTATTTGCTTAGTTGTAGGTGACAAAAAACACTTACTGCAGTGCACTGACAAGCTAATTGCTACACAGCACTGGGCTTGTGTAAGCACCTTGCAAAGTGATAGAAAACAGTACTTTTCTACTCTCTTGCCTTTCCCTTCACATTAATACTTGAAAGGAAGGCGTCTTAGCCAATTTTCTTTTTCTTGTTCCAAAACGCTCTGCAGCCCTCTGTGCAACTTCTGGAACGCAATAGGAGATGTTTAGTGAGCAGGAACGTTTTCTCCTTGCGAGACATAGTGAAAAAGCTATTTGCTTAGATGTAGGTGACAAGAAACTCTTACTGCAGTGCACTGAAAAGCTAACTGCTACAAAGCACTGGGATTGTGTTAGCAGCTTGCAAAGTGCTAGAAAACAGTACTTTGCCACTCTCTTGCCTTTCCCTTCACATTAATACTTGAAAGGAAGGCGTCTTATACAACTTTCTTTTACTTTTTGCAAAACACTCTGCAGCCCTCTGTGCAACTTCTAGAACCCGATGGAAGTTGTTTAGTGAGCAGCAACGTTTTCTCCTTGCGAGACATAGTGAAAAAGTTATTTGCTTAGATGTAGGTGACAAGAAACACTTACTGCAGTGCACTGACAAGCTAATTGCTACACAGCACTGGGGTTGCGTAAGCAGCTTGGAAAGTGATAGAAAACAGTACCTTTCCCACTCTCTTGCCTTTCCATTCACATTAATACTTGAAAGGAAGGCGTCTTAGACAACTTTCTTTTTCTTGTTGCAAAACACTCTGCAGCCCTCTGTGCAACTTCTAGAACACGATAGGAGATGTTTAGTGAGCAGGAAGGTTTTCTCCTTGCGAGACATAGTGAAAAAGCTATTTGCTTAGATGTAGGTGACAAGAAACACTTACTGCAGTGCACTGAAAAGCTTACTGCTACACAGCACTGCGATTGTGTTAGCAGCCTGCAAAGTGCTAGAAAACAGTACTTTCCCACTCTCTTGCCTTTCCCTTCACATTAATACTTGAAAGGAAGGCGTCTTAGACAACTTTCTTTTTCTTGTTGCAAAACACTCTGCAGCCCTCTGTGCAACTTCTAGAACACGATAGGAGACGTTTAGTGAGCAGGAAGGTTTTCTCCTTGTGAGACATAGTGAAAAAGTTATTTCCTTAGATGTAGGTAACAAGAAACACTTACTGCAGTGCACTGAAAAGCTAATTGCTACACAGCACTGGGATTGTGTTAGCAGCTTGCAAAGTGCTAGAAAACAGTACTTTCCCACTCTCTTGTCTTTCCCTTCACATTAATACTTGAAAGGAAGGCGTCTTAGACAACTTTCTTTTTCTTGTTACAGAGCACTCTGCAGCCCTCTGTGCATTTTCTAGAACACGATAGGAGATAATTAATGAGCAGGAAGGTTTTCTGCTTGCGAGACATAGTGAAAAAGCTATTTGCTTAGATGTAGGTGACAAGAAAAAATTACTGCAGTGCACTGAAAAGCTAATTGCTACACAGCACTGGGATTGTGTTAGCAGCTTGCAAAGTGATAGAAAACAGTACTTTCCCACTCTCTTGCATTTATATTCACATTAATACTTGATAGGAAGGCGTCTTAGACAACTTTCTTTTTCTTGTTACAAAACACTCTGCAGCCCTCTGTGCAACTTCTGGAACACCATAGGAGATGTTTAGTTATCAGGAACGTTTTCTCCTTGTGAGACATAGTGAAAAAGCTATTTGCTTAGATGTAGTTGACAAGAAACACTTACTACAGTGCACTGACAAGCTAATTGCTACACAGCACTGGGATTGTGTTAGCAGCTTGCAAAGTGATAGAAAACAGTACTTTCCCACTCTCTTGCCTTTCCATTCACATTAATACTTGAAAGGAAGGCGTCTTAGACAACTTTCTTTTTCTTGTTGTAAAACACTCTGCAGCCTTTGTGCTACTTCTAGAACACGATGGATGTTGTTTGGTGAGCAGGAAGGTTTTCTCTTTGCGAGACATAGTGAAAAAGCTATTTGCTTAGATGTAGGTGACAAGAAACACTTACTGCAGAGCACTGAAAAGCAAATTGCTACACAGCACTGGGATTGCGTAAGCAGCTTGCAAAAGGATAGAAAACAGTACCTTTCCACTCTCTTGCCTTTCCATTCACATTAATACTTGAAAGGAAGGCGTCTTAGACAACTTTCTTTTTCTTGTTGTAAAACACTCTGCAGCCCTCTGTGCAACCTCTCCAATACCATGGAAATTGTTTAATCAGCAGGAACGTTTTCTCCTTGCGAGACATAGTGAAAAAGCTATTTGCTTAGATGTAGGTGACAAAAAACACTTACTGCAGTGCACTGACAAGCTAATTGCTACACAGCACTGGGCTTGTGTAAGCAGCTTGCAAAGTGATAGAAAACAGTACCTTTCTATTCTCTTGCCGTTCCATTCACATTAATACTTGAAAGGAAGGCGTCTTAGACAACTTTCTTTTTCTTGTTCCAAAACACTCTGCAGCCCTCTGAGCAACCGCTACAATACCATGCAAGTTGTTTAATGAGCAGGAACGTTTTCTCCCCTCGAGACATAGTGAAAAAGCTTTTTTCTTCGTTTTAGGTGTCAAGAAACACTTACTGCAGTGCAATGAAAAGCTAATTGCTACACAGCACTGGGATTGTGTAAGCAGCTTGCAAAAGGAGAGAAAACAGTACCTTTCCACTCTCTTGCCTTTCCATTCACATTAATACTTGAAAGGAAGGCGTCTTAGACAACTTTCTTTTTCTTGTTGCAAAACACTCTGCAGCCCTCTGTGCAACTTCTAGAACACGATAGGAGATGTTTAGTGAGCAGGAACGTTTTATCCTTGTGAGATATAGTGAAAAAGCTATTTCCTTAGATGTAGGTGACAAGAAACACTTACTGCAGTGCAATGAAAGCTAATTGCTACACAGCACTGGGCTTGTGTAAGCACCTTGCAAAGTGATAGAAAACAGTACCTTTCTACTCTCTTGCCTTTCCATTCACATTAATACTTGAAAGGAAGGCGTCTTAGACAGCTTTCTTTTTCTTGTTGCAAAACACTCTGCAGCCCTCTGTGCAACTTCTAGAACACGATAGGAGATGTTTAGTCAGCAGGAACGTTTTCTCCTTGTGAGACATAGTGAAAAAGCTATTTCCTTAGACGTAGGTGACAACAAACACTTACTGCAGTGCACTGAGAAGCTAATTGCTACACAGCACTGGGCTTGTGTAAGCACCTTGCAAAGTGATAGAAAACAGTACTTTTCCACTCTCTTGCCTTTATATTCACATTAATACTTGAAAGGAAGGCGTCTTAGACAACTTTCTTTTTCTTGTTGCAAAACACTCTGCAGCCCTCTGTGCAACTTCTGGAATACCATAGGAGATGTTTAGTGGGCAGGAACGTTTTCTCCTTGGAGACATAGTGAAAAAGCTATTTGCTTAGATGTAGGTGACAAGAAACATTTACTGCAGTGCACTGACAACCTAATTGCTACACAGCACTGGGATTGTGTAAGCAGCTTGCAAAAGGATAGAAAACAGTACCTTTCCACTCTCTTGCCTTTCCATTCACATTAATACTTGAAAGAAGGCATCTTAGACAACTTCCTTTTTCTTGTTGCAAAACACTCTGCAGCCCTCTGTGCAACTTCTAGAACACAATAGGAGATGCTTAGTGAGCAGGAAGGTTTTCTCCTTGCGAGACAGAGTGAAAAAGCTATTTGCTTAGATGTAGGTGACAAGAAACACTTACTGCAGTGCAGTGGCAAGCTAATTGCTACACAGCACTGGGATTGTGTACTAGCTTGCAAAGAAATAGAAAACAGTACCTTTCCACTCTCTTGCCTTTTCCATTCACATTAATACTTGAAAGGAAGGAGTCTTAGACAACTTTCTTTTTCTTGTTGCAAAACACTCTGCAGCCTTCTCTGCAACCTTTACAACACGATGGAAGTTGTTTAACGAGCAGGAACGTTTTCTCCTTGCGAGACATAGTGAAAAAGCTATTTGCTTAGATGTAGGTGACAACAAACACTTACTGCAGTGCACTGAGAAGCTAATTGCTACACAGCACTGGGCTTGTGCAAGCACCTTGCAAAGTGATAGAAAACAGTACCTTTCCACTCTCTTGCCTTTCCATTCACATTAATACTTGAAAGGAAGGCATCTAAGACAACTTTCTTTTTCTTGTTGCAAAATACACTGCAGCCCTCTTTGCAACTTCTAGAACACGATAGGAGATGTTTAGTCAGCAGGAACGTTTTTTCCTTGCGAGACATAGTGAAAAAGCTATTTGCTTAGATGTAGGTGACAAAAAACACTTACTGCAGTGCACTGACAAGCTAATTGCTACACAGCACTGGGCTTGTGTAAGCACCTTGCAAAGTGATAGAAAACAGTACTTTTCTACTCTCTTGCCTTTCCCTTCACATTAATACTTGAAAGGAAGGCGTCTTAGACAATTTTCTTTTTCTTGTTCCAAAATGCTCTGCAGCCCTCTGTGCAACTTCTGGAACGCAATAGGAGATGTTTAGTGAGCAGGAACGTTTTCTCCTTGCGAGACATAGTGAAAAAGCTATTTGCTTAGATGTAGGTGACAAGAAACTCTTACTGCAGTGCACTGAAAAGCTAACTGCTACAAAGAACTGGGATTGTGTTAGCAGCTTGCAAAGTGCTAGAAAACAGTACTTTCCCACTCTCTTCCCTTTCCCTTCACATTAATACTTGAAAGGAAGGCGTCTTAGACAACTTTCTTTTTCTTGTTACAGAACACTCTGCAGCCCTCTGTGCAACTCCTGGAACGCGATAGGAGATACTTAATGAGCAGGAAGGTTTTCTCCTTGTGAGACATAGTGAAAAAGCTATTTGCTTAGATGTAGGTGACAAGAAACACTTACTACAGTGCACTGACAAGCTAATTGCTACACAGCACTGGGCTTGTGTTAGCAGCTTGCAAAAGGATAGAAAACAGTACTTTCCCACGCTCTTGCCTTTCCCTTCACATTAATACTTGAAAGGAAGGCGTCTTATACAACTTTCTTTTACTTTTTGCAAAACACTCTGCAGCCCTCTGTGCAACTTCTAGAACCCGATGGAAGTTGTTTAGTGAGCAGCAACGTTTTCTCCTTGCGAGACATAGTGAAAAAGTTATTTGCTTAGATGTAGGTGACAAAAAACACTTACTGCAGTGCACTGAAAAGCTAATTGCTACACAGCACTGGGATTGTGTTAGCAGCTTGCAAAGTGATGGAAAACAGAACCTTTCCCACTCTCTTGCCTTTATATTCACATTAATACTTGAAAGGAAGGCGTCTTAGACAACTTTCTTTTTCTTGTTACAAAACACTCTGCAGCCCTCTGTGCAACTTCTAGAACACGATAGGAGATGTTTAGTGATCAGGAACGTTTTCTCCTTGTGAGACATAGTGAAAAAGATATTTGCTTAGATGTAGGTGACAAGAAACACTTACTGCAGTGCACTGACAAGCTAATTGCTACACAGCACTGGGGTTGCGTAAGTAGCTTGGAAAGTGATAGAAAACAGTACCTTTCCCACTCTCTTGCCTTTCCATTCACATTAATACTTGAAAGGAAGGCGTCTTAGACAACTTTCTTTTTCTTGTTGCAAAACACTCTGCAGCCCTCTGTGCAACTTCTAGAACACCATAGGAGATGTTTAGTGAGCAGGAACGTTTTCTCCTAGGAGACATAGTGAAAACGCTATTTGCGTAGATGTAGGTGACAAGAAACACTTACTGCAGTGCACTGAAAAGCTAATTGCTACACAGTACTGGGATTGTGTAAGCAGCTTGCAAAGTGATAGAAAACAGTACCTTTCCACTCTCTTGCCTTTCCATTCACATTAATACTTGAAAGCAAGGCGTCTTAGACAAATTTCTTTTTCTTGTTGCAAAACACTCTGCAGCCCTCTGAGCAACCCCTACAATACCATGGAAGTTGTTTAATGAGCAGGAACGTTTTCTCCCCTCGAGACATAGTGAAAAAGCTATTTGCTTCGTTTTAGGTGACAAGAAACACTTACTGCAGTGCAGTGACAAGCTAATTGCTACACAGCACTGGGATTGTGTTAGCAGCTTGCAAAGTGATAGAAAACAGTACTTTCCCACTCTCTTGCCTTTCCATTCACATTAATACTTGAAAGGAAGGCGTCTTAGACAACTTTCTTTTTCTTGTTGTAAAACACTCTGCAGCCTTTGTGCTACTTCTACAACACGATGGATGTTGTTTGGTGAGCAGGAAGGTTTTCTCTTTGCGAGACATAGTGAAAAAGCTATTTGCTTAGATGTAGGTGACAAGAAACACTTACTGCAGAGCACTGAAAAGCAAATTGCTACACAGCACTGGGATTGCGTAAGCAGCTTGCAAAAGGATAGAAAACAGTACCTTTCCACTCTCTTGCCTTTCCATTCACATTAATACTTGAAAGGAAGGCGTCTTAGACAACTTTCTTTTTCTTGTTGTAAAACACTCTGCAGCCCTCTGTGCAACCTCTCCAATACCATGGAAATTGTTTAATCAGCAGGAACGTTTTCTCCTTGCGAGACATAGTGAAAAAGCTATTTGCTTAGATGTAGGTGACAAAAAACACTTACTGCAGTGCACTGACAAGCTAATTGCTACACAGCACTGGGCTTGTGTAAGCAGCTTGCAAAGTGAGAGAAAACAGTACCTTTCCATTCTCTTGCCGTTCCATTCACATTAATACTTGAAAGGAAGGCGTCTTAGACAACTTTCTTTTTCTTGTTCCAAAACACTCTGCAGCCCTCTGAGCAACCGCTACAATACCATGCAAGTTGTTTAATGAGCAGGAACGTTTTCTCCCCTCGAGACATAGTGAAAAAGCTTTTTTCTTCGTTTTAGGTGTCAAGAAACACTTACTGCAGTGCAATGAAAAGCTAATTGCTACACAGCACTGGGATTGTGTAAGCAGCTTGCAAAAGGAGAGAAAACAGTACCTTTCCACTCTCTTGCCTTTCCATTCACATTAATACTTGAAAGGAAGGCGTCTTAGACAACTTTCTTTTTCTTGTTGCAAAACACTCTGCAGCCCTCTGTGCAACTTCTAGAACACGATAGGAGATGTTTAGTGAGCAGGAACGTTTTATCCTTGTGAGATATAGTGAAAAAGCTATTTCCTTAGATGTAGGTGACAAGAAACACTTACTGCAGTGCAATGAAAGCTAATTGCTACACAGCACTGGGCTTGTGTAAGCACCTTGCAAAGTGATAGAAAACAGTACCTTTCTACTCTCTTGCCTTTCCATTCACATTAATACTTGAAAGGAAGGCGTCTTAGACAGCTTTCTTTTTCTTGTTGCGAAACACTCTGCAGCCCTCTGTGCAACTTCTAGAACACGATAGGAGATGTTTAGTCAGCAGGAACGTTTTCTCCTTGTGAGACATAGTGAAAAAGCTATTTCCTTAGACGTAGGTGACAACAAACACTTACTGCAGTGCACTGAGAAGCTAATTGCTACACAGCACTGGGCTTGTGTAAGCACCTTGCAAAGTGATAGAAAACAGTACTTTTCCACTCTCTTGCCTTTATATTCACATTAATACTTGAAAGGAAGGCGTCTTAGACAACTTTCTTTTTCTTGTTGCAAAACACTCTGCAGCCCTCTGTGCAACTTCTGGAATACCATAGGAGATGTTTAGTGGGCAGGAACGTTTTCTCCTTGGAGACATAGTGAAAAAGCTATTTGCTTAGATGTAGGTGACAAGAAACATTTACTGCAGTGCACTGACAACCTAATTGCTACACAGCACTGGGATTGTGTAAGCAGCTTGCAAAAGGATAGAAAACAGTACCTTTCCACTCTCTTGCCTTTCCATTCACATTAATACTTGAAAGAAGGCATCTTAGACAACTTCCTTTTTCTTGTTGCAAAACACTCTGCAGCCCTCTGTGCAACTTCTAGAACACAATAGGAGATGCTTAGTGAGCAGGAAGGTTTTCTCCTTGCGAGACAGAGTGAAAAAGCTATTTGCTTAGATGTAGGTGACAAGAAACACTTACTGCAGTGCAGTGGCAAGCTAATTGCTACACAGCACTGGGATTGTGTACTAGCTTGCAAAGAAATAGAAAACAGTACCTTTCCACTCTCTTGCCTTTTCCATTCACATTAATACTTGAAAGGAAGGAGTCTTAGACAACTTTCTTTTTCTTGTTGCAAAACACTCTGCAGCCTTCTCTGCAACCTCTACAACACGATGGAAGTTGTTTAACGAGCAGGAACGTTTTCTCCTTGCGAGACATAGTGAAAAAGCTATTTGCTTAGATGTAGGTGACAACCAACACTTACTGCAGTGCACTGAGAAGCTAATTGCTACACAGCACTGGGCTTGTGCAAGCACCTTGCAAAGTGATAGAAAACAGTACCTTTCCACTCTCTTGCCTTTCCATTCACATTAATACTTGAAAGGAAGGCATCTAAGACAACTTTCTTTTTCTTGTTGCAAAATACACTGCAGCCCTCTTTGCAACTTCTAGAACACGATAGGAGATGTTTAGTCAGCAGGAACGTTTTTTCCTTGCGAGACATAGTGAAAAAGCTATTTGCTTAGATGTAGGTGACAAAAAACACTTACTGCAGTGCACTGACAAGCTAATTGCTACACAGCACTGGGCTTGTGTAAGCACCTTGCAAAGTGATAGAAAACAGTACTTTTCTACTCTCTTGCCTTTCCCTTCACATTAATACTTGAAAGGAAGGCGTCTTAGACAATTTTCTTTTTCTTGTTCCAAAATGCTCTGCAGCCCTCTGTGCAACTTCTGGAACGCAATAGGAGATGTTTAGTGAGCAGGAACGTTTTCTCCTTGCGAGACATAGTGAAAAAGCTATTTGCTTAGATGTAGGTGACAAGAAACTCTTACTGCAGTGCACTGAAAAGCTAACTGCTACAAAGAACTGGGATTGTGTTAGCAGCTTGCAAAGTGCTAGAAAACAGTACTTTCCCACTCTCTTCCCTTTCCCTTCACATTAATACTTGAAAGGAAGGCGTCTTAGACAACTTTCTTTTTCTTGTTACAGAACACTCTGCAGCCCTCTGTGCAACTCCTGGAACGCGATAGGAGATACTTAATGAGCAGGAAGGTTTTCTCCTTGTGAGACATAGTGAAAAAGCTATTTGCTTAGATGTAGGTGACAAGAAACACTTACTACAGTGCACTGACAAGCTAATTGCTACACAGCACTGGGCTTGTGTTAGCAGCTTGCAAAAGGATAGAAAACAGTACTTTCCCACGCTCTTGCCTTTCCCTTCACATTAATACTTGAAAGGAAGGCGTCTTATACAACTTTCTTTTACTTTTTGCAAAACACTCTGCAGCCCTCTGTGCAACTTCTAGAACCCGATGGAAGTTGTTTAGTGAGCAGCAACGTTTTCTCCTTGCGAGACATAGTGAAAAAGTTATTTGCTTAGATGTAGGTGACAAAAAACACTTACTGCAGTGCACTGAAAAGCTAATTGCTACACAGCACTGGGATTGTGTTAGCAGCTTGCAAAGTGATGGAAAACAGAACCTTTCCCACTCTCTTGCCTTTATATTCACATTAATACTTGAAAGGAAGGCGTCTTAGACAACTTTCTTTTTCTTGTTACAAAACACTCTGCAGCCCTCTGTGCAACTTCTAGAACACGATAGGAGATGTTTAGTGATCAGGAACGTTTTCTCCTTGTGAGACATAGTGAAAAAGATATTTGCTTAGATGTAGGTGACAAGAAACACTTACTGCAGTGCACTGACAAGCTAATTGCTACACAGCACTGGGGTTGCGTAAGTAGCTTGGAAAGTGATAGAAAACAGTACCTTTCCCACTCTCTTGCCTTTCCATTCACATTAATACTTGAAAGGAAGGCGTCTTAGACAACTTTCTTTTTCTTGTTGCAAAACACTCTGCAGCCCTCTGTGCAACTTCTAGAACACCATAGGAGATGTTTAGTGAGCAGGAACGTTTTCTCCTAGGAGACATAGTGAAAACGCTATTTGCGTAGATGTAGGTGACAAGAAACACTTACTGCAGTGCACTGAAAAGCTAATTGCTACACAGTACTGGGATTGTGTAAGCAGCTTGCAAAGTGATAGAAAACAGTACCTTTCCACTCTCTTGCCTTTCCATTCACATTAATACTTGAAAGCAAGGCGTCTTAGACAAATTTCTTTTTCTTGTTGCAAAACACTCTGCAGCCCTCTGAGCAACCCCTACAATACCATGGAAGTTGTTTAATGAGCAGGAACGTTTTCTCCCCTCGAGACATAGTGAAAAAGCTATTTGCTTCGTTTTAGGTGACAAGAAACACTTACTGCAGTGCAGTGACAAGCTAATTGCTACACAGCACTGGGATTGTGTAAGCAGCTTGCAAAGTGATAGAAAACAGTACCTTTCCACTCTCTTGCCTTTCCATTCACATTAATACTTGAAAGGAAGGCGTCTTAGACAACTTTCTTTTTCTTGTTGCAAAACACTCTGCAGCCCTCTGTGCAACTTCTAGAACACCATAGGAGATGTTTAGTGGGCAGGAACGTTTTCTCCTTGCGAGACATAATGAAAAAGCTATTTGCTTAGATGTAGGTGACAAGAAACACTTACTGCAGTGCAGTGACAAGCTAATTGCTACACAGCACTGGGATTGTGTAACAGCTTGCAAAGAAATAGAATACAGTACCTTTCCACTCTCTTGCCTTTTCCATTCACATTAATACTTGAAAGGAAGGAGTCTTAGACAACTTTCTTTTTTTTGTTGCAAAACACTCTGCAGCCTTCTCTGTAACCCCTACAACACGATGGAAGTTGTTTAATGAGCAGGAACGTTTTCTCCTTGCGAGACATAGTGAAGAAGCTATTTGCTTAGATGTAGATAACAAGAAACACTTACTGCAGTGCACTGAGAAGCTAATTGCTACACAGCACTGGGGTTGCATAAGCAGCTTGGAAAGTGATAGAAAACAGTACCTTTCCACTCTCTTGCCTTTCCATTCACATTAATACTTGAAAGGAAGGCATCTTAAACAACTTTCTTTTTCTTCTTGCAAATCACTCTGCAGCCCTCTGTGCAACTTCTAAAACACGATACGAGATGTTTAGTGAGCAAGAACATTTTCTCCTTGTTAGACATAATGAAAAAGCTATTTGCTTAGATGTAGGTGACAAGAAACACTTACTGCAGTGCACTGAAAAGCTAACTGCTACACAGCACTGGGATTGTGTAAGCACCTTGCAAAGTGATAGAAAACAGTACCTTTCCACTCTCTTCCCTATTCCTTCACATTAATACTTGAAAGGAACGCGTCTAAGATCACTTTCTTTTTCTTGTTGCAAAACACTCTGCTGCCTTCTGTGCAACTTCTAGATCACGATAGGAGGTGTTTATTGAACAGGCATATTTTCTCCTTGCGAGACATAGTGAAAAATCTATTTGCTTAGATGTAGGTAACAAGAAACACTTACTGCAGTGCACAGAAAAGCTAACTGCTAAACAGCACTGGGATTCTGTTAGCAGCTTGCAAAGTGATGGAAAACAGTACTTTCACACTCTCTTGCCTTTCCCTTCACATTAATACTTGAAAGGAAGGCGTCTTAGACAACTTTCTTTTTCTTGTTGCAAAACACTCTGCAGCCCTCTGTGCGTCTTCTAGAACACAATAGGAGATGTTTAGTGAGCAGGAACGTTTTCTCCTTGCGAGACATAGTGAAAAAGCTATTTTCTTAGATGTAGGTAACAAGAAACTCTTACTGCAGTGCACTGAGAAGCTAATTGCTACACAATACTGGGGTTGTGTAGGCAGCTTGCAAACTGATTGAAAACAGTAACTTTCCACTCTCCTCCCTTTCCATTCACATTAGTACTTGAAAGGAAGGCGTCTTAGACAACTTTCTTTTTCTTTTTACAAAACACTCTGCAGCCTTCTGTGCAACCTCTACAACACGACAGGAGATGTTTAGTGAGCAGGCACATTTTCTCCTTGCGAGACTCAGTGAAAAAGCTATTTGCTTAGATGTAGGTCACAAGAAACACTTACTGCAGTGCACTGAAAAGCTAATTGCTACACAACACTGGGATTGTGTAATCACCTTGCAAAGTGATAGAAAACAGTACCTTTCCACTCTCTTGCCTTTCCCTTCACATTAATACTTGAAAGGAAGGCGTCTTAGACAACTTTCTTTTTCTTGTTGCAAAACACTCTGCAGCCCTCTGTGCAACTTCTAGAACACGATAGGAGATGTTTAGTGAGCAGGAACGTTTTCTCCTTGCGAGACATAGTGAAAAACTATTTGCTTAGATGTAGGTGACAAGAAACACTTACTGCAGCGCACTGACAAGCTAATTGCTACACAGCACTGGGATTGTGTAAGCAGCTTGCAAAGTGCTAGAAAACAGTACTTTCCCACACTCTTGCCTTTCTCTTCACATTAATACTTGAAAGGAAGGCGTCTTAGACAACTTTCTTTTTCTTGTTGCAAAACACTCTGCAGCCCTCTCTGTAACTTCTAGAACACGATAGGAGATGTTTAGTGAGTAGGAACGTTTTCTCCTTGCGAGACATAGTGGTAAAGCTTTTTCCTAAGGTGTATCCGACAGGACACGCTAAGGACAAAGATACAGAATACTGCAATGATAAGTGCTGGTCCCTGGCGCCTTTGGGCAGTAACTATGCTCTGGCGAGGATCGCAATAGGCAGTGCTGTTTTTACCTGCGCAGTGCTCTTGGCATGAAGAATCCGCCTTTTTGCCACCGAGAGACTTACAGAGCCGCAGCTTCCGAGAGGCGAACAACAAATCCGCACAACACTGGGACGGTGTGTGCAGCTTACAAACTGATTGAAAGCAGTATTTTTCCACTCTTCTGCCTTTTCCATTCACATTGACATTCGAATGGATGGAGTTTTTGACAAGTTTTTTTGCTTCTTACTAAACACTCTGCACACCTGCGTGCAGCCTCTAGAACACGATGGGAGATGTTTTCTGAACAAGCAAAGTTTCTCCTTGGGAGACATATTGAAAAAGCGATTTGCTTAGATGTAGGTGACAAGACGTACTTACTAAAGTGCACTGCAAAGCTAAATTCTGCACAACACTGGGATTGTGTGCCCAGCTGCCACAGTGATGGAAAACAGTACCTTTCCACTCTCCTGCCTTTTCCGTTCCCAGTTACATTTGAATGGAAGGAGTTTTGGACAACTTTCTTTTGCTTCTTGCAAAACACTCTGCAGAGTTCTGTGCAACCTCTAGAACACGATGGGAGATGTTTTCTGAACAGGCACACTTTCTCCTAGCGAGACATAGTGAAAAAGCTTTTTGCTTAGATGTAGGTGACAAGAGACACTTAGAGACGAAAATAGCTTGCTCTCTGAATCTAAACGTGGTTCCTGGGTGTCTATTGGCAGTAGTTGCGCTACGGAGAGCACCGTGACAGTCACATTGCTCTTTGACGGACACAATGCTCTTCGCGCGAAGAAGCTGCTTCTTCACCTGTGGGAGACGGAGAGAGTGGCAGTTTCTGAAAGGCGAACAACGAAGCCACACAACACTGGGATTGTGTGCCCAGCTTGCAAACTGATTGAAAACAGTACCTTTCCTCTCTCCTGCCTTTTCCATTCACATTAGCATTCGAATGGAAGGACTTTCGGACAAGTTTCTTTTGCTTCTTGCTAAACACTCTGCTGACCTGTGTGCAACATCAAGAACAGGATGGGAGATGTTTTCTGAACTGGTACAATTTCTCCTTGCAAGACATAGTGAAAAAGATTTTTGCTTAGATGTAGGCGACAAGAGATGCTAAAGACGAAGATACGGAGCTCTCTGAAGCTAAGCGCCAGTGCCAGGTGTCTTTGGCAGAAGCCGCACTCCCAGCGCACCACGAGCTTCACCATGCTCTGCGCCCCACATCGTGCTCTGCAACTGCCGCAATGGTCTTCACGCAAAGAAGCGGCTTCTTCCCCTCCAGGAGATGGAGAGAGCCGCCGCTTCTGAAGGGTGAACAACAAAGCCGCACAACACTGAATTTACTTCAATGACCTATCTAAATCAGCCGCCACTTATTTCCTGATGGCGTCAACAGGTAAGTTGCCTATGTGTTTCTTGGAATTCTTTTAATCTTTGGTCATGTTTTTCTTGGGATTCTTTTAAACTTTCCTCATTAGTTCAGCCTCTGCTCTCAAGCCTTTGCTGACATTTCAAGTCTCTTGATATCCTGGAAATGTGTTGTCTTTTTTGATCACGTCACTTTTTCTTTTCAAAGGGTTGTTTGCCTCAAATCTCATTTTTGCTGGTTTTCTGCTAGTTCATTGTCAGAGAGCAACAGGTGTTTTGTAAGAGCAATAGACAATCCTATAGCTTGATTTTCTTTTTATTTGGCCTGTCTAGAGAATGGAATGACTGAACATCTCTGACAGGCTTTTCTCTCCCCATTATGTTTCACTGGAAGGGCAGTTGCAAATTGTCTACCTTAAGTCTTGGCACAGAAGAAACTAGTGGTTTGCTGCTGCATATGGGTAGAAGCTTACAAAAGGAAGGCCTTGGGCTGAGGCCCATTACTGTAACTGAATAGAAAAGGACTATGGGAAGGTGAGGCAGCTGAATTAGAGGTAGATTAACAAGTTCTAGAACCGTCGCGTGTTCACAGCGTGGTGCATGGCGGTTGGTTGAATGATGTTTGTAATGGCTTAAAGCTATGGAACTGATAATAGCCTGAGTGCTTCAAAAGCCTGGTTTTTGCAATAAAGCAGCGCTCCTTTGCATCTGCCTGGGGACTCTGCATCACTACAGACCCTCACTCCCAGTCTGCCAAGAAGATGATCAGTAGGAATGTTGCAGAGCTGCTGCGTGCATATTATCAGAATGGAAGAGAGTGAAGTGGTGGACATTTCTGGCGTTTAGTACAACGCTGCTGCATTGGTGCCAGTTTAGTAGGTTTTCCATCAGTGGCCTTTCTGTCTAGAAGGACACTGCCCAGAGTTTTTCTAGCATTTGATGCCATTTCCTTCCTGTTGTTTTAATACTTTCCTTCAGTTGAAAGGATGATACAATCTTTACATTTTGAAGGTCCCTGTTAGGAAACACTGTGCCAGAGGAGTCATTGCTGCCTTTTCTTCTGCCTCCTTTGTAATTTTCAGAGACTAATTTCAAATTTCTGCTAATGCCAAGAAGAATACTAAGACTACTTAGTAGGGCTGACACTCTCAGCTGCTTTCCTCTTTCATCCTGCTTCATACTGTATGTGACTTAATGGCCTCATTTTGTCATCTGCATTTTGCTGTGATCCAAAGCTAAATATTCCAGGCCCATGAACACAAAAAGAAGTCTTCGTTTTTTGCAAGAACTACCCCTAGGAGGATTTGTGTTCATTTTGATTTCCAAGGTGTTAACCCTGTTGCAGAAAAAAAGTAGATTGTACTCTCTTCTTGGGTATTCTCTTCTTGTGCTCTCATTCCCCCTTCTCTGCTTTGCATGCCCTAGTTAATCTACCTGCATGACTCATTTGGCATCATCTCATAGTGCAAATTCTGCATAGTTTCGTGTACTTACAAATGCCAGTTGCCAAGGAGCCTAGATAACCTTTCAAGGGGCAAAGAATTGTAGGGATGGGCAAGTTCAGGTGCTGAAAGTGTAAGTGGTTAAGTCATGCCATATGAAAGTGACAGAGCAAATCAGTTGATCTAGGACTTTCAGCTGGACACCTCTGAGAATAGCAGTTTGTCAACAATGACACAGCCATCTTCCTAGCTGTGTTCCAGAAAGAGAAAAGGGACACCTTCAATGGTTAAGATGTTCAGCATGAGAAAAGAGCAAGAAATGTACCACAAAATACTTGAGCCAGATAAAGTGCATTTTTCTAGTGAGAATTTTGCAGTTGCTCTTTCTTGTCTGTGCCTTTACTTTTCACATAAGACATGGGGAAACTTCATTATTATTTTTCTTTTGTTTTCTTTTGTTGGCCTCCCTGTTTCCACCTGCAATTAACAACTTTGCCTTTCTTTACTGGCTTCTCTTTCTTTACTTATAGAAGGTTATATGAGGTCCTCCAACCTTGTCATAAGCATTCTTATACAGTGGAAAGACGTAGAGGGTACATCTAAATGGATAAAACAAACCCACAAAAATAGATGTTTTTTACAGTTTTCTGTGAGAACATTAGGACACAAGATATCTTTGAACTGAGTTATGTTGCATTGATGTAACTTTAAACCCACTCATTACTATTATTACACGTGTTTGGCCTTTAGTACAGAGCCTTTCAACTAATCCAGCCCAATATTTTGGCTAATTTTGTTTTCTTTCTAGCAAAGACTCTTTCTTAAGGAATAGTCCAGAGAATGAGCGTCCATGGTAGAATTATGTGTCATAAACTCTGGTACAGTTTGTGCTGGTAATACGTCTAGGCAAGAAAGATTTTACATATTTTTTGACTTTCAAATGTAACCATTATTTGAAATAGTTAAAAGTTAGGGGTGCCATCCCGTTTCCGCCGCCCGCCCCCCCCTCCCCCCCAATACTTCTCTCTGGAATGTTACTCAGGGATTACACATAAAGGCTCACCCTGTAAAATATGTTGCAGATACTCTGCAGTAAGTGCAGCTTAGCAGTTAGAGATGATAACGTGGGTTAAAAAACATTCCTTCTGCAGTGACGGAAACTCTGTCCATGCAGACATACTCAACAAAGGTTACCATGGCTTAGCTCCTGTCCTAAAGCTAATGTGCATTTTAAAACTTCCCAAGAAGGTGAATTCAATCTCCTTCATTGCTCTGTGCTGGAGTCCCAAGAGAATTTCAGTGTGCTTTTTGTCATTTACAATTGTCACTGCTTAGTTCTTGAACATGAGACTCCCTCATGACTGATGAAAATTGTCTAGTTAAGAGTGGACCAAAGACATGGTCCTGCTCTAGAAGGAGATGAGAAGGTTTCTGCAGTCTTTGTCATCTCTGCTTGTCATTTCTATACAAAACCAGTGGGAAGTTTTCTGAAGGCGGTCCAGAAGCTGGCAATATGGACAGCTTACAACCCAACACTTGCTGCAGTGCTACCATGGTGATACCAGAAAGAACTAAAAAAATTTAAAAGGGCAAACAAAGCAATTGGAAGGAAAAGAACATTAACCATTATTCCATTCTTCTAATCTATCCTTCTTGAAATAATCATTTTCATGCAGTTTCATGGCTTGTGTTGGTATCCCTCAAAAGGATTCTGAGACAGAGTAAGCTTTTTAATGGAGTAGATGTCACAAACGCAGGCCAAGTTGCCTTTTTTGCCATCAAATACTGGTTATGCTTGAGCTACCCTTTGCTTAAGGTACTTAGCTCACACTAAGAATTTTACTCATGACTGAACAAATTTCACTGTCATGACTGAATCAATTTTATTCATGATTGAGTAAGTCTTATTGTCACTCAGAATTTTTCTATCATGATTGGCATTGAAACTTTTCAAGGAAAGTTCTGTAGAGCAATATTTCTGTAAAAATAGTATCTTATCTCCTGTCTTTGTGTGAAGCAGGTAAGCCTTTTGCTGTCACCACTGTTGCTTAACCTTTCATGTCATATCCCTCTTCATATCCATATTCTGCTTAAGGAATAAGACTACTTTTTCTTTTTGAAAGCTAATGTAATTTGACCTACTTACGGTAAATTATTCATTAATTGCAAGTCCCCAGCTAACATCTTTTACACATATTCTAACCTTCTAAAGAAGTAACAAAAGCACTCTCCAATACTTTACTTTCTTAAGCACACAAAATGCTTCCCTCCTTTGCAGTTGGCATCTCTAAAATGAACCACGTCTGCAGTATTTAACGTGTGCCATATTTAGCCAAGCAATTCAAAACAAACAAAAAGCAGTCCCTTCAGTTTGGAAATAGTTTTAAATTGGTTTTGAATATACAAAACACACCCTTACCATATGCATTGCATGCAGATTTAATCGTTGTAAAATCAAACCCTATGTTTCTGTTGGGATAGCACGGTTTTCCACAGTTTTCCACCATTGTTCTTGGTGCAGTTTTCTACTTATGTGACTGTTAGGACACTTGAAGGTACTTCTAAGGTATTGTAGTAAGCAGAAAAGGAGGAGAGGTTGTGCCTTATTTCTGGCTTCCTTTGGTTTTCTTTTTGGTTTTCTTCCTCTTGCTCTTTTTCATGTCACCTTTCTAGATATTGTGATTTAGATTTGCAGTTTACTAAGCTGTGTTTTCTGTCTGGAATTCTTGTAAATTCCAAAAGGAACCCAATGGGTAAATATGCATCTTTTTATGATTTGCTAGCTACAAATGTGGTAGTTCAACAGAAAACGGGATTTCTGGCATATGCTGTGGTCACCAGTAGGTGTTCAGATTTTAATATTAGCACCTGGTGTGGCCACTGGGGACATTTGGACACATCTCTGAGAACACAGATAGGGGTTAAAAACAGAGCACTGGTGGCAGAAGTCCCTTTTGGGTTCCTCAAGAGAGCAGGTCCAACCTTCCCCTGCCCAATTCTCCTGCTGGGTGGGGGAGGGGAAAGCCACGTGTCCTTGAGGGAGGCCTGGCCTGGCCCAAGGGTGGAAGAATGGAAGGTGCACTGAGAGGTATTTCCCACCGCCTCTCCCCTTCCCTGGGAGACAGAGAAGGCAGCCTCTTCTTGTTACCTTGAAACTTGATAACATGTGCGGCAGCAGGCAGCACAGCTGAGGAGGAAAAGCGGGGAGTCAGCGAGGAGTCCAGCCGCTTGGAAGAACTTTTAACCCCTTTTGTGCATAATGAAAACTTTGCAGAGCATTGACCTTTCCTGGAGAGGAGATGGATATAGAGGATGAAGAAGGAACTGAGTAAGTGAGATGGAGGTCTGAACAAGAAAGAGAGAGAAGAGCCTTAGTGGGCTAAGATGGTGGAATAGCTTATACTGGACTCTTTTGTGTAGCCATGGACAGAGCCATGTTTCCTTGTGATACAGAGACTGCATCCAGGGGGAAGCCAGGCCTCAGAACCAGGAGGGTTCAGTGTGGGCACCCCTCAGCCCCAGGGGATGTAAAAGAAATGGGGAGGACAGAGGTCTCAAAAAAGAGACTGTGCCTTTTTGGAGTGGGATGATGCATCCTTAAAAAGACAACCCTTGAAGCAGCTCTTTGGTCTGTGTTCAATGGTGAGAGCACTGAACATGAAAAGGAAGAGGTCATCATGGCCACCAGAAGGACTCCTCTCCGCTGGATGAACTGAGGATTTGAATATCTAAAGGGTGGTACCAGACCGAGTGTTGATAATTTCGGGAAATGTATTGTATTAGGAATTTGGTGGCGACGAGGAGGAGGAGGAGATGTATCTGTGCAGTTTTCATTTTCCTTGTGTGTTTTTTTCTTTCTTGTAGTTTAGTTTTTTTGTAGTTTAGTCAATAAAGTTTTCTTCCCCTAAGTACGAGCCTGCTTTGCTTATTCCTGGTCACACCTCACAGCAGACACCAGGGAGAAGGTATTCTCATGGGGGCACTGGCATTGTGCCAGTGTCAAATAATGACAATAGAAAACCTTCCTGCTGCTCTCAAATGCTTTTATTTGATATGCATTTTTATCACCATTCAAATGAAAAGAGAACGGTTCCTCTATTCACTGCTTTTGTACTGGATTCAGTTCAATGTGCATTAACAGTGCAAAAAATCCTGCTGGAAGAAAGAATCTGCATAGAAATTGATCAAGACATGTGCTACAAGGGTCTTGTAAAGTTTTGAAGTTTCTCTACCTTTCTGCAGTCTGTCTTCACAGCAAGACTTGATGAGGGATTTTGTTAGCGTTCTTTGACAGAAAGCTGACGAGGTAGACGGGAGACTTGCTCATCCTCTAATGCAGACAAATCTCGACTTTATTGATTAACAGAATTACTTTTATAATCACAGTAATAAGGCTCATGCATATTGCAAAACTAAAGCTCACTATTGGTCAGCTATAAAAGTCAGTCACACCTATTCTCAAGATGTTTGTGGCTTCTTTTTTACCTCCTGTTATCACATAATTTACAAAACAACTTCTTGCTCAAAGAAACCATGTCCTTGAATTAGGCAGCTGCTGTTTTCTTAGATGCTCTTTCTCACATTACTTTTCCCATGGACGGTGTCTCAGTAAAAAAACTGTCCACATTTTCCCCCGTTTCTTTTTTGAGCAAGAAGCTTTGTTTGCCACATCTTTTTGTATCAAGCGACTGACTATGTTTTAAAATACAGCTAAAAATACAAAGCAAAACAAGTAAAAGCATCAAAATTATACTTAAAATAGTGCATATACTACCAGGCTCCTTAACCGTGGTTGTAAGCTTAAGCTACTCCCCCCTTGCGGGTTGCCTGCAAGGTTGGCATTTGAACTCCAAAAAAAATCTGACTCCTCTTGGGGAAAGCGCAGGGATGTGTTCAAGGACTATATGAGCTCACACCGCTGGCATCAATTTCGCTTGCAGCTGCTTTTGTTGTTGGCAACGGGCCGAAAAAAACAAGCTTTTACCTAAACTACTACTGTTCCCAAAAACCACAAAATTCCCCTGGGAACCAAACAGGTAAATTTATAAAACAAGTTCGAAAAAAATTAGTAACTCTTCCTAAACTAAAGTAAAACAATGATTGATTAACTCTTGTAATCTGATCAAGGACTGATCCAGGTCTTTGTCGGGATTGCTGCTAATTGGCCCTACCACGGAATGTTGTGTTATGGGTACTGTGAAAAATGCATGTATTTTATGATTGGCCCCTTGCAAATACCAAAATGAACACCTTATGTGCTGTGTTAGGAAGCAATGCTATACCAATTCTCTTAAGTACTGTGTCAAAAATAGTTTTAAGTTATAAAAATTGTTAAAATAGAAACTATGCTACGTAAGATGCTTTGTTAAACAGAAAAGACTTGCAGCTAGATAGCAGCCACAGGATACTTAAATCACTCCAAGAAAGGAAATTTACTGCCTTCTTATCAGAAGAAACTAACTTCTTCCCGCTTTGAATGCACTGTTAGGATTAGAAGGAAGAAGTTAACCCTGACCAGACAGAATCCTGTGTTTGAATGGAATTTAAGCAGTACGCAAGAGGCTATTATTTTCAAGGGTTAATACTTTGTTAACAGGTGTCCTTTTTCGGCCTCATGATGCCCAGAAAAAAGTACCTGGATGTCTGTAACTCTTTGCTTTTATTGTCTCATATTGTCTTGCTTTAAATTGTCCAAATTATCATGACTCCAATTGTATTACTATTTTAATAACCATTCCATTACTATTAAACCTTTAGCAATTTCAAAAGCAAGTGATTGGCGTTTTTCACAATTATACTAATTATCTATACTTTGCAGAGACAATATGAGACTTACTCTGAGCTGTAACCCTTTCAAAAATATGCTTTAGTTCTTAACAATAACAAATTAGGATCTTTTGCTCAGGTGTTTTAAAATGCTCTAAAGCCAGACTGACTCTTCATCCTCTTTGTTCTTGCAGTTCTCTCTGCTAGTCCTTAAAATCATGGTTAACTGAGCACTTGTTACACCACAATTCACATACTACAGACTGTTCTTATCCAAAAGGTTTTGCCACAGGCCCTGCAATACAAAGTTACTCAAGCAGCACAATCAGGTTATTACAATCAAGACAGTTTTGACCCGCTGGACCCTGTATGTAAAACTCTAACAGCGACCCAACAGTTGTAACCAGTCCCCCAAAGGTCCGGCAGTAGGCCACAGTCCTGTCGACAGCCTTCGAGTGTCCTTTCAGCTGTAACAGCAGCGGTCGCAGCTTGCTTTTCAGTCACTGCATCAAGAACAGGTTTAGTCCACCTGGCAGGTACCCACACAGCCCCCGTATCTCCCCCGTTTTCTTTTGCAACCAAGTCAGTGCACCAAGGAGGTATTTGGGACCATGCCAAATTGTCAGGTGTATAGACAACTCTGGGTCTCGCCGATAAACTTGTCCTTGAGTAACACAGTGCATAATTTGCTGAAAAATGTGCTGCTGCTCCGGAGTAACACAGATCGAACTTGTCGGGTGTGTTTCTCTAAAAAGTGGACGTAAACCAGTCAGCAGCCCATTCGGTATTCCAAGAATCGCCCCTTGTTAATTTGAAGTGGTGAAAAAGGAGTGTGTAGCATAACCATAATTTTCCCGGTAAAATCCACATCAATAACTCCAGGTAAAACAAATAATCCAAGCATAGAGGCAGATGATCTCCCTAAAAGCAGTGCACCCATCGCTCGACCTCGCATAACAATAGGTCCTTTAACCTCATCGGGATGTTTTGTTGTGGGTGCAGAGTCCTCAGCGTGATTTCTACAGCGGCTGCCAGGTGCAGTCCAAGGCTTCCTGTGGTGGCAGTTTGGAAGCACGGACATTGGTAGCATCGGGTACGGTTGCCTGTTGGAGCCGGCTTAACTGCGTCTGACTTTGAAGAGGAGCAAGAGCAGCTAACACTTGATCTTGGGAAACCTTTACCTGCTCCTGTAACCCTAACCCCAGCTGTTTGATAGCAGCTACCAAGAATACTTTTGATCCTACCGCATCTGAGCTATTCTCCCTAATGCCTCTTTTATGGCCCAATTCGCACCTAACGTGTAAAGCACATTCCTCGCAGCCTGACTGCTGTCCTGAAGAGCACACTGTTTCAACATAGCCTCTGCTGCATAATCAGGTACCCCTGCTTTCTCTATCGCTGCAGCAACTTGATCTATAAACAAACCAAAAGATTCTTCCTGGCCCTGCTTAATTCCAGGTTCTTTTACTCTGTCTATAGCCAGTCTAATAAAACTCACAGCCTCTCGGCACTTATCTAGTCCTGTCAGGGCTTGAGCTTCGGTATAAAAAAACACTCCTAGCCGCATAAACTCATCAGCTGTCACTCCAAACTGACTAACTCCCGATCGCAACTTCGATAGCGACTTCCAGTTAAGCGCAGATGTTATTGTTCACAGACCTCCCCCCGCCTGAGTTGGAAAAGTAACCGGGCATGTTATTTGTGTAGCCGCATTAATTGCACCATTATCCACGTTCTCCAAGCCCTCTTTTGCCAGTACAGCCCAAGCCTCCTCCTGTCCCCTGGCAGTAGCCCCCGCTAGGTCGCTTTCCGCCCCAGGGATCAGCTCACTGCTCAGAGGGAGGGCAGCCGGGGCCGGTTTCGACCATGAATCATTCTCTCCAGGGGGTGCAGACGGCTCGCTCGCTGCCTCGGTACCAAAATTAAAAGGCGGTGGTGCCGGAGGAGGCAAAGACACCCTATTAAACACAGGGGGTAATATAGTGTCTTGGGATAAATCTCCCTCATAGGTTCTGTTTTTCATATAAGCAGCAAATGCCTGCACCGCTGCTTTCTGTTCTGCCTGATACCGCAGAAGCTCATTATGAATCACTCTCCAAAGTTTTTCCATCTTTTTAGCCGTTTTATCATCTTCTAACATAGGTTCCCAAAGCACCTCTCCAAACTTACGCCACTCTGTTATCTCATGTACAGTATGAGGATTTACGAATATCCCCTTAGCATACCCATATGCGAGGAGTCCCGGTAACTCCTTTTTTAAATCTATCCCTTTAATCTGCCGCTTTTGCAAGAAAGCGGTAAATAAATCATATGCTGCTTGCCTTTCCATACCTAATTCGTCAGCGCTGTTGCAGCCCCTTCAAGGTTTCGGCAGCACGTATCGGCCAGGCTCATCTGTACGGTCACCCAGGGCACGGTGCGGCCTTACTAGCCCTCCTCATTCGCACTTATTTGCCGTCCTTGCTGCTTAGGACCCGAACTGTCTTACGTCGCTCGTCCGTGGTCGGGGATCACCATTTGACAAGGTAGACGGGAGACTTGCTCATCCTCTAATGCAGACAAATCTCGACTTTATTGATTAACAGAATTACTTTTATAATCACAGTAATAAGGCTCATGCATATTGCAAAACTAAAGCTCACTATTGGTCAGCTATAAAAGTCAGTCACACCTATTCTCAAGATGTTTGTGGCTTCTTTTTTACCTCCTGTTATCACATAATTTACAAAACAACTTCTTGCTCAAAGAAACCATGTCCTTGAATTAGGCAGCTGCTGTTTTCTTAGATGCTCTTTCTCACATTACTTTTCCCATGGACGGTGTCTCAGTAAAAAAACTGTCCACAGAAAGCAATAACAAAGCAAGCAAAATGGAGCAGCAGAAGAAGATAGCAGCAAAAGGCACATTATCCCCTCTGTTATTTATCATTGTCAAAACAAATTTTTTCTTGCCATGTTACATAAAATACCTTAGTAGAGCTAAAGACTAGAAAAATGCAACTCTGTTCTGGATTCATTAAAAGCAAAGCCATCTGTGGACAGAAGTGCCCAGCGTGATGCTGGGAACTCCTAGCTGGTTTCACTAAGCTGTCTGGAGAACTGCATTTTCGGTGGGCTTTACTTGTGTGTCTGAAAGGTGGGGAGTTTACGTGCGGCCTTGAGCCCTGAGAGTGCCATGGGCACAGAGACCCATTGTGTAGCTCTCTGACCAGCCACAGTGCACTGAGACAGGATGGATTACTCCCAGTGGTAGAAAGGTTTTCTGCTCCCATAAAGGACAACACATCCATTTTCTTGCATAGAGCCATTCCGTATGTTACAATGGTACATTGAATTGATCAAGTGCTATTTGCACAATGGCCAGTGAGCTTGGATTCTTAAGCTTCTTGTGTTTGATCTGTTTCCTGCTTCAGTAAATAGCAAAACTTCCAAGGACTGCAACGACAAGAAGATGAAGCTGCTAGCATATTTCGAATGTTTGCCTAATAAAATGGTGATTCTTGCACCTATTTGTAATGGTAATTTCAGGTACCAAAACACCAGCTCTGCTCAGGGCAATTCTGAAATTGACTTGAGCTGTTTTCCATGTTTCTTAGCAGGTGAACTGAGACACTTCTACCTTTCAAGGCAAGGTGTTTGACAGCAGCCTCAAAAAGCCTCAGGCTGTTGGATGAAAAGGTGAAAAAACTGAGGTGAATGGGGGGAAATTTCACTTCTGGTTTATGTCATAGATTCAGCCAGATGATCAACAATCATTACTTTAATGAGGTACCAGCGTAGTCTTTCACTCTTACAGATCCCCAAAAGCTTAAACCATCCAGCAGCTTCTTCCTTGCAACAAGTGCCACAGCCAAAAGCCAGGCCTGGCCGTCACCTTCTCCTTGCAGCCTACAAGCTCTGCCAAGCCTACCAGTGATTCTCACTTTCCTTCTTAGCTGCACGGACAAGCACATCCTGTCCATGTCGCCAAGTCCTTAGTGAAACCAAAGAGCAGTTCACCTTCAAACAGCTCAGTGTGCCAGGACAGAAAGCTTTCACTCATCTGTCCCCTTGCCTTTTCCTTGCAGCCTTTTATTTTCAGAGCACGCACCGAGGCATTGCACATTACTTCTCAGCTGAAGGCATTACCATATTGCTGGAGTCCCAACCATCCATCTCGCACAAACTGCTTCTGTTGAAACATGTTCACGTGATATGCTTTCCTGCTCAGCTATTCACACTGTCACATTCTATGTCCTGCTTGCAGTCTGAATCTAAATGGAGAAGTTTCTAGCTATGTCTCACACACACAGATGTGCCAGGATGAAAAGGTTGCTTGGACCTTGCCACTTATGTTCGAAAAAATCCATTCACTCCACAATCAAGAGACATCTTTCTTTGCTTTACATCCTGCAAACTTCACACACACACACACACACACACACACACACACACACACACACAGACACACACACAGACACACGAGCTATGCACTTTCTTTCCTTCTTTCTTAGCTGCACTCACTCACCTATTTCCCACCTTGACCTCTCTACCACTTTTCTCTTGGCCTTGCTGTGCATGGACATTTCCTCTTAAGATACTCATTGTGTTGCCTGTCCCTCCCCCACATTGTCTTGCCTTTCCTACCCAATCTTGCATTTCCTTGTCATTGCTGACCATTCCTTTATTTTCCTTTGCCTTCCTGACCCATGCATGTCCTTTCCTTGCCCTCCATACCAAGCCAGTGCCTTGCATTGACTTGCTCACCTATCCTTCTTTTGCTTCCCAGTTTTCTAGCTACAATCTTTCATTTCTTTCTCCTTCTAGGACTCTTCTTGCCTTGCCTGCCTCTCTTTTGTGTTGCCTGGCAAAGCCACCACTTGTCTTGCCTTGCCCTTGAACCCCTTCCTTGCCTTGCATTACCTTGCTCACCAGTCCCCCACCTGGAATTCACCACCTCTCTTTTTGTGGAATTTCTTCAACTAGCATTGCCCTGCCTGCTTCTCCTAGGATTCTCCAGGCTTCCACTGGCTTTTTTTTTTTCTCAAGGTCCTAGCGTTTCAGGAGCATGTGAGAGGAAGCCTGGAGGAGGTCACCTGCAAGCACACTATCTATCCTGACAGTTTTCTTCTGACATCTATCCTTACATGTCTTGAATTTTGGACACAAAATTCATCTTTCACCCTTGGGGTTCAGGGGCAGAATGACAGTTCTTTTGCATACAAAGGAAAGCAGGCAACCCAAGTGTCTTAGGTGCAGATTAGAGATGGCTCATGCAAGATCAAGGTTGGACAGAGTGGTCTATCCAGGCCGCTTTTGTGTACCAGCAATCTTTGAATGGACCTGCCACTTGCCTTGCTTTGGCAACCCAACCATTTCCTTGCCTTGCCCTGCTGATTCTCTATTGCTTTGCCTTCCCTTGCATACCCATGCCTGACATTTGACCTGCCTACAGTTTTCCTACAGGGCTTTGCCTTGCCTAGCCCTTCCTGTTACCATTACTTCCTATGCCCAGCCTTCCTCTAACTTCTGGGACTTCTCCCACCTACCATTCCATTGGCTTCCCCTCACAGTTTCAGTCTTGCCAACCTCTCCCTTGACTTGCCTACAATTGCCTACACTTGCTTTGCATTGTCTTACCTTCATGGAAGGCACGGCAAAGATTGGTAGGCAAGGCATAACAAAGCCAGGAAGTTATTGGTAGGGCTAGGCAAGGCAGACATAGACAAGCAAACAAAGCTAGGGTAGGCTAGGCTAGGAAAACTAGGCATAGTACTGTAGGCAAGGCAAAGCCAAGTGACTTGGAGTGCCTTTCCTTCCTTGGCAAGTGAAAGATATGATAGCAATGTTGGTAGGGCAGCTGATAAGGTATCGTGGGGAGGTATAGTCCAGCAAGACATTTCCATCCTGGCCCTTTCTGTGTAGGAGCCATTGTTGGACAGAGTCAGTACTGGACATGGTATGCAACTTTTGCTCGGTAAGTCCCTGAAGGAGAACAGCAATGCTTTCTCATGGGAAGGAAAGAACTTAACCCCAGTGTTGGAGGTGCAGATAAGAAGCTGTGTCGTGCAGCTTAAGGGTGGCAGCAACTTTCTATCCTGGCATATTCGGTTTGGAAACACTGACTCAGTTTGTACAATCATGGAGATGGCATCCATCTTTGGAAGGCAGTCTCCTTCCTGAAAGAATCCATTTGGCAAGTGTTTTCCAACCCCTCGAGGCAGCCTTCTTGAAATTCTGCCAGCACACTTCTTTTGGACAAGGTAAAGTGCCGCGCTGGGTCTTGGTGTGCAGCCCAGCTAGTGCCCCGCACAGGTTCTTAGAAGACGAAGGGTAAAAATGTAAATTAAAAGTAGACATTTTCTACACTTCATGGTGTATCTTCATATAAGTCAGTCCTATAGAAGAGAGAAATTCACTTCTGGGGACATTGCAGGATTTGGATGCAGAGTCACACTCATCTTTTGTTTCTTTGTTGTCTGCTTGGCATGGAACACGCTGCTTTGAAGAGGGAAGTGCCTAACAGACATTCCACTTTACAAACACATATGCTTCTCTCTTCTTCTGAGACCTCAGCACAGAGCCCTTATTGGCATGGTAGTTTCCTTCCATGAGAAGGGAAACTCATCTAACCAGGCTTCATCTCCCCCTGCATCTTTCGGGGTAGTTCTTGGAAGAAAATACATAACAACTTTTCCACTTCACATGATTCAAGAGAATGTTTCATTCTCTTCCTAATGTACTTCAGGGAACAAGCTATCAATTCCCTACTGTTTCTATGAAAAGGCATGAAGCTAATAATTAAATTCCCATCTATCTAATAAGGAATCAAAGTCTTTTATGCCTACAAGCATGCCCTTATGGTATGAAAAGTATGGGTTGTCAAGGGTTAAGGAAGATCTGTATGAAAAGGGAGAAAACCCAGAAGCATGCAGAGGTTTTCAGGTATGAAAGGGAAAATGACATTAATTTGTCAACGGAAAGAAATTGAAAGAGGCAGGAGGGAGGAGGGAAGAGGAGGAGGCAAATGCTGCCTTTGAGGCAGCTGACATAAGGACCGTCAGCCTCATGAACAAACAAGAGAACCAAATGAAACTTCACAGCAATCTCATCAACAACTTAATGGACAAATGTGCAAACCTTTTTTTCATTTATTATGTAACTAATATATGTAGAGATGTTCTTCATTCTGACAGAATTTTCAGGGAGCAAGCTAATGTATGGCACCTGGAACCAATGGTGTATTGGAAATGGCCAACATGCAGAACACACGGTTCCATCCTGAACACTACCACAGCAGAATTACAGGATCATAGAATGGCCAGGGTTGAAAAAGACCTTCAAGGACATCTAGTTCCAACCCTCTGACATGGGCAGGGACCTTTTATTTGCCCAGGTTGCTCAGAGCCCCATCCAGCCTGGCCTTGAACATCAGGCTGGGGTGTCCATAACTTCTCTGGGCAAGCTGTGCCAGTGCCCCACCACCCTCACAGGGAAGAATTTCTTCCTAGCATCTGATTTCAACCTGCCCTCTTTCACTTGAAGCCATTGCCCATTGTCCTGTCTCCATAGTTTGTAATGAAGAGTCTCTCTCCTGCTCCCCTTCAGATACCAGAAGGTGTTGTGAGGTCTCCATGCAACCTTCTCTTCACCAGGCTAAACAGTCCCAATTCTCTAAGCCTGTGGGATGTGCTCTTGTCCTGAATACTGAACTGCAGTATTGAATGATGATTTTTTGAATCCTTTGAAGGCATGTTCTTTTTCAGCCTTGAATTAGGCTAAATAGTTTTGATTTGTGGGTATTGCAAGTGAGCAACAGAAATCACTGCCCTGGTTTGCCTTTTTTACAGCTCCTTTCCGTGGGAGACTCCGTGCAAACATCACAGCTGGTGAGACAGTGGACACACCATCATTCTGAAAGATCTTTGCACAGTAAACATAGAGGAGGATTAAATATTGAAATGCAGATGATAGAAGCTGCCCAATAGACTCTGCTGGTGGAAACCAAATACTAGTCTAGTATTTTGAATGCAAATAATTCCTCCCAATGAGGCCAGACAGGATTGTTTGGCTTTGAATCTGAGCACGTGGACAGTAGTGGATGGTCTACAGGTTGAAAACAGTGTAGATACTTCTCTTTTTTTTCCTAAGTGGCTCAGAAACTAAAAAGGCAGCTATAAAATGGTGAATACATCCTTACAGATTCAAAAATGGTTGCTCTTCATTTGCATCTCCACCATAACAACAGATCATTAGAACTAAAGTACAGATGGGAGTTTTATAGCTTCTCAGAAATGAAGCAGGAATTGGCCAATGGGCCTTAGCAGCAGCTACAAGTTTTTCAGCATGAGGCATCTCAAAAGTATTTTAACTGTACAGTACTTTTCTGTACTTTTGGTCTTTCATCTCAAGGATGAAGTATTAAAAAAAAAAAAAAGAAAACAAGAAAAAGAAAAAAGGAAAAAACCCTACCAAATATATATATATATATATACATATATATATATATACACACACACACATATATATACATATATATATATACACACACACACATATATATGCATATATATATATATAACATATCTATATATATATATATTACATGACTAAGATAATAAGCACAATCAGTATCGTATATAGAAACAGAACCCATGGGTTTCAGCTTTCAACCTCATCTTCTCAACACACTCTCAAAAATGGAATTGTTTCCCTATCTGCCTTGAAACATTTTGGAGCAAAAAACACTCTAAGGTCCTGATAGGTGCTTTGGTCAAAAATCACTACTTCTGGTTTTCTGTCCATAAATGGAGTAACGGAGGGGAAAGTTGGTAGCTGGCCAAAGGAGGTAGGAAGAGTAATCATCATCCACAACCCTGGGGCTAAAGAAATTTCCACAGAAAATTACCTGCATTGTTACTTGTTCATGTGTTGGGTTGAAAGTTCAGAATCTGTTTACATTTTTCCCATCCCTCGAATGCAATATTTCACAGAATTCGAGCCCCTCAAACCTTACTCCTGCCAGAACAGCCCACCATGTGCTGTCATAGGGGATCTGCTGATGCCCACTGACTCTTACCAGTCTAGTACTTGCCACTGTTGCAGATCAAGAACTTCTGAATAGTTTTGATTAATGTTCTTTGAGTGGTTGAAAACAAGAAAAGAATGACTAGACATTTGCATGATCAAATCTCCTGATGGAATAAAAATAGAAGCATAATAAATGTATTCATTGTCATAAGAAGGGAGACGAAGGGTCCAAAAGATTACTTGCATAATTACTGTTCTAAATCCCTTGTTATCTGGCAAATTGCAAAAGATGCCAGGCTTTCACCAAAATTCAAATCAGATTAAAATGTGAAGCTTTACACTTTACTGGATATAAAACTTCATCATCCATTTTTAAATCTTAGAGACTGTGATGTAGTCGTAATATCCTATTAATACCCCGAGGTTTAGAGCTGTAATTCAGAGAGAAAAGAAAGCTATTTTGAATTCATTCTATTCAATCATCTTGTCTGCACTCTCTCCTCTTGATTTTCACTTCTGAATCTCTGTATGAAAGGCATAGAGTTCTGGATTAATTCTTTTCAACAGTTTCCCCTGTAATTCTTCTTTTAAGGCAAACTTGTACAAATCCACACTTTCTTACCCCACCACTTCTAAAATTCTATTGAGAAGCAAAAAACCCCCCATCAAGCAACTAAATCTCTGCTCCAATTTGCAGGGAAAAACCCATGCCATTAACTGCTTTCTTAACATATCTTATCTTGTATCAATATGGCAACCTTTTCTTGCTTTTCTAGATTAGAACCATATTCTTCAAGCTAGAAGGAAATACAGGTTTACTGGAGCTGATTCTGAGATACAGAAGTCCAGCAAGGAGTTCAGATGTCAAAAGAAGAGTCTGCACAACAAGATTCAGCACAATGTTGAGACACGTTAGTTATTTTTCAAGAAAACCCGCCAAACGGAAACTTTTTAGACTTCTATGCTATCATGGGTGCCTGCTTCCAGAATATGACCTAAGTTGCTGGAAATCAGCTGCAATATTACTGTAAACAATGCTGTGAACGTAGGACATTGTAATTCTTTTCTTCCATTGAAAACCACAAGTGGAGTTGCGTCATTGTCTTCAAAATTCTCTGGTAAAATCATGATAAATAAAGTGTTCTGTTCATACAGTTTAAATCTAATAACGTTCAAAATGAAAAAAAATCCATTCACATATGGTCTGCAATAATACAGCAGAGAGAAGATGAACCAGTCTGGTCTACAAAATAAAGTGAAGCAGAATTTGGGAATTTGGAACACCTTACGATGTAATATTTAAAGAAAAAAGAAATAAAATGTAACCTTCACAAACTCAATTCGTGATGCACGGACAGAGAAAAAGAACTAATTGCTAGTAGAATTTCTTTCATTCTCAGACAAGAAGTTAAATGATCCTCTTGAATGCATGGAAGATTGTTGGGAAAGACAGCAGCCTTCTTCTTTACAACATATTCTTCAGAACTCCAGGAGACAAATCATTTGAGCTATGAGGATCCTTCTCTCTGTAAAACTCCCAGAGCATAGACAATATTCTATTCCTTTAGAGATCCTCATCGCCCTGGGTGACTGGTGGATAGTCTACAGCCCCAGTACATCAGCCAGACACTCTGCCTTATTTAGCATGGCTACTGCAGCAAGGACATCATCTATACTGGCTTTCTATCCAAAAGATAAGCAAGACACAACAAAGAATACACCCAAAACACTGAGTACAGCTTATGGCCTTCAAAACAAAAATTTCAGGATGGCAATACCGGATCTTCCAATCCAAACCATCAGGAAATATTTCTTTAGAGGTGAAAAAAAGCTTCTGTTGATTGTACAAAAAATAGTTATGTAAACCAGTGTTTACTCTCTTACGTTCTACCCCTCTCTTCTCTCGGACCTGCTCTGAGCTGTGGCTGGCAGCCCCCAGCAGGGCCCTGCACCCACACCCTTTGCAATAAACCCCAAATCCCAGCAGGGCCCTGCACCCACGCCCTTTGCAATAAACCCTAACTTCCACGACCTGGCTGCAGAGATCTCTCGCCTCCGTCCGTCCCAACCGTGCCACCCCCGCACCCATTCCAACAGCTGTTATTTTGTACCTGATCCTAAATGGCAGGTTCTGCATTCTGCCATCTGTCTAGCTTTCCCATTTGACGCAGCTTCTCAGAGGTATTTTCAGAATTGAGGACTACCTGCAAGAATGATGCTAAATGCATGCATTTTACTCCTTGGTTAATGCAAAACTATTTCTCCTTTACAGCACAATAAGAACAGGAAAATAATGATAGTGGATTCAATCCTTATAGCAATACAAAGAGGACTATTATCATCATTAGAAACCAAGCAAGTTGTGTCGCAGTCATCTTTTGTGAAAAATCCTTTCTTAGGATTTTTCCTTCTGAGAAGCTGCAGTTTCAGCAACAAATGTAAGCCATGGTTATCTGCTGCTGTGGAATGTAACAGGTCCATCTGTGATTGGGCCATCTTGAATGTTTACAATTAATGGCCAACCACAGACCAGATAGCTTGAACTCTCTGTCCGAGACACAGATCTTTGTTATTCATTGTTTTCTATTCTTAGTTTAGCTAGCCTTCTGAGGAACCTTTTCCTTCCTTTTCTTTTTAGTATAGTAATAATGTAATATATATATCATAAAATAATAAATCAAGCCTTCTGAACACAGAGTCAACATTCTCGTCTCTTGCCTCATCCAAAAACCCCTGTGAACACGGTCACAAAGTTGTATTTATTGCACATGCAGTACAATCACTAGTGCAAATTATCCTGTAAATTCAAAATGAATCTGTATCATAGGAATGGATTGAATGTTTCTATTGATATTTTGCTTAAAGCAGAAAATTAATTCTTTTGACAGCCAACTCATAATTGCAACCTCGCTTTCAACTACAGCTTTCAAACAGTTGAAACGTGTTTATAAAACAATATGGTACAGTATACAATAGCAAATCAGGTAATAGACATTCAAAAGAAAAAAAAAGATCAAAGGACAGATTCATTCACATCTGCAAGCCCTCAAGAGTGTACAGGTCTAATGTTCCCAGAAAAATAGGCTGGTGGCGCAGATTCTCTATGTTGGCACCAGTAGAAGCAGCTGCTATCTTTATAGGATGCAATCTTGCTTACATCACCCTTCAGAACAGTCTTCTGTACCCCTGCCCAATACATCTTCTGCTCTATTCCTTGGACTTCACGTTTGCATTTCTACAGAGTCCTGTCCTGCAAACTGACTCAAAGTTCAGGTAATAGATTTCCAAGATTTAGAAATGTTGTGTTAAGTTTATTTATTTCATATTTCATTCCGTCTAACCAAACTGTAACTTTCTGAAGTGAAATATGTTGAGTATGTCACATGTATTTTGCATGTTAGTTCTTCTTCACATTAAAACTTCTCACAGATTCCTGTGACGCCTTGCTGAAAAAATATATAGCTGCAAAGAGTGGTTGTAGGAAGTTAGAAGGGCCAGAAAACCATATAAACAACCTAACAATAGAGCCTTGAATTTCTGAATATAATTGCACCATGTAAAGTCAAAATTTAATATTTAAATGATTTTCATATAATGACGAGTGTGGGCTAGAGAGAATCCAGATAGAATTTTTTTTAACAGTTCCAGGAAAAACCTGTCCTTGACTTGGAAGTATAGCATGAAATATTTTTATACAGCATGAGTTCTCATTACCTAATCATATGATTTGTATAACTGAATTGGAAACCAGGAAAGAAACGAAGAAAAATATTCAGGCTATAAAAGATTTGTATTTCTGATTAAAACTATTAGGTAGCTAAATGGTCACCCATTATTTTAAAAAGCATCTGGACATTAAAAATGGATAAATTTCTGTGGGACTTGGATGTCAGCTATTCCTGAAAAGCTTTATTTCACTGCTTCCCAACCCTGAATCAATCCACTTAAACACAGCTGTATTTCAGATGCTCGGTGAAACTGTCCATGTAATGCATAGAGTTGACAAATAATCTGCAGAAAAAGCTATATCGATTTGAAGATCTTTTTCTATAAATGGCATTAAAATTATTTGTACAAACACACAGATGGGATTTCTGCTGTCTTCTTCAGGCCACTTCCTCCAGAGAGCTCTCCATCAAATCTCTCTAGTTCTAGTCCTCTGGTGATCCAAAGTCAGCACTAGGATGGTCCAACTGCGTGGAATTACTGTCTGCTAGAGGTGCACCCTGAGGGTTTCTGTGTGCAGCATCACATGAGCCCTACTAAATGTCACCCTGTTGGTATAAACTGAGCTAGCTGGACCTTAAGGGACAAGATTGTGCACTGATGTTGAAATAGAAATTAGGTACTAAGAAGAAGGCTGGAGGATTTAAATATTTCTGCCTCCAGCTTAAGCAACACTAAATCTTGGTCTTTATCTGAAAACCTAGGTGAATTAACACATTCGGCATTCCTATGCCAAAAATGTCAGTAATACAATAAGAACCATCAAAAGAGTAACAATTCCAATCATTAATTTATAAAATTAATTCATTGGAAGAAGTCAGGAAGAAGGATGAAACATGCCAATATCCTACACTGAGAATCACTCTGTTGATTTGCCCAGGTTTCTTATTATATACCCATCTAATGCATTGAACATGCATGCTTGTGATGATACAAATACTTGCAAAGCTTACCAGATAAACCATGTTCTCTTCAGACAGAAAAACATTTCTTGATGGTTTTATTTGCTAATTACATTTAGACTCAGTGTTCTTAAAAGTCTTTTCCAACCAAATTGATTCCATCATTCTCTAAGTCGCACATCCTGCTTGTCCTGGTTTAGGGCAAATTTGGCAGCAAACCTCAAGAAGGGGTGATATATTAAAAATATTGATCCAGTACTGATATCCAACTGTGACGGACAAAGACTCTCTAACAGTTTAAAGTAAGAAAGTGTACGTTTATTGCAACGCCGGGCAGCATGCGGGATAGTTCCTAAATACACACTGTGTTTTACAGGTGATTACCTTTTAGCTATACTATTGAACACCCAAAATACAAATGCATATTTGTAATTTTGGTACATCCCATTCCCCACTTCGTATGGTAATTAGTTCAAAAGCTATTAAGCATGCGCAGTTGGTTCCTCAAAATGAGCTGGTGGTCTCTTTCATGGGGAGGGGTCCGAAAATGAGGAAATAAATGAAGTCTTCCTCGTTCTGAACTTTCTACATTTTCAATGCAGATATGACAAATGAACCCATTGGTAGAACTCCCATTCCCCATCTTCAATTGGTTTCAGAACAGAGGAGGCCTACAATTGTCTTATGTTCCTAAAAGCTATTTATCAGTTTCTATATTCTTCATTATAAACCCAGCTAACCAAACATTATGCTGACAAGCTATCAGTTATTAGTTAACGACTAACTCTTAACTTCATCAAGGCCTACCGATTTATTTTGATTAACTCCAATAAAGCTTATCTCTAACTAAAATCTCAGTTCCTCTAAAGTCCCTAAACTCCTTAAATTTTATGTCTCAGGGGGTCCCCCCCAGAAAGCCCACCCACACGGCCCCTCCCCTCAACTGGTTTGGGAAAAGTTTCCTCTGAGAGAAGTGGAAAAAACCTGTTTATTTAACAGACAAAGCACTCCCCAGCACAAAAAATGAACAATAGCAGATGACAAAACTCAATCGCCGCTCTGAAGAGACAACAAATTCCCAAAGTCTCTCCTGTGGATGCTCACTCTGTTATCAATCCCTCCGGCACTGGAAAAAGCTGCTGCCCGGAGTAGGCCCCCATAGGCCACAAAGTGCAAGCTCTCAGTGCTCCCCAGGTCCCAGTCCAGAGCAGGTTTGAATAGTTCCAAGAAAAGAGAAAGAAAAAAAGGGTCCAGGGAAAATTCTGCCTCAGCCAGTTAAACCAACCGAAAAGCAAAGGAAGACACTGTTCTGCTCCGTCAGTGCCCGGACAACACAGTGCAGCACAGAATGTGGAGCAGTGTTGCTTTTAGAAGAGTGAGTGCAGCCTCTGATAAACTCCGTGCTTCTTCTTCTCCCCACTGTTATGTTTGTCTAATTATCTCATCATAAAAAACCCCAAACAATATTAAAGGTAGTAACAATTTTTAATTGAATAGTTAAAATTTAAAAAATATAAAATTGGATACAATATAATTTGATTAAAATAAGGGATAATTTGGTTCTAATAATAGCGCATAAACAAAAATAACCGCGGGTATGGAGTGCAGGGCTCTTGGACCTGTGCCACCTCACGTACAAGCTTGCCAAGTGAAAATTACCTCTTATATGCCATGGGTTAATACCATCTCCCCCTATTTTCAGTTTGTCATATTTCTATCTCTGCATTCATTACTACCTTTACCGTGCATGCATCACCACTCAGTTTTTGGGGGTCATCTGATGAAGATTTCGTAGTCTTCCTCTGTGTCCTTTAATTCACCTTTGGGTTACACATGCGCACCAAGCCAGTACAATGTAAGCTAAGACTAACGTATCACTACATCTACATATCAAGGCAATAAATCCCTTATAATTAGCATTTTCTGGGACTCAACCAGGTTTTGCTCATTTTTAGCAACTGTATCTTCGGCTTCTTTCCTGTGGTCCTTGAAAACATCTGCCGGGAGGGGGGTGCAGCCCCTCCTCTCCCTTTTGTCTTTGATATTGCCACTGTTAACTGTTTAATTTATTCCCAAATATTAATTACGGTAATAATATTGATTACTCTTTCAATTTTATCAGCACGAATCATACCTATTTACCACACTACCTTTGCTCTCAGAACCAGTCTTGAAGGCAGAGAATATAATATCCAGCATTAACTGAACACATGACTGGGGATACAAGCATCATAAAGTCACCCTAGGACACTGCTCTACTGAGATATGTCACCAGACTATGCTAAGACAAAGTTTTGGAACTGCTAATTAAAATTCTACTATCACAGTGAAGCTGAGGAGGAAACACAGCTCACTACAGTTCGCTTGTGGCATGCAAATACTTGTTTTCAATCACAATGGTATTTGTTTTTAATCCATGACATCACTGGCATAATTCAACATCTTTTGGGCAGGAAGGAAGATATTATTCTTCTCATTATACTGATGGGGAAGCTGAAATGCAAAGCTGTTAATTCAAAGTGAAACAGCGATAAAGTCAATAGTAAAACTCACCACAGTTTTGTTTACTACCATAAGTCCTTACTATCCCAAAATACAAGAACAGCTGTAAAACCTTGCGGCTACTTAATTTTTTCCTATACCTACATGGGAGGGTAAGGGATAAATGATCCCAAACAATGGTAATCCACAACAAAGCATTCTTGACATCATATTCAGCTTTTGCATAGCGAGCTCTTCACCTGATCAAGTTATTCCATTGCAATAGTTTGGAGAGTAGCTTAGAGAGCTGTGTGTTGTTTGGTTTGAAACCATCTTGATCATTCAGGAACCCAGTAGCAATGAGAAAGTCCAAAATAAGATAGTGCTATGCATTGATTTTCATATATGACAGACATATTTCTACAACACTGAAGGCTGACCTAATGCTTCCCTACAGCACGGCTGAAGTGGAATCCTGTTCCCCATAGGTTTTTCCATTTTTAGCTGCTTTCTTAACAGATTAATGAGCCGAACTAGCTCAAAAATGAATCAGATAAGTGCCAGAGCTTTAAAACAAACAAACAAAAAAAACTAGATGCATGTGACCATGGTCACAAGGGTTTGCAGGTGAAGGAAGAGATGCGAATTTTGATTCCATGATCAGAAGGCTTGATTCATTATTTTATGATATATATATATAACATTATGACTATACTAAAAAGAAATAGAAAAGAAAAGGCTTCTTCACAAGCTGGCAAAGCTAAGAATAGAGTAGAAAGAATGATAACAAGGCAGCTGGCTCCAACAGAGAGCGAGAGCCAGCTCTGCTGTGAGTGGTCAGTAAATCCAAACATCCACGGAAGACCAATCACGGATCCACCTGTTGCATTCCACAGCAGCAGATAACCATTGGTTGCATGCTGCTGAAACTTCTCAGCTCTAGCAGGAAAAATCCTAAGAAAGTATTTTTCACAAAAGGTGTCTGTGACAGATGCAAAATGGTGATTTTGAAAGTATAAGTCTTTTGTATTTTTCATAGATACATGGCAGTCTCTAGAATGATACTGCTCCAACCTTTTGAGTTTGGCTTTTTTTTCCCCCTCAATTCTAAATGTTATGCATTCTTTTTGGCCATTTCAGTAAACAGATTTTCTGATATGTGTGAAAGACGTCTGAAGTTCCCCTCATTTGCCTCACGACCATTCCCAGGACAGATATCGGGACCCTAAAGACCCTGAAGGGAATTCTGGTGGTGGTGGATGAACACCAAAAATCCTGAGGCGCCTGAGCAGAATTCTGGCCTGCCAAGAGACTGTTCACAGCTGTGTCTACAGCGACTGCTTCTAGCAGGGCCTGCCAAGGGGCGACACAGCCTATATGCTTGCACCTGCTTCGCGACAATAGGCCAGGAATTTTCCCACCTCTTGGCCAGATGAATTTGCTGAGACAACTTTGGTAGCCCCCCCATGGAAAATCCTTCATCTGCTCCACTACCACCGTGAGGGACGGAGATTGAAGCCCCCCTACCAAGGAGTGAGACCCCCGTAATTCTGATCCAGGGGTGCTGGCCTGACTGAAACAGGATGCCTGCTAAGTGTTGCCTACAGATGTGTTCACTGGACCTAGACTGATTTCCCATAGAAAGCAGTCCTGAAACAGTGGGTCCCACTCACTGCTGATAGTGGCATATCCTGCTGAGAACATGGACTGTCTGTACCCATCTTCAATACCTTTTTCCCCATCAGCAATTTCAATAGACTTCTTCTTGATTGTATCTGTTTCCCCTCAGCCATTTCAAGATCTGTTTCCCCCCTCAAAAATGGGCTGTAATAGAACCTTGAGTTAACCAGGACTTTGAGATCTTCCCAACATGACCAGGCAAACTCTGCCAGCTGGACTACGAGGACCTAATCTCTCCACATTTGGTAGCTATACTCCTCCTCTCTTTCTCCCCTTTTTTTCTATTCTTTTTCTCTCCCTAATTCCTTTCAAGCATTTGCTGTGGACATTCTATAAACATGCATATCCGAGAGGGCAGTGCATACTCCAAATTAGCAAACTTTACTGGATTTCTACAAAACTAAAGATGCCAGCAACTAGGACCCTGCAAATGTATAGAGCCCCAAGAGTCACCTTTCATCTGATACTCAGACTCTGGGGAAATTACTTCTTTTTCTCATGGAAAATAGTCTCTGTTTTAGGCATCTCACCCTGGCCGAGAGGCAGGTGCCAAGCTTGAAATGAGAAAACTTTACTGGTTTTCTCCACAATTAAAGCTGCCAGCAACTAGGACCCTGCAAGTTCTTAGAGCCCCAAACGTCACATTTCTACTGATCCCCAAACCTTGGGGAAATTACTTCATTTCCCAAGGAAAATGGCCTCCATTTTGCGGCCACACACCCATCCGGACAGGGCAGTGCCAAGCTAGGAATGGGCAAACTTTGTTGGATTTCTCTAAAACTAAAGCCGCCAGCAGCTAGGACCCTGCAAGTCCATAGAGCTCCAAAGGCCACCTTTCAACTGATACCCAGATCCTGGGGAAATGACTTCTTTTTCCCCTGGAAAATGGGCTCCGTTTGCAGCATCTTGCTCTGTCCAAAAGGGCGGCGCCTGGTTAGAAATTGGCAAACTTTGCTGGATTTCTCCAAAACTAAAGCTGCCAGCAACTAGGACCCTGCAAGTCCTTAGAACCCCAAAGCCACCTTTCATCTAATATCCAGACCCTGGGGAAAGGAATCCTTTTTCCCCTGGAAAACAGCTTCCATTTGAGGCCACTCGTCCTAGTGAACAGATGACCTGATGGTTCGTAGGAGTGATCTCAGAGTGCAAAAACTAACATGATACAAGGGGGTTTGCAGTGATAATCAAAACAAATGCAGTTTAATAGAAATAACCACAGCAAAAATGTGATAGAGGGATTAAGGGAGAGAAAAAGCATAGAGAAAGAAAAAGAAGAGAGAGAGGATATAGCTACCAATGTAAAGACTAAGTCCTTTGGTCCAAGTCCACTCAAGGGTCCGCCTGTTATGCTGGGGAGATCTCAAAGGCACAGTTCATTTGCACCCCAATTATACTCTTTTTTGTTGAGAGAAGGGAGAATAAATTTCGCAACTGAAACAAAGGTCTTCAGGGCGGGGGGGGGGGGGGGAAGAATAGAATGGGGGGTACACAGAGTCCAAGCTACGCAGCGGGCAAGAACCATTGTTTTCTTGGTCTAGTACTCATAACCTGCAAGTAAACATCTCGCTTTGGTCAGCTTGCCTCCCCCACCCACTTCTCCCGGGTTGGGGGTTTCAGTCCCAGTCCTTGGAAGGAGCAGAGGGGGCCTTTTCACATGGGGGTTTCATGTCTCAGTCCTCGATGGAGAGGCTTCTTACATCTCAGTCTGTCTGTCAGTCACGGTGGTTGTAAAGCAGGTGAGGGCCTTCTGCGGGAGACTACCCGAAACTCAGAAGTCTAGCCAGGCCGAGAGGTGGGACAGTTTCCAAAGTCATTGTTGCGAACAGGGCACAGTGCCCCTTCTTCTTCTCAGTGTAGCATACGGCAAACACACCTGTGAAAACAGTAACTTAACACTGTCCTTTCAGGTCTCAGGGGCTTTGGTGTGTGACTTTCTCCTTCAGAGCCAGAGATTCTAGACAGAGGGGTCTTCTCCTCAGCGGTCCCCCAATGACAATCATGAGGCAGATGAGGGAAAATTCGGACAGACTCTCACACCGGTCTGACAGGGCAGCACCTGGTTAGAAATTGGCAAATATTGCTGGATTTTTCCAAAACTAAAGCTGCCAGCAACTAGGACCCTGAAAGGCTGCAGAGCCTCAGAGGCCCCCTTTCATCTGATACCCAGACAGTGGTAAATGATGTCTTATTCCTACGTAAAGAGGGCTCCGTTTACTGCGACACACCCCGCCTGACAGGGCGGTGCCATACTTGAAATTGTAAAACTTTGTTGGATTTCTACAAAACTAAAGCTGCCAGCAACTAGGACCCTGCAAGTCCTTAGAGCCCCAAAGGCCACCTTTCAACTGATACCCAGACCCTGCGGAAAGGATGCTGGGTGGGTTCCCCTCGCGGGGGAATGTTCTGTGTGGGTGTGGGCAGATCACTCCTTCACGGGTCCCACTGGAGCAGCTACACCTCTTCCACACGCATACAGGCCCGGATATGTATCAGACGGCACAACCAGAAAGAAGGATGACTCGAGGCACCGGTGCAAATCCAACTGGGTTTATTAGCTGAAGGTCCGAGGGTTTAAGGAGGGAAGGAAAGCAAGGGTGCAGCCACAGTTGAAGAGAGCCGGTGTCAGGATGAGCTCGAGCCCCAAACCGGGGTGGGACCGGGGTTTATAAAGGGGAGAGGGTAGGCAGGGTCAGGATACCATTTAACCAGCGGGGAAAGGACTCAGAGGAGGGGACAAGGTGGGGTGATCGAGGGTACACCTATAGGAATGTGGGGAGAGAGTGGTCTTGGGGCAAGGTCCAATGAGGGAGTGAGGAATGGGGAATTTTCCAGAAGGGAAGGAGTGGGTTAGAGGTGATTGATGTTAGACTCGTCCCAGAGCGCTCCCACCCGATCTTCCCTGTCCCCTCCTCCCACAAAAGGACTTTTTCCCATGGAAAATGGCCTCTGTTTGCAGCCAATTGCCCTGACCAACAGGGCGGTGACAATTTAGAAACTGGCAAACTTTGCTGGGTTTCTCCAAAACTAAAGGTGCCAGCAACTAGGACCCTGCAAGGCTTTAGAACACCAAACACCACCTTTCATCTGATACCCAGACCCTGAGGAAAGGACTTCTTTGTCCCACGGAAAAATGCCTCCGTTTTGTGGCCGCTGGCCTGGGACAACAGGGCAGTGTCAAGCTCGAAATTGGCAAACTTGGTTGGATTTCTCCAGAACTAACGCTGTCAGCAACTAGGACCCTGCAAGTCCATAGAGCCCCAAAGACCACCTTTCATCTGATATCCAGACCCAGAAGGAAGGACTTCTTTTTTTCCATGGAAAATGGGCTTCGTTTGAGGCCACTCATCCTGGCTGACATGGCAGCGACAGATTAGAAATTGGCAAACTTTGCTGGATTTCTCCAAAACTAAAGCTGTCAGGAAACAGGATCCTGCAAGTCCATAGAGCCTCAAAGGCCACCTTTCAACTGATACCCAGACCCTGGGGAAATGACTTCTTTTTCCCATGGAAAATGGCCTCCGTTTGTGGCCACTCGCCCTGGCCAACAGGGCAGTGCCCTGCTAGATGTTGGCAAATGTTCCTGCGTTTCTCCAAAACTAAAGCTTCCAGCAACTAGGACCCTGCAAGTCCTTATAGCCCCAAAGGCCACCTTTCATTTGATACCCAGACCTTGGGGAAATGACTTATTTTTCTCTTGGAAAATGGTTTTCCTTTGTTGCCAGTCACACTTGCAGACAGTGGGGCAGTAAGTGTGGGAATCCATAAAATCAGAGGGTTTTGGGAAAGTCACAAAAGGCAGGCCTCAGTGACAGCAGAACTGTGATTTGAGCTAAGCAGTAACCAAAGGATTGGTCAGCAGAAAAATTATCTAAGATGTAGAAAAGTGAGGACAAATAGAACATTTGTCTCTTATTAACATTTGTCTAGAATAACTCCCTAAGCTGCAGAAAAGTATATCTAGCCAGATGTTGGGAAGTTCCAAGCTTAATAATGGAGCTCTGTCTATTGTGTTTTAAGGCTTACTAGCAGGTATTGTATTTGAAATAAGTAAGCATTATTTTAACTGACGTTTCATCTGCTTATAGTGGTTGGATGGAACTACTGTCAGTATGCTTTTACTTTGTGTGACTGGTCAAAAACTTAGAAAGTAAGTTGTAACATTAAATTCTTGGTCTGCTGCCTGGGATGGGAGCTGATGGCATCTTCCCATTGTCATAATCATGTAATGAGACAGATGCTGGAAAATAATACAGCTCAAGACGTGTTCCTAGCAGTTCCATTCTGTTCGTGATTTGTACATACCCCTTGGCCAGTGATACAAGGTACTTGGCCTTCTATTTATTTCCCAAAATAATACATATGCATAACGCCAGCACTTCCCATCTCTGTTTTGTATTAAAATGAGGTTATTAGTCTTTCATGCATGCACAATTCTTCTCTTGAATTGGGTCAGTGGTCCCAGGGAGGAAGTCAGGAAGGTCTTTGTCAGGTCTCTGTGACCCTCTGGCATGATCCAGGGCCCTCTGCTTCCTGATGGATTAACACAGAGTCCTGGTGCTGGACATTGTTCTACTTGTTTCAATATGTTTCTATAATGGTTCAATTGCTCCACTTCTTTCTACAAATGAGCTCATAATATAACAATTAGCTTTAGCTTAAGCATCTAATAATCATCAACCTATTGTTGGTGTATCTAACTTCAATATGAATTGGTTCTAACCCTCAGCTAAAATGTTAACTCTTTAAAATCATGATTCAGTACTCTGCCGAGACCCTTTTCTTCCCGCACTGTTGCCGCCACAGTGGGTCCAGGGGACAGGTCGACTGCTCTCGAAAAGCTATCAGTGCCTTACTCCAACCCTCCGGCAGCTTGAGACCACAGACGGGTCTGGGAAGCTCATCCGGCTACAGAGAACTGCTCCCCGCCGGGGGCGGGACCGGGAGCGGGGGCGAGGCCGGCGCCGGAAGAAGGGTTCGGTTCCGGGCCGCGTCGCGTCATGGAGTCGCTGCGGAGGCTGAAGCGGTTCGACGCTTTTCCGAAGACCCTAGAAGATTTTCGGGTTAAGACGTGCGGGGGAGCGCTGGGTGAGCGGGGGCGCTGCGGGTGGCCGGGGGACCTTGGCGGGCTGGCGCTCGCTAGAGACTCGGGGCGACGGCGGTCGGGTTGCGGCGGGGCTGACAGTGGTTCTCGTCTCCCCGGCAGTGACGGCAGTTAGCGGGCTCATCATGGTGCTGCTTTTCTTCTCGGAGCTGCAGTACTACCTCACCAAGGAGGTGAGTACCGCCGACGGAGCGGACACGGCCCCAGTCCCCCGGTGCTGCCTCCGACTCGCGCCGGGCAACCCTTCAGGGTGGCCGGAGCGCCCTTGCCCCTGCCCCCGCCGGGCCACCCCCCTGGGCTGCCCAGGCAGCCGCCTCGCCCCGCATAGCCCTGCGGTTCGCGTTATTTTTCTGTGCCCTGTCCGGTCGCCGCGGCGGTGGGGGCGGGCTGCCCTCCCCCGTCTGTGGCGTCCTGCGGGGACGGCGGTACGTCACGGCGCCTGCGAGCAGCCATGCCATGCCAAGAAGAGAAAGCAAGCGCGAAGCCTTGTTCCCTCCCCACGTTCAGAGATCCCCCAGTTATTTAACAGCATTGCAAATGGCATGCGCTGGGCTGTGGCTCAGCTGTCTGGCAAACCTTTTCTGTCTTAAAAATCAGCTCCTGGGCCACAGCACCAAGGGAAAGGGGCCTTTCGATTTGCTCACAAGTAAAATGGGACTGTTTTTCCTTTGTTCCCAGGTTCATCCAGAATTATACGTTGATAAATCAAGGGGAGATAAACTGAAGATCAATCTAGATGTTATTTTTCCACATATGCCTTGTGCTTGTGAGTAAGACTTGTGAATGGTGATGATAATTTTTGTCCCTGGCAGGGACTCAAGAGGCTCAGTGTGCCCCTAACAAATGTATGCTTATAGATCACTTTCCTTGTGCACTGGTTTCAGATTTGAGCATTGATGCAATGGATGTAGCAGGAGAGCAGCAGCTGGATGTAGAGCACAATCTGTTTAAACAACGCTTGGATAAAGCTGGGAATCGTGTAACTCCAGAGGCTGAGAGACATGGTAAGATGCTCTTCTGCCTGTCCTGGTTGGATGCTCTGTTAGTCTTTCCATTGTATGCGTGTTCTGAGATTTGTGGGGACAAGGTGACAGCTGTAGAGTGTTTAAATGCCACAGAGTCTTGAATACCTTATAGCATGCAGATCTATTAAACTACTCTTACACTCAGTACTTTTGCAAGAAAATCTTTGCCCAGTCCCTCTGAAACTATGATAAAGACCCATGGATGCATTTGAGGAATAAAGGTACACAGTTGGTGGTCTTTTGGGATTAGAAATCAAGCACCTGTTCTTGCAAAATTTGGCTTTAAATCACAGTAGGTGAACAAACGGGACTGTGTGATTCAAAGAAAGAGCCTTTTTCTATGGAAGGCTCCAGTGACTTAACCTTTAAGCCTAAACTTGCATTTTACTCCATTAACTCTGTGTGTGTTAATGCACACCTGCATAAATACATGTGAGTTGATCTGTTGTTTGCAAGCTGTAATAAGTGATCCTTGGCTACATAAACCTCTCCTCTACATTTTTTACATGTTATGACTCATCCTTGTTCTTTGATACCAACCAGAAAGAATTCTGACAAAGCCTTTTTCAGTTGCACAGTGTTACTATTTTGACTTTTCCTTTCCAGATAATGAGTTACTTATTCTGTTTTCTGGGAGTCAGTGTAGTTCTGAGTATCAACATGACCAAATTTTTAGCTTTGTATCACTTTAGATTTAACATTTCTGTTGTTGACACTGAAAGGCTAAACTAAGCCACGAGCTGAACAATTGGCAGGCACAAGGGTTTCTCTGGTTGTCATGGAAATGTGGTGATAGTGTTCATACTGCTGTGTCACTTAGCAGCCATCACAGGTTGTGACTTAAAAAATTATTATTTGGGGACAAAAACTATTCTGCATGTTTTTAAGCAAGTCCTGTATTGCTCATAATGTACTGGTTGGATCTACTTTAGATGTTTCAGCAAAGCCTTTATGCAAGTAATGTGTGAAGCTTCAGCAAGGCTTACAGATAGCCAGTTCTTTCCATGGAGGCTGTTCTTGAGAGGACAAATACTATGCTCCTTCTTGGTTTACTCCATACCTCAGCAGGCTACATACATACCATTTTAGGTGGGTGTTGGTTGCAGGATGTGCAGTAGCACATTGTGTGTGCAGAGTATTCATTATGCATTGAGCAGAACAAGAGTACAAGACAGAGTTTCTAGATGTGTCTCATCACTTTGAATCCTGTTTTGTCTTAGAGCTGGGAAAAGAAGAAGAAAAAGTGTTTGATCCAAATTCTTTGGATGCTGATCGCTGCGAGAGCTGTTACGGGGCAGAGTCAGAGGACATTCGGTAATGTTTACACCTTTTTCCTATCTTCTTAGCGCTTGAATCCTGGTATGTTATATGCATATTTTTTTTCCAAATGTCTATGAAGGTCTGTGCAATGAAATCCTGCTCTCAGGCACATGTTCAGTGATAAGAGCTATTGTGGTTTGGCTATGCCTTTGGAAGCTGCACTCAAGATTGTTGAGAAGGTGCATCTGTAGGTTGTTTGGATTGTCTACATGACTGTTTAAGCAGTACAAAAATTGTATCTCAGCAGGTGAGAGATTTTCTGGGCTTGTTTGGTGTCCAGAGCAGAGGTGTTTAAATGATTTCACTGTTATGCGAGTTATCTTGACGTAAAACCTGGTTATGCCCTGGCCTTGCCTTCTCACTGCTGCTGGTGGCATTGTTTCCTTATAGGATAAAAGACCAGACATCTATGGTTCGCATGAACAACAGGCGTCTTTTCGTATTTCTCATTCCTCCAAACAGGAAATTACTGTAAGAATGGATCCATGATAGTCCATATAGGTTCTGGACTAATTTTGGCTATTTTTGGCTCAGTGATAACTTGGTTTGTCCCATCTGTCAAGTTGTGTCCTTTCCCCGAGATGTTTTCATCTTAAAGTATTCATAACTGCTGCCTTCAACAGCAGGAATTTGCTCAACAGGTCCACCAAAACATGAAACCAAGGAAGAAACCTGGGTTTTTTTCTGGTAACCAAGGTATTGTCCACAGGTAGAAAAGTACAAAGAAAGTTTATAGTTAAGCCCCCCTTTAGCCCAATGTCTTGGCCTAAAAACAGAGGAAAGGAGCACTAGAAACAGGCAGATGCTTTGTTCACATGAGGAAGTTCCAAACTGCTTATAACTGGGGGGACACTGATGTTGTTTTTGTGACAAATTTCTTTGCCAAGGGATGCCTTGGCTGTGTAAATGACCAAGCAGAGCCCTCTTTGGACTCCAGTTCTGTATTCAAACAGTGTGCATCCTCACCTCCAAACCTCAAAAGGCACATCAAGAAGATCATGCTTATTCAGGAGCATTAGGCCAGTCCCCAATATTTGTGTTGCTGCTTTGTTTAAGAAGAGCAGCAACAAGAAGAGTCTGTCAAGGATTCAAGTCCTGAGCTGGAGCATCTCTTCTTAATGATAAAGATGGTAAGATGGTGCTTGTGCTTTTTGCAGGTGTTGTAATACTTGTGACGATGTCAGAGAAGCATACAGGCGGCGAGGCTGGGCCTTCAAGAACCCAGATAGCATAGAGCAGTGCAAGAGGGAAGGGTTTAGCCAGAAAATGCAAGAGCAGAAGAATGAGGGCTGCCAAGTGTATGGTTTCCTAGAGGTCAACAAGGTGAGAGAGAGCTTTTGCTGTGAACCTGCTGCATGATGGTGAGGACTGTGAAGAGGCAGAGTTGGGGCATTCCTCTCCTTTTCCAGTTTTAGGTGCTTACAAGCCTATCATAGAATAACCTCTGGGGTCAGCAACGTCTTTGTGCTTGTCATGGGGTCCAGGAGGACAGTCAGGAAGAGCAGTGGAAAAGAGGCTAATTCTGGTTTGTATTCTGTGGGCTGGTAGGAAGTCATGGCAGCTGGAGAAGTTCGTGTTTTCATCCCACCTGGGTACCAAGTCTTCTTGCTGAGATTTCTAGAGGAGGAGAGGCAGCTTCTTTCAGCTTGAATTGTTCCACCTGCCCTTCTGGTTTTAAATCAGAGGCCACAAGTGGGTGATGGAGATATCAGTAACCAATTTGCCTGCAGAGGTGTTGGAGAGACTGAAATGTTATCTTCTTTAGAAAAGCAGGAAGCAAGGCTATGGGAGTTGGTTGTCAAGGCTGAAAATGCTCAGAGAGGTGGTTTATGCAAATGATGTATGAAAATACACAAGATGCACCAGGTAACTATGTAACCTGTCATTTTGTGTGTTACCCTCACAAACACACAGGTTGCATACCCAAGTGCCCTCTAGAAGAAGTCAGACCCAGGCTATTTTTTTGTTTGTTTTTAACTTCAAACTCTGTTTGTTTTTTTGGTTGTTTTTTTTTGGGGGGGGGAGGGGGAAGGGGGATTTTTTTGGTGTGGTTTGGTTTGGTTTTTTTAATCCTTGTGTATTCTTCCTGGAGACCACAGTCTTTATTTCTAGAAAGCAGACCTTGTACTGTCATATCCAGAGGTTGTGATTTGAGCATTATCATAGGTATTGAACTGTTATGGGACCCTCTCTCACAATATATGATGAGCAGGAAGATTCCAGGGGGAATTCTGGATATAGGAATGGTCCAAGTGTGAGTGTCACTGGGGAAGTTTTTCAGGCCTTTTTTTAGGCCCTTGGAACTTCGTGCATCTTCATTCTAAACAGGTCTGCAGTTAACATAAAGCATAGGTTTGCCCAGGCATCAAAGATGTAATACAGTGAGTGAGCTTGGTACCTTCAGATCTTCCAAGGCAGAGTGCATGTGATTGCTAGTAAGTGTCAGGGAGGACTGGCACCTAGTATCCATATGCCTTTCAGAGTCCAGGATGAAATTTTACTAGTTTGTCTTTTGCAGATTTTTGGGGGGTTGGGTTGCTTTGGAAGGGGGGTTTAGTAGGTTAAGTGCTTTATTTTTGCATGCTCTTCTTTTCATGGGTTTATACATTGGATCACTGCTGACTATTGTTGTAAGTGTTCATCCTCACTTTCTCCTCTCTTTTTCTTTGATAGTGTTTTGTATTTTCTGAAGAACCAGTCAGTTCCCTACTTGGAGTTAATTCCTCCTTTTCTCTTTTTTATATCCACAAAATAATCTGGATAGAACAGCTGTTATCCACACCAGTATTTAATTATGGATTTCAGCATCACTGGCTGTAATGAACATGGGAAATTCATACCTCTCTTAGGATAATGTCTGCTGCTACTGTCCCCTGTGAAAATGAGTCAGTTGGTGTCTGTCTTGTGTGAACAAAATCCTAAAAGTCCAAACACCAGTACAAGTGCTTTGCTTACATAGATTCAGACCATTTAATGCATGTTTATTGTCTCCTGCAGGTAGCTGGAAATTTTCACTTTGCACCAGGAAAAAGTTTTCAACAGTCTCACGTACATGGTAAAGTATTTTCTTTTCCTGTTTATTGGACCTTTTGGTTTCAAGTGTCTGACCATTTTCTTTTTAATATCTTTGCATTACTGTCTGTAGTAACAACATCACTGCTTCAGTGAGGAGGACGTTGTTGAAGTTTTGTTACAGTGGTTTAGAACTATCATGGACAAACAGAAAAGTGGTTTCTGGGGGGTGCTGCCGCATGAGTGTGGAAGAACTTGGTAGAGGCTGTTTCTGAGTAGTCTCTCAGTTCTGTAAAACTTTGCTGCTTTGCAGTCAAACAACCTCAAATAAAATTTTCAGTCCTGAACCTGAATACAAGTACCTCTAGAAGGGATATTTTCATCTGTTCATGAGGTTCAGAGTAAAATTACATTGTGAAGGACTTCCTTGAGTATATATATAAATATAGCTGGTGAGAACAATAGTGGTAGTTTACAAAATCATGGAATGGTTTGAGTTGGAAGGGGCCTTTAAAGGCCATGTAGTCCAACCACCCTGCAATGAACAAGGACAGCTGTGACGGTGGTCACAGGGGTTTTTTAGATGGATGGAAGAGACAGGGATCTTGATTCCATTATCAGAAGGCTTGATTTATTATATTATTTTATATATATATATAACATTATAACTATACTACATACAAATAGAAAGGAAAGGAGCTTCTTCAGAAGCTGGCTAAGCTAAGAATGGAATAGGAAGAATAACAAAGGTCTGTCTCTTGGCAGATAGCAAGAGCAGCCCTGCCGTGAGTTGTCAGTAGATCCAAACATCCACAGGGGACCAGTCACGGATCCTACCTGTTGCATTCCACAGCAGCAGATAACCATTGTTTACATTTGCTGCTGAAACTGCTCAGCTCCAGCAGGAAAAATCCTAAGAAAGGATTTTTCACAAAAGGTGTCTGCGACAGACACCTTCCACTAGAGCAGGTTGCTAAGAGCCCAGTCCAGCCTGACTTTGAGTGTTCCCAGGGACTGTGTGTCTGCCAGCTCTCTGGGCAACATGTGCAAATGCCTCATGACTTTCAACATATACAATTTCTTATATCCAGTCTGAATCTGCACTCTTTTAGTTTAAAAGAATTGCCCCTTGTCCTATTGCAACAGGCTTATTAAATTGTCTGTTTCCATCTTTCTTACAGTTCCCTTTTGCTGTTAGAAGGGGCTCACGGGTCTGCCCAGAGCCTTCTCTTCTCCAGGCTTTCCAAGCCTCTCTCCATAGCAGAAGTGCTCCAGCCCTTGGGGCATCTTTGTGTGCTCATGTAGACTTGCTCCAGCAGGTCCACATCTTCCCTGTGCTGGGCATCGCAGAGCTGGAGGCCTCTCTGCATGTGGGGTCTCACCTGAGTGGAATAGAGAGGGAGTGTCCTCCCCCTCACCTACTGCCCATACTGCTGGGAATGAACCCAATATGCAAGTGGTTTCTGGATTGCCAGTGCATATGGCCAGGTCATGTTTAGCTGGTTGTCCAGTAACACCCCCAATTCCATCTTCCCAGGGCAGTTCTTGACTTGTATTGGTACCAGGGGTTGCCCTGACCCAGGTGCAGCACCTTCCACTTGATCATGATGTTCACTGGCCCCACTTCTCAAGCTTGTACAGGTTCCTCTGCATGGCGTCCTGCCTTCAAGCACATCAACCTCACTACTCAGCTTGCTATTATCTGCAGATAGGCTGGGGTGCCCTCAGTCTCACTGTCCATGTCATTGATGACAGTATTAAACAGTACTTTTCCTAACATGGACCCCACTTGTTTCTATCTTCATCTGTATATTGAGCCATTGGCCACTACCCTTTGCACATGATCATCCAAGCAATTCCTTATCTAGTGGAGTCCAAACATCATATCTGTATTTTTTCCTTTTATCACTCACTCCAATTTAATCTGTACTGCTGAGGTTAAGGTCAGGGGAGAATGTGAATGTGCTTGGTGGGAGTAACTGGTGTATTTGGAGAACAACAGACAAACTTTTGAGCACAGAAGCACTTTTGTACAAACAATAATGAGAAAAGCCTGGTTTCCCCCATAATACTGATCGTTTGTAATAAAAAAATATATTTTACTTATTGTGGCAAAACCTCCTTTGTGTGCTTAAACTGTCATGACAACAGCAACCTTACTACAGCCAGAATCAACAAAGTCATGGCATATATGTTAAGGAGGAGCATGTCTGTATTACACCTCTCTGTAACAGATAGGAATTCAGGATGGCTGCCACAGAGCCGCTACTTTGTGTACAGAGAGGTCAGGATAGCTCTCTAATTCCATGTCCTCCAGAAATGCTGCAGAGCTGAATTAAAATTCAGTCAGATAATACAGATAAAACCCAAAAGGACTCTGTAGTTACTGCCAACCTCATCCAGTCATTTGCTTGTTCCTGCTGGCTGTATCTGATGGCCTCCTCTTTGTCTACGGAAAAAGAGCGTAGTTGCTTCCCACTCTCTCCTTGCCCCTCAGCTTTTCATAGGCCTTTCCTGTACAGGGCTCAGGGCATATCTTTCCCTGCTGAAGAGTCACAGCTTATGAAGCTGGTCATTTGTGGACGCCAGTCAACCTCTGAGCTTCCTTGCAGGATTTCTGTGAACCTCTTTCAGTTCAGCTCTGTCTGAAGGTACCAGACTGCATCCAGAATTGTGGTCCAGGCTAAACATGAGAAGCAGTGGCCTAATGATTTTCTTCCTTTTGTTCTCTCTTGCTTTCCTAGTTATTAATAATGTGGGATTTTCCTTTTTACCCAGCCTTTTCCTTGGCAGTGTTTTCATTGCACTAGCCAACAAACAAGGAAGTTTTCCAGACCCGTAAGGAAAATGGACTGCTCAGAGTATGGTTGTTTTTTTGTACATGACTCACTGTAACCTTTCTTTCTAATCTTTTGGGGTTTTTTTCTTCCCTTTAATTACAGGTAAAAAATTTGACTAGTATTAGTGAACAGAGTTCTGTGAGATATTTCCGGAACTTGTATCTTGTTTGGATCATAGTTCCAGACAAGAACTTAAGTGCTTGTGGCATTTGATTCTTTCAGTAGGGTCTGCTTTAACATGCAGTCCTGTTAATACATTTAACAGAATGTCACACAGGATGAAGTTGAATGTCTAAGTGAAGTCTGAATATTCCAAACTGTTGTTGTAAGTCACATTAACAATTCGCTCAATTATTTTACTAGATCTACTTGATGCAGAACTCTAATGACTGACAGTATTTTTGCTTTTCTTTTTATTCCCTACTGATATGAATCAGTAGAGAATATGAGGATCAAGAATATGGGTAGTGTGGAAAGTTCAGTCCACTGCACCATTCTTCTTGCCTCCTATTGGAGTCTGTACCACGTTTGTACAGCTGATTGTTGGATTTTTATTTTGAGGTGGCATTGAAATACTGAAGCTTGCATATCAGCTTTTTGGTTTCTTGCATTGTTCCTCTCTTCTTATGCTGAAGTTCCTGTTGTATCATAGATCTCTGGCCAGGAAATGGACATGGGCATCACTGTGACTGTCCCAAGGGTCTTATTAAACAGCACTTTGTAGATCTGACTGCAGATGTAATCCTGATCTGAGCTTCTGAACTCTTGTTGTGTGCTTGGTGTTAAGATCTTGAAACTGTAACTTCTTTCCTGGGGAGAGGCAAGTTGAAATGGCTTTATCTCAGAAAGTAGAATAAGAAGGGCTGATACATGTGGCAGTACTGTGTAAGGTGCAATTTTATTTCTGTTTAGTTATTTAACTTCAGTTATATATAACTTTATTTGCATAAGCTCTGTGTTCTCAGCTCTCCATTAGAGACTGAGCACTTTACTACTAGGTAGTATTTTATCTTAGTTTTCACCATTACCATGTTTTAGTGTGTATTGCTACTCATTCCTAATCTCAGGTCATCAGAATTGTCCTGTCTAGGATGACCCACATGGCTGATCTTATGCCTTTGTGCCATCTAAAATGGTTAATTGCCTATTAGCCAGCACATAAATACAATGCTGGAACTTCTTGGACAAGTACTCCATCTCTGTTCTTCACATCCTGTGTTCCCTGAGAATCTGAGCTGGACCTTTGGAAATGTGTTGCTTTTGAAGCAAGCAGTGATGCTGCTTTTCATTCCAAGTTATTAGAAGCATTTAAAATTGGTAACTTTAGGCTTGCACCATGATGTGACAGCATCAGTGTCAGAGAAGACCCCCAACTCTGGAATGTCTTACTGCTGCAAATGGTCATTTGTTGTTCAATTGCACTAAGAAATCCCAGATCATTAGGAGGAGGATTGAAAGAGATTGTGAGGAGGACTGAAGCACTTCCAATCAGAATTCTTAACACTGAAACAAGTAGCTTTGGTTCTCCTGCATTGAGGGAGGCCAGAATCAAACATTACCAATACTTAGAGTCTTCTGTTTTAAGGAGCGCAGCCTCAAACCCTGCTTATTCATTTGGCTCTTGCTGAGGTTGGGGTTGCTTCACTGTTGTCTGTTTAGACTTTGAATCCTAAACTGAGATTTTATGTTTGGTTCATGCAATGTGCTGCAGATTTTAGTGAAGTTCTCTCTTTCACTTTTGCATCTGCAAGGACAGCCTCCACCATCAGCTGGGCCAATTCGTGACTCTGAATATTGTATCTGTTTTCTTTTGCAGCAATTCACATCTGCAGTCTTTCCTTCCTGTCTCAGAGGAAAGAGGAATGATTGGGTGATTTAGCTGTTTACCCTCTGAGATTTGTGCTTCAGGGGCTGCTGCCATGTCTGTCCATGCCTGTACAGCAGCAGCCATCTCCTGCTTCATCTGCAGTAGTTGAGAGTGACTTTCCTGCCAGTGGAAACTTCACCTACCTAATGGTAGGCTCCTGAGGAGAGTGACGTTATCTATATCACTTCCCATCTTTCTTGCTCTGTTTCTCATAGTCAGTCAAGGGAAAAGGCTGATGGTTCTCATTCCTCCTTTAGATTGTCTTTGGGTCACTCTGTTGCAGAGGTGCCATCATGTTGTCATATTGTGCCTTGCTTTTCTCTGTGAAGAGAAATGTGGCTACACCATCATCAGTATTTCTAAGAAAAGACATTGGCCATCATGCTTTTTTGACAGCCATAGAGCTTTACAGGATTATTTAAAATGTCTCATTAGACTCCTTCAGTTCCTTAAAAAGAAGATGATGTTGGTGGCATCATTCAGGACATTCTGAATGACACACTCTGAATGACTGACAGTTTCTGTGGATGAAGCAGTCTGTATGTGGTCCAAATTTTGTGGTTTTCTTGCACCCTACATGTCAGCTGAAGGAACAAAGTTATCTTTGAAGATGCTATTTTTGAGAAATTACCATTTGTTTTCATCCTCTTTTGTGGTGATGGCTGTGGAAGGAAAAAAACACAGGTTTGCTGCTCTTTGTTATGATGATAGTCTTGGAAAAGGAGTCTTCTCCTTGGAGCCACCAAGCTTTGTCAAGGTGTGAAGCTTTGTTAGCTCTCAAGGAGTCAGATCCGCTGGTCATTTGCACATCCTCATTAGTGTTCTGTTTATGTATTTAACAAAGGGCTTGTTTCTTTCTCTGCTAGAGCTTGTTTGACAGCCAGAACCTATTTGAACTCATTCTTGGATGCTGTGGATGACCCCAAATAGCCTCTCTTATTTACATACTTTCTAGTGTTTTGATTAATGAATTGTGAAAAGATACCAAGTCTTTGACTACAGACTGGTTGTCATTTTTCAAGTCCCTTGGCACCTTCTCAGTGTCAGCAAAGAGCAGGTCACACTAGCTCCTTTTTCTGCAGAGACTGCAGTCTCCTTCTCTGTTCCTTTCCTGTAGCCCAAGTAGTTGTGGGCTTGTTACTGTTGCACAGGCCTCTACAGGTAGCAGTTACTTATCTGAGTTCTTCTCCTGCCCAACAACATACTTAAAAAAAATTATGTGGGACTCAGTCTCCATCAGGACACCAGTTCAGTGTGGGAAGATCCAAATCCTCTGATCATCTGTACACTATTCCTTCCATAGAGGAGGCGTGTATGAGCTCATTCTAACTTCTGTCCCAAAGTAGTGTCTGTTAGGGAACTGTTTTTATCCCCATACTGAATACTGAATACTGAGAGTCTTACTTCATCCTCAGCACTGCTGAGGACTTTTCTTTTTACCCTAGTGACCTCTTTCCAGAGTTTGGTTGTCTTGGTGCTGAAAGATGCAAGGTTTCACCCATTTATGGTGGACAACCTGTTTTCAAGTTATAACAAGTCTGTTTTGGAGACAACAAAAATGACATTTTCATTTGTCACTTGACTATCATCCATCAGAGCTCAAGTTGTACCAGTTGTTGGGAATGCTTAATATTTGTCAAGTACCCCTCTGGAGCTGCCTTTCCTTCTCCATACCAAAAATCACACTATTGTAGAAGCCCCAGCAGAGATGTAGCTGAGGGGATCAAATTGCTGTGAGAAGGATTCAGAGGCCCATACAACTATAAGACCCTGTAAACCTAAGACAGTTATTGATTAGTGTTAAATGTATATACTGCACAGTGTTCAATACAAATGAACAAGCTTTTGAAAAAAAAAACCAAAAAAGGAGTTTACTTTATCTCCCTTGAGATATGCTGTTCAAACATGCATTTCCCTGCCTCCAATCTTTCCTTTGTCAGGATCTTGCAACAGAATGAACAAAATCAGCCTCGTGATTTGTTATTTCCTCTGTATATCAGGTGGGATGAAAATAGCACAGGACTGATTAAGAACAGAGAATCTATTACACAGCTTTGAATGTTAATATGTTGTAAATACAAACTTTGGGTGCATTTCTGAATAGCTTTGCTCCTAAAATTATCTCTCTTGTCTTATGACTGAAAAATAATCTAAATATAACCAATACTGTTGTTTGGTATGCTGCTTTGGAGTTCACTTAACATATACGCACATCCCACTGTGTTTTTCCTTTTGGTGACTAATTACTGCATTTTGAGTTCTCTGTTACACTTTAAATGATTGCTTGACCATAAATCAGTCCTTTAGCTGTCTAGGGGGTGATTTTATATGGCCTAAAAAGCACATAAGCACAGATGTTTCTCTTCCCCTTTATGGTACGAACTTTAAATACTACTCTACCTGAATCTCTTTGTAAGGATATGAACATTTCTCTTTTCTCTTCTACTTTACTTGTTTTCCCAGTGCATGCTGTTGAGATTAGGTGTTGCTGTATCCTTTTTTTTCCCTCTGGACTACAGAACTAACATGATTTTTGTTATTTGCTGAGCTCATAAATCTCCTTTGGAAGGAACTGTTGGTCCAGGCTGGGATTTGAGAAGGTTTCCAGGAAGCTAAGAGCTAAGAGCTGTGCCAGGTCATTCTTCTGTGGTAAACGAGTTGGAAAAGGTGGAGAATCCTTGTCTTAAATTATTTTAGTATCTCCATGTTGGAGATAATGTTTTGGCAAATGTCTAGCTGCACTGTGCCGCTAATGTGCTTGAGGGGAATGTGCTGATATGTTAGGGCAACTTCTGCCTTTTCAAGTCAGATGAGAGAATTTTCTCACTTAATCTCATTTGTACAACATGTTAGAGAATATGTCCTGAAATTTCATGTACCAAGCCAGCTGATCTATGAGTAGTTTGTAGGAACTTTTACAAGTATTAGTAAACCGTTGGATTTTTCTATGGATAATCATGGCAGTTGCAGGTTGAGATGTGGTGTTTCAAGTCAGTAGCATCTGGCAGAGGGCTCAGACTCTCAGCTTTGCTTAGCCGCAACATTTTCTGTGTTGCTTCCTGCCTCATTCCCCTCTTCACAACACATCTTTTTTTTCACAACACATACCACTTCCATCTTCCTGCCACTGTGCTCCTCTAAGATACTTTCCTCCATAAAATTCATCCCCACTCTGAAAAGTGGTGTCCTATCTCACCTTGGAGCAATGTGTTTGGGTGGCAGTCTTTGGTCTTTTGGAACCTTCACATGTTTATTGACAGAGTCCTGAATGGCTGTAAGTGCTGTTAATCCTCTTTTAGGGGTTAAGAACTGAGTTTATGAAGTCCAAGGAGGCTTTGTGATTGTCCAGGTCAGAAATGCAGGATGGGGCGAATTCTTCAGATAGACAGCATTAGTTAAAACTGTGTTACTAAAACCATGAACAAATCTTGGTTCTATAAAGCAGACAGAGTTCTTTACAAACTTGAGATGTTTAGCAGATATCTTTATTTTGTCTGTTAGGTGTGGTTAAGGAAATGAAAAAAATGTGTTTGTTTCTTCAGAAATAAGAGTCTTTGATCTTAGCAGACTGTCTTTTAAAGATCTTCTGTTCTCTTTCCTTGTCCTGTTCCTTATCTTAGCAGGCTTAATAGCCTGCTGGTTTATGTTAAGCTAAACATGTATCTGCAACGTAGAGTATGTTCATACATGCTTAGCATAATCATCAGTGATCAAGAAGAAATAAACCTGCGGGATGGTGGAAGACTCTTTTAGAAACTGAACAGCTCTACTGCAGAGTTGTTAATCATTTATTGGAGGGGAGTTTTTTAAAAACTACTTAGTTGTGGAAAGCATAGCAGAGCACTCTGGGGACTTTTTTTTTTCAGTAGCCATAACTAATAATAGGGGTCACACACAATGTAAATCTAGTGTAACATGTTAGTTAATGTCTGGTCCTTCTCAAGTGATGCCCTGGGATTTCTTTGTTACTGTGCTGTTCCTGTAAGTTTTGTCATGCTCACTAGTCCTCAGTACAACTTCACATGTACCAACACATGTGACTACCCAGGTGATAAATCTGATAAAAACCATAATTCTGCCAAGTGTTCTAGGAGCACAGCTACCACAAGGATCATCCCTCTCCCTCCCTGTGCATCACTGTGCCAGTGCAGCTGTGGGGTTAACCTTACTTTGGAGCTGTTCTGACTGGAAGAATAGCCTCAGATAAAGCAAGTCTTGCATTTCAGCCTTTTACAGAGTCTGAGATGGCTCATGACTGAAAAATGGGTGGGATAGGAATGATCTGAAGGACCAAAAGATGGTGGGGTGACGAAAGTTTTATTCCTTTGGTGGTATGGAATCATAGAATATTCTGAGATAGAAGGGATCCACAAGGATCTTCATGTAGGTCCAGTTTAAATGCAGACCCATCAGAGCCAGGATCTCTGTGGAACTTCGTTATAACTGAAGGTTAGCCATCTAGTTTCTGTACAAAAGGCAGCAAGACTTGACACTTCACTGGCAGCTAAGGCACTGAACTCTTGACTTACGTGCAAATAATAAGTGCAACATGAAACAGCCTAGTGTTGCTGGTAACTGTTAAGAATAACACAGCATAATGCCAAGGCCACTTCTCCTTTCTTTCTTTCCCCTGCCCACCACATATACTTCCAAATTTTTACTAGGAATTTATTTTTTAAAGTTCATTGATACAGATGTCAGCACAGGAACACAAACCTTTGTGCTGTCACTGTGCTAGTTGCAGTGACAGGTCTGCACTCCAGTCAGAGATAGCAAAAGGAATATCTGAAACCAGTGCATCTCTGAGCTCTTTGAAATGCAGACCCATTGCCTTAATTCCAAGTACCTCAACCTAGTCTCTGGGCATTTAGCTGCAAGAGGACCTCTCCCTTCATCAGAGCCTTAGGAGGAGTGTACTTTAGCATTTCCTTTTCTAACTGTACATTCTCTATTTTTCATGCCTATCTCTTCAGGTTTAGTAAGGTTTTTATATAAATACAAGTACAGCTTCTGATGATTTACTGGAAAACGTTAATTGAAAAAAAAGAGTTCACAGCACACTTAAGTAGATGTTTTAAAGGAGAGGCTAGTTCAAATCAGATCTTTAGCTTTGCAGCTGTTGTGGTTTGCTACTGGCCAAACACCAGGCACCCGTGAAAGTTACTTGCTCTCCCTCTCTTGCTCTCAACTGGGCAGAGAGGCGAAAAAAACTAAGGGCTCCTGAGTTGTGAGATGAGGGCTGAGAGAAAACACTCCTAAGGGCAAAACAGGTTCAAATTTAAAGGTATAAAGTAAGTTTCTTATTAACAGAGTCAGAGGAAGATAATGAGAAGTAAAATAAGACTTTAAACCATCTTTTTCTGCCCCCAGCTGTTCCCTCTTTCCAACTGACAGTGCAGGGAGACAGGACATGTTGGTTTTGATCAGTTTGTCACCCGAGATCTTTTTCTTTTTGCTCAGGGAGCGGAGTCTTTCTTCTGCTGTGGCATGAATCCCTCCCATGGAGAAACAGTCTTCCCAAAACTATTGTGGCATGTGTCTTGTCCATGGGGTGCAGTCCCCTAAGGATAGTCTGTTTGAGTTTGGAAGCAAGGGCCCTCTATCTCTGGAAGCAGGGTCCCTCTCTCTCTATTTGGGTCTACCACTGGATCACCTCTTTCTCTGGCATCCACCCACTCTGGCAGGAGCACTTTTCCCATGGGCTGCGAGTGGGAGATCTGCATCCCCCATGAACTTCGTGCCTCATGGGGGACAGTTTGTTTCACCATAGTCCTCATCATGGCTTGCAGAAGAGTCTTGGCTTTAACACTTGGAGCACCTCTTCCCCCTCTTTTTTCACTGACCTTGGTGTTGCCCTGTTGTTCTCCCTCACATGTGCTCACCTCCTCTTCTCTGACTGGAAGTAAAACTGGTGCTCATAGGTGCTTTTGATAACGAGTTCTGCTAATTCAAAGATTCCTACAGGATCCCATAGCTCCGAGAGGTCAATCTCATCTAGGTTCTGTGCCAGAGAGTCTCTCACCATGTTTCTGCTGCTGGCCACGCGGCCCCACCACCACCAAGCAGGCAGTGACGGCCACCACGGCCCCGCGCTATTTAACTCCTCTCTTCCTGCAGGGCCTGGGAAGGAGAGGCTGCTGCCACTGCCCCTGCCCTTCTTCCCACGACACGGCTGGCTGGGGTTGGCCAGGCAGTAGAGGCTTGCCACACGCTGCACCAGGACGGCAGCAGCCGTGGCACCTCACCACCTCTAGAGAAAACTGCGCACATGCGTGTTTCAATTTTTTCTCTTAACTGTGTCATCACAGAGACATTACCAGGCTCGCTAATTGGGCCAACAGCATGTCCATCTTCAGAGCCAACAGAGATTGGCTCTGGTGGACATGGTGGAAGCTTCTAGCAGCTTCTCACAGAAATGACTCCTGTGGCCCTCCCTCACTACCAAAAACCAGGCTGTGCCAAATCAACACAGCAACTTGTCTCTTGTGCAAGGCTGTCAAGGGAGCAGCATTTCTAATCGTTGTTAATAATGTAGCAGCACTTGGTGATCTGACTCCGTTAGCTCCTAAAGTAATAGCCCACAATTATTGAACTGTGTTTTACTTTGCTAAATTGAAAGGTGAAGTCTACCTTCCTGAGCACATGAATTTACCTGTTAAAATGGCCACAGACTCTGGCTTCTTTGAGTTGATTATATGACTTTGGATAAACCTGGTAGGAGTGATACTGAAATGGAGTTGCAATTTAGATTTTCATCCTAAGACTGATGCTCCTGGTATTGCATAAAGTCGTTTTAGTAGCAATTTAGAAGATAACCATTGCCTTCCACAGATTTTAAAGATAAGCATGTATATATTGATTGTCATCATAGGTATACTTACAGCAGTACCTTACCTACTCCAGTGCACGAAAGATAATTAACTAAGCCATCAAAAGAGTATTCTTAGTATAAAAAGAATGGGAAGATGTTGGAATCCAAAATGCAGGGAACTCTCTGAATTTTGGGCCTGTAAGCCAAAGCTTAGAATTAAACACAGGACTTGATCTGAGACCCTGGAAAAGGTTTTTTAGATGCTGGGAGCAAGAATGTGGATTTATAGTTTAAAGCAGAGACAAGTTAAGCTAAATAGAAGACAGTTTAGAGTTTTGGAGTTTAAGATACAGAAAAAATAAAAGTAGTTACAAAGGTAAATGAGAGGTTTAGAATGCAGTACTGTAGGTTTATGTGTCATAACACGATTGGCTAATAAAGTTTACACTGTAGCATGAGTCCGTAAGATGAAATATTTAAGGATTGGGTCAAAAACATAAATATCCTCGTTGGCAGTGTTTTATTGGTCAATAAATCCTTAAAAAGTCTTGTAACTAGAGGTCTTGTGGCCTTCTGAGCCATGCAGTGAAGATATGAGCCAAACTCGCCCTTCCTGCCTATGTAGAAGATAAGAAAAATAAATCGCATAATCTCAGAAACTCAGAGGTATCATCTCTAACTCATTCAAAACTCCTTCAAAAATCCCCATACCATATCTCTGCCAGATCCCCTCTAGGGGTGTGTGGTGCTGCCAGCATTGTCACATTGCTACATGTGGGAAGGGCAGAGATGCGGGCCAAATTCCCCAAATCCCAACACTGGTGACAGTCACTGTGGCCATACTAGTGGTTTGTAAATACCCTGCTCGGACCATTCCTGCAAAGACTTTTCCTTTCCTAGTACGTTCACTGGGCAGCAGTAGCAAGGCTGATAGGCAGAGTGCTGAGAGCTGCTAAGATGATGATGATTTTTAAAGGCACTTGCATGTTATATTAAAGCATTTGCTCTGCTCATTTGTTAGTTTAGATCTGTTGTGCCTCTGTGTTTTACAGTAGTGAGAGAAGTTATGTGTAGCTAACAGCAAAGCTTTCTTTTCTGACCTCTGGGGTCTTTTTTTGCCCTAGATGAAGAATACATGCAGGTGAGGATTGAATACCTAAGCTGAAGTAACCCCAAATTAAAAGTATTTTCTTTTATTCTAGCGGTGGCTCTGTGTAAGGAGGGGTATTACAGCAGTTTTATCTGTCACACACCCTACTATGCAAGCAAGAGGGAAACCCAGACAACTTTCTTGCCATTTTTGATTGTGATGGAAATGAAAGGAGCTGCCTTATTGCTAGAATATGGGAGAGAGATATTATTGCTATGACAATGTGAGCTATATTGTTAACTATTTTTCTGTTACAGTTCATGATCTGCAGAGCTTCGGACTTGATAATGTAAGTGTTCCTACGGCAGTGTTCTAGTTCTTTTAGTCTGTTTTCCTTCTGGATTTCCCTCCCATTGTCACATTGAGATCCTACATTGCTGCAGATTTGGCTTTATGGATCTAAGCAAAACCTGGGTCCTGCTTTCACAGAGGATTCTGAAATACATTCTGTGACATTTGCATGCTGCTTGGCAACCCTGTGCCTCTCTTCCTGAACCTGCCTTTTTCCTTAATCTGTGCTTCACAGTTTCTTGTGGTTTATATTGTCACAACTGCTTCTGGATCTGTTGGAGTTTACCTTGTGCTGGGAGGAAAGCAGACAATGCTCATACTTATTCCTCCAAGGCAGCTAATAGTATGTGCTCCTATTGCAGGGAGAGGAGTAGGTGGGAGAGTCTGCTCCGTAGATGGGAGGAAAGGGCACTGAGATCTGTAGATTTCAAGCAGGAGAAGGAGAAATTCCTTGTCTTGAAATCTCCAATGAATAAAAAAGAAGAGCAAATGTTTTGGAGTTTACTGCTGGGATGCATAGAGAAAAGGAGCACCTGACTCTGTTCTACAGCCACGCTCAGAAAAATATACCAATAGTGACCTTCAGGCTCCTTACCTTACCCCTCATGTGCTGTGCAGCTATTTGAGTTATTAACATTTCCATTTCAGATCAATATGACGCACTATATCAAACATCTCTCATTTGGAAGGGATTATCCAGGCATTGTGAATCCTCTGGATGGGACAGCCATCACTGCACAGCAAGGTAAAAGACAGCTGAAAGAAGTCTCTTTTTAAGTGTCTGTATTAATAAGTGTTAGAAGAGAGCAAGAGCAAAGTTCTCAGTTTCAACAAAAACCCTGACAGTGTTATGTAAAATGTGACTCCTTCACCTTTTGCTCATTCTGGAGCAGCTGTCTCCATTCGCCTGGAAGAAATCTGCCAACATGTTTGGATTCTGTGATCTTTCTGAAAGGTATATCTGTTCAGCATTCGTGAATGCACAACAGCAGGTGCAGTGTACCAATATTAAAGGCCTACCTCAGATATAGTTCAAAGAGAGCCCTGTCTAACTGCTGCTTACCGTGAGAGAGAACCGGAAGATGCAAGATAGACAAAAAAGGCCTTAATTGGTAGTTGCTGGAGAGCTGTGGTGTCTGCCTGACCTTGACATACCCAACAGTAAGAGCTTGAAAAACTGCAGTGAAGTTGAAATATTGCTGATCTTTTCTTGATAGCTCCAGATTTGCTGGCGTGTGAGACAATTTTTTTTCCTGCTGCTGCTGTGCTTATTTCCACAAGCCTGCTTTTCTATGGAAGGTCCTTTACATGCCATTGCAGAGGTTTGTTTTTTTTAGATCCACTGAAGTGTGAATAGTTTTTCTTTGAAGGTAATTGGAACTGTATGTAATAAAGCTTGGAGAAAGAAGTAATTTGCTTTGAAGTGATGATAGGATTGTTAGTCCTACCCGAATCTGTTCTTTAAAGTTTTCTACCATTGATTTTGATCTTTGTACCCAAATCAGAGGATGGCGTTTGAAAAAAAGTACAAAAAAATTAAAAGGTGTCATAATGTTCAGTATGATTATGATGCTGTAGTTATTCTGTGAAGTAACAAACTATCTGAGAGGGAGGACCTGTAGCTGACTGGTAAATTTCTGCATAAGCTGAAGCTTTTCATCCTGAACCTCAGGGAAATTTACCTCAAATTCTTGAAGAATTTGTTCTGAAGACATGCTCCAGTAAAGAAGTAGGAGCAGTAGATTGCAGGTCAAATTTATGTTTATTGCAGCTAAAGATACCACATGCAAGAATTACCTCTGCTGTAGAAATGGATGGATAGTCTCCTCTAGGGAATTCCACAGAAAATAGCTTTTTTCTTGCATTGTGTTATCCTTAAGAGAACTGAAGGAACAGGCTGGTCTGGGGCAACAGAAGGGATTCTTCTGTTTTTTCTTCATTGGTCCAGATCTTCCTTTTCATCTTCTGATACAATAAATGCCATCCTTCTACAAGAATAAACTGCAATGTTAATTGAAGTTGATATGAGATACTCATTTAGATCTGAGTGAGTTTTCTTAGGGCTGTGTTATTAAGACATTTTCCTGGGCTAGAATTGAATTTGCAAGAAGTTTTACTGGTAAAGCTATAGCAAGTTTGTAGAAGTAGTTTTTCTATTTATTCAAGGCCAAAATGCTATGAGTTTTGGTTTTGGTTGGAGCAGAAATGAAATTCACTTTGGCAAAAGGAAGACACGTTTCAGACACTACCTTTACTGTCCTTGCAAACCTCCGGCAGCTTTTGTGCAGAAAGAAGTTCCCTGACAAGCTGAAAAAAACTGGTTTGTGTCTACCTGACCTGTCAGTGAAAAACTTCCAGCTTATGGCTTTATATTAATTGTGTCTCTCCCTTTCTTTGCTTATAGCTTCTATGATGTTTCAATATTTTGTGAAAGTGGTCCCCACTGTGTATAGGAAAGTAGATGGTGAAGTAAGTACCTTTTTCCCTGCTACTTTGACAAGTGGAAGCCTTCACTTTCTTCTCATATTCTTGATGCTGACAGTAACTGTGGATCCAGATGTGTTGCCAGATGTATACCAGGGGCTATATTGTACATTCAATACTTGGAAACCCCAAGTGTGGAATTCAGTAAAGAAACCTGGATGGTATCTTTCTCCACTTGGATTGTAATTTGTGTCAGATAGCTTAGTAGGGATGATAGAACATAATTCATTTTACAGAAGCACAGTTTAATTGCTCTAAGAATAGGGCTAGTATGAACAACGTGTAGAAAAATCGCAGGGCACAGAAGAATGCTGAAGGGTGATCTTAATTTATGTGAAGATAGGCTATCTCTGTCTTTCTCTCCTCTCCTGCCTCTATGTATTATTTTCCTTTTTCTCACTCTTGATTATTTATGGCCTTTTGCTATCAGTGCTGGTCCTGCAGAGGATGACGTAGACTCAGAGTTGAGAGGGACAGCTTATGCTATTGTGTGCCAATAGAGACCAAATAGTCCAACCTGGGTGTTATGCTTTCATACCATGGGCTAGCTGCAGCTTTAACTGGGAACCTATAGTAAAAATAGACCTGATAGCAAATAGCTGATCCTGATAGAGCTCTTCAGCTCTTTCTAACCACTGTCAGGTTGCCCACATGGGCAGGGCCACACTGATGTGGTTCACTGAACGCATGTTTTAGTAGCGTTTCCTATTACCTGTTGGCAAAACAGTGTCTGCTGTATTTGTTTCCTGGTAGGTGGTAAGAACTAACCAGTTCTCAGTTACACGACATGAGAAAATAGCAAATGGGCTACTGGGAGACCAGGGTCTGCCTGGTGTCTTTGTGCTGTATGAGCTTTCACCCATGATGGTGAAGCTGACAGAGAAACACAGGTAAGAGACATTTCATTCTATTTTATTCATCCTTCATTGATTTTGTAATTTTGCATAGCTCGAAACTTCATCGTCATTTAGACATGATAGTGCAAATGCCTGAAATTCATCCAAGCCCCTTCCCAGCCAGTGAAAAGGAAGAGGTGCTCACTGATGCCCTTCCTCTCCGTGTGAGCTGTGGTCTGGGTTTTTTCTGTTGCTATGTATCAAGATGGAAAAGGAAAGTGGTGCAAGGAGCAGAAGTGTGATATAATGGTTCTTGGTTCAGACTTCTAATGGGAAGATTAGACTTACATAGCATACCGATTTTACCAGCAGCACCCACACAGTCCAACTGGTTCCTTAGTCTGAATTTGCTATCACTTTTCTACATCTTCCAGCCAGTGTGGAACCTCCTCTTCTCTCTGGATTAATGGCTGGCGATGCAACTGCAGGGGAAGGGAAGGGGTTGTAGCTGTCCAGTCTTTGAGGTTCATAAAGGGGGGCAGCAAATGTCTATATCTTAAAATGTATTAATGTGTGTTTAGGATTTGATTACTGTGTTGCGTGACCCTCCTGTGCATTCTCACTGGGTAGGAATGTCTTAGGGATTGAAAGCCCATCTTTCAAGTTTATAAATTCAGTACTTCTTTTAGTGCTGATGACTAAAAGTAGCAGTGACAAACTCCATTCTGTAGCCAGTAGGGGTCCTTAATTTGAGAATTGTTAGCTATGACTATTTAGGTAATGCATACTTATATGGTATGATGAATATTATTAGAATTATCAGTTAATTGTTATATACCTGACATTGGTATCTGAGCTCTTGTTGGTTTTTCAAATTCTAGGTCCTTTACTCACTTTCTCACTGGAGTGTGTGCCATTGTTGGAGGCATATTTACAGGTATTGCACCTTTCAATCATTTTGCTTTCTAATGTGTAAATATTTACTATCTTATGCTTTTTAAAGTCTGCATGTCTAGTAATAAATCTCTGTTCGATTAAGAGAGATTATTTGAGCCCTTGGGAAGTGATACATGTTCTGCAGAGCTGCAGGAGTGGCATCAGTCTGTAGCTAGCACTGGGGGCTTACAAGATGCTGTAGATAATGTAGACCTATTACAGCATTTCATTGTATTAGACCTGTAGACCTGTCATATTATTTCATTTTGATGCTCTACAGGACATTTTGTTTTCTAACAAAGCTGTTCTTCACAGACCATATGAAAGTGTCTGTACTTGCATTCTTGCCCAGCTTGGGTCTGTAAGTAGATACTTGTTTTCATGTGGAATCCATGCCAGTTAAGTCTGTGAGCCCAGGTTGCCATGGGCATAATATATATCTGAGAGACATCAAACTGCTCCCAGACATAGAACCTCCAGCTGGTATTCTGCAAGGACTAGATGGGGTCTTGTGAGGAGAGGCTCAGAGGTTCCTGCAGATACATCTGAGTATCTGCACTTCACTCTCAGTGCTGATATCTGGAATAGCTAGTTAGTATCTGCTCAGCTCTGTGCATGGGAGCAACCTTGGTGCAGCCATGCTCTCCAGGTAGTAATACAGGGTGCTCATAGTCAGACATGTGGGTGTTAAGGGCCAGCCTGAAGATGTGGTCAGGGACCTGAGAAACCAGTTTTTGTGTCACATAACATTTGTATCAATTACGTATATAACATCATACCTTTATCTGCAAGATTCCCATCATCTGAGGTGTCACAGTGCTCAATTAACCTGATATTGTTAAACAGAATTTCTGTCTGCAATAAATTTTATCCTATTCATCTCTGAATTGAAAAGTCATTCCGAATTTACTTTCATGACAAATTCAAGTGCCCGTTAGCACTGACTGGATTTGACAGCCAATTCATGTTTCTGCCATACACAATGCTCAGACACTCTGTATTCTAGAGATCAAATCAGCTAGTGGCCAATAAGGTCAATTACTTGTACCAGCAATAGCGTGGCCAACAGGACCAGGACGGTGACTGTCCCCCACTGCACACTGGTGATGTACCTTGAATCCTGGGTTCAGTTCTGGACCCTTCATGACAAGCAAGACATTGAGGTGCTGCAGCAAGTCCAGAGAAGAGAATGGAGCTGTGGAAGGAGCAGGAACGTAGGTCTGATAAGGAGCAGGTGGGGGTGCTCAGCCTGCAGAAAAAGAAGCTCAAGAGGGACCTGCTTGCTCTCTACAGCTATGTGAAAGGAGGTTGAGGCCAGATGAGGGTCCGTCTCTTCTTCTAACAGGAACAGGATGAAAGCAAATGGCCTCAAGTTGCACCAGGGGAAGTTTAGATTGGATATTAGAAAAAAAAATTTATCACGGAAAGGGTTGTCTGTGGTAGAGTCACCCTTCCTGGAGGAATCTAAAAGATGTGTAGATGTGACACTTAAGGATGTGGTATAGTGGTGGGCTTGGCAGAGCTGGGGGCAATTGGACTCTATGACCTTGGAGATCTTTTCCAACCTAGATGATTCTGTGCTATTCTAAAGTCGCCTCAGTGTTCGTGTAACTGTATCAGATTGATTCCAGAAGTAGAGACAATTTCAGGGCAAAACAACCACACAAGAGTTATCTGAAGCATGATAGATGCCCTGGCAACTATTTACAACACGAACAGGACGGGACACTCTGTGTTCAGTGTCTGAGAGGTTTATTCAGGCATCAGTCTCAGCACATTGTTACAACAATGGAGACAACAGATGCAACCATCTCACTGAATCAAGCAGAATGCCAAAGAGACGTAATGTTACAGCATATCATAAAGCCATTTCCAACTGCGTTTCAGCCAATCACACATAGAGTACAAGAACATTTGTTGCAGTGTTACGCAACTCTCTCCTGCCCCTTCCCCCTTCTTCCTCCCACCTAGCTGCCTATCAATCAAATCTACCTGAGACATCCCCTGTCATCTGATTGGCTTTTACCTGTCCTTCCCCACCCCTAATCCGAGGCTTGAAAAAGACAGAGAACATGTGCTCCCTTCTCTGTTGCCCCTCGGATTTCCACCAGAGAGGTTCTCTCCAGGGTGGGTCCTGGAACCACCACAGGGACCCCTTATGTATCTATTAAACCTGGACTAAGCTTACAACGGAGCCTGCTTCTTCTCTTCACTGACGCTGTAAGCTTCCCCGCCAAAGGTAACTGAGTTCCTTTCCTGCCTGGATTCCCCAAGAGCTCGTGTGCTGCATTCCATAACTAGCCATAGGCTCCTCTGTGGGAAATAACTACAGCTGTAGCCTTTGGTTCACCAGCGAGAGCCAGGGGAGCCAGCAGGACACACCCGGATACCACCAAGGGAAATATAAAAACTATAAACATTGACAATACTTCTATCCAGTCATATAAAGCACACGTAACTTTGGTTAAAACAATTGTGGCCTACTTTCAAAAACAATAGCTTGTTCATAAGAAACAAGGCACAAGGCTCTATTCAAACCTAACCTTCTAAAGATATACATTAAGTAAACTTGTTACCACTTAAGGCAGCACCTAACATAGGCCTATTGTTCATTTCTCACATCTACATTACTAATTTTTCTGCTGCTTTAGCATTTCACTGTCTCCACTGTCTGAGGCCTGCTTTTTTCTGACTTTCTTAAAACCCACTAATTTTTAGGATTCCCACAATAGACCAAATATTAAGTCAAAGAATATCATATTATATAGTAATAAACAGAGAATTCAATTCCAATTTTAGCTGCAATGCTTTGTATCATATTGAAATGTCTTTGTATACAGCCAGGTAATCATTTACTTATTCCTTTGATTGAAGTTTTGAATAAAAGAATATGAAGCTTTATAAAATCCAGTCATTGAAAAATAGCTCCCTAGCAACCTTGGTGTTCCTTCCCTGGCAGGAGCTCAAGGTTTCTATCCTGTGAAACCTATCCTTGGTTGTCTGGGGTTTATGGCACAGCAGGCCACTCTTGAGTTTTTCTGTGGTCACAAACACTGAATTAATAGGCTTCTTCAGGGCTGGAGAGGTTTGAGGAAAATACTGCAGAAAGAATTAAAGGTAGTGGTTTGTATTGCTTTGTGTCTGGTAGGTGTACATTACCATCTCCAATAAAGGACATCCTTCAAGGGCAGCATATGGTATTTTTAGAGTTGCTGTGAAATGAGCAAGAAATGGGAAACAAGTCCTTTGAAAGCTGAATCAAGGCAACAAGTGGCGTAAAGCACGTCAGCTTCCTCTCCAAACTCTTCTCAGTCATCAGTAAAAATGCATGATGCAGCCTGCCGCTTTTATTTCTGTAAATCTTTGCTAGAGAAGCATGATCACCTCTGTCCTGTAGGGTGAGTCTTGTCTGTCCTGAGGAGATGAGGACTTTACTGCTCTGAGCGACAACAGCAGCAGCGGAACCTTTTTCTGTCTAATGGACCTGGGATTCCTTTCCTCTCACAATAGGATTTGTGTTTTCTGTCTTTGGGAGTTGTTCTGTCTTTGAGGCATGTCTGACTTCATCCCTTTGGTTTTTTCCTTTAGTTGCTGGTTTCATTGACTCCTTGATCTATCATTCAGCACGTGCCATCCAGAAGAAAATTGAACTTGGGAAGACAACATAAATAAGCAATGGCATCAACCCATTTAAAAACAAACAAACCAAAACCAAACAAACATACAAACAAAACAAAATAACCCCCTCAAGCCTCCAAGGAGAACTGAACAGTCTCTTTGAAGCACAAGTGATCTTCTGAGAGTGCACAGGAGAAGAGGTTTGGGACTTCCAGATGGCCCTAACCACTCATATGCCCTGATTCTTTGGCCTTAGTTTGTGGATGGAACAACTTGAGCCTTGATGCTATAAAGATTAGCTGTCATATCTGGCTCTGCAGGCCCTACTGTCACACTTTTTTTGTGTCAGTCCATGTTCCTCCAGTTCTATTCCCCTTCCCAACAGAGATGCTGGAGATACTGCATTCTGTTTGCCTCTAGGAATAATGTACTCTATTGTCAAGAGACGTGTAATGGATTGAAGTTGCCATCAAGTAAACTTTCTAGCAACACCATCAGGGATTTTTAATTTTTCCATAAAATGTTTCTGGGTGCGCTGATGCTGTATGTCAGACCTTCGTAAAAATGTGCTGAATCCCATCTGTTGCCTTCCAGCCATCCTGGAATGTATGGGGAGCCTAAGCATTTGGGATGTACTTTCTGTGCTGGGGGAGCTCCCAGTTGTTATTCTTCTGAAAGATGCAAGTTGATGTTTCAGAAAAAAAAGGTGTCCAGAATTTTAATTGATTTTTTAATTGGAATTTTTTTCATTTCCCCTTGGTATATATTTTCAAATAAAGTCCATCCTCTCTTGTTCTAGTAAGGCATATGGAAGAATGATTGAATTATTTTAACTAGTCCTGATACTGAATTGGAAATAAGAATTAAAAGACATTGCATTGTGGCAAAGTATGTAGAGATTGTGATAATGATGGGGCTTTTTTATGTTAAATGATTACACAAATGACTAAAGTGCTTGGTCTGAAACTATATTGGGAGAAATTTGAAAATAATGAGGAAAAAAAATTGTGAATTCTTGCCTATTGAATGTAAAACAGATTGATTACTCTTAAATCTCAGATCTAGATTTGCTTTGGTATGACTCTAATATTGGTCCAAGCAGTTGGACAGGCACAGGATCAGATACTGAAGAGGGAAAGCTGTTTTACAGTTTATTTTGAAGTGGGTTTTGCTAGGTGGTTGGGGTTTTTAATTAGTTGAACTTAACTATAAACCAGAGAGTCTAAAAACTGTTTTTTCAGCTGGGGAGGGAAGCAATTTGTGGTGCAGCTAAGGAGAATGATTATCTTCAAGAAAGAATGTTGAAAAGCAGGTTTGTTTTAAATGTATGTTTTACAAAGCTATTTAATGAATCCAGTGGGTCAGGATCACATAGTACTACTACAGGATGAGGAATGGAACAGAGTATCTGTATGTTTCTCAGGATCAAAAAGTGACCTGAACATCTTCAATTGCTCATCAGTGCATGTCAGCTTTGTAACTAAATGTGTAGGAATAGTAGGAGAGAGAAGATGAAAGGAAGTAATGCAGCAAGAGTTTAACCCACAGTAAAACAGTTATCATCACTGTTTCCTGTCTAGGACTGGCTTATCCTTGATAGGAAAACCAATTGCTTGTAAACTGGACAAGCATTGGAGATTATTGCCCAGAGAGACCTGAGGACCTAAGGAAAGGTGAAGGGGAGGTAAAGGTGCAATACTTGTACTCATCATGGGAAACTGGAAATAGTGGAGAGAAGAAATCAGAGACACCGAAATGGAGATTCTATCTGGAGAGACAGAAAATTAATGAAGCTAATAGTTAAGATATACAAGCTTCTGCTATCAGTAGGGAAGATACGAGTCCAAGAGTTCTGGTGATTTTAATAGACTGAAAGCCCATGTGACTAAGAACCATGATAAAGCTGAGTCTGAATCAAGGATGTTAGTGATTGAAAGTGATAAAAGAAATCCTGCTAATCCTGCTCTGAAGGACAAAAACCTTCTTTAGGGAACTCTGTCCCCAGGGTTTGCAGTCTTGATCTGCAGGGGAGTAACGTTCTACAGGGATGCCTTTTCAAAGTTGTAAGGGGTCAAAAAGCAAACGAAGTGGTGGTTCATGTGTTTTCAAAGTTTATTCAACATAAGATCATTTCAAATGTATTTGATTCTGTTGTCTTCTGTCACCATGTTTGATTTTTTCCCTTTTTATTCTTCCTTGATGCAATTTAAAAAATATTCCCTTAGTTAAGGACTGTAAAAATAAAAGTCTTAGTAAAAGACTGGGCAGGGTGAGGAAGGCATCTTCCTTTCCTAAGAACAACTACAGACCTCCCCCAAAAGCCATCTGTGAGTGGAAATACCAGCTCTGTCATGTGGACAGCCATATTTGAGCAGCCCCAACATCTCCCCTTTGTCCCTCCCAACCAACTTGGGCAGAACTGTGCCCACCCTATGTCCAGCTAAACACATTGCTACTGCCATGGGAGAATGGCACCCACAGTACCTAGCTGGTAGGACCAGCACAAGCAGTGCTGAAACCCTATGAATGGCAGGGTCTATGAGCCCAGGTGGTGGGATGGAGCAGCAAGCTAAAGAGCCAGGATAGCTGCTGGCAATGTCCTTTGGCCCATTCCTGGCCAAACATATGGCTCCAGTTTCTTGGAAATGCATCAGTTTTCAAATACAATCCTGCCTTCATGTACCTGTCTCTCAATGAGGCTGTATTCAACATCAGTGTCATGGGCTCTCGTCCTGCGAAAGGCTCCAGACCAGTGGGTTTTTTCCCAGTAGTGGTGCCAGTTCCCTTCACTGTCTGCTTCAAAGCCAAACATGGAGACCTGTGCGTATGCCAGCTAGAGCCAATGCTATGTGGACACTGGGGCATCCTACAAGCATATGAACATATAATAAAGTCTCTGATTTGGCCTTATTATTACGCAGAGCAATATAGCTCAGGAGCTCAGGCCCCAGGGGGACTGGATGCCTGAACCTCAGGCTGAATCGCCGTGGGCCAACCCACATAGCAAGCTTGGTGGTTATCAGCTCTTATTGTGATTGCAAACTCTTAGGATTTCAGCTCTGCTTGCTAAGTAGGGGTGCCCTGAGCTGAGGCTGCAGCAGACAGAGAGACGAGAAGGAGAGGCGCTGGTTTGTTCCACAGTGATGGTTTTATTGGGGATGAAGGGTCCCAGCAACAGCTCTTCTTCTGTCAAATGGGATACAGTGTGCCCTTTTTAGAGGGTTGTATAGAATCCAAACTTAACCAATTTACCATTGGTTTAGGAGTATCCATATTTGACCAATAGTAAGGGTTAAAGTAGTATTGCCTTATAGGGTTACAGAGATAGGTTATGGGCGGAGGTCAGGGAGACAGGAACTTCTTTGCTGCCTCAGCATTCCTGTTGTTCAGATCCTCCATGGTGCTTTTCCCCAATCTGTGGGGTTTACTACATGGACAGGCAGTGCAAGGGGAGGTACAGTGACAACATCTGGTACCACTGGCTGTGCTCACCTAATCGCAGGTGTGCAAGGCAAAGAGCAGGGCTGTGAAGCCAGTGGAGGGCTATCACCCATGATGCTCTGTCCAGTTGTCATGGATGTACTTGAGGAAAGCTGGGCTCAGGATCAAAACCTGGGTGGGGAGTGGAGTGATACGGTGCTCTCCATGCTGGAACAGGACAGTCAGCCCAACACAGTGTGGCCATTGGCTCACTGCCCAACAGAGTTGCTGGAGTGCACAGAGTCATTACCTTGTTCCTTTGAACTGTTTAACTCTCACATGTGCTGCAAAAGCACAGGTGAGCAGTGATCATGTAGTACACCCACTGCTGAGGGGGCCCATCTCTTTGCAGAGGGTATCCATTGTCTCCCAGCACCCAGCCCAGTGGCATCTCCCACCTCTTGAGTTGGCCAAGCAGCATCCCCTGGCCTGGCTGTAGGAAGGGACACATCAAGCTCATGGCCCCAGTGTGGGCACAGCTGCCATCCCACTCATAGGAGTATGGTACTGCAGGTTGCCTAAGCCCTGTGGGGACAGGTCAATGCCCAGCTACCTCAAAGTGCAGGGTAGAAGGATGCTCAGTACCTTTTGTGCCATCAGGACTTATGCCAGGTCTCCAGTGAGGCACTAGAATCCCCAGGTCACACTGCGCCATCCACAGGGTTTCCAGCACAAAAGACACCATCCCCCAATGCTGACACACCGTGTGAGTTCTCCAGTGGAGAAGACACTGGTCACCCACTACAGGTCCAGAGGTTTGAAGGGAACAAGGACAAGGTGAACATTGGGCCTTAGGTTCACTGCACTCTTCTGGGTACATGAATGTCACTGTAGAGATGGACAAGACACTTCTTTTCTTCATGCACAATAGCCCAATCCTTATTGTTCACAGTTCATATTTATCATATTTATCACAGTTCTAAAGGCATCATGTTTCATTTTAATTGGTAACTTACTGCAAATCAGTTCATTGCTTAGTAATTGCTAGTGTATGTGTCCATCAAAAACTTTCCTCTCTAATGATGTTTACATTCTTCTTTCGTGGGTACAGAATTATTCTCATGGTTAGAGCCTCTGTTTTCACAGGTACAATTCTTTTCTCACAGTAACTTGCTGGGCTAGCTGTTAGCTGCACACAGCTGATGCAGCAGGCCTAATCTATGATTTTACAAGGGTAACAAGGCTCTTATTCTGTAAGGCTTTACCTATATGCAACACATGAAGAGATGGGTTGTTCTCATGCCAACATCCAGCTCAAAGCCAGTGATCTTTGCTCCATTCATCCTAAAGGACAGCAGGATGGGGTGTCCCAAAGCAAAGGTGCATCTTCCCAGGCTCTTGGTCCCACCAGGCAGGGACAGCAGGCCACCCTAGCCAGCAAAGAGTGGATATAGGTGACACAAGGCCTGTGTGTCCCAGGATGTAGGGCTTTGGAAAGCAGGGTCAGCCAGCTGACGAGGTAGACGGGAGACCTGCTCACCCTCTGATGACCGACAAGTCTCGGATTTATTGATTAACAGAAGCACTTTTATAATCACAGTAATAAGGCTCATACATATTGCAAAACTAGAGCTCACTATTGGTCAGCTATAAATGTCAGCCACACCTTTCTCAAGATGTTTGTGGCTTCTTTTTTACCTCCTGTTATCACATAATTTATAAAACAACTTCTTGCTCAAAGAAATCATGTCCTTGAATTAGGCAGCTGTTGCTTTCTCAGATGTACTTTCTCATGTTTCTTTTCCCATGGACTATGTCTCAGTAAAAAACTGTCCACAGCCAGCCACCTCCTTCAGAGGGTTTGTGTTGGCAGATTTCAACAGCATGGACAGGGACTGGAGCATGCTAGGGTTCTCAGAAGACAGGGAGAGACAAAGTCCCTTTAGGACACCCACCTCAGCACCCAGTCATGAGCGTCAATTTGCAGTCTATGACTGGACTCTTTCAGCTGCCTGGAGTTTCCCACCACTGCGCAAGTCCTGAAGTGAGAAGGGTCCCACGCATCAACTGTCAGGGCCCAGAAGACATCCAGCCTGGAGGTGAATATCACTTGGGATCCTGCAGGGTCTTGGGGAACAAGCACAGTGACATGCAGCATTAGCACCTCCACCAGTAGCCCAAAGGGAGACAGAGCCCCATTTCTCCTAGCAGAGACCTGGGAAAGGACAGAAAAAACAGATGGGATGTTAGGAAAAGGGTGCAAAGCAGCCCAGGGGCCAGGGTATGAAGGGGAGGAAGGATTGAGCTGGGATCTCTGCATCCCTCTATCCCCATCACATCTGTTCTTGGCCCAGCCCTGCGAACACATTCAGGGAGCCTGGGAAGACCAACAAGCTCCTGCCCATTGCCTCACTTACTAGCCACCACTGAACTACATCTGAGGAGATCTCGTGGTGTGAACCTGTCAGCAGAGGCCCTATGGCTGCCTTGTAGCAGGTGTTGAACCATGCAGAGCTGTTGGTAGGGGCGGTACAGTGGACAGTAGGGGTGTGGAGGAGGGAGGGAACCCAACAAGACCAATGCCATCTGTGAGGGCTCAGAAACAATGCCACAGGACGAGCTGCACAGGGCCAGCACCACCTTTGTGTACCTCTGTAACAGCAGCCCATGAGCCACTTGCAGTGATGTGTCACAAACACCAGTGGTAGTGGCACCACAGGATGCCTTCTTACCCACCCTCTCTGCCCAGCTTCCTAGGACACCCCTTGGATGCTCACCCACCCTGAGGGAACTGAAATAGCCCAATATTAATCTCATTGAACACTTTTCTAAGTGTTCAATGATGTTATTGCTGTGTTCTGCTGTTGCCACTGCCACCATTTACTTCAGGCCAGACAGGGTTGGTTGGAAGCATGTGCTGTACAAGAAACTTATCTCTGCCTGCAACACATTTAGGGTCTGTAAACTGACCTGCGAACTAGCAGCAAAGCATCATCACCCTGGCCATGAGTCAAACACCAGCTTCCCCATTCTAAGTGGTGTACATTCACCTACCAAGTGCACAATGCTAGCAGTGAGCCCTCTTCCCCATGCCTGAAGAGAGGCTGGGGCAGAGGAGCCCCACAACCTCTCTGCCTTGCTGAGCCCATGCAGGCACCATTCAGCTCCCACCATAGCAGTCCTGGCATTCTGCAGTTTCAAGGACATTAAATCATTGCCAGGAAGAACATCTGTTCTCTATCAAAAAGCTCTCATGTAACCTAAGGTCAGAGGGAAAAGGGTTTTCCATTTTTCAGGGAATTCATTAAGTGCTCAGTGACACAGGACTTGGCTTCTGTGGCCCAAGGCAAGAGTGAAGAGCAGAGGTTCATGGCAGCCTTCATCCCACGGTCAGAAGAGAACACAGCTGGTTTGTGGAGGTGTCCCCTCTCTACTAGAAAATCCCTCATGTTCTCACAGTAGCACCCTGTGCCTCCCTCAGTTGCTATGTGTCAGCACTAGCTCCATTTCTCCATAGAAACCATTTTCTGCAGCTCCTGGAGAACAGAGCCCTAATGGACATCCCTGCTCACCATGGTGGCTGACTCAGATCTGACCCCCATTACACCTCCTAGACAGCAAAACTGCTGTCCCAGGGATCCAGTCAACAGAGATGGAAGACAGAACAGAATGGGAGAATCTGTGGATGTGACAGCCTGGTCAGAGAGTGAGAAAACTAGATGAGTGTGACCATGTTCACAGGGATTCTTGGATTGGGGAAGAGACAAGGATCTGACTCCATGTTTCAGAAGGCTTGATTTAATATTTTATAATATATATTACATTAAAACTATACTAAAAGAAGAGAAGGTTTCATTAGAAGGCTAGCTAAGAATAGAATAGCAAAGAATGATAGCAAAAGCTTCTGTCTCAGACAGAGAGTCCAAGCCAGGTGACTGTGATTGGCCATTAACTAAAAACAACTCTGTGAGACCAATCACAGATCCACCTGTTGCATTCCACAGCAGCCGATAACCATTGTTTACATTTTGTTCCTGAGGCCTCTCAGCTTCTCAGGAGGAAAAATCCTAAGGAAAGGATTTTTCATAAAAGTTGTCTGCGACAGGTAAGTTTTCCCAGAATTGGCTTGTGAGACTTTAGGGAGTTGAAGATAAACAATGACAACTTCTTATTGTAAACAACTGGCAAGTGTTGTTCTCCTACTCTCGGTTTTCCTGTTTTTCTCAAAGATTGTTTATAAGAAAGGCATTTTGTTAATTAGCCAATCAGGTGAAATGTATTGATAATTGACCAGTCTGGTCTATCTGTATTGGAACAGTGTATAAAAAGAGAGAATTTGAAGTAAAGCGAGATGCTGTGCAAACCAGCCTTCTGGTGAGTCTGTGTCATTTCTTACATAACAGCAACAAGAATCTGCATGATCCTAGGTGGCTGAAGCCTGCTGTTCCTTCTAATAGCCTGTTGCTTCTAAAAACCCAGGAAGCATCACACCATATTAAAGGGGAAAGTACAAACAAACCATCACCAGTGCAACTGGAAACCCAGATGTTGGTTCTCCCAGGCAGGAAGATGCCATGAAATGCCAGCTCTTCTCCCCACAGGGTGGCTACCAGAGATCCCACACTTTCCCTGCTGGCAGTCACAAGTTCCTATGACTTAATCTTTTGTACTCTTGCAAACACCCACTCCACTGAGCACAAACGGGCGAAGGTGATGCTACTGGGCTCAGTAGCCCCTCCAGTGCTTTTTGCAAGTGCAGCAACTGTGAAGGGAAGAGGCAGTGTTGTACCATGCTGTGGGGGAGAACTGTGGGTGGTGCAGTATGGTCAGAGCTGCTGTCCCTTCTTCATCAGTACCTGCCACTCTGGCATTCTGGCACAGCCTCTCCATGCAGCCCAGAAGCTGGATGCCCCAGTCAGGTTCCCAAGGCCAAATCAGGAATTTAATGATTAAGAAATTCCTCTGGGTGGGAAAATCTGCCTGGAGTGGAGCTGCCCTCCTGCCCCTGTGTGTCCTGCTGGGATGGCTCACTGACACCAGCAACGCAGAGCTCTCAACAGCCTTGTACATCCAGCACCTCACCAGGATTCTTGCACACCTGGATGTAATTTTGGCTCAGAGGGGATAGAGCACTTTGAAATGTGCTCAGCAATTAGAAAAGTACAACCTGTGAAAAAGCAGTGCAAGCTGAACAGTGATTATTTTATCCAAGGAGAGGTCAGCACTGCTTTGCAAGGAAGTTTGGCACAATGATGAAGGATCTAGAAACTCAAACTAGAACAGCACTGGAAAACGCAAACATTCTGTATTTACTGGTTACAGGCTCAAAGGGCTTCTGCACCACTACTGGGGAGCCAGGCAGGGACTGTGCCCTGAGCTGTCATGAAGCACATTTTCTGGATCACACAGAGAATGAAACATGGGTGGGAGGAATTAGGGACAGCACAGCCTTTGTGGTGCTAGCTCCACTTGTTTGCTTTCCCAAGCTCCAGTGTGCACAATCCTTACCACCCTTACAAAGACCGTGAACCCTGCAGAGCAGCAGTTGATTCTGGAGGAATCAAAGAAGGAGAGAACTTCTTCATCAGACACAAACCAAAACTAGTTCCACTCACCTGATCCCAAAGCCCCTGGCAACCGTGTGAAGAACAAAAATGGGAGACTGGGAGGTTTCGTGTGCAGAGGAAGTGCTGAGGTAGCAGGTCATCTCTGGGGAGTTTGAGAGAGGGATCCAGAAGATGCCTCCTTCTGCTCAAGCATCCTTACGGAGGCAGGTATTTCTTTGCACTAGGCCCCAGGCATGTGCAGGTGCACCATATGGGGTCTCAGTTTCCCAGGGCAGGGTCTGTGCACAGAGCCAGCAGTGCTGCTCACCATGATCTCAAGATCAAGCAAGGTGTCCCTAAGGAAAGGACTCTGCCTTTGCAGTGTCCTCAGGAAGAAAAATATCTCCTGAGAGAAGCAGAGCCACTGTAGACAAAGACTCTTCTCCATGTCCAAAATTTCACTCCGTGACCTGGTAAAAACCTGGAATTATAAACAATACAGGGATAGCATTCCCCGCAATTAGCAGGGAGATGTCCATGCCAAGGAATCACAGCACTCCTGAAAAAAGAAACTGCTAGGGCCAACACCAATTCAGGTCAAAACTAAAGTGGATGAATACTGGCAGATGTGGGAGCTGAGCTGATCCTGGCCTCTGGCCACCTACCAAACTACTCCTCTGAGGAAGAAGGGGTGATACATCCCAAGCATGGCCAGAATATGGATCTGGCTCCTGGAGGAACCGGTGTGGGCCAGACTGTTCCACTGTGCTTGGTCAGATGTGCAGATGGGGTCCATGACTTTCAGGCACAACAACAATCAGGCTGGTCTTCTAACACCTTTAATCACATGTGGACAACAGCAACATCCACTGTGAGGCAACACAGTGCAATCTGATCCTCCACCATGGTATGATGCAAGCAACAAACATACCATCAGTCTGGGAACTGGAAAGGGCAGGGACTGTGGACAGGGCGGAGAGCAGCAGCAGGGGAAGAGGACATGGCCAGGAAGCAGAAGGACGTAGCATGGAGGTTTGAATGAGAAGTATGTTACCAGAAGGTGGGAGATAGGCAGCTCCAAGGTGCTCCAAGAGCTGCCAGCATTAGGGTGCAGCTGCTGTGCATTATGTGCTTGGCACCCTTTATTGCCGCCATGCTTCCCAAACTGCTGAGATCTGCTGGGATGAGGCCGGTTCCTCGATGCACCCAGAGGCTCCAGCTGTCCAGATATCCATCCTGGACACCCTGGGGCTGCTCCTGGCAGCATTCACACATTTGTCAAAGATCTGTGCTGTGGAAGACCCTGCCTCAGCCCTCAGTCTGCCACCCTGCCTGGGTGTGTGAGACCTGTCCTGCCTTCAACCCACAGTGTGGGACCAGTACTAGACACAGGTTTCCTGTACAAACATCCCCCCCCTTGCTGTTATCCTCAGCTGACAGGTGCCTGTCACCTGGTGTTATGGGTTCATCCCCCTAGTTTTGTTTTAAAAGAAGAGGACTGGGTTTGTGGTGCAGAATGCGTGCCAAACATGGATAGTAAATCGGTTCCTCCTCTACAGGAGGGTCAATGTTTTTCACTGAGGCTTCCGTGTCGTCCATCAGAGCACTAAGGGCTTCCAAATGGTAAACTTCAGGAGGGGGAGATGAGCTTGAAATTAACTTGAGAACCATGTGTTTGATTAGTCCAAAAACAATGCTAACAACTACAATAATAATAACTAAAAAACAGTACTAAAAACACAGTTTTCAGAATAGATCCCAACCTGCCCGAGAGTCCCCAGCCTTTGAACAGTCCACTCAGCCAGTTGTCAGTTTCTCTGCTGATGTCCGAGAGCTTTTGCCAACGTGGTCCATACGTTCGCTTTGGGCTGAGGGACTATGCAGGAGATCAATGGTGAAATGATCACAAGTAGGATGAGGAGCATGCTCGATCTCATGGCGTCTCGAGGCTACACAGGAACAGTGGGATCTAAACTGGTACAAGGAACTTAAGACAAACATATATTACAAACTATTCCAGATAGGAGGCTTAAATGGAATTTCCTCCAGAGAACGCGTGCGGCGTTTCCTTCTCCAGGCAGCATTAGCAACCTGGGGCACTTCTGCAGATTTCTCTGAGACCTTGGGGACATAAAGCCTTACCCATTTGGAAGGAACCCACTTTAAACCAGAGGGGCTGGACACACAGGAGTATCCACGTCCCCAAGTAACCAATTTGTAAGGTCCACTGTCTTCCAAGTCTCAGGGTCCTTTACTAAAACCAGAGGCTTTTCTTTCATCAGCCTATGACTGCTCCCCCCAAAGTGGCATAGGATGTGCGGGTTCAGGCTGTCAAAGGAACAATTCAGAAAACTGATTGTGAACAGCACCCTGGACAACTGGACATGGGGAGGTTCCACCTTAAGAACCTGTTGTTGCTGGTCCAGGACTCTTTTAATATCTCGGTGAGTCCTCTCTACAATGGTTTGACCTGTAGGGGAGTAGGGGATGCCAGTTTTGTGCTCTACTCCCCATTGCTGCAGGAAGCTCCCGAATTCCTTGGATTTGTAGGCAGGCCCATTATCAGTTTTCAACTCCTTGGGGATGCCCATGAAAAAAAAAGCCTGTAAGAGCTGCTTAATTGCATCGATAGATGATTCTCCTATGAGGGCAGAAGCATAGACCGCTCCAGAAAAGGTATCTACACTAATGTGAACGTATTTCTGCTGTCCAAATGACTGTATGTGTGTAACATCCATTTGCCACAGTTCACAACTGTTCAGCCCCCTAGGGTTTGCTCCTGTACTCACTGTAGCGAGTACAGGAGTACATGTTGTTGGCAATTTGGACATGTGTCCACAATCGCTTTGGCCTGTTCTCGAGTGATGTGAAACTGACGAACTAGGCCAGGTGCATTTTGGTGGAAAAGCTGGTGACTGGTCTTTGCCTGTTCAAAAACATTTGGGAGAGTGGCCATCACTGCAGGTGCAGCAAGAGCATCTCCTCTTCTGTTGCCTTCAGCGGTAAACCCTGGCAAGTCAGTGTGTGACCTGACGTGCATCACATAAAATGGTTGCTCTTGGTGAGTGACTAACTTTACAGTTTTGAGAGCAATTCAAAAAGTGCAATGTTAGACACTTCTTGCCGTATTGCTTGATCTGCCCTGGATACTACTCCTGCCACATATGCAGAATCTGTAATAAGATTGAATGGTTCTGAGAACCTTTCAAAAGCCCTAACAACCGCAGCCAATTCAGCAACCTGTGGTGAACCTTCCACCTCAGCAATGTCTGTCTCCCACTGTTGGGTTTGAGGATCGTTCTAAGTCACGACGGACTTGTGAGACCTCCTGGACGCATCTGTAAAGACAGTCAGAGCCTTTTTTAAAGGTCTTCTACTCTGAGCACTTCTCAATTTCAGAGTAAATTGAACATCTTGTTCGAACATTTTGTGGGCAGGCCTCTCTGCAATGGTCCATGCGGCTGATGAAAGCAGAGGTGGTGGGTGACCTGAAGTCCTCCTGCACCTGTTGCACACTGAGATCAGGGCAGCCATGGTGCTGACCAGGAAGGGGAACTGGTATAAATCATGGTCACATTTGGGCTTGGAGGGGTCTGGGGCAGAGGCCTGGGGTCACTCTGCTGCCAGCAGCAAAGGCAGGACAGAACCTCTTGGCTCGCAAACTCACACCCTGAAGAGACATCACCCCACCCTCCTTTCACTTTGTACACACAGACACACACCTGCAGATCCCAGGCACACAGCAGCAATTATAAACTGAAGTATTTTGAGGAAGCCTGCGTGTCTTGGCTTTATGCCCAGAAAAGTTTGCTGTTACTTTATGGTGAGTCAGTGGGCGGGGTATGGGAGCCTTGGGAGTCGTGGGCTTTGTTCAAAGCCTCACTCCGGACTGTGCTGGGTGCCAGGCAGACCAGACATTGATTTGTTGTTTAGCTAGCTTGAGTTTTTTGTTAGCTTAAGCAACAAGTTTCCTTTTCCGCCTTTCCCTGGCCTGTCAAGACTGCGGCAGGGATCCTCCAGCGGCTTTTGGGTATTTTATCCTGAACTGTTCTCCTTCGTTTTGGTCCGATATCTGATAATCGACAGGAGACCGTTGGCCAGGAGCTGCGGGAGCCACTCTGCCAGCCCAGACCTCAGGGAAAGCAGAACCAGCAAGAGAAAGGACACCAAAATCCACCAGCTTTATCTGCTACGAGGAGACCAATGCCAGCATTTCAACAGGTGGTGTAGTGGGAAATGTGGTTGAGCATGGCTGAAAGAGCCAAGAGGGCTCTCTGGAGGTGTACACTGGATGTGCTGGAGCGCACTGAGTTTGTTTGAATGGAGCAATCGCTGCTGGGGCTGACTGGCCACTGCTGGAGAGGACCAGGCACTATTTATGAAGGCAACATCCCACTAAATAGGCCCTGCAGAAAAACGGAGTGATGCAGCACTGTCATAGCCCAGGGCTTTGCTGTAGCCCCAAGCAGGTGTTGCATGACCTGAGCCCTTTGCAGCCTATTTCACCCCCTCTTTGCCGTTCTGGGGTCCCCACCCCATGGCTGAACTCTAGACTCACTGGGGGAATATCCTGTCTGCCCCACATTGACTTCTGGGTTCATGTCCAGCCAGAGTCCTCACCTGCTTCACATCTACGTGCCTGGCTCTGTCCAGACAGTTTTGTCTGCAAAACATACTCTATTCCTCCCCCATGACGCAGGCACATTTGCTATAAAACTGCATAGTCAGATAAATTCTTTGGAAAAGCTATGATCCCACTAAGCATCACCTGCACTACTCAGAAGGAATCTATCCTCCCAAAACCCTGGTTGAAACACCTCCGCTGGGATCCGATCATGTCAGGGCTTGTCTGTGCAGATGACAGGAAACCTGGTGCACCACAAACCATGCCAAGAACAATTTATGAATTTATTTTCTCATTTAGTTTGCATCAGCCCAATACGAAACACAGATGCACACTCATGACCCCATGTTGTCCCAGTGTAGTCCTTGCTGCTGTACTACTCAGGAGGAAGGGCAATAGTGAGGATTGCTGAACCAGGATCATCCTGTACCACACAAAGAAACAGGTTGGCCCCCAGCTCCAGAAAGAGCTAAAAAACCCAAGCATTGGAGAGAGTAGCTAAGGAGTTTTTATTCACAAGGAAAACAAAGCTCACTTCTGCAGGTTTCTGTCTCTCTAGGCTGTCTCTGCACCTGCAGGTTTTCATCAAACTTTCTCATCTTATCTTGATTCCTGCCACAATCACCCATCCTTGAATAGTTCCCTGCTGAAGAGCATTTATCCATTAATGATCTTCTCGCTGATGTATCCAGGCATGGTGTAGACCAAAAGAACCAGGAAGATTGTCAGAACAGTGACAACAAACAGCACAATTATGTATCTCTTGTACCGCTTCCAGATAAAAAACGCAAAGGTCTTAATGGGATTCACAAACCAGTTGAAAGTTGTTTTGGGCCGACTAGAACAGGAACAGAGGAATATATAAGCACATGCTCAAACCACAGAACATCACATTGGCCTTTCTGCTTTGGTGTCCTGCTACCCTCATGAATCACTAGTTCTTCCTGCTGCTTCCAGGCAGGATCAGCCCAGGGGCTACAGTAAACACACTGCCTGTGGAAACACTAGAGACAACAGGATGGGAGTCTTTGGAACAGTGCCCCAGTGTCCCCAGAGCCATCCTTCACCTTTGTACACAAGGGATCCCTTCACATAGACAGATCTGACCATTGTACAAGCAATGTTACAGCACAGCTGCCTTGAGTATCACTGTTAGATCAGTCCTGGGTCAGGTGCTGCAGCCTCAAGTCCTGTGGACTCACTTGAGCTCTGGGAAACTCTGGCAGTCCTGGTCCTGCAGACCCCAATGCCCAGGACCTCAGAGATTGCTCTTGGCTTCCAGACAAGCCAATACTCCTGGTTTCCATACAAACAGCTGCTGAGAACATGACACTGTCTGTTCTGCCTAAAGGTGATAATACATATACTCACTTGGGCTTCTCCAGTGATTCAGGCCCTTTTCGGCCCAAGCCAACAGGACTTTTGTCAGCCTCCTCCACAGTCAGCAGCTGGAACTCTGCTTCCACCTTACCCTGGAGGGACAATATGTCTGAGACACAGTTGAATGTGTTGCTTCACAAACCAGCCTGATGACCACGCATCCTGCCACAACTGGGTGTTTTTCTCCCAGTTCCACTTACAGATGGCTCAGAGCTTTTTTCTCCATTGGCTAGAGTCTTACTTCACAGCCAGTGGAAACTGTGGCCTGGTAAGAAACTGTTTTGCAGACAAGGAACTGTATTTTAATGACCTCCCCAAGTACCTGATTTGTCTCTACCCTCCTGCAGTGGCACTGAGCAAAATTCACCCTTGGAGACACACAGTGGTCCAGCAGCAGGGGTATCAGGAGCAAGTCTGTCCCTGGTCAGTTGGCACCTGCTTGTCTTGGGCAGGCAGAGACCCCAGGACAAGCTTCTGCTGCTGTCCTGACTGGCTGATGGGGAACCATATGCCTCTTGCTTTGGAGTAGGAGTGAGGGAGGAGAACATGGTCTGAGGTGTTTTAGTGGGAATACTAAGTTTCTAAACCAATATAGCTCCCCTCATGGAGCTGACCTCTATGGAAAGCTCAGAGGAATACGTGAAGTCAGACACCTCTGCATGCCACAGCGTCTGGTTTCTCAGGGGTAGACAAAGTGCTGGATCAGCAGTAGATGGAAGAAGTCTTCAGGATCCTGCAGAAGCTGGGTCACTGCTTCCCTTGTAGATTGTGTGTGTGTAGGAAAGGCTGCCATATCAAGGCAGAGGAAAAACACTGGCTGTGCTCACAGTGCCAGCTCCCCACCCCCCACCTTACCGTCAGGAAATACTTGTTCCCACTGGGGTCTGTGAATTCCATGTCTTCTGGTCTGACTGAGCTGCTCCACTTCGTTTTCTTCTTCTTCTTGTACTCTCTTTCCTGTCTCTCGTCATCTTCTTGATCTCTGAGTTTGATGAAGGGCCACCAGCCCCTCATGCGCTTATATCGGAAGATGGAGAATCGAGGTGTTGCATTCTCCTTGGCCATTTTGATGGTGCAATGCTCAGAGCTCTTGGCTGCCCACACCATGTCATGAAGCTTCAACTCGATGGAGCCTGCAGGCACAGGGAAGAGGAGACCACATGGTAAAACCTTGATGTTGGCCCCACACAACATTTGGCTGTCTCTGCCATGCTCCCAACTGCCACAAGGAGGTCCCAGCTGCTGCAATTATCTAGCAGCACCCTGCACATTTACAGATGGAAAACCTGAAATTATGCATAAGAAATTACTAGCTTAGGAGTTAGAGACTAAGAGGCAGAAGCCCCAGGTCTCATGTCATTTTTGATAAGGGCTGTTTGGTGAGTTCATATGGTGAGTTATTTTCACCCCTTTATTATGTCGCACTCTGCTCTCCTCACATGTCCAAGATGACCTTCCTCTCTAATACCTGGAAATGTCAATTAAGCTTATAAAATGATAATGATTTAAAATTATAAGTGCTTTAAGGGTTTCAAGTTTATCATAGATCTGCAACAGCCTCAGTTCATCTCCCTGTTTGTTCTTGTGCCTCTGCATGAGGCAGTTCATCTCCCCTGTTTGGTCTTGTGCTCGGAATGAGCTCCTGTCCCATTCTGGCACTGAGCCCTTGCAACAAAACAATCTTACCACATCCTGGTCTGTACTGGTAAAAGCAGACAAGGGATGTGAGTGTTCCCTGCTCATTTCCAAGGGAGACTGCATCTGGATACTGTGCCCAGTTTTGGACCCCCAATACAAGAAAAGTGTCAACTAAATAGTTTTTATTGGCTGAGATAGTCAAGTATGTAGTAGGTGCCACAGCAAGAGGGGTGAGAGACACATATATGTTCAGTCCAGAGAAGAGAAGGGTGATCTTACTGCATCCTCACAGCCTAGAGGAAGCTGCAGGTCAGATGGAGATAGATTCTTCTCAGAAAGGGATAATGACAGCACCTAAGGCAACAGACACAAAATGCTGCAAGTTAAAAAACCTGAGAATTGTGAGAAAGGTGCAGCCAGGAAAAGGGTTCCAGAAGCATGCTAGGAATCCATCCTTGGAGATAATCAAAGCCTACCCAGAAAATGTCTTAAGCAACCTGACCTACAGCCCATATTGGGGCAGGAGATTGCAATAAACCCTGCAGAAGCCTCTTACTGTCTAGAAGGTCCTGAGATTGTACATGCCAGAAATAATTGGAATTGTTAATGCTTTCTTCAGTGCCTCAGTTCTTCATGGCTGAACCACTGGAAGTGCCACTAGCAGTAAAGCCTCTTAAATACACTATGAAAGGTGAAGTATAAGTTCAAACATGCCCAGGAAATAGTAGGGGAAAGGGGCTGCTTTTTAATAGGAAGGCTAACATTAGAAGAAGGGAGGAACAACGGAACAGAGTGCTATAATCTTGGGGATGACAGCAGAAGTGGGAGACAATCAGCAGTACTTGTGCTAGCATAATATGTGGGGAATCACCACTAGCTCTGTTTTGGCACTAGGCCTTGCTGCATGCCCAGCTCAGCAGGTTTTATTACTGGGAAGTTTCAGAGCATCCAGGGAACTCTGAGGTCCCAGCAACTCAAGTGACAATAGTGTCACAAAGGTTGTCTAGTCTTACACGGGTTGTCCCTGTTCCCACAACGTAAGGTCCTGGGAAAAGTGTTCTTAAGCCCAGACTCTGAGATCTGCATATCTAAGAGCACAGAAAACAAGCAAGTTTATTGGAAAGGTTGTGAGGAAGCAGAACCTGGAAGTCGTGTGATGTGACAGGCCCTGAAAAAATACACCAAGGCCCTGGGAAAAACATGTAAGCACTACATGTTTGTGTAGGGGAGGTGCCTATCTCCAGACTTTGTCTGTAGTTCAGGTGTGAAAAACCAGCCCAGATGACTGCTGAGCTGAAGAGTTTGATCTGATGGTCCTAGTGTCCCTTCTCAGAGAGCTGAACCCCAGGGAAATGCTCCAGCCAGGTAACGGACAGGTCACCCCACTTCCAGCAGGTAACACCATACCTAGAAAGTCATTAGCTGAAATCCTGTCATAATCCCAGACCTGGAGGACCAGAACAGCTGGTTCCCGAAACTCTGATTCCTCCATGGAGAAGACTGAGTCCTTTTTCTTGTAGGTGATCTCCTTCTCAGTGGGGAGATAATTGAAGCGGAAGATGAACCTCCAGTTGAAATTGCCTTCCCCAGTCAAGGAGTTAAAGTGAACATCTGTCTCCTGCTTGTCATGGTCAAGACCTTTTATCCAGCTGCAGGAGAAACTCAGTTATCCTCTACCCTTGTCAGCCAGCCTGAGAGGCAGAGCAGAAGGATGGAAGCACTGAACACCATGGGGTAGCAGGAAAGGGTCAAACCAGAGCAACACCTGGACAGCATCTCTGGGGCTAGAGCAGCCCATGAAGAGGACTGAAGTAGGCACCTCACACCAGAGGTTCAGAGGAAGCAAGTGAGCATGTGGGCCAGGGCAGGGAGTAGGACAGCTAGGCTCTGGCCTCCCACTCATTCCCACCAGACCTTTTCACGTAGATGTCGCTGGAAGGCTCTCCTGTTACTGGGTTGACATCATCAAGGATCACATTGTCCGTGTTCCAGATAATCACACGGAGCTCATAGCTGTTGGAAGGACACAGAGGTGAGACACATGCCCTTGTCCCTGGTGCATGGGAGGGCAGATCAAGCTCTGAGCACTACGCCAGAGCAGCAGGACTTGAAAATTCCCAGCAGTGTGGTTCCCCCTGCTCCTCCCATCAAGCACAGGCCAGCAGTCTCGCTGCCAGGCATAAAACCCTTTCTGGACACTACAACCCTACAGGACAAGCACCCACGGTCAATACAGGTAGCTTTTGCAAACCAAATCCCTGTTGCATGGGAAATCCACCCTGCTCTACTAAGCCATAGGAGCACAGAAAAGCTTAGGCAAGAAGGGATCTCTGCAGTCTCTGCTCCAAGCTCTTCCTTTAGCTTCATAGTAGGTCAATTGTGCAGGGCCTTGTCTGCATCAGTTTTTAATATCACCAAGGATGGACATCCCAGCACATCTGAGTCAATCTGTCCCTATTCCAGGGTAGCTTCACTCTCACTGGGAAAATATTTTCCCTATAGTCAGCTAGAGTTTCCCTTGCTGAAATTCATGTTTATTATCTCTTGTCCTTTCAGGTGAATGTCGGAGAGTAACCTGGATCCTCCATCTCAAAAGTACCATTAGATCCTTGAAAACAGCAGATTTCCTCCTTCAACTCCATTTCTCCAGACTCCCAAGGACATCTGTCCACTAGCCAGAATAGAGTTTGATGAGTAGCTCTGGCCTGGGTTTCTATTACCTTTATATCCAGCCATAGAGACATTGACCTGCCCTTCACCAAACCTTTGTGCAGCTGAAGCTCTTAGGGCCCAACATGATATGCTCGAGAGAACATCCTGTGGTCAGAATTGGAGGAAAGAGGTCTACATGCCACACTAGCACTGACCCTCAGCCAGTGCCCTGTGGCACATCCCACCAGCCATAGCAAGAGACATTGACCCTTCCTGCAGCCCACCAGCCCCAGGCCTATCCCCACAGGTGCTACCTGACAGGCAGTCGTGGTTTGATGTTGACGGGCGGTGGTGCAGGGACGTCGTTTGGAAACATGTCAATCCACATGTGCAAGGAGCCCTGACGAGAGAAGAGAGCAAAGACACTTCAAGAGACAGACCACTCTCCAGCTCTTCAAGGAGCAAAGGCTTGATCCTGCAAGGAAAGTTCTCATCAGAAAGCCCCTGCTTGGTTCTCTCCATTCCCAGCACTTAAGAGTCACATGAGATTCGATTTTACACAGGGAAAAAAATTAAGGCTATGAAAGATTGCTTATTTCTGCTCCAAGAAAAACCGCTTCACCTACACTGAATCCATTTCAGAGGTAAACATGTCCCTCTGTCTTAATAAGGAGCATATGGTAATGCAATACTTAAGCAAAACTAACAAAACTAAGAAGTGGTATGTCTGACTCATGCATTTCCAATGCCAAAGAAAGCCATCATGACTGCAGGACTCTGCTTTGTTCAAATCTCCAGTACCCAAGAGAACAGGAGATTTCAGTGAAGGACATTGAAATGGTGAGTTCAGATGGCTGCATTGCACAAAACTAAAGATGGAGAAGCCAAGGGTGGACAACAAGGTTCTTGCAAAACAGCAGTGATAAGGGACAATGAAGAGGAGGCAGGTATAGGCAAGGATACCATCACCTATGGGGGTGCATGGTGGCAAGGCTCAAAAGCAGAGCAGATCTATTGCCACCCACATAGTATCCTCATCAGAGCCAGTGCTAAATGACCTGTGGAGACAGGAAGAACTCTGGGTCACCAACACTGTGAACACAACATCAATGGACAGAATTTCCTTGAGGAAAGGGTATTCAGAAGCATCATAAGAGGTCAGAGGGTAGGTGTAAGCAAAGGACAGCCATGGCAAATGTCCTCACTTCATAGCTGGACCAGCCATCCTCAGACACAACTCCAGTCACCCACCCAGGAAGGGGACGATATGTAAGATTCACAGGCGACCAGACAGCTGGCTAGAAACCAATTGTCGAGAAGGTCCTTCCCCGAAACAATGGTGAGGTTTAGCACGGAAACACATCTCACCTGCACAAGCCCAGGGTTCTCCGGGTTGTACAAAGACCGGATTTCCACATGCTCTGGTACTAGCTTGTACCCATATCCTGGCATCTCTTCCCAGTGCTGAAGGACGTACAAAGCCTTATGTTCAACATCCAGCGACAAGTTCTCATCTGCCACTCCTCTCTTGTTCCTCACAGAAGCCTCTGCAGCAGGACACAGCCAGGGAGAAAATTAAGGCTTCTGGTCAGCAAGAGTCATGTCAGGACATCAGTCACTAGCACAAGCAACAGGAGATGATGGACTGGGCAAACATGCACCTCTCCAGAAAAAAAAATGGGGAGAAGCAGGAGGGCAAAGATGAAGGGAGTGAGTTCAGTATGTTGCAGTGATGACAGAGATGGCTAGCAGGAAAAAAAACAAGCCAAGAGAAATGCAATGGAAAGGGGAAAAACTAATTTACTCTGGCCCTGGGAAAACGATCCAAGGAACATTGAGGAGGACGTGATCCTCTGGGGCAGTTTAAGTCCCCACATCTCTGTGGTAGTGCCAACAGATCCATGGATGAATTTTTGCCAGAGAAGTGCTACTGGAAAGCATTACTTGCCAGTCTCGAAACATGCAACTGTGCTCTCCATTAATGAATACAATTATTAATTGACTCCTTCGGCACAGCAAAGCCAAATGGCACTTCAAGACCAAATCTTGCTGGTGGGAGATAAGCCAGAGCCAACAGATGAGGGCATAATGACCCACTCACTCCTGGGATTATGGAGCACCACTGCCCCTTGGATAGCAGTCTGAGACCTAAACTATTTCAAGCAGTGCTCAAGCACAGCAGAGGTTCACAGGGCACCAGCTGCAGCTGTGTTGGAACAAGAGCCAGCTGTCAGAGAACACCAGGAGAGCACCTTGTTTCTCCCTCCCCAGCTATCCAGTGACCTGAAAAAAAGGAGGAATGGCTTCTGGAGGCTCCTTGCCCTTTCCTGAGTAGGATTTCTTTTCCCTTATTTTCATAAGTCATAGAAACCACCAGAAAACTGAGAAACAGTTTCACTGAAACAAGGAGAAAGTAAAGTTGGCCATACATGTAGGTGTCCTCATTTTGAGCAGGTAAGGCCAGGGATCATCCTTCCTACAGGCTACATAGCATTGCCTTGAAGTACACAGCCATCCACATGTGGGCCACACCTGCTCTAGTCTTTCCTCAAGGTTGGATTCAATTGCACAGGTGTTGGCAGCAGCAGGGTCTGGCCTTTGCTGAGGGAAGAGCTCCATTACTGCTGGTAGACACTGTGAAAGGTTGGTGTGTTCTTGGATATCTGTGGCCCTGGCTCAGGGTTTGTAATGCCACGTAGAGGGAAAGAAAACAGCAAATGAGAAGCAGAAGCTGCCCACAAAGTGGAGATCAACAGTAGAGAGGGGCAGTGTGGAATCACTCAAGGCACCTGAAGCCACTGGAAGCACAGAGCATTCCTGGACAAAGCCAGCTAGAAACAGGGAAGAAGACTGAAAAAACACTCCCTTTCCCCTCCCCCCCAACCCCAAAACAAAACAAAACAACACCTACAAACAAAAAACCCCAAAAACATTAAAGAAAAACAAAAAATATCACCACAAAAAACCCAACCCAACAAACCAAAAAAAAAAAAAAATCCACCCCAAAAACCTGCAAAACACACATAACCCCAAAGAGGACTTCATTATCTTGCTGATAGTGATCATAAGCAGATGAAGGTACAGCTTTGTGATAGTGCCAGCCACCAGAATAAGTTGGCATACAGCAAACCTCCATGACCCACACTGCTGTGAAAGTAGGTTTACTTTGTTCCACCCACTGCCGGAAGCCACTTTGGTATCTAATGGCCTGGATCACGTCTTCTCCCAGTGCAACAATGTCCACTGAAACGAGGGCACTGAACCAAGGATGCACCTCACAGTGACCCAAAAACCTGGGCCATGCAGGGCACCTAGTGGGGAAGCCAGCCTAGACACCTCAGGGAAGAGAGGATTGTGGGCTCGCAGACCATCCACCAACATGTGCATTCCTGAGCACAGGCAGCTGCTTAAGGGACCAGTGCAACAAGCCCTCTGTACCTTCAGGAAAAGCCTCTGGAGGGACCTTGAATATTTTATTGTCCACTTTGATCTCCTCCCATCTGTACTCTGCAGCAGGGATTGAGTTTTTCTTGCATAAGCTATCCAAGATTTGTGTGGGTTTAAAAGCATCTCGCCACATGTTGTAGCCATTTCTGCATGGAAAAAGAAAACATCAGGAGATTCTTCAGCTTAAGTTTCGTTTCTAAGCTGTGAAACACTCTTCCTTCCCAAAGCACAGGCTATATCACTAGAACCCTGCTCAGATTTCCACTGGGCTTAAAGAGGTTAGAGTTATCACAGGAAGGTGGTAGGGGTCTAAAGAGATAGAGTTATCCATGTAACTTGTAGCAAATCTGTGGAGCACCTGCAAATGCATATTCTGTCTCACAGAACAGGAGGAGCTCTATCACGCATATGTGGCAGGTGAGAAGAATGTCTATGGCCCTCATGTGTCACATTGGTACCTACAAGTCATACTGTGTAGCCACTCCACAGCTGGCCCTGTGCTTGCTGTAGAATCGATTCTCCAAGTCAATCTTGGTCTCCCCAATCAGATCATCAGATCCAACCAAATCATGATCAAATATTGCCACAGTGAGTTCTGATTCCGTGGGAAAGGAGACTGTCAGCTCCACAACTCTGGATAGAATCAAACAGGGAAAGCACAATTAGCAGAGGATGGAAATTAAACACATGCTCGGCTTCGATAATCCTATGTATTTAAGAACTGTATTTGACAACTTAAAGGCCTCTGATAAACTTTGGTTCTCTCTAAATTAAGTATGTGACATTTTCAGTGTGCATGCTCAAACAAAGGAATTCCTTTTCCAGGAGTGTATGTCTTGGATAGAGGGCCTGGACTTAGTGAATGCTTGGCTTCCAATTTTAAATCAAATCCTTGGGTGTGCTCGCCTCCTAACCCAAAGCATGATGGCTCCTGAGTTAGCTGGAGGTGAGACATGCCCAAGGGCTTTGTGTAAAAGCACAAGATTCTCCATCAGAAAGGAACAGAAGACCTTACATGCTGAATCACATTTCAAGCCCCAGATTTGCACTGTTCTTATTTAACCCAGTAGATGAAACCTTCTTGCATACTCTCCAAACACAGGATTGAGCTGCTTTGGGATGTATCGCTCCTTAGTGTCCTTCTGCTGCTTCCCCACAGTCACCACCACATAGGGGTCTGCTTTGCCATTGGGGTCTGCTGGAGAGAGATTTGTAGCCTGGAATATATAAGAGATACTGTTGTACACAGCTGTGGAGGGCAACCTGAACAAGGAACACTGCACAGGCCTGAAAGCACCCAAGCCCGCTTGGTGAGATCCCTCCAGCAACCACCCCAGCAGTGAAACAGGCACTTGATCCCACACAAATCCTCACTTTACAAGCCATTAATATCTTCAGCTGTGGACCCACCTACTTGCTCATGATCTCAAGGCAGATGTGAGGAGCCAAGAAATGCCCATCTGCCCATCCTCAAGCTACAAAGCATAGAAGACTCTCCATGGACAGGATGTAGGTGCCTTCCACTGGCAGAGGCTTCAAGCAAGCATCACATTTTTCACAAGCGCCACTGCTCGCATTTACTGAGCAGAGAATGGCAGAAGGTCCACAGGCAGGGGAGAGACCGCCAAGCATTACTGTCACCTCCCCCAGAGACTTACCTTAACAATGTAAACTCTTACAAGAACCTTGATGGGTCTGTTCCTTGGAATGCCCTGGGAGACCTTGGGCTCTGTAACAGCTTCCTCACTGGGGTAGACATAGAAGGAGCCCTGCGGAAAACGCTTTTCAAGGAACAGTTGGACATACATGGAAATATCTCAGAAAGGATTGGAGCCACCAGCTTCACCTGCCAACTAGAAAATCAGAGCCATTTCCCCCATGCAGACCACAGACACCCTGTGCCCATGGGGACAGTGTTTTCCAAAGGTCAAATTGTGTCCATATGGCCCAGGCAATCTCTGCTTGCAATTTAGGCTGCAGGCTGTCATGCCTCTGCCAATGTCAGATATGAGCATCTCTAGGCACTTTGGATTGCCAAAGACAGAGGACACCAAGTGTTTTCTAGGGACAGCTACAACTTCTGTAGTTGATATTTCAGGGTCTTCAAGAGCTCCCGGATGGGAGGATGACACCTCTTTTAAATAAGTTTTCCTAACCTTAAAACCACTGAAGCTTACTTATATAGCACTTATATGCATACTGAATAGACCCAGAGGCTGCAACCAGAATGAGTCCTTTATGCTTCATGCTTTCTCCTTGTAGCAGCTAAAAAATCTAAATTGGATGAATTTACAAGTTAAAAACAGTAGGACCAAAGTACAATTGTACAATTGCTTAAACAGGCACTAACAATATCCTGGCCGTGCTGCAGCCCAAACTGCACACCCATGCGCTCTACAAGGTTTTACTGGTGTCGGTTTGCTCTGAAATAGAGGTTATAATGATCTTCTTCCACAAGCAGCACAAATGTCATCCAAATGAAACAGTACCTTGTACTTCCCCACATAATGTTCATCCTCATTTCCATCTTCATCTTCATTTGCTTTGCCACGATGAAGGGGGAAAATACACAACCAGTCTTCAAAATTACCAAACTCATGTTCCAGCTCGGAGTTGTAGATCTGAAATAAGTAGAAAGTAACTGTGGGCCTTTTCTTGCCATCTCAAAGGGAAGGAGAGTCAGAAAGACCATCCTTTCTCTGTTTCAATCATTTCACCTAGTCCTAGCTTACTTCTGTATTACTCAGGGCAGGATGTTAATGATTTTCCTGCATGTCCCTAGGGCCAGCCTTAGATGTGGATGCACATCTCATCTTGGCTCCAAGGTCTTACTTAGCTGCATCAAAGGCAAGCAATGGTGTGGCCTCAGCACACACTGCAGGTTCTCCTCCCAGCATAACTTCCACTGCAGGAAGGTAAGGAAGACATGGACAAGGGACCAGGGCTGAAAATGACTAGGTCACCCCAATTATCACCTGAAGGGTGGCAATGAGCTTCCTCTTTGGTTGAGCAGGTTCAGCTTCAATCACTGCCTCATCCTCTGCTTCCATGTCAGTGGAAGATGCATTTAAATTCCCTCCATCTAGAAAAGATGGCAAGAGATTAGGAAACACTCTGATTTGGCCCATCATATCAAGTGTCTCTACATGAAATCATCCCAGCCACAGTTTCTGCTTTCACCCAGGGCTTTGGCCTCTGTCACAGCAACTGGAGCTATTGCCAATTGTAACAGGTGTCCTTCCAGCATCTCCAGTTTCCCAGCACAGCATGGCTGGATGGGTGGGGGGACAAAAATTGGCACAGACCTACCTGCCTATTTGGCTGCATGGTTGCCATTCAGACAGGAATTGGGCAGAAATCAAATGAAGGAAGGTGGTTGGGCCACCTTACAGGTGCTGTCAGGGAAGGCACAGAGGAGAGTCCACCCTCCTCTTTGGATGAGAGCTTATTTGCTGGCCTGTTGGTTTGGGTGGCTAACTGAAGCGTCACTGCCACTTTCAGCACAGCCAGCTGAAAGAGACCATGTCTAGACCTTTCTCAGGGGCACCACCAAACCAAGGACAGAGTGGGTGCGTGCTTGTCTCATTTCCCAAGGCTCCAGATCCCTCAAGTGCTAATGGCATGCAGGTACCCTCAAAGTCTCTCCTTAAATTGTGATGATTTACATCATTTTTATACTTTGCATTTTCCCAGGTCAGAGCCATATGAGTCACTGCTTACACCTCTGCAAACCTGAACCTACAGCTGTAACACTATTCTCAGATCATAAAAAGATTATTATTGTTGTCCATGGCCTTTGGTACCTCCGGTTACCTGATTCACCTGCACCCCACATGAGTACCCCATAAGCACAGAGTGATTCCCAGATCCTGGACAGATTTTCCTGCCCATCATCCTGTCTCCATCCTACCACTGCTTCCGGGTCTCACCTAGACAATTCCATGATCCCTGCAGATGATTTTTCTTCATTTTTCTCACACAGGAAAACACTTGCTTTAACACCATTTTACAAGACTCCACTATTTTCCAGGACTTTTCTGACTATTTTCCAAATTTTTTTCAGGAAAGTTTGGTGTTTTCAACTTGAAATAGCCTGATAGCCCTTTTCAACGTCTTTGGCCCCTCTGCTCACTTTTATGTTGTTGTTGCTGAATGTTGCAAGGGTGTTGTCTACATAGACGCTATTCTCACAAGTCCAGTACCCTCTGGGATGGTATAAAATCTTGGTTCTCCCCACTAAAGAGTGAGGCATTGCTAGAGAGCTCACCTGCATCATTCAGGTCATCATTCTCAGCATCTTCCTCATCACTGTATGCCTGAAATACACACAGTCACCTCAGATCCCTGACAGAAAAAGCTTCTCCTTCCAAGCACAGAACACTGACATTTTCCTGCCAGCAAAGTAAGACATAGCTGAAATCATTCTGCAATAACATAATTGCAGGATGGCATTCAACAAGTGTCTTAATGACTTTTTTCTTGTCCCCAGATCCTCCTTCTAGCTTCTTTTGATTGGAATTTAAGTTGACAGTGCAAGGAAGGAAATTTGGAGCAGACCTGCTCCCATAACACATACTAGTACATAACCAGGACAGAGCAAGCAGTATGAAAGTCCCTGTTAAAGTCAACAATCTCACATTTTCAGGAGTCCTTCAACAGAAGCTGCCTCATTCTCATACCAGTTGAGCACCGAGCCTCAGGGATGTTTCAATACCCACCTCCTAGTGAAATCAGCCCACCTGGTAGATGCTTGATACCTGGCTACCTTAAATATGCTTGATACACTAAAGTTCACATCTTCCTGCAGATCCATGCCAGGAGAGCTCCTGTGACACTCAATATGGTTGAAAATATCTTCATAAGACCAGTGTAACCTATTTTCCCTTCTGCTGGCAGCTGTCACAAAATATTACCTGGTTATACAGCTCTTTCAGGGATGCATAGTACTTGGACCACCAATCCAGTTCTTCCAGTTCTGGTTTTTCCTCTTCATATTCATCTTCCTTCTTTACAAGCTTATTGGTAGGAATTTTCTTCAAAGGAGCCTTGAGAGAAAAGATAACAGGGTTCAGAGGGAAGATATGACCATCCAGGACACTCATGCACCCTCCTCCAGTGCCCTGGGAGCCTCTGGCAAAGTCTCAGCATTCAGGCACAGCACAGGAGGTACAAAGCTGCCCATGAGCTTCAGCTTTTTTCTTTGCTACAAAAGAAGCCATTCTCAAGGCACAGGGCAGGCCTCCTTAATGTCCCTGTGCCAGAGCCCCAGCACATTATACTGCTAATGAGCAGGCAGGAGGAGAACTTCAGTCCAGAAAAAGACCTGGTGGATGAAACCTAACACTGAATTTCTGAACATTTGTTGTTGTTGTTTGTAATCTACAGTTTGGCTTTACAAACTTCAAAATTTGTAAATTTGTTGGGCCAAACATATCACTCACCTTCACAAAACTAAGGGGGTGAGTGCTGGAACCTGGGTCACCAGCTGCCAGTCCAATGTTTACCACAGTCTGAGATGGAAGACGATGAGATGAGACATTGCAAGCTGAGATTAAAATAAAAAACTTAATGTTTCCATGCATTTATTTCTGCCCACTACTTATTACTTTTGGCCATAGGAAAATCCTCCCTGTTAAAACACTAATCTGATTGATTTCAAAGCAGATTTTAAAGCAGACCCTGCAAAAATACTGCTGGAAATCCAACTACAGTACTGAGATTAACCACAATCACCAATATGCTTGTGGCTGACTCCCAGGAATGCATAATTATGAGATATACCTTCCCTACTCAGAAATAGCCACAGATGGATCAATCTTTGGCTTCTTCTTCATGCTTCCAGATCAGGAGTGCTGGCTATTGCTATCATAGAGCTATTTAGCTAAGCTATTACCCAATGAACAGACTTTGACCTGACAACATGAGAGAACTGAAAACTTTTCAATCCTTGGTCCTAGAGGACCAGCTCCCTAAAGATGGTCTCATTGAGCAAATTCTTCCCTGTGAGGGTGGTGAGGCCCTGGCACAGGTTCCCCAGAGAAGCTGTGGCTGCCCAATTCCTGGAAATGTTCAAGGCCAGGTTGGACAGGGCTTGAGCAACCTGGTCTAGTGGAAAGTGTCCGTAATCATGGCAGAAGGTGGAACAAAGTGATCTTTAAGCTCTCTTCCAACCCAAACCATTCTGTGATTCTATGACCTTGTGATTGCAGGGAGAGGATTCTGCTGCCTGGCTAAGAGAAAGCGGAAGAGCCAGGGATGTTTGCCACTGGTAAAACCTGCCTGTTGTCCCTGTGAGAACCTCTCCAAGTAGCTTACCCTTGGGCACATCCTCCGGTTCCTCCTCCAACTCTCTGGGAGAGAATTTCATCACATCGGACACGACATGGCTACCCACAAGCACAGTGCGCCCAAACGCGCGCTTTTCCACCACAAAGATGCTGAGGGGAGGGTGCAGGTATACCTGCTCTGGGAGCTCCTGCAAAAGAATTATGCATGGGGTTCACAGGAGTAAAGGTGAGCAACCTGTGTTGAGCTATCAAACTATGGCAGCCCTATCACATAAGGAGAAGCTGCTGATGCCTTGCAGCTATGCCCAAAAATCAAAGCCTTGCAGTGACAGGCCATGGCTAAGACAGTTCTTGGTGGGCAATTTCACAAAGGGTTTGTTCTGCAGCTGAACCATGTGGTCATGGGAGAGTAAAATCCTGGAAGCAGTTTCCCTCCTTTTGTGTTGTCCCATGCAGTGAGGTGATGCAGAGTAACCATGGTGTACCCTGGCATGGCAGGATCCACCTTCCCACTCACCACATCCATGTATTTGACCAGCTCAGTGAAGTTGGGATTCTCTTTGTAGGATGCAATAACCTCTGACTCCACCTTCTTGCCAGCGCATTCAATGATCACCTGAGGCTCATCCACCTCAAACAAGTTCACTCTCTTCAGGTCCCTCAGGCCCCAGAACAGGATCTGAAGCACAACATGAAGCTGCTGTCCAAGACATGCCAGCAATGGCACTGCCCATGCTACCACCCCCCACCCACAGGACACAGTCCCCAGAAGAGGCACAAGCCTGCTCTCCCAGCTGAGCTGCCCAGCAGCTTTGCCTGTTGAGCTACTCAGATGGTTTCCCCCTCAGGTCAAGCACTTCCATTTCTGGCGTCTGCTCAGGCCTCACAGGCACATTAGACTATCAAACTGGACTCCCTCACCAAGCCCTGCCCTCCACCCAGGGGCAGCTTAAGGGAAATGCCAGTGCAGCAGAAGGAGGCACACCTCTATGCGAAACTCCTTCAGTACTGGGCGGATGCCTTCAGGGATGATGAACCGTCCCGCACGGGGGTCTTCCAGGTAGTCTGGCTCCTTGGGCTCCACATCCTCAGGTACTGATGGCTGAACAGGTAAAACCAGGACACAGCAGATGATGAAAATCACTTCTATTCCATGCCATGACAAGCCCACTCTCTTTCACCTTCTAGTTCTGTGCTCAGAGGCTGTCCCTGCAGCCTCTTCTCATTGGAAAGCCAGATATGGCCTCCAACTTGGAATTCTGGTGGGCCCCATGCAACCAGCTCCTTAGCCACATAGCTCTCCTCAGAGAGCTCACAACCATGTGCAGATTTCTACAAGCCTGTTACCTCCAAATAGCCACTGTAATCGAGCTCGATCAGCTCAAAAGTGGCAATGAGCTCTCCCGCTGCTTTGCTGCCTCTGTAGAAATCAAAGAACTGCAGGACAGGCTTGGTGTATGGCTCATCAACCAGCTTCACCTGTGGGACAGCAAAGGCCTGCCCAAGGAACTCATGGGAGCCCTGCAGGAAAGAGGGGAATGACTCAAATCATCCCTGTGGTATTTCACCACCTCAAAGGCCACCACTAATTCCAGCCAATCTGGGACAGTACAAAACTACTCTTCCACCCATGTTATCCTCTGCTTTGATTTTCTCTGCTCCATCCAGAGTTAGGAACAGATAAAGGCATGTTTACAGCAGCTCCACTTAACTCCCGGTTCATCTCCGTGCAGAACTTGGCAAACGGCCTGGCACCATGTACCAGAGGACATGAAAGCTAGATCAGGTTTTTCAGGGTCTCTTCCAGACAGGGTTTGAGTATCTCCAAGGATGGATACACTACAAGCTCTCTGAGCTACAAGCCCAGCATGCGTTCTACCTCTGTGTAAAAATTTCTTTCTTATATCAAGATGGATTTTCTTCCTCGCCAGTTTGTACTCATTGCTTGCCGTTGGGCCCCTTGGTACCTTCCATGAGAAATCTGAACTGAGCTTTTTCATCCTTTTCCACCAGGTAGCTGCAGACAGCAAAAAGACACTGGCTTTCTCTCAACCTCTGTCTGTAGGCTGAATATACTCAGCTCTCCTCCTCTGTCCTGTACTCCATCTTGGTGGCCTCCTTTGGACTCCTCCCAATATGACAGGGTTTGTCTTGTACTGGAACCACAGGAAAGCTGCTGAGTTACAGCTGGAGAACCTGGCACAAGTTATGTCATTAGCCTTAGGATAGCAAACTAACTCTAGGAGACAGTGTGACTTCAAAGCATTATAAAGAGAGAAAAGGAAGCACTGAGGAGGGGCGATTGATGACATGTGAGGACACAGGGAAGGAGTAGCCCTAAAAGCAATATCAGTTCCCCCAGGATATGAGCCCTCTGCAATGTGAGCCTGCCAAGGAAACAGGCATAATGTTTCTTCAAATATAAGACATCCTGGATCCAACAAGCACTCATCAGCCCCTGATGACTTTAGAGTATTTCTGAGTCAGAAAATCTCAACCTCAGCCACAGTCCCCACAACTCACTATTACCAGTGGACCAGCATCAAGCTGTCATGGAAACCAAACAGAGAAGTCGCAGCACTCAGAGATCCTTTGCCTTCCCTTTTCCAGAAACAACATAAGGAGGGCAGCATGGCCATACTTACAAATTTATTGTGGCTGAAAAGGTTGATTATAATGATGGGGGTCTCTGTTTTCAACTCTTCTTTCTTCCCATCAATAATGAGCTGGTCAAACAAAAGTAGCTCATTCCACATAGGGCTCAGTGTCTCGTCCAGCATCTGCAGATGGAGACAGAAGGCCCAAGTGTTCCACAGTCAGTGGAAATAAAACACATGCAGGAAAGAGAGGAACTCTGGGCTGATTCCCTCTCTCACACAGCCACATGCAGCTGACGGTTGGCAGGAGGAAGTGGTAAAAGTGTGGGATCAGCACTCAAGGTCAACTAGCACATGCCAATCAACCTTTGAGACCATGCTCAATGACTGTCAAATATTCCCTGAACATAATCACACTGCTCAGAGCATAGATACCCAAGTCCTTGGAGATACAAAAGTCCCGGGAGGGCTTCCATAGCACTGACCTTAAACATGTCAGTGAGGGCATGGTCATTTTTCTCTCCCCAAGTTCCCAAGATGACAGAGGCAAGAGTTTAAGTGGTCTCACCCTGGTGGTCTGGCAATGAGTTGAAAACACCACTCTTGCAAATGGATCTGAAAGGCCATTATCATCTGCAGGTAGGATCCCTCGAGCCTGATACAGATGGGCTCGGAGCTGGAAATAGCTGAAGTCTGGTAAGAAAAGGAGAGAGGAAGTCCCCGACAAAGTCCTGTATGTGGCCAAAAAAATGCCTGAAGGAGAAGGCCAGCAAGATAGGAGTGGGCACATTCTGTGACAAATAGTTGCCACTTCTAGGGACTGTGGTTCTCAGGTCAGTACATCTCAAAAGGTTTAACCAAGCCAGACAAGCTCAGTGGGCTCCCAAGGCACGTCTGGAAAGTACATGACGTGCAACATGTGAAATTTGCAGCGTTCTGCTGTGAGCATCTGCTGTGGGGTAGCACCATCAAGCCTCATCAGAGGGGCAGAACTCATGCCCATTGCCGATTAGGCAGCACATTCAATGCCTACAAAGCGCCCATTCTATCTGGTGCTTTGGCTGTGAATGTGCAAATACATCCTCATGAAATCAAACTGGATGTGCCTATCCCAGTCATGCCTTGGAGACAACCCTTGGAGATCAGGTCCTAATTCACAACCCTTGGAGATCAGGTCCTAATTCTCAGACATACTACAGTTCTCAGATCACAGTGTGGCCTGAGGTGAAGGACTGTGAGGGCACAGTGCACCACCACAGACACTAATCCATGGATGGGACCTCTCAACTCCCTATTCTCCTGCTTATGTGAAGAACTGGTATCTGCACTCACCATCCCTGCTGAGCCGGCTGGGAGGGCTGTATGCTGAGAGCTGGGCTATCTCCTGCTCACTCTCAGAAAGGAACTCCTCAGGCAGCTCTGCCAAACAGTTTTTCGCATATTTGGTTACCCCAAGCCACATGTAGATTTCCAGTTTGGCAAAGATCTCACCAGTGTGTAAGCCAGGAACCTGAAAGCACAGAAGGTTTAGCAAGTTTCACATCTCAGACCAAGATGATCACCATCAGCCTGGGACTGACCAAAGAGCACAGGAGAAAGAGCATCACATCAGCAGAGGCAAAAGGCAGTTGTGGAATGAGAGCTGTGTTTCCTTGTGAACTCAAGGATTTCAGGATAGAGGGCTGAAAGCAAGGAGGGGGAAACAGCGTGAAGCAAGCAAGAGCACACTGTTTTGGTATAAACCCTACCTTCATAAAGACAGTCTGGATCTTTGCACAGTCTTTGCCTTTCTCCTCTTCAACTACTGAGTAGAGGATGTTTTGTGCAGGAATTCTGGTATATGCCACACGCCTGTTGTGGCTGAGCATCCAGATGAGTACATCAGGGAGAGTGCACTGGGGCTGGAGGGAGGAAGGGAGGAACATCACAGCAGAGGAACAGCATGTGTCATCCTCCCTCCATTGACATGGTGAAAGCTTCATCTCCCCACAGGATGGACTGCTGAGTAATGGTGGTTTAGAGATCCAGAAATAAAGAACCTAACATTGACCATGTACTTCTGAAAGCCAGCCCTGCAATATGGCTCTGGAGGTGTTGTGGTTTGACTCTGGCTGGCAACTCAGCCCCATGCAGCCTGTCACACACTGTCCCTCGGTGTGATGGGAAACAGGATTCAAAATGTAAAATTGAAAGAAGTCATAGATTGAGATTAAAACAATTTAATAGGGAAAGAAAAAACTTCACGCACAAGCAAAGCAAACCAAAGAATTCATTCCCCTCTTCCTGTGGACAGGCAGATCTTCAACCATCCCCAGAACACTAGAGCTCCATCACAGAAACGATGACTTGGGAAGAAAAACATCATCACTACAATTGTACATCACTCTACCCTCACATAGCTAAAGATGTGAAAATTATTTTACTTTACTTGATGAAAGACTTCTCCAAACTTCAACAGCATCTGTCCGCCTTATGTCAGCAAACATGGCATTCTGGTTGACACTAAAGCACAACACGCCGATTTTTTCAGTTAATTAAAATGAAAAAGTGAAACTCTGAATGTGAAGAGTCTCTGCTATGGATGAGAATCTTATTCCAATGCAAGTTTGAATCTGCAGAAAGTATCAACGGTCAGAACCTGGTGGAAGTGCAGGCAGCCCAAGCAAGGCTGTTTTCCGAGGCGAAACTGTCTGCTGCAAGGCCTTGGGCTGCAAGGCCTTGGGCTGGTGGGGCGGAGAGGCCCAGGAGGCCTGGAGCTGGCCCAGCTCTGCCTCCTACCCACTACAAAGTTGCTTGGACCCCTGCCCCACCACCAACAGCCCTGCAAAGCTGCCGGGCCTCATCCCTCATTAAAGTGATAATGAGGGAACATGGTAACTTTCAGTAGCTGGAACTTGGAATTTTACATAGCAGCAGAGGAAAAGCTTCAGCTCAGACTGGTGAGAGTCCCAGCAGCCAGCTCAGTATCATCTCCTTGCCTAACCTCTCCAGCTCAGAACAGGGGTTCCCTCATAGCCACTGTACCTCTTTAGCCACGGAACGTATCTTTGCCAGGATCCTCCTTGTCTCCTTAACCTTCTCCTTGACATTGTCTCGGGTCAGGTGCCACCTCACACGAAGCCCCTGCTTTGCATACAGGATCTGAACACAAAGCACAGCTGTTGCACAACCAACCATGCCCCACCGCCACTCCTCATGGGGGGTCTGCAGGGAGCCTATTGTGCTGACCAAGTCCATCTTGCCCTATTGTGCCCTGACGTCCACCATGGTTCCCTGCCCAGTTGCTGAGAGCAAACCTCCATGAACCTGTCACAAGCCATTTAACAAAAGATGCCATGAACTGGAGACTACAGTAACTCATCAGCCAGGCCAATATAATCTGGTAACAGAAGTCCATGAGCTTTAAAATCATTTGGGGCAGAAAGTTGTCTAAGGAATAAACATTCCAGAAGCTGGTGGTCTAAGGCTCCAGATAGTGCCTGCAGGAGATCTTGGCCAAGGAGCAACTTGGGCCCACAGTAGTGTGGGATTATGAAGATGTAGGAAACTGCAGCACAGGGCTTGGCTTTCATCATTACATATCAGAGACACTGTACACATCTGAAGAGAAACTTTGGGATGAATCAAAACTAATAATGAAATCCAGAAGAAATTCGGGGTGTACACCCACTATGGAGTGGCAAGGCCAGAAAACTCATCTCTTAGTTGGGTTCTCTCTTCCAGAGTCTCTCAGGCTTTGCAGAGTACCTCCACCATAGCTCAGGTGACCATGCACAAAGAAGCAGAGGGAAGGGAACTGGGATCTAGACATGCCTAAATTTTATTTCCTGCTGCTGTCACTGCATTTTGGTCAGCTTTTCAAAGCTTTTCAAAGCTTTGTAGTCTGACGGGGGCTATGACTCTACAGCTGTGCTGTGATGACTTGTGCTCTCATTCAGCTAGCTAGTCTTGTGTGCCGGATGATAAGTGCCCAAGTGTTCCCCTTTCTAAGGACAGACAGATGAATGGCTGTTGTAGACCTGCTGCATATGTACTCAGCCAAGGGGCTGAGTTTTCAGGAGTAGTGATCTCAGTGAGCCACCACAGAACTGCTGGCAGGAATGTGGTGCACCAAAAGGCCTCCAGCAACCTACCGGGCAGTAATATGCACATGCTCAACTACATATGCCCCAGTGGAGATGAAGAAAGCTATCAGGGCACAGCATCTGCACAGAAAAGGGGGCAGCCATGGCCAGACTCTATCTCTTTTCCCTGTGCCGGAAATTCTATTGCTCTGAGCAGAATTGGGAGATGCTGTAGTAAAAGCCCATGACTGATACAGTGAGTTTTAGCTCCAGGTTTCCTTCTTAGCATCAGTTCCTGCTGATCCTCCAGAAGTTTCCCCAGAGCAAGGATTGCACAAGTTCCCACCAACCACCACCAAACCCCATGACTTACAATGTTGCGCATCAGGTATTTTTTCCGACATCTGTCCAGGTTATTTGGATGAGCCATTGTTTTTCTCTCCGCGCTGAGTGAATATTGCCTGCAATAAGAAAAGTAGCACAGACTCTGTATCCTCTGCACCCAGCATGTTGAGCACAGCTCACAGCAAGGACACTAGCTCCAAATCCCTGGTACCAATCCAGATGAGTCAGGTGGCTCCATTTCTACAATGCCTTCTCTTCTGCAAGCTTGTTGGTTCAGAAGGTACACTGGGGATTCTCAGCACCTGAGGCTACCTTTCTACTGTAGCACTGCAGACTGAAGTGCATAACAGCCCCCACAGGATAGTCATGGGGATTGAAACAGTGATCTTTTGACTGTGTGATTGAGAAGTGTGAAGGAAATATCCTTCACATTTAGGAAACACATGAGAGCCCAGGAGCACTGAAGCTGTCATCTATGACCCCTCTGATTCTTAGAACAGGACTGGAGCTTCTTCTCCAAGATTGAAGAGCTACAGAGAAGGTCCTTTTCCCAAGTCATCCTCATTTTCTTCTGCACATCCACCTCAAAAGGAGATGAGAGAAGGCTGCACACAGCTGAGGCAGAACATTATACGACCTCCGAACCTGAAAACAAGAATCTTCAGGACATCAGGGACATGCTAACCTGCATCCACCTACAAATTCCTCCAGCACTTCTCTGAGCCGCTCTTCTGCTTTAGCTTTTGGTCTTCTCAAGAGCTTCTCCACATCATCCAACCCCTGCTCCTGTAGCAAAATAGCAATATTCATGAAGCTTGCACCTGGCTGAGGGGTCAGAGTAAAACCTTGCAAGGATGCGTTTGTCACAAATGGCTTATGCCTTTCTGCAGTGCTGGGATTCATGAGCTGCAGATCAGCACTGTGCTGCCTGGGACTCTCCAGAGCCTGAGGATAACCTTAGCATTTGTTGTTACAACACCTTGTGTCTCAGTCCTCAAGCAGCCACTAACATACACTGTGGCAAGCTCTACTTTCATATTTTCAAGCCAAAAGGGAAAGGCAAGGTCCTGGGGAGAGACTGCATCCCCTTCACAACAATCTGAGAGTCTGCTTGCCCAATCATCTGCCCAGGGCTCACACAGCTCAGGACTGGCAGCAGAGGAACTTGTCACAGACATCATATCACATCACTCACTCCTCCAGGAACCACCACTAGGCAGTTGCACAGCATGAGTCCATGTGGCCTACCCAATCGTGTCTAAAGGGCAGGTGGGACTAAGCCCTGTCAGAGACATGGACTTGCATGGGTGGTGAGGACAGCAAACATCTTGCACAGCAACTGCGCATGCAGCAAAGCACACCAGGAAGGAGCATGACACAGACAAACACCCTGAAAATGCTACCAGGCGCTCTGCCAGTTTGACAATCCAGTTGGAAATGCAGAGTCTCCAGGTGTGATCCTCCCAGTAGCTCCATACATACACGCAGGGTTTTTCATGTTTCATGGGCAGGCAGCTGTATGACCTAAGGACAGCAGGCAGAGGAGGTTATGGCTACTGCTACAGAAAGCATATGCCATATCATAACACATGCACTTGCACATCCAGCAAGGGAGCAGAGGTTGAACTCTGTCTCACTCACAGGGAATTAATTGGCTGTTTTGGGCTCTGCACCATGAACATGAGTGCAAGCTGCTGGATCTGCCCTTTGCCATCCCAAACTAGCACACAGGGTTTCTAGTAGAGACAGCAGCACATGCTTAGACAAATGAGGCTGACAGGAGCATGAGAAGTTGCCAAGATTCCTCACTGCTATGGGACTAAGTAGTAGCAGGCATAGACCGCACAACAAAAAGACTAGGACATTGCCAGGCCATGGGACAAACTAGGCAATATTCCCAGAACAAACATCAGATGAGCTTCTGTATGTGTCTTGTCTGCTCAACATAGGATAGCATATGCCAAGAGTACTTCTCTCCTTCCTCACTGGAAACAAGCCCTTAGGACACTGTTTGTGAAGCAGAAAAGGGATGGCTGTTTTTGACAGGTCTCAGTTTCCTTGGGACCCCATCCTTGGCCATCTGCAAACATCAAGCAGACACCATAGGGCTCATAGAGCTAGTGGGAAATTCCATAGTAAGCTGCAGGATTGCAAGGAAGAGAAACCTCTGATGCATTGCTGAGCAGACCTCTAATAACATCTGGAACAACCAATGTGGGAAGCTGTAACAGCTCCAAGAAAGGTGGAATAGAAAGATATAGAAGGCTTACTTGTCATATTCCATGGGCTCTGGTCTCTGACTCTCTGTAACTGATTTGTTCATTGCTGCTGAAGCTGGAGTCAGGATTTCAGCATCCAGCTCACCATCTGAACCAGCATCCAGTAAAGGCTGCCTTTCTTCTTTCACTCCTCCCTTTTCCACTTTTTGCCATCCTTTGGTCACAACCTCTTCAGATTTGCCATAGTTTCCTTGAAGGTGAGCATTAAATTATGAACAGGTAAGTGGGATCACTCAGGTGTTTTTAGAAAAGACATTTTCTAGCTGGCAATACCAGACTCCTGGCAGGAAGACTGCCACAGAGGCATTTACTTCTTTGGGAACTAGTAGCTGTGTCCAACCATTGGCACATCACATAGACAACCAGGAGGTCCGAGAGGGAGCTGGGCAATTGCAAGGAGGCCCTTGTGTGTGCCTTCTTCAGTTCTACCAGCTCCACCAAGTGCCTGCGGACTACCATCTACATCCCTACACTGGGACCAGCATCAGCTCCTCAAGTAGTATCTCAGCATCAAGCATCTTCACCCGTCCAGCTTAGCAGGTGAGGGCTTTGACCCACTCTCAGACCATTGTTTCCCCATCACTTGTTGTCATATCCCCTCGGTGCCACACGGCCAACCCCACTATCCCAGCTTTCCCTCCTTTTTTCCCCTTTCTTGCTACCAAATCCTTCTACTTCTTTGTACTCCTACTTACTAGAAGAGTTTCCCCAAACTTTCCCAAAACAGGTATTTCCACAAATGGTGCAAATCTCCAGTCCCATAGAAGAGATTCAGGGTTTTAGTAAAGCACTATGCACTCTCTCTGGACTCATTCCTCATCTTTCCTAACTTCCTGAGCTGACTTGACAGGGCAGTATGAAGAACTGACTTGGCTGTCAGAGGGAGATTCATACTGTTCCCATAGTTTCTGGACATGGGGCCCTGGAGAATACACACCTATAGAGACTTCAAAGTTGACAGGTTTCGAGCTGAGAGAGGAGTCCATCATAGTGGCTTCAAAGAAGGCAGCAAAGAGAAGGAATTCATCCTTTCTCCCCAGCACATTCTGAGCAAGGAGACAGAAATCAGCCTGAGACCCTCGTGTGCCAAAGCACTGCCTGAGCACCAGGGCATAACTGATGGCTGCCAGCCCTTCCACAGGACCTCAGCAGGATGCTGCTGAGATTACCACTGGTCTACCAGAAGCAGGATATAATTTCTTGGAAATCCTGAGGTGTTGTGCAGAGCCATGGATTGGCTGATGCTCATGTGAAGCCACTGAGCAGGTTGTAGACTAAGGGATGGCTACTGCATCAACACAACTGCCTCCCACCTTGCCTCTTTCCCTTCACAGATATACATGCCAAAGACTGACATGGATCAGCCATGTCAGCACAGAACTCACCTCAGGCAGTGGATGAAGCTCTTCCACCTCCACAGTGACCTCCCTAGGCTGCTCGGCCTCCTGAGAGCTCCTGGCCTCTCCCTGCAACTGGCTCAGTTCTTTAGTTTTCTCCTTGGATTTTTTAGTTTTCTTCTTCAGCTTCATTTTTCTCAGGGCACCTCTCATCCTATACCCAAGCTTCCTCTCTGCTGCACTGGGGCTGCTGAAGATCTCCACTGTGATGGCCATGAGGATGCGCCCACGGTAGAAGATGCCCTCACCCATGCCTTCGTTGAGGTCTTTGTGGACATCCCACAGAGTTGAGTTCTGGGGGGAGCCATACAGGTTCACCCAGGCTGGGCCAAATGTGGGGTAAAAGCCTGCAGAAACAGGGACAGGGTTTCATTATGCTCCTGGGTGCCGCTGCAGAAAGACCTCCCCAAAAAGGACTGCCCAGGACACCAGAGTGTCAGCCTGCTTCAGCCACTCTTGCTCCCATCCCCAGGACACCAGCATGCCAAGCAGAAAGGGTTGCCCAAGACATCCTGCCCCAAGGCAGCCATGCCAAGCCTCACCATTCCTGTCAGGGTCTGAGATCTCCTGCAGGTCAATGTAGTGTGTAGCAATGGCCACATCACCGACATTGGCATCATCCAGCACCTGGACTTTTATCTTCCTGGACAGAGGTGGGAACATCTCAATGAAACTGATCTGCTCATTCCACTCAGGCTCAGTGGTGCTGGTCTCTACTGATGTTTCCCCCTGGGAAGGAGAAGATGTGAAAGTGTCACCGTCCCAACTGGTGCCCAGAGAAAGGGATGCCTCAGAGCTTGTCTCGGAATGGCATGCACTCTTGTACCACCAGCAGACAGTGCCAGGCAGGCTCTGGGTGTGGCAGTGTCCCTGCTCTTATCCCCGTTCCTGCAATTCTTCTCTGTTTCATTAATGGGGGCCCTGGCATAACCTACACAATCAAGGGAATGCAAACAAGCAGCAGACTCATAGGTATCTAAGGGTTGCCTGGAGCACTCCAGGCCCACAAGACTGCCAATCAGGGATTGATGCTCATATTAACGCATATTATGGGATCAAAAAGCCTGACCTTGTGTGCAAAAACTGGGTTATTATTTCAGTAAAGTCTCTCAAGGGTCTCAGGCTGAGCCCAGCTTGAGACAGAAAAAGGACTTCTGCTCCAGGATTTATCCCTGTATTTAAGGATATGAATATCTGCCTGCAAAGCCAGTAGCTCAGCCAGTAGCTGTGCTCGGGGCTGAGGATATCCTATAAGCAGCTCTCTGTAGAGACAAAAGCAGAGAACAGCCTTCTCATTCAGGCATTGCACAGCCATGGCCACACAGCCCAGACCACTGCTAAAGAGAGCAACACCTGAGCTCTCCCACCCTATTTTCAGTAGGATTGCTGTGCCTCCTGGAGGCTCCTGGCACCATGAGTGCACCACATGCTGCCACACAGCCAAGGGAGAATCAACCTGTCCCAACACAGCTTCCCCTCAGACTCACCTGCTGCCCACAAAATGAAACTTGCACATATGGGTCAATAAAGACTTTTCTCTCCCCTATGATCTTGGAGATACCACCCATGATGCCTGCTCTCATGCTGGGCAGGCCCTCAGCACGATAGAGTTTGATGCAGATCCTGGCCCAGGGTCTCTCTGCAGGGACTCTCTTAGGCAGCAGCAGATTCCTGAAAGACAAATTCATGTTCTGCCTCTCTCCTGGAGTCCACGGAACACAATGATGGGAAATTCATTGACTTGCAGGAAGACTGGGTCCTGCCTCACCACAGGTCTTTTTCACTCGGTCTTTGCCCATCGGAAGAGGGGAAAATGGGGAAAAAAAGGTTTGTGAAGAGAGACATGGCAGTGTTCCCCAGGGTCATGCAAGATCTCACTGCACCTACCTTTCAATGTCCTCATCCTGATCCTGGTTCCTGGAATAGGTGGGAAGAAAGCCCACAATATCCCCGCGTGCAGAGACAGAGATGTTGCACTTCACAAAGCCTTTCACGCCTGCCTGGGTGTCCATGGGGTCACTGATAACTGCCCACTTCTGGAAAAACCTGTGATCTGAGAGGGAAGAGGAGGAGTTCCCTAGGGAGCAGCTAGGTTACCATTTCACATCCAACTCTGTCCGCACAAAGACTTCTCTGGCCCTGACCCTGCCTCTGAAGGTGCAGAAGGTGTCACCTGCCTTCAGACAGCTGGGTGGAGAAGCAAGCTCAGATCTTCATGCAAACTAAGTGCTTTCAAACCAGGGCCTTGACCAGACCCATCAGAGCATAAAAGAAACACCAGTTTCACACAGAGCAAGGATCAGACACAGGTATGTGGTGCAGTTCTTATACCTGGCTGGCTGTACACTGTCTCAACATCCATCTTGAATGTTCCTATGCAAGTTCCCAGAAATGGTATCTTCTTTGAGTGAAAAACCTGCAGACAGCACAAATTCCCCTGAGCACCATGAGGTGTGGACAGCCAGATGACACATCCAGATATCTCCAAGGAGCACAGGGCTGCCAAGAGGTGTTCCAAAGCACTGCTGAGGCAGTGGTTGCAAGCTCTTCATGCAGATTGACTCATCTGTGTTAGCCATAGGACCAACCCTTTCCTACCCAACCACTCCCACAAAGCCCACCAGCCCATAGCCCATGGTCAAACCTAGACCGAGGCAGCCATGTGCAAACAATTCAGCTTCTGCAGTCCTAGGTAAGCCACAGCCCAACAATGGAGATAGGACAGATCTGTTTTCCCACAGGAAGTCCTTGTGGCCATATCCTGCTGGGTTAAGGCAGAGCCATGACCCCACCAGGCCAGCATCTCTCCCAAAACCCGTCTTGCTCAGTTCTTGCTGAGCTCTCAGCAGCAGAAGAGACACACAGCTTTTCACGAGGAAAGTACTGGAGACCACTTGGCAAAGGGTGTGCTGGCTGGGTTTAGCTATCTTCAGAATATCCCTGTGTCTTGGGAAAGTCTTTGTGCTTTGTGCCAAGGGATTTTCAAACTCTCTGCCTGCTTGGGCTTTTCTACAGCACAAATAATTTCTGAGCTCCCCTCACATCAGTCACTTACCTTCAGGACCTGCAGGATGAGACTCCATGGTAAGGGGGCAGTAAGGAATTGCTGCCAAAGAGCAGGGCAACAAGGCAAAAGGCAAGAAAGTGCCCCAGAGGCCCCACTGCAGTCAAAGGGTGACAAAAAATCCTTACCTGGAGGAGTTGGGAAGGCAACAGTGCCCAGCACTGGCTCAGAGCAGGGTTAGGTCTCTGCCCCAGTGCAGCCACAGGAAGGCCCTGTGGCTCTCTGTGGGCAGGTGATTCCAGCTGGAACACCTCGATGGTATTGGTAGCCTTGCTTTGCCCATTGCACCCAGTGTCTACACACAGAAGCATCAGGCTGTACCACTAACCAGTGAAAGATGAAGAGGAAGACATACATACCGAGATCTCTATGAGTCTGTGCAATAAAATGTCCCTTGGCTCATAGAAGTCAAACAAAAAATACTGGAAGAGAAGAGCAAGACAGCTTAGCCCCAGGCTTCCAGGCATCCCTTCCAAGGATAGTCCCAGGCACTCGGGACATTGGTGGGGAAAGGACAGAGCCTCTGTCCATGTCACATACTTCGTTGTAGAAGGGGCAGTTTGTTGACTTCTGTGTTGCCGTATGCCTCTTTTCTTCTCCCACCTTGACTACAACAAAGGGGTTGATGTTCACCCCCACTAGCTTCTGTGCTTCAATTACATTAATCCCAACCTGAGAAAATATGGGAGAAAACCAGCACTCTCCTTGTCTGAATCAGCACTCTTCTTGTTTACATCTCCATCCTGAGATTGTTTCAGGAATACCAGTATGCACACGTACAGGGCAGTTTCAACTCAGAGCTGGATGCCTAGGGCAGGCAAAAGCATACCTGCTGAAATTTGCTACAGCCAGGAGAGACCAAAGTAGTATTTGAGATACTTGTTTCTTTCAGACAAGCAAGGAAATAAAGTGTAAGAGCCCCAGTACTTTTGACAAGAGCTGACCTTCCCAGCAGCACTTGTACCCTCAGTTTCTGATCCCAAGTGGCTGAAAACCCACTGCTCCCACATGGGAGGGTCCACAGAGCATCTTGGAGAAGATGCCTTTTGTATCTTCTGTTAATACTCCTCTTTGAATTCTACTGAGATGGACACCATTGGAGAGACTGGAATGTGGCTGCTTACGATTTACTTACATTTACTGCAACTGCTTACGAGTCTAAGATACAAAAGAAATGTTCTCACATTTGCTCTTAGTACAAGCAATTAGACCATGGTTAAGGTACAGAATGATTGCTTCAAGAGAATGATGTCAATAAATTCAACCCTCACAAAAACTTTCTGCTTGGTTGATAGGACAAAATGTGAGTCCACGTTTACTTAGAACCAGAGGAGGATTTATATCCACAGCCATGCTGGGACACTTGCCCTGAAATCAATGTAGCCTGATGTGAGATAATCAGCCAGAGCCACTGCTTCCTAACAGCCTTCTGGCATGTCCAAGTAAGCCCCCACATAGCCCTCTGGCTCTGGTCATGTCCCACAGCTGTCCCTAAGGAAGACAGACAAGACCCTGGCAGAAAGCTAGCAGGCACCAGCCCTGCCTGGGTACTCTCTGAAGCTCTGCTCAGGCAGTGTTTTGCAATGGCACATGTAGCTGATTCCCTTCTCCTGTTTATCCATAGCTAACTACATGGGCTTACTGATACTGTGGCCGGCACTCATGGATGCAGTTCATTCTGCATGCTGTTCATGAATGCAGGGAATCTTACATCTTGCCCAGGGAAGTCACACAAAGCATGATGGTCTTCATGCTAGAGGCCTTGGCAAAGTATATGTCAATTGGAGAAGCCCAGGTCTTCAGAAGGCAGTAAGGGACTGGCTGCAGGGCTAGAGGCATCTATGGGGATATGCACCCAGTGCTGCAGTACCTGGAAACTTTGCGGCGTTGGGATGGCAAAGAGGTCCCGTGCAGAGCAGAGTCTAGAGCGGCTGCACAGAAAAAAAAGCCCAGGTGAGCAGGTGTCCTTGTCAACAAGAACCCTGAGTAAGTCCCCACCAAGGGAAGCAACAGAAAATAATGGCTCATTGCCTTGGGAATGAGCAAATCCCCAACACACCCTATCTAGGGCCTTTAGAGATGGAAGTTTTCTGAGATTTTGCCAAAGCAGACTGTCATGAGCTGCAGGAATTCCTCAGGATATGGCACTTTCTTACACCAAGGAGCCAAGTAAGGGCAAGAAAGAAGATCATGCCATGGATACCTCTTCACAGGGCTGAAGATTATGCCCAAGGCCTCAATCTCAGATGTATTATAGAAATCTTCCTCCTCCTCCTCTTCTTCATCAGTCTCCAGACCTTTTGCCAGCTTTCTGCCTAGTGCAGCAGCCTTCTTGTCCAGTTCCTTCGCTCTCAGCCACTGGGCAGTCCTGCAAACCCCGCAGCATGCCATGAGTCATACATCAGCCCTCACAAGTGGGCTGTGCACTGCCCTCCACCCGGGAGGTGAGCCAAGACATTCAAGGGTTACTTACTCCAGCTGCTCAAATCCAGGATTGTGGATGATTAACTCCGAACTGTAAAAAACAAAAGATGCTTTTCTCTAAAGACCAGTGTTCCACGGCTGTTTTCTGATTCATTTAATGAACAGTGCCCCAACCACTCTCCCGTTTATTTTTTGGCAGGGACACCAGCAATTTTTTCCTAAGCTTATCCACTGTCCGCCCCATGTGTCTGCTGTGTTCTCTCTAGTTCCACAAGTGACACTCTGCAGGCCTTGCTACGGCCTGTCATCCTGTTTGCCCAGTAACCTACAACTCCCCTGGCTTTGGGCATTACCAGTACGCATGGTGCATGGAATTGCTGCAGGCCAAAACCATGCTCTCTGCAACTTTGTAACCACAAGCCAGGAGGGCTGCAGAACTGCTCTCAAGTCTCTCCTAGGGAGTCCCAGGACTCCCAGCACCTACAGGGGATCACTGCAGTCAAGGGCTCCTTGTGATAACAAGGAATCTCTTTATCCTAGAGTCCTGCTCCCTTATTGCTGCTGTAGAGTTGAGACACATCAGCCTGGCCAGAAGTGGAGAGTAAATGAGGCTGGATTGCATGCCAAAGGCTGCCACTGACAAAGGCAGCTGTACAGACTGCCTGGAAATTTGCTCTTCCTAGGATTTCCATACCTGTCTTTCATAAGATAGACAAAATCCTCTTCAATCCAGCTCCCCACTGAGCTATTTGGAGGCTGGTAGCGCAAATCCAACTCAATGTGGATCTACAAAGCAGAAAGTGAAAGGGCCTGAGCTTGGTAGCCACAAAACAAAGCCAAAAATGTCACAAAAAAGAGAAAGGGGGACATGGAAGAAAAAAAGAAGTGAGAAGCATCCCCACAAGAAGCAAATTTATACCAGATTCCCATTGTCTGCCTCCACCAATAGGCTAGACATAACAAAACTCCCTCCTCCACAGCTTCTTAAACTCCATGTTTCATTGAATAAAAGCTGGCTCAACTTTAAAAATCTACCATAAAGAGGCCCAGAGGACAGCCTCGAGGCATTTTTGACAAGGGAACTGGGGAGAGCCCTCCACAATAACATGCAGGGATTTGGAGCAGTCTCTCTAGAGGAGGCACAAGACAGCTGGTAGAGGATCCTAGCAAGCTAGGAATCCCTAGCTTGGATTAAAATGCTGGAGAAGCCACCAGCACATCACGAGCCTGCATCACAAGAGACAAGGAAGGATAGCCAGAGATGTACAGAGCACGCTGGGTATTGGCACAGCCAACACAGGTCTGAACACCCTTGGTCTGCAGGTGGCCAGCCTGATCTCAAACCAACACATACACAAATAATTTCCCAGCAGAGGCCAAAAACACTAGCACGGAGGAGATCACTCCTTAGTAGGCTGAAAGGGATGTACTCTGGGTTCCGAGCTCAATCCCTGGAAAATGCATATTTCTGGGAAAAGAAATGCAGCCCAAGAAATCAGCAGTACAGTGATCAGGAGAGACAGCAGAAAAGCGTGGAGGGTGAAGAAGCCTGAGACGAAGCTGGATGAAAAGCTAAGGGCCTAAAAACACTCCTCCAAATCACCAGAAGAAGAGGTGCAAGTAACTCTAGTCCCAGAGGAGAACTGGATTTGGACTAGCAGGAAGTCTAAAGCCTTTATTCCCACTTTTCTAAAGGAGCAGCCTCTCTCTTGGGGTCATGTCTCTTCCAAGCTCAGCTGAGAGGGTCTCAGGCTGCTCTTGAATGAGCAGTCTTGTCTGCCCTATTTCTATCCCCTGCAGCTGTTGTTCAGCCAGAGCTGCACAATCCAAAACTAACCCAGCAAAACTGAATGTGGTTGGGTTTTGGTTGGAGCAGCTCATCAGCACGTGTGTTGGGAAGGATGAAAGTTTGACAAGAAAGTCTCACAGATATGTATGCTTAGCAGAATGATTTTTAAATGTAGAGTCTGATGAAGGAATAGAGATGAGAGCAAGTTTTGACATAGAAGAAAAGAATCGCTGAGCCAGTATTACTGGATAACCAAGGAGGCAAAGGCTGTGTTGGTTAGAAGGGGTTTCTATGACTTAGAGCAAAGGATAAACCGACCTCAAACAAGATGTTTTTACCAAGCAAGAAAATAGCACAGGCAAACAAGCCTGCTGATGTGGCAAGTAGAAAAAAGATCTCAGAATTTTCCACTGCAAGAAAACTGAATAACAACTTTTAGCTTAAACTGTAATGTACTAACTTTTAGTGATTGGAGAATTGTAGCATGAATATGGTAATTATAGTAGTTATGATAGGCTATAGATAATAGTTAAGGTATAGATTAGTTCTACTGTATTAAGATGCTAAGCAAAGAAAAGTATATAATGCAATGTAACCAAAACCAAAGGGTCTCCAGGCCTGCCTGCAGCTGGAGCTGACAGCTGTAGGCACAGGCTCTGTCGCCCATGACCCTGGACTGCTGTAGCCTCTTGGATGGAATAAACTGCATTTTAGAGAGCCACCTTGAGTCACACATGTCTCATTTAGGCTCTTACACATGTGTTGCTGTTAGCACAAGGGAAGAGGCACCCGGGGCAAAGGGCTGGCCCACACTGTACCTCTGACCTTACACAATGGAGTCCCTTCAAACCATCACCAGTACCAAGAGGTGAGTCTAATCCCTGTCTCTTTCCTGGCATGAACATTTATCCAGTGAGCTGCATGGGCTAAAAATCATCCTGGAAATGATCAGTTTCTATCTGGACCTGCTCCAGGAGTCCAGTAACACCAGCAACTTGTGCCTGTGCCACTCAGGCTAGTGGTCTGGTGGCCACAGAGCTTGCATACCATGTGCCACCATGTGGTTTAGTCATACTGCCTCTGGGTAGAGCAAGCAGAGAGGCAGTACCTTGCAGGACTGCTGCCTCCGCCTCTGCTCTTCCTGCCTGCCAGTTGCCCTGGCACAGGTGTGGCAATCTGGAACCCACTGAGCTGTGCCTGCACACCCAGCTGGCAGGAAACAGCTCATTTTATGGTGGTGCTCATCTTCTACAAGTGCAAAGGACTGACTGAGTCCCAGTGCCAGGGGTGGAGGAGAGCAGGACCCACAGAGCAGAGGGGCAGTCAGGTGTCAGTGACACTCATGCTGTCCCAGACACTCATTAAGCCATCCAGTTAGTGCTAGTGTTTAACCCAAAAGCTTGCTGGGGGTTCCAAGGCACGCTACCACCTTCCACCTCACTCCATCACTGCAGCAGCCCATACACATGCACTTCATGGTGCATGAAGCAGAGAAGATGCCACTTCCTACATCCATTTCCCAGAGCTGAGAAGATTTTATGAAGCCTCCCTCTGTTCATTCAGGCCCTTGACAGTTCACCAGGAGCCCCAGCCCAACCCATGCATTTGTAGATGCTCCAAGAAGATGCTCTTGGTGGATGTGAAGTGTCTGTGCAGAGATGGCATAAATGCCACAGTGCTTCCAGCTCAAACAGCATTTTGGATTCCCCCTCAGTCACCAATCCACCTGGAGAGTACCATGTGAAGTTTCCCAAAAAGCCTTACTGACTGCTGATAGCCAGGCTGTCCATGGACAACTTACATCAGTGACTCTGTTGCTCTTGTCCACAAGGGACTCACGCAGGATTAGTCTTCCAGATGTCATCAGGTGCTGAAGACTGAGGACAAGGGTACCGAGCAGCCTGGTGAAAGGAATGAGGGATTTATCTTTACAAACAAACTGTGGGTTTGCTGGTAGATAAAACTAGTATTGAGGGATAAAAGAAACAATGGGAAGGATTCCACTGATTGATGAATGGAATGAGAGATTTGTCTTTACAAACAATGAGTCTGCTGATAAATAAAGTTAGATACAGAGTGATAAAAGAAGAACCATATATTCCATAGAAATTCCATAGATTGACACAAGGGAAAAAAGGGACGGGGGTATACAAATTACAAGGGAGTCATAGGTATTAGTCATTTCAGGAAGTCTGTACCTCTCATGTATGTCAGCCAATGGGGAAAAAAGAGAAGGGAAATGTGGCTGGGAAATCAGGATAAAAAGGAGGCTGTGTCCTCTTACAATTTAAGAGACCCCATGGAAAACACCCATGACCTCTCCCTTTATTCAAATAAAGCTACAGGACTCCTCTGTCTCCTTTTTGGACATAAACCTCTGGTGTTTGTGAATTAATTTTCCTAACACTGGAATAAAAAGAGAGACTGCAACAACACTGTACATAGCATCAGTGCCTACAGCCTGGGGAGTACTGGGACCTCCACTCTCCCACTCACAGCCCCTCTGAGCTGCCCTGAAGTGTTTTCCATAGGGAGTCGGGCAGCTGAATACCTGAGACTGACCCTGTAGCAGGTCCTGCCCAGTCATGCCCAGGCAGCTACTTGCAACTGAGCTGCCACTGATGGTTAAAGGTTTGTGCAGATCCAGACTCATGGAGTGCGAAGGAGATCTCCCCGTCATCTCCATTCTTGGGTTTCCCTGCAGTGTTTTACAACTCTTGGAATAGCCACTGAGTTGACAATGTGCCTGGGCCACCTAGAAGCATTTTAAATTCCAGCTGATCTTTTAAATTGAAATTGCTGTCTTATTAAAGGTTAAATCATAACACAATGCATTCAGGGCTTTTCTACACCAACAGATATGTTGAATTTGGGTGCAGCATGGTCACAGTCACAAGGATGTTCAGGATGACAGTAGGTCCTCAGTCTGCAGCAAGACCTGCCATTGTAGCTGTTTTTTAGGGCCTTGTTTAACCTTTGCCCCAGCTGAGGGTCTGATCTGGATCCTTATGTAGTCCCTGTTACTGCTGGCATAACTAAATCATTTCCCTTATTTAACTTAATATATACAGTATTGCCGCCACACCAGAACAACCAGCTCCATCCTTCCTCTATAAGTGGCATTCTGCTCATCTTCTTTCCATCAAATTTTCAATAAACATTTTCTACTGCCAGAAGACAATGTAAAGACCAGTATGTCTTCTCCCCCACCTCTACTGGTCACCCCAACAATCAAAGGACCCACCTGTTACTGAAAACCTTGCTGCAGTTGTAAACCTTAACGGACAGCATTTCGCCCATGACAAGCTTCCCATAGTGCGGCCAGCAAAAGAGCTGCAAACAAATGGAGCAGGAAGGGATGACCAGTCATTCTCAGCCACACTTTCCCATGTCTCATGGCTGGTTGGTTCCCCTGTGAGGTGACCAAGTCCACAGATATGATGAAAAGCAGCTGTGATGGGAAGTTACTTTTCTGCTGGCCAGGCATAGAACCCCTCCAGCAGCACAGAGCCACAAGCCAGCTGCTACAGAAGTCAGAGGAGCACCACCCTGGAAAAAGAAGGATGCTTGTGCCTGCTGGGGTTCCTGACCTGGCAGGTTGTTGAGTGGGACAGAACAGAGGAAACGTACAGAGGTGCTTGGGGAGAAGTGATCACCCAGGCAGGGAGTCATCTGGCTTAGAGAAAAGCTGCACTCTGAGGCTTCAACTCACCACACATCCAAAACAGTGGCTGTGCCTCCTGCTCCCTGCCACCTTCACTGCCTTTCCCCAGGCAGCACATTGGCACTGGGACTTGAGCAAGGGACAGGTGGGAACCACCCACTGGCACAGCACAGGTGGGCTGTCACAGGCTTCAGTGGGGATGGCACTGAAGAAACAGACATGCTTCCCAGGCCACCCCATCCCTGCCCCTGCACACTCACACATATGCACACATACATGCACTCAAACACACAAGTCCCACTCCTGTCCCACAAGACATCAACTGCAGTGACAGTCTAGCTTTCTGAGGGCAGGGGGAGCTTTGCCTTCAGCTTTGATAGGCCCAGGCTTCCAGGCAGTGTCACTCAGTTGAATTTCAGTTCCTGGAGGCTTGTACACGTAGGTCACATACACAATGTGAGGAATCCATCTGCCCCTCTGAGCAGAGAGGAAGAAGGAGACAGCAGAGAAATTCCCAGAAAACAGTCTAGTGGAAGGTAGCCCTGTCCATGGTGTGGGGGTTGGAATGAGATGATCTTCAAGGTCCCTTCCAACACAAACCAATCTATGATTTTATGACTGAGACACTGACTTGTCCCATCCCAGTCCCACATGGTCCACATGATCCCAGTTTCCTCACCTCCTTGAAGATGGCCTCTGGGCCACAGCAGACCTTTCTTGTTTTCTGGGTGAAGCCTTGAGAAGTAGAGAGGAGGCATAAGGTGCTGGCAGGAGAAGGCAGTCCCCAGCCCTAAATCCCCAAACCCCCACCCTCCCGGCCACCTGAGCCCACCTCGAAAGCTGAGATGGACCTGCCGCTCGCCATGGCCCGGCAACTGGGAGAGCCGCTGGACACCAACGCTGAGCGCCATGGAGCTGGTGGTGGGCCCTGCTGCCTCTCGCTCAGCGTGCACCGCCCAAAGTGACTCAACCTCGACTCACCCAGCCGGTCCGGCCAGACACTCCACACCCCAGGGGCCCATGGGTTGGGCAGCCCCTTCTGAGGGACACAGGGAGGAGGGGAAGCCCTGGCTGTACTGCGTCCCTCCCTCAACCCACCGGGCTGAGCCCCACAGAATGCACCTCTGCTGGCTAAGAGAGCCCTGGACCACAGGGACCCCCGGGGAGTGGTCCCTGTGGTCTTCTACATACTGTGGTTTTCTACATACTGCAGAAAACAGCAGGGGAAGTGAAGCCATCACATGGCCATGCTGGTGCTTGGAAGGACATGGACTGCTGAATTCAGAACTGAGAGACACCGTCTGTGAATACAGAGCCTGGCTCTGCTTTCAGCCCCAGCCCTGCACCATCCCCAGCACAAAATCACAGGTCCTGCAGCTAAAACCCTCCAAAACAAACAGAGCGAGATGGGAAAGGGAAGCTCAGATTGCGAGGGTTGGGCTCCTCTAACATGAGGAAACAGCACATGCTCAGCAGCCTCCTGAGCAGGGACCTGAGGTGCTACTCAGTGGATGTAGGATGCCAGAGCACTTTGGGACCGCACACCAGCTGCCAGATCTCTTCAGGGCAGAAACAAGCTTCAAAATCCACAGGCAGTGGGATGGGAGCTTCAGCTGCTCCACAGGGTGCTGGCAACCTTACAAGGAGGGGTAAGAGGGAGACCTGGGCCACCAGTGCCAGAAGCTGGCTGTGTTCCCTGCTGCAGCCCCCAGGCCTAATCCAGCTCATCCTATCTACTCAAGAGCTGATAGAGATGCCAGAGTTCTTTCAAAGCACAAGTTCACACCAGATTAAAGCAGTCGAACCATCATGAGCTGAGCAAATTTTGGAGGGCATTTCTTCCTCCTGAGCGTCTGCTTCTCCCTCTCAGCACCCAGCACCAAACACTTGTTATTAGAAAGATGTGTGCTAATGTCTTCACAGAGAATTTGATGAGTGAAGGTATGGGTGTTAGCTTGAAATGGGTCTTAATGTCTTTACTAACTTTGGTTTGTCGCACAGCCCAGACAGTTTGGCTCCTGAAACAGACAAGTGGGTCTACAGAAGCCTGAACTTCTGAACTTTGCTGTAAAATGACAGGTTCAAGGGGGAATATGTGGTAGGTGATTCAGGAGGGCTGTACCTTCCTGGTGCCTCAGCCAATGGGCAAAGGAAAAGGGCAATATGTGGCCGGGAGTTTAGGATAAAAGGAGGCTGCAGCCTGCAAATCCTCGAGAGAGAAAAGTGGACTCTCTCCCTTTATTGAAATAAAGTTTCAGGACTCTTCTGTCTCCTTTGTGGACACTGGCTTTTCATAGTGTGATTTTCCATACACCTCCATCCACACATGCTGTATAAAGTGCTTTGCAGTAGGCCAGAACAGCTTATTCAGCTCCACAAACACCAAGGAGTGAATCATACCTGTGTAATGCCAGTTGCTTCAAAGCAGGCCCTGCAGATATTCTCTTTATTCGCCTTTTGCACGAGCACTTCCTGGACCACCTGAAAAGCAGTGCTGGGGGTGGTGGAAGCATGCTGTATGTTGTACATGTTGGTGAAGGATGTACATGTTGGTGAAGTGTTATAAATTATCAAATCGGCAGCCAAATTTATAAGAAAAATTACCAATGATTTATTAGATCATTAACAAAAATAGAATTTCAAAAAAAACCACCACAGCCAAGGCAGCGTCAACCCTGGGATCAGAGCTGGGTGAACCTGGATCCAACGGACAAAATGTCAGCGTCTCCCCAGTGGTTCACACCAACTGCTCCATGCAGCAAGCTTATATACAGTTTATTCTGCCTGAGGCAGAAATGACCGAATGTTCCTTTGTGCCTCTTCACATGTAGAACTGGGGTCATACATGTGCAGGAATAGACAAAAGTAAGTCCAGGTGTCTAGATGGATGTCTGAACACTTCAGAAGAGTCTGCATGTGCATGTAGAAGAGTGGCACCCGGTGCTTGAGTATGGTAGATGCAATCTTCCCAGGTGCAGGTCCTCATGAGTGGCTTAGGCATTCCAGGGAAGTCAGCAATCATGGCCCAGGAAGGCTTCATTCATACATTTTAACAGACTTGATATTGATATCTTAACGTTGTCCGGGAACTACTTGAATACTCTGCCCCCAGCCAGGGTGGTCAAAGACATACCTTGGATTCTACAATATTTTATACATATATAGCATGAATTATCTCTACCATATACTACATGAAGCAGGCTCCATGTTGTAGGAGGATGCAGCTTTACCACTGTCCTAGCTACAGGTGTATTCTACACCCCTCTACTTCATTTCTGGTGAACTGTTGATGATGGATCATTTGCAGGAGCTGCCCAATGCACACCTGACCCCTCAGGCCTATAAGCCAGGTGTTAAATAAGAAGGAGAGGCAAACCCTGTCACACAGGGCAGAGCTCCTTTTTCTTCACGCCAGTGACTCAACTGAGATAACTCCCACCGAGGAAACATCAGCACAGTCACACCCAGATTGTGAGGTGAGAGCCTGAGGGGTCATCTCTGCTAATGGGCCATAAAGGACTCAATGGGACAGCAGTATGGGCAGCTGCAACACTTAAACTATCAAGGACTCTCAAAATATCCCATGACTCACACACTGTTACCTCATGAATTGTGAAACTCTCCGCCCTGAGGGAGGTACTGAGCATCCCCACCTGAACCTGAAAGGAATGAGAGGGATGTGTCTTTTACAAACTGTGGACCTGTTTGTAGATAAGGCCAGATATCAATAGGTGAAAAAAACAATGGGAAGAAACATAAATTCCAGAGGAATTCCACCAATTGACACTGTTGTTCACCCAAGCTTTGCTAAATTCTTGGTCTTAGAGAAACAGAACAGAGATATAAAGAAAAAAGGGGTGGGGGCTTGGGGTTGTGTGGTGTGCACATTGGAAGGGGGTCTGTATTAGGCCATTAGGGGAGTCTGTACTTCTGAAGTACTTCAGTCAATTGGGAAAAAGAGAGGGAAAATTGGCTGGGAAATCAGGATAAAAAGGAAGCTTCATCCTCCATCATTTTGAGAGACCTTACAGAAAATGCCCCATTGTCTCCCCCTTCATTCATGAATAAAGCTACAGGACTCCTCTATGTCTTTTTAGGACATAAACCTCTGTATTGTGGATTAATTTTCCTAACAAATATGAGTGTATAAAATCTTTAGGCCTGGGAACTTCTGGCACCACCACTTGATAGATTTAGAGGAGGACCAGAACTTCGACAGGACTGTACCATCACCCTGACCAACAGAGTGCCAGGTTGTATTCAGTCGTTGTGGGTTAAAACCACTTTTCTCTGTATTTTTGTATTTATCGTAATCTCTTTAATAAATTTTAACTCTGACCTGTAATCTCTCTCAAGGTTGTTGAGTGGGGTTCATTTGACACACCGGTTTTCAAACCAGCACGACCATGCAACAGCAAAACATGGCAGACTTGACAGCATTTGGCAAAACTTTTGTGAATCCAAGTGAGTTCATCAGTTTAAAACAGACTGAAAGCTCAATATGCTAACCCCACATCCAGTCATCGGTAGAGTGGAGTGAGGAGTGCAATTTAGGAAGTTTAATGAGACATCCACACCATCAAATTATGCTGCTGCTGAGTGGATCCAGTATTTGCTCAAAGATAGTCAGAAGAAAGCACATCCCTATCGTAATATATGTTATGAAATACTTCATGCTTTATAGAGAGGATGTATTTTATAAGATTGTGAAATCCAAACGAGTCTCTGACCACAAGCAGCCCAAAGATAGACGTCCACTTGAATTCCGAGATTCCTGAAGGTGGCAGGAGAACAATACTCAGTTACCTTATGAATAGATGTGATCATCGCTATCCCGAGTGATCAGAAGACTCAGAAGACGCCCAAGGACAATCATCGCCCTGTTGATACCATCAATCAAGATAGCAGGACTCGCCAGAAAGATACATCTGAATACTCGACTTCCCCGGACGTGATTAACACTGGCTATCAACCAGGAAACAGCGACTGTCCAGCTCTGCGCAGTGAAAGAAACTGTCTTGAATATGCAGAGTTACAAAAGAAACTGGGACTCCTCTGTCTCGGGCATAAAAAACTCTATAAAACAGCCCTGCAAAAAGCAGCACTCGTGAACGGGGGTAGAACTGATGCGATAGAGGTCAGATCTAGGTCCACTCAGCGCCAATCCCGGGCTTTACACTGTCTCTTTGGCTGTGGTGGTTTTGAGGACTGTATTTGGGTCACAGAAAAATAAAATCTTTTCACATTTTTGATAATTTGGCTTTCAATTGATCATTTATAACACTATGGAGTTTCTGTGGCTTCCTCAAGTACATGGAGCAGTCTCATGACTGCACCCACCTGAAGACAGTGCCTCATTTTTAGCAAAACTGTCCCCTGTGTATTTTAGACCTCAAGGAGGGCCATTAACCCAACCAGTAATACAGGCAAAAAGGCATTATCTCCCACTGCCTGCTGGGTAGTGTGGCATGAAATGCCACTGATATTTATTGCCACATGTCCAGGAAGCAAAAGGAACCCTCTCCACTGAGCTCCCACAGGCAACAGCTTTTGATTTTTTGAAAGCCCTGAGGCTGAAATACCTTTGGGGATCACAAGTACGAAGGTGCTTGTTTAATCTTGGTGAGGGTAAGGAGTGTGCACAACATTGTCCTGAGGAAAATAACCTGACCTCTCCTCTAACTTGACAGCCGTGCCGTGCCATCAATCTGCATTCCAGCTACACCCAGGGCAGCATGTGGCAGAAACAGAGCTACCATCCTTCCACCAAAGTGCCCAGCAGCTGTCTGCACTTCCTCTAAAACCTGGAGCCCCGAGGAGAGGAAAAGACAGAAAACAGGCAAAATTCTGCCATCCTAGGTCAGTAGCTTCTAAATTTAGCTTCCCATGGCTTTTCACACGGACCCACACCCCTGTAGCTCTTCCTCCTAAGTTACAACTACAGGACTTGTGTCCCTTTTCTTGCTCACATTTCAGCCACTTACCTGTGGGTAACGAGCATCTCCTTCAAATTCTGGTCTGCTCCCACAGTGGAAAGAACTTCCCCAGACCCCACTCAGACCTGCCTCTACCACTTCTTGGCCTCTTCCTCCCCAAAACAGGAAAGGTCTCTCCTACCATAAATGAGTCCTATACCTGGAGATATCTCAGCTTGCTGCAGAACAGTGACTTCACTCCTTACAGGGTAGACACAGAGGACTCACTCCCTTTTGCATGGGAACTGGCAGAGGTTTAACAAGGAGCAGTAAAATGGGCTTGTGAAAAACGCCAATCACTTGCTTTTGAAATTGTTAAAAGTTTAATAGTAATAAAAGGGTTATAAAGATAGTAATACAATTAGAGTCATAATAATTTGGACAATTTAAATCAGGACAATATGAGACAATAAAAGCAAAGAGTTACGGATGTCCAGGTATCTTTTTCTGGGCATCACAAGCCCGAAAAAGGACACCCGTTAACAAAGGATTAACCCTTAAAAACAATAGCCTGTTGCATATTCATACACTTCATACATGATGCATAAATTCCATTCAAACACAGGATTCTGTCTGTCTGGTCAGTGTCAACTTCTTCCTTCTAATCCTAATAGCGCCTTCAAGGCAGGAAGAAGTTAGTTTCTTCTGATAAGAAGGCAATAAATTCCCTTTCTCGGAAAGATTTAGGTGTCCTGTGGCTGCTATCTAGCTGCAAGACCTTTCTGTTTAACAAAGCATCTTATATAGCATAGTTTCTATTTTAACAATTTTTATAACCTAAAACTATATTTAACACAGCACTTAAGAGAATTAATACAGCATTACTTGCTAACACAACACATATAATATTCATTTTAATATTTGCGAAAAGCCAATCATAAAATGAAATAAAACTCAACAGGGCAGGAGTTTTATTTCTCCTTTTAATGCCTTTATTAAAGTGATCAGCTCAGGATTAGGAAGTTCGACGAGGCGGCCGTCTCCGTCGTCTTCCCAGCGTGGCTCAGAGGAGGAGGAGGTGCAGCTTTGTCCACTAAGGGGCAGAGCTGGGGGTCCACTCCTCACAGGGACGTCTAGGGCGGGACCCCGGTATTTCTTCCCTTTTCCCTGCGTCCAAGCTCCAGGTCCCAGTCCCAGGCAGCTTCTTTTTAGTCAGGGCGAGGGGGCACTGAGGTCTCCTAACATCTCTGCAGGTTCAGCACTCCACTCCTCACATCCACGAGTCATTCCAATTCTTCAATTTTATATTTGGCTCGTTGGTTTTGGGGTTTTTATAAGTTCAATAAGTCCCATGGTACTTTGGGTTTCTCAGAATCTACATATGGTAATTCTTTTCTCCTCCCCAGTAACACAAAATAGGGCTTTTACCTGCCCTGGCTAGGTCGTTAAGTGATACAAAGAGAACTATCAACTCTAACGACTTATAGTTAACATAACAAGTAACCCTGGCTAGCAGCTCTGCCTCAGCAACTCTGGTTTTAACAAAATTCAGTTTTTTTTCACTAAACAAAACTCCGTTCATAACAGACCCCCCTCTTTTACTTTGATCGAGTTAAAGCTCGCATCAACTTGCAATTTGTACTGATCAAAAATCTCCCGAGCAGTCTGGTAATCATGGTTATTTAACTTTGTTACTTTCCTTGGCCTTTTCTGGTTGGTTTGTACAGCTAATACTACTATTTTAATAAAACACAAAAATAAACATAGTAAACAGAGCAATATTACAAGTATACTCACATGGAAAAGGTCTACTTTTTCCCATACCTCTTTTTTGAAAATCCCTAGGTTATCTCACCAACTGGAATCAGGTGTAGGAGTTTGTTTTTGAGTGTTTACACATGTTAATCTTCTCACCTCTTTTGAAATGTTTCTAATAATTGCATTCTTAATCTCCAATACTGCTTGGAGCCTGATAATTCTGTTTAACATAGGTACTGGGGTTTGAACCCGGCTTCTACAATTCTGGATCTTTTCAATTTCTATTGAACTTTGTTCCTTCGGTTTGGTTACTTTAAAATTGTTGTATATAGGAACTCCTAAACTTGATCCAGTTTCTTTAGCGGCATAGCTGCTAAACCAGTCTATTGACAATTCAGTGTATGCTGTAAGATCAGAGATCAAAACCAAGTATTTAGAGTTGTCCTGAAATGTGTCATCAATTTCTGTTGGGTATTTTCTATATTCACACAGTTCTTTCATTTTCTTAACGGGGTTCACCTTTTTTTCAGTACACTTATAAGCTTCATGTGCTTCATGGTGGGTACACTTGTCTCTTTTCTCCACAGAGTCTAATTTATTTAGACTTCCTGGAATCCACCGAGTACCCAAATTTTTTACTGCTAAATACCTGTTACAAACTATTTTTCTTACCAGATCTACTGAGCTTGCTTCAGCAGCATCATATTCAAAGCACAACCTAGCTTCTCTTACAGGGCCTTCTCCCAGGAGTGACTGCCTAAAAGTGGCAGTATTCTGTGTTATCCAATTTATTCTATTTTTCTGATAAAAGACCAATTGAGAGAGGTCACCACCTGGCTAGGACTGATGTGGACTCTATGCAAGCAGCTCACTTCTTTCTCTCCATGGAGGGGTTGGTAGCACTCACTGCACGGCTCTCCTGGGCTCCCCAGAGCACCACCAGCAATCAGAGCCATTATTACTACCCTTCCCAAGAGTCTGGTATGGGTCATCTTGCACAGCCTGCCTACCCGGCCTTGCCTCTTGGGGAATCTCACTGAGAAGAAGCTTCCGAGCTCTTTAGAGTCTCTTTTACCTGCTTCTCTGGCAAAGTCCCTCTTGGTCTGTTCCCTGCTAATTTTGATTTCTCCTGGGGGAGTGCTCTGCAGAGGATTAACTAGGAGTTTTTAAATCGGGTAAACTAGAATTGCTTATTTACCATTTCAAACCTTCCACAAACTTATTTTACATACAGAACTGTCTTGAAACATTTCTAACATTTTAAGCTATGTTACAACTCCAATACTAATTATTTTCTCATACCGTTCAGTCTTTTTGACTCTTCCTCTTGAGAGTCAACTTTAAATCTTTTGGTCCTTTTATTACAGTATACTGAGGTGAATTCACTTGTGATGTGGTTGACTCTTGTCCAGTGCCTAGAGGTGAGAGTGGTGTGGTGTCTGGCCCAATGCCAGAGGGAGAAGCTGATGTCGTATCTGGTCCCGTACCTGGGGGTGAAACTGGCCCTTTTATTCTCGTAATGTGAGTCCAACTTTTTCCCTGGTCCGCACAGCCGAATTAGTGATGAGGAGTACCTGAAAAGGGCCTTCAAATTTAGGCATTAATGATCTTGCATTCCACGATTTTATCAAAACCCAATCTCTTGGGCTAATGTTATGAACCTTTGTGTCCAGAGGGGAAGTTTGGGGGAGGTATCCCTTTTTCTCAGTCCTTCCAGAGTTCTTCCAATTACCTCCAAATACTGTCTTGTAGCTTCTTCCCCTTCTAGATAGTCTCCCGTGCTGTATGGTGTTAACAGAAATGGCAGCTCAAACATCATTTCATAAGGTGAAATTCTTATGTCAGACCGAGGTCTTGTTCTGATGCGCAAAAGCGCTAGGGGTAAGCATTTTAGCCAATTCATCCGCTCTACTCTCCCAGAACTCTGGGGGTGCCACGGAGTATATAATTTCCATTTTATTCCTAATGCTTCAATTATATTTTGCAATGTTCGGGACACAAAATGTGGGCCTCGGTCTGAGTCTATAGTGTTCACCATTCCATATCTGGGGATACTACTATCCTCCCTTCTCTTGGAACAATCCCGACCCCCAAATGAACTTGCAGATCCCTTCTTAACAAACTTTTTCTAGTTTAGGTAGATAAATGAAATTAGCTTCTTACTCTCTTGCGTTTCTAATTATTTTTACATCTTCAATCACTGATGCTCTAAATGGTTTCTCTTCAGCACCTAAAACTTCACAGAATTTTTTCTCAATTTCCATACCTTTCGGTATTTTGTTGAGACAGGACTTATCTGCTCCTGTATCAACTAAAAATTCAAATTCTTTATTTAGGGGTCCCACTTCAAAGTTTACCAAGGGCTCTTCTAGATGTTGAAAGCCCCTGACACCCCTAATCATCACCTCTAAGAACTCTTTCTAAGTTATCTTGTTCCCTGGCTATTGCCACATCGAGACTGAGCTTCTTACAAAACCTCCTGATGTGTCCTGCTTCTTCACAATAAGAGCAGCGCTTTTCACTCTCAGAGGTTTGAGGTCTCTCCATTTCTCTTGTACCTGACTGCTTAAGAGGCCTATCTTTGCCTCCTCCTTAAATACACCTTCAATGCCTTCCTTAATAACTCATTAATGTCCTTGTTTTGCCATTCTTCAATCTTTTCCAGTTTCCTCCGTATATCTGGCCAAGATTTGGTAACATATTGGACTTTCAGTAGCATTTGACCTTCTGTGGTGTCTGGGTCTATTCTAGAGTACAACTGGAAGTTCCGCTTTAGGCGATTAAGCCAAGCAGCAGGAGTTTCATCCTTTTCTTGTGTACCCTCAAATGCCAATTTGGTATTAGTTCCTTTGGGAACTGACTCTTTGATCCCCCGAATCATTAAAGATCTATATTCCATCATGGCCTTCCTCCCCTCTTCCTGATTAGGGTTCCAGTTGGGATCTGTTAGGGGCAATTTTTGTTCACCGGATTGCACCTGGGGTCCTGGACGGTTATCTCTCTCCTAAAGTCTTATACCAGCCGCCCTAATCATCTGTACTTCTTCTGAGGAGAATAATATATTTAAAATAGAATTTATCTCCCCCCAAGTGTAGATATTTGGACCTAAGAATTGATCCACTTGGTTGGCTATGCCCACTGGGTCCTCAACTAAATGCCCCAACTCTTTCTTGAATCCCCTCACTTCAGAAGCTGTTAGAGGAGCATTCACAAAGCCAACACCTCCCACTGCTCCTCCCATAGGAACTTCTCTGAGGGGAAAAAGTCTCTCTGCTTTGGAGGTCTTGGATCTGGTACCACAGTAAGGCCCATCTTCAGATGCCAAACTAGTTTGAGGGATATCCAGGTTACCCTGAACTTTCTGCAGATCAGCAGGTGTACCGGACAAGGAGGCATTTGTATCCCAACTAGGAGGAGGTAAAGGGACAGCAATAGCAGGGGGAAAAGAGTTATTAGGCGGAGTTAGAGAAGGGGTGGAGAATGCAGCAGGTGGAGTAGTCACTTGTGGTGGTGCAGAAGGAGTAGAAGGAGGAATTTGAGGGGGCGGTAATGGGATGGCAGCCAGGGGAAGAACTGGGCCTGCCATCTGAGGTGCCTGAGCAAGAGGATTGTAAGGTGGAGGTGCAGCAGGAGGCAAATAATCTAGGGGGTCCCATCTTTTACCAATTTCAGCCTCCCCTCCTTCATTCCCATCTTTTTTCTTCTGCACTTTACAAATTTGTACTTCTTTGTCTTCAATAGCATTCTTTAACCAGCAATCTACATACAGTAATTGCTCAGGATCAGTATCTCCTTGAGCTGTCAGATAATTACTCAGTTGCTGACATATCCACTTGTCTCTTGTCCCACACCAAGGCCATCCTCCTTGCATTTCTAATTCTGGCCAGACTTCTACACAGTAGTGGATCATCTTTATCTTATCTAATCCCTTTGTGTCCTCTGTCAAATCCCATTTTTCTAACAGTTCCCCTAAGGGGCTACCGAGAGGTATATTCCTTAGTCTCTTGCCTGTTTTTTTACTATTACACCTTCCCATCTCTTCAGATCTCAAAGGTGCCTCTACCGACAGGTAATCTCAAAAAAATTTAGCTGCCTGAAGCTCAGGACTTTATACTGTAAACACTGCCTGATGTAGTGTGCCTAACCTTCCAACACCGTATCAGGACTTAAAAACAAATTCCCAGCCTACCGAGCTTCCGCTGGGATTTGTGCCTGGCCTCCTGCGCCAGGACTTAATATGCCTGCAGGGCTTGTGAGGTTGCCCGAATCCTTCGCGGGACTTTCGGGACTTATTTGTGCCTGGCCTCCTGCGCCAGGACTTAATATGCCTGCAGGGCTTGTGAGGTTGCCCGAATCCTTCGTGGGACTTTCGGGACTTACAATCTGCCTGACATCCTTCGTCAGAACCTTTGGGGTGCCGTGCCACTCATACCACTATTTCCTCCGCACGCCCGGAGGGGGGGGTGCCCTACTTCCCCCTTAGGAGACGACTCACTCACGCCAATTCCACACGCTTCCCCCTGTTCCCGGCTGGCCCCTTCGCAGGAGTCCAGAAACGCGGTACTGAGGGGTCCACAATCACTTCGGAAGTCCGGGCTGCCGGCCTCCGTCTCATTCACACACTCACTCACTCGTCTCCCTCGCCCGTCACCAGATCTCACCAATCCGGTGCTCCTCTGCGTCAGTCTTCCTGAGCCGATCTTCTTCTCTGGTCCTGATTGCCAGCTATCCTCGAGGTTCCAAGATGGCCGGTCCTGGTGTCCTCTGCAGGCGTGGCGGATCCCGGACGAGCCCCCAACTGAAATAAAACTCAACAGGGCAGGAGTTTTATTTCTCCTTTTAATGCCTTTATTAAAGTGATCAGCTCAGGATTAGGAAGTTCGACGAGGCGGCCGTCTCCGTCGTCTTCCCAGCGTGGCTCAGAGGAGGAGGAGGTGCAGCTTTGTCCACTAAGGGGCAGAGCTGGGGGTCCACTCCTCACAGGGACGTCTAGGGCGGGACCCCGGTATTTCTTCCCTTTTCCCTGCGTCCAAGCTCCAGGTCCCAGTCCCAGGCAGCTTCTTTTTAGTCAGGGCGAGGGGGCACTGAGGTCTCCTAACATCTCTGCAGGTTCAGCACTCCACTCCTCACATCCACGAGTCATTCCAATTCTTCAATTTTATATTTGGCTCGTTGGTTTTGGGGTTTTTATAAGTTCAATAAGTCCCATGGTACTTTGGGTTTCTCAGAATCTACATATGGTAATTCTTTTCTCCTCCCCAGTAACACAAAATAGGGCTTTTACCTGCCCTGGCTAGGTCGTTAAGTGATACAAAGAGAACTATCAACTCTAACGACTTATAGTTAACATAACAAGTAACCCTGGCTAGCAGCTCTGCCTCAGCAACTCTGGTTTTAACAAAATTCAGTTTTTTTTCACTAAACAAAACTCCGTTCATAACATAAAATACATGCATTTTTCACAATTCCCACTCTTATTCTTTGTAAATCATTTGGCTTGAGCAATATTTCTTATCTATTTGTCCTGGTTCAGGACAAAATTAGGGGAAATCTCCAAAAGGGAGTCCCCCCCCCCCCCTCCCCCCAAACACCGGGTTCGGGAAGGAATTCCTCGGAGGAGCAAAGTGGAAAACAAAACCTATTTATTGACAATTAACAAAAGAACACTCCCCAACACAAGAAAAGAAAAGAAAACCAGTTCAGTGTTGTGGAGGGTGCCACGTTTCTCTCGCAGGCTCCAGAGATCCCGCCGGACGTCGGACGTCCCAGGTCAGGTCCAGAGCCGGTCCAGTATCTTCAGGGGAGGTTAAGAAAGAGAAGACGGAAGGAAAAAAAAAAGAAAAAAAACAGCGCAGAAAGCAGCAAAGGGAAAAAGGCAGCTATCAGCTAGGGCTAGGCAGTAGCAAGCAAGCAAAGTAGCAAGCAGAAGCAAGCAGGCCAGCCAGCCAAGCAGCCAAAAGCCAAAAGCCGAAAACCAAAGTGCACCCAGTCCCCCTCCCTCCTCCCTCCCCGCCCCGCCGCGGCAAGACGGCCGGGGGGGGGGGGGGGGGTAGAGAGAGAGAGAGAGAGGGAAAAAAAAAAAAAAACCACAGCTGCCAGACATAATACACGATATTGGGATAAAAGCGGTCATCCCACGACACTATTTGCATCTTCTGGACTATGCTGGCAAAATAAAACAGGGGACTACACAAGGAAGAAATATATAAACAGTTGTAATACATAAAATGAAAGATCTTCATTTCTTCTAATACATTACCCCATCAGCTAGGTTTTAACATTATTTTCTTATTTTTTTTGGACTGGTACCTGAGTTATTATATGCATATATTTTTTTTTATTTCTATTGCTTTTGCTAGAATGACTTTTCTGTGGTTATCAATTTTCAACAATCTGATATATTGAACTTTCCTTTTCGTTTACCAAATCTTGAACTGTATCTTCAAGATTAAATTTAAAACAAATCCATCTCTCTCCTTTTGGACATTCGGTTCCAAATGTATTGCCACTTTTTCTTAAGTTTCTTGTAATCTAATGTCGCAGACATTCTTTGTGAAAAATCCTTTCTGTAGGATTTTTCCTGCTACAGCTGAGAAGCTCAGTAACAAATGTAAACAATTATTATCTGTTGCTGTGGAATGCAACAGGTCCACCCGTGGCTGGTCCCCTGTAGATGTTTGGATCTACTGACCACTCACGGTGGAGCTGCTAGACACAGACCTTTGTTATTCATTCTTTCTATCTCTCTTCTTAGTTTAGCCAGCTTCTGAAGAAGCCTCTTTCTTTTCTATCTCTATGTAGTATAGTTATAATGTTATATATATATATCATAATATAATAAATCAAGCCTTCTGATCATGGAATCAAGATCCTGTCTGTTCCATCTTCTACAAACCCCTGTGACTGCCAACAACAATCCAATAATTTACTCCGTTTCACCTACAAGTTCTTAATTTGGATGGGTTATAACAGTGGCTGTTGACATAGGTGCATGTAATAAAAGAGGAACTTTGGTTTCTTTCCATGTGATGCTTTTTGTAGCATTTGTGACACAATCTTGCTGGTATCCCGAAAGGGAAAAGACAACAAATGAGTGCCAGAAACATGAATAACAGAGGTCCAGTATGGCTTATTGTACCGGTCTAGGGCAGATTTGGTAGAGGATTTCCAAAGGAGGGCCTCTCCAGAAAGCAAACCCACACGGCCCCTCCCCCATCAACTGGTTCGGGAAAAAATAAAAATTCCTCGGAGAGAAGTGGAAAGAACCTGTTTATTTGACAGGCACAGCACCCCCAGCACACAAAATGAACAATACCGGATGACACCGCTCTGAAAAAAGATGACAAATTCAGAAAGTCTCTCTCGGGGGTGGGATGGTCGCTCTGTCCTCAGTCCCTCCGGCGCTGGGGCAGCTGCTGCAGCCACAAGGTGTGAACTCTTGGTGTTTCCCAGGTCCCAGTAAGGAGCAGGTTCGGGATGGTCAGAGAAAAAAAAAAAAAAAAAAAAAAGAGGAGAAACAGTTCAGGAAGAAATTTGGACTGTTTAGCTAAACTAGCTAGGAGCCAAAGCAAGTAGGAGCAAAGCAAGCAAGAGCAAGCGAGCGAGAGAGAGAGACAGAGACAGAAGCCAAAGCAGCAAAAAGCCCAAAACCTCTCTGTCCCAGCCAGGCTGATAAGAAAACCAAAACAAAACTTTCACTCTTCAGGGCCACACTTAAAGGCACAGAACATAATATCCAACATTAACAGAACACATGAATGGGGATACAAGCATCATAACGTCACCCTAGGACACTTATACTCCCACCTCCCATGCCTGTGAGGTTGCAACCCACAGCAAGTATATTTGATCTTCTCGGTGGTGATATACAGAGGCCAATCTGGTCTTGCCCTCTATTTCCTTGTAACTTTCTCTTAACTAATTTTCAGGCAAATTGGTTTTTACACCCTTTAACTGTGGTCTCCTACTGTTCCTCAGGTATCTCTCATTCAACAGGCACTAATAATTCCCATCCACAAAACAAAGTTATTACTTTATCACTTTTTGCAATAAGAGCATTAATTTTGTGAGCCACAATACTAATTACTCTCACAATTTAAGCATTTATTTATAACCCAGCTAGCATGTCCAGTACTGGAAATGAATCAAATAAAGTTTACTAATGGAAATGGTAATTCCCCTTCTCCCCTGTATAATTCTCAGTCTAAGGTCACAATACAAAAACAGTCTTGATCCTTCTATCTGAAGTATTCCTCCACCAAGGAGATGCTTTAGTCAGGCAGTGCTTGAAACCAGTGATATAAACATTATCTTGTTTCTTAATTCAGTGTTATTCGTTGTACATTTCTTGGATCATTTGAGTTTTTTCCGTGATTGTTGCTTCAGTAGTACCTGGAAAGGACTTCTTAATAGCACAGTAATAAAAGAAAGATCATACTGCATTAACTTTTACTATTAGCTTTTCTTCCAAACTTTCTGGGTTTAGCTAAAAGCTTTCTCCACAGCAGGTTCTTCTTCTTAGGAAAAAAAAAACCCTTCTCTTTAACAGGAAAAAAAAAAACCTTCTCTTTAACAGCAAACAAAACACAAAAAAACCTAAAAAACTTCTTACTTAAGAAAAACAAACCACTTTGTGAGGTTTGGAGAGTCATCAGTCTCTGCTTTGATTTTATCTTTTAGTGCTTTGATAAGGTGATTTCTTAGAGAGTTCTCCTGAGCAGCCGGAGCTGTGGTTACCAAGGGAACGGAGCTCAGGGCAGGACGGGGGACTCGGCATGACTCCGAGTCTGGGTGCTCCACAGGCGGGGTCTGCAGCCGGGATCGCCCGAGGGGCTGTTCCGGTGCAGACCGAGCTGGAGCGTGGATCGCCCCCACATGGCTGATGGTGGCTGATCTGGTAGAGACAAAGCAGGCGACTGACCCCGGCTGCAGCGGCGGGAGCCGACCAGAGTCAGGGCAGCCGGGGATGGGACAGATGGGACCCCCCTCGGTGCGGTCAGCGCGGTAACCGCGGCGCACACGGCAGGACAGACCCCAGCTCCGGCACGGCCAGCGGAGCGGCTGTGGGCCAGGCGGCCGGACTGGGACGGACGGACTGGGCCGGAGCTGGCACAGGGGCTGGAGGGTGGTGCATCTGTGAACGAGCTGGGGAGTAGACGGGAATGGATGCGGTAATATTTTGTTCCCAGCCTTACATTTTCACCATTTCTTTCTTTTATTGCTTTTAAAAAAAAAATGTTATTTTCTTACAACCTCCCCCCTCCCCAGCATGTGGTATACTCTTTTTCTTCTGGATTAAACAGTTTTTACAAATAAATCCAGAACTTAACAAATACAAACTTCTGCTTAGATACTTTGAAATGGTCGACAAGCTAACTCACAACCTTCTCATATTGTTTTTCTCATCACTTTTTATTTATCCTTTGGCAAATTATACATCTTTCAGTTATTTGTTCTTCTACTCCAAAAATTCTCAATGCACCCATAGTTTCTTTTAAAAAACGATCGCACAAAGCCTGAGTATGTCACTGGGCTTTTTTTTTTATACATGTCCTCTGCTATTCCCTATTAAGCGTTTTATTATCTAATTGTCTTCCATCGAGATGTTTTTATTTCCCCGATTTATCTTGTTCGCCACTGATCTTGTTTTAATTCCCCTTTTTTGCTTCTCTAAACTTTGGAATTTCTAATTTTTCTTCATTTGCGTTAATATTAACTCTTTCAGCTCTATTTTCTGCTGCATCTTTAGCTTCCTGATCTGCCAAATTATTTCCCCTTATTTCTGGGATCTTTACCTTTTGGTATCCCTTAGTAGGTATTATAGCTCTCTTAGGTAATTTTAATGCTTTTAAAACTTCTAAAATTAGTTTCTCATTTACCAATCTTTGTTTTTCACTTTTTACTAACAACTTAAATACCACTTTTCCCTAAAAAAACCTTTTTCTCACACTGCTTTTCAATACAATATACCTCCCTCCAAGGAGATATGGTAAGGCTTAAAATGCACAATCTACATTACTCATACTTTCATCCATTTACATTCACTCACTTTTATTTCTCATTCACCCTTACACATTCTTGCACACCCTCAAGACACAAAGTGGATCTTTACTGCCAGAAAATCACAGGTCTCTGTGGCCCCCCCACCTTCGCCTTGGGGCTGACCTCTAGGTCCCAGTATCTCGGGGCGTCCTGGAAGGGCCCTGACTCGGGTCGCCTCCGGTGCCCGTTTACCTGTGAGGCTGTCTGCGTGTCTTTCACACTCTTTAACTACGGCTCTTCACACGCTCAGGGCATGCTAGCTTGGTTCAAAGGTCACTCACTCCTCTTCGGCCCAAAAGCCCCCACCTACCCGGGAGCTACGGCCTGGTGTGTAGGTCACTCTTACCCTTCAGTCCAGAAGCCCCCACCTACATGGGAGCTACAGCCTGGTGTGCAGGACACTCTTACCCTTCGGCCCAGAAGCCCTGACCTACCTGGGAGCTACGGCCTGGTGTGTAGGTCACTCGCTCCTCTTTCCACTGCCTCCCCCCTTCCCACCTACCCGGGAAGTTGAGGCTGACTCTGTGTGTGTCTCACTCTCACACACCACAGAACAACACTAAGGTACCTTTTACTTTCACATCACCTATTACAAATTTAGGTGTTACTGGCCAGTCCCGGTGCTATTGGATATCCCTCAACCCAGCTGTGTTATCCCACCCTGAGTGTTCTTGGGCATATCCTCACTTCGACAGAATTCTGCTCAACCCTGCTCTTGGATGCTCTTGGAATACAAGTCCCTCAACCCAGCAGGTTTTAGGGGCCCCTCCTGTCCCGTTTCCTAGTGGATTGGGCTAGGAAACCTTGCTCCCTACCTCTGAGGGGTCCAACCCCTCCCTGAGACCCAGTCCCAGTCACCCCGGGGGATTCTTTCACTCTCTTATCACTCGCTTCGTCTCTTTACTGGCCGTTTTTCTCGCAAAAAGACGAAAACGCAGCATGGGAGACTCCACACTCACTTGGCGGGTCTGGGGCAACCAGCCCTCCTCTCATTCACACACATTCATCCCCCCGTACCTGCCCCCCCGAGAAATACTTACCAATCCTTTTTCCTTCCCGGGTTCTTCATGTGCACTACTAGTCTTAGGGGGCCAATTACCGCGGTTGTAGGGAGCCTTTTTCCCTTCTCTTTGTTTTATTGCCTCCTTTTGTCCACAGATCAGAGCGAGGCTGCCAAAGAGGGCAGGGCGCGCCTTCCCCACTCTGACTCTTCTAAAGCACCGGCAGTGAGGTGTTAGTAACCATCCTCTGCTACCAAATTGTGAAGAACGCCAATCACTTGCTTTTGAAATTGTTAAAAGTTTAATAGTAATAAAATGGTTATAAAAATAGTAATACAATTAGAGTCATAATAATTTGGACAATTTAAATCAGGACAATATGAGACAATAAAAGCAAAGAGTTACGGATGTCCAGGTACCTTTTTCTGGGCATCACAAGCCCGAAAAAGGACACCCGTTAACAAAGGATTAACCCTTAAAAACAATAGTCTGTTGCATATTCATACACTTCATACATGATGCATAAATTCCATTCAAACACAGGATTCTGTCTGTCTGGTCAGTGTCAACTTCTTCCTTCTAATCCTAATAGCGCCTTCAAGGCGGGAAGAAGTTAGTTTCTTCTGATAAGAAGGCAATAAATTCCCTTTCTCGGAAAGATTTAGGTGTCCTGTGGCTGCTATCTTGCTGCAATACCTTTCTGTTTAACAAAGCATCTTATATAGCATAGTTTCTATTTTAACAATTTTTATAACCTAAAACTATATTTAACACAGTACTTAAGAGAATTAATACAGCATTACTTCCTAACACAACACATATATTCATTTTAATATTTGCAAAAAGCCAATCATAAAATACATGCATTTTTCACAGGGCGTCAATATGTTGGAAAAGAAATGAAATTTAGCAAAATATTTAATTATGAGTTGTGTGAATCGGGTTTTTTTGTGGAAGCTGTGTGTTGAGTTTTGTGTGTAACTTAGCAGGTAGTCTTAGGAACTTGATAAATAATTAACTAGTATAGGGAAGATAACAAGTTTAGCCGGTTTTTCTGAGGCAGCACAATGTGGAAGGTAGAAGATGGATGATTCTGTTTTGAGCTCAGGAATGTATTGCAAGGGGGGTTTGTCGGTTATTCAAGCTGAACTGTTTCTTGGATATTTTGTTATGGATTATGTGTATAAAGAAGAGCACCTGTACCCGAGAAAAGGGGGTTCTGGCTTGGGACGTGAGTCCACGGACCTCCGGGGCCTCAATAAAGCACCGCACAAAACTTTTCCGAGTTTTTTGTCATTTATCTATCGGGCAACAGCTTTTTGGCGACTGCGGCAGGACACTCCGAAGGCAGCCAGGGCGGCTCACGCCTCGATTCACTCCGTGCCGGCACCGAGCGCTTCTCGGAGGAGTCATCGATCCATGCTCCGACCCCCGCGCCTGTCGGATGAGCTGCAGAAGGTAAGCCCGAAGGTGCTTTATATTAAAAGGTGGTAATTGGATTTGGATTTGGTGGTGGAAAAAGCCTAGGCCCTGACCATAAGACGTACGTTTAAGTACGCAGGATCAGGACTCGCCTCCTGTTTGGTTTTTTTGGGAAGGAAGGCGAGAAGGTAAATATTGGTTTATTGGAATTAAAGGTGGAATTCCTGTAATACTGGTTTATTGGAACTAAAGGTGGAATTGCTGTGATATTGGTTCATTGAAACTAAAGGTGGAACTGCTGTGATACTGGTTTATTGGGACTAAAGGTGGAATTGTTGTAATATGATGTCTCTTAAAACTTTCAAAACGTTAGTGCAAGCCAATGGTAAAATACCTGAAAATACTCCATTGGGGTGTATATTGAAGCGGTGGAAAAGTGAAGGGTATTATCAAGAATTGGATAAAAGTAAAATGATAGGTTATTGTAATCGTTGGTGGCCTGAATATGAGATTGGGGAAAGGGGTTGGCCGGTAAATGGTACTGTGGAATTGAAAATAATGGAATCTTTGATGCAGTTTTTAAGGAGAAATGAGAAATTGGATGAAATACCGTACTTAGATTTGTTTTTTTGTGTTGTATCGGAAAGAGGAATGGCAAAAAGAGTGTGGTATTTTGGTTTTGGAAGTGAATGATGAGAGAGAATGTTTGGCATGCAAAGAGAGAAAGGAGAGTAATTTGTATCCTTCAATTGAGGAAGAGGTGTCTTATTGTGTAGCCCCCCCGCGGGTTTCGGTTGCTCCTGGCGTGCCTCGTCCTCCCCCTGCTGACATATTTATAAAAACGGGCTCCAGTGACAGCGATATTGATGATGATGATGAAAAAAAGGAGGATGTTAAAAGAACTCCGTTAGCGGAGCGAACTCGCAAGGGGAGGAAGGGGCAGAAGGGGCAACCACAGTTAATTGCACCTTTAAGGGAAGCTGTGGGACCACAGGGGGAAAGGATACTTATAAAAGTGCCTTTCTCCCCAGGGGATTTGGTAATATGGAAACAATCAGCAGGGAGTTACCGGGAAGACCCGGAGAGAGTGGCTAGGGTGGTTAAAATGGTGATAAAAACTCAGAATCCGGACTGGAATGATTTACAGGTATTATTAGATACTATAATGGACTCTACTGAAAAGGAAATGGTTATTAAAGCCACTCGGGAAAAGGCCCGGGAGGAGATTCGGTTGAGACAATTAAATGAAACAGTTGATGAGTTGGTACCGAGTGAGGAACCCAAATGGGATCCGAATTCTACGGGAGGAATAAGAGCTGTAAAACGATATCAGGAATTGCTGGTGGAAGGAATTAGAACAGGAATACCTAAGACTATGAATTGGTCTAAGTTGTATTCGGTTAAGCAGGACAAGAATGAGTCTCCTTCTGCTTTTTTGGAACGGTTAAAGGATGCGGCTCGGAAGTTTACAAATTTAGATGTAGAGGAGCAATCAGGAAAACTTCAATTGGCATTGTTGTTTATGGGGCAATCGCAAGAGGATATTAGGAAAAAGTTACAAAAGTTGGAAGGGGAGGATACTCGGAGTTTGGATAAAATGCTGGAGGTAGCATGGAAGGTATATAATAATAGGGAAAAAGAAACTGCAAAAAGACAACAAGCTGGTATTTTGGCTGTGATGACAGGGGCAGGCTTTCGGGGCCGAGGTCGGGGAGGAGCAAATCGTGGACAGAGGGGGATGGCAAGAGGTCGGGGAGGATTTCGGTTTGCACCTAGTACAGGGAGGTTGGATCCAAACCAGTGTGCGTTTTGCCGACAATTAGGACACTGGAAAAATGAATGCCCAGTCAGGGGAGGAATGGGCATGGGAAACGTGGGAATAAGGGCAATGGGGAATGCTTCTGCGGGAGGACCAGCCGATGTTGCTCAAGCACTAGTTTTGGGAAATGTCGTGGGTTTACAGGAAGTAGGTTTTCTGGGAATGGAGTGGCCAGAGGCCAATAGGTGTTCAGATCTTAAATTGACAGTAGGGTTGCCCACTGAGGGTGGATGCGCCTCTGAGAACACAGGGGTTAGAAGCAGCACTCCCTTGGGCTCGCTCTCTTTGATTTCCGGCCAGCAAAGAGGCAAGGCCTCCCCTGCCCGGCTTTGAGCTGGGCGGGGGAGGGGAAAACCTGCGGCCCGGCAGAGGTAGGCTTGACCCCCTCAGCATGGAAGGGTGGTCGGGACACCAGGAGGCGTTGGGCAGCCCCCCCAGGAGAGACAGAGAGAGAGAGACCCTGAGAAGATTTGGGCAGCCCCCCCCCAGTTAGGAGAGAGAGAGAGAGAGAAAGCTGGTACCGGCCTGTGGCCTTGAAGTGATATCGGCTGCGAAGAAGGAGGGGGAAGGGGGGGGAGTGCAGCAGGAAAGGAGCCTGGCCGCGTGCAAAAGTTTGTTAACCCCTTTCTGGACAATGAAGACCTCACAGAGCATTTGGACCTTTCCTGGAGGGAGATGGAGTTGATGATAAAGTGGAAATGGGCAAGAGAATGATAGTTGGAGCAGTGAATGAGGCTGGGAGAGTGAAGAAGAGGCCGGAAGGAGATGATGGAGTAGCTGGTTGCTGGACACTTTTTGGTACAGCCACGGGCAGAACCATGCTTCCTTGCGACACAGAGGCTGCATGCAGGGGGGAGGCGATGGCTCAGAATGAAAGGGTTCAGTTTTGGATTTTGGAGACCCCCTGGCCCCAGGGGGTTAATAAGTATGGGGGGGACAAGAGGTCCCGAGATGAGAGAAGACTGTGCCTTTTTCTTTTGGAACTGGTCAAAGCACCCTTAAAAGGATAACCCTTGAAGTAACTCTCTGTTCCATGCCCATCGGTGAGAGCGCTGGGCATGCAAGGAAGAGGTCACCATGGCCCCAAGAAGGACTCCTCTCCTCTTGATGGACTGGAATTGAGTATTTACTGGGTGATGGATGGAGACTTGAAATCTGGAAGATGTATTGGAAATGTGGTGGGGGGAGGAGGAAATGTTTTTTTGTGGAGTTTTCATTTTCCAGGTGTGTGTGTGTGTGTGTGTGTGTGTGTGTATGGTTTTTTTTCCCTTTGTAGTTTAGTTAATAAACTTTTTTTTTTTCCCTAAGGTAGAGGCCTGCTTTGCTTATTTCCTGGTCTCATCTCACAGCAGAAGCCAGGGAGAGGGAATTCTCATGGGGGCACTGGCATTGTGCCAGTGTCAAACCATGACAGGAAACTATCAGAACCAGAGCTGACTAGAACGGGATTTGAGGGTAGTTTTAGAAATAAATGGAAAGGATCAAGAATTTATGGTAGATACTGGAGCCACATATTCTGTACTTAATAAACGACTGGGACCTTTGAGTGATACAATGGTACAGGTGGTGGGGGCTACAGGGAAGCTAGAGAAACAACCATTTTTACAACCTTTAAATCTTAGGTTTGGGGGGAAACAATTAGATCACCAATTTTTGTATATGCCAAATTGCCCCACACCCCTTCTTGGCAGGGACCTGTTGTCCCGACTTAATGTGAAAATAATATTTGAAAAGGGAAGGGTGAAATTGGAAATACCTGAGGAACAAATAGCAGGCCTTTTTGTGATTAAGGAAGTGGATGCTTCTCCTATTCCAGAAGAAATTGAGCAGGCTGTAGTACCCTGGGTATGGGAGTCAGGGGCCCCTGGAAAATCTAAAGCAGCACAGCCAGTAAAAGTGGAACTAAAGGAAGGGGCCCAACCAGTGAGGGTAAAGCAATACCCCTTGAAGCTTGAGGCAAGGAGGGGAGTAGCCCCATTAATTAAACAGTTTTTGGCTCAAGGAATATTACAGGAATGTGAATCGGAGTATAATACTCCAATTTTTCCAGTGAAGAAGCCTAATGGTAAGTATCGTTTGGTACAGGACCTAAGGGCTATTAATGAAATAGTGAAAGACATACACCCAGTTGTTGCAAATCCTTATACCTTGTTAACATCTGTATCGGAGGAGTTTAAATGGTTCTCAGTGATTGACCTTAAAGATGCCTTCTTCTGCATCCCACTGGCAGTAGAGAGTAGGAAATATTTTGCCTTCGAGTGGGAAGATCCTGATTTTGGGAGGAAGAAGCAGCTTACGTGGACCCGATTACCACAAGGGTAATTACCACGGACCTCCGGGGCCTCAATAAAGCACCGCACAAAACTTTTCCGAGTTTTGTGTCATTTATCTATCGGGCAACAAATATGCACAGAGACAAAAAAACAGCCTTAGGTTTCTTGTATGTATAACAGAGAAAGAGAGCTCTGTCTACAGGCTGTAAGCAGCTGAAAACACAAGTGAAGGACGTTCTCAACCAAAGGAGAAGTTTCTCAGAGATGACTTGGCAGCTTTCTTCCCTCTCTTCCACACCTGTAACACATTTCAGTTTAGACAGCCACTCAAGATAAGAGGTTGCTCAGTTTCCTTCAAGACTAAGTCTTGGAAGTGCAAGACAGTGCAAGAAGTGCAAAAAAATGGGGTGCTGCAGGTTAGGTGTCAAGAAAGACAGTCCAACTTTCTCTAGAGGAAGCTGGCTGCTCTTTATGTAACGTGAGAGAACATAACATAGTCAAAATAGGTTTGTATAAAAAACTAGAATAGATTCATCTTTGCTCAACAGTGGTTCTAAGCCCACAGCCCTTCAAGCACAAGCTACGTAATGGTAGATGGGGTGCAGCTCCGTCATGCATTGAAATAAACAGGGCAGGATACTTTTTCTCCTTTTAATGCCTTTATTAAAAGTGGTCAGCTCAGGATGGGAAGCTCGAGGAGTCTGCAGTCTCTGTCAGGTCTCCCAGGGTGGCTCGAAGGAGGAGGATATGCACAGCTTTGTCCACTTGGGACAGAGCCAGGGGGGGTCCAATCCTCGTGGGAGCGTTTTGAGCGTGGTGACCCAGGTCTTGCATTTGTCACAGTCTTGCCCCCTCCGGGACCTGGCCCAGGGACTCTCCCACTCAGGGTGAGGAAACGAAAGTTTTCAGCATCTCTGCCGGCCCAGCACTCCGCTCCCCACGTCCAGACATCACTCTAACTTCCGAACTCTATATTGGCTCGTTGTTTTGGGGATTTTCTCAGTACGTTTGGAGTAGTAGCCTCTCATGGCATGCTGGTCCCAAAGTAATTTTGCATGCTCCCCTCCCACGTTTCATCCCTTCTCCTCACCATATTGGAGAAGAGCCATCAACCCAACCCAAGCTAGGGCCTTTACTGATACAAAAGAACCATGAACGACAACGACCCGTAATTACCATAACAAACAAGCAGCACCCCAGCAGCAACAGTGGTCTGATTCGTTTTTGTAACCTTTTTCTCACAAAACAAATTTGGCAGATTTTTGTTTATAACATGCATTAGCAGCTAGAGCACAGTGACACTGAGTGCAGCGAACAGGAGCGGGCAAACAGGGGTGTGGCACGTTTCTGAGGGCATGGCACATCAGTTTATGAGGCAGTTGGCACAGGGAGGGCAAGCAGGCAGGGTTGCAGGTTTTTCCTGCTAGTAAGGGTACTGTGTATTGTTTGCGGTGTTTCTGTTGGTTGGTAGGTTTTAGGATTCTGTTAGTAATGGCTTTTACGCCATCAAAAACTGTATTCAGTAAGAGTGTATGGAACAGATGGAACCCTCCAAAAAGGATGCACCTGTCCAGACCCATTCCTGTGCAGAGTGTTTGAGCTTATCAGTGGTTTCAGGGGGTGTTGTGGAAGAAATATGCCTGCGGTGTGAACAGGTGAATGATCTCCTTTCACTGAGCTTAGAGAGGAGGTTGAAAGACTAAGGAGTATCAGGGAAAGTGAAAGGGAAATAGATTGGGGGAGCTCTGCCCTTCCATCCTTGAGAGAGGCCCACCAAGAGTCAGAGGACACCCATGCCTCACACTGAAGACAATAGAAGGACACCTGGTAGATGAAGGAGAGTGGAAATGGGTCCCTGCTTGGGGAGGTAATAATAAAAATTCTTCCTGACCCCATCCCCTAGCCAGGTGCCATTTCAGAATAGGTATGAACCCCTGGATCTGGAGAATTAGACAGATGATTTAGAAGAAAATTATCTGCCCAGTGAGCCTCCCAATTATGATTCATCTGTAAGACAGATCATCACCTCTAATATGAAAAAGGAAAGAAGGGTAATTGTAGCGGGTGACTCCTTTCTGAGGGGAACAGAGGGCCCCATATGTTGACCAGACCCACCCCACAGAGAGGTCTGCTGCCTCCCTGGGGCTTGGGTATGGGATATCACTAAGAAACTGCCTGGGCTGATTCAGCCCTCTGATTATTACCCACTGCTGATACTCCAGGCTGGCAGTGATGAGATTGAAAAAAAGCACAACAGGACAATTAAAAGAGACTTTTGGGCACTGGGACAAGTGGTTGATAGAACAGGGGTGCAGGTAATCTTCTCCTCAGTCCTTTTGGTGGCTGAGAAAAATAGTGAAAGGAATAGGAGAGCTCACATTATCAGTAAGTGGCTCAAGGGTTGGTGTCATTGGCAGAATTTAGGATTCTTTGATCATGGGGCAACTTTTACGGCACCTGGCCTACTGGAACCAGACAGGGTCCATCTCTCTGTTAAGGGCAGAATGTTTTTAGTTCATGAATGGCAGAACTTGTTGAGAGGGCTTTAAACTAGGTCCGAAGGGGGAAGGAGATGCATCTGCGCTGTCTGAAAGCAGGTGGTAAGCCTGAGTTGGGGTGAAATCAGCAGCCCAGCTGAGGTGCATGTATACCAGTGCACACAGCATGGGTAACAAACAAGAAGAGCTGGAGGCCATCATCCAACAGCAGAGCTGTGATGTAATTGCCATTACGGAAACGTGGTGGGATGACTCATGTGGCTGGAGTGCTGTACTGGATGGCTACAAGCTCTTCATGAGAGACAGAAGAGGTGGAGGGGTGGCCCTTTATATTAGGGAGGCTTTTGTTGCCATAGGTATTGAAAATAATGATGAAGTTGAATGTCTATGGGTAAGAATTAGGAAGGCCAACAAGGCTGACATCCTACTTGGAGTCTGTTATCGTCCACCCATCCAGGAAGAAGAGGTGGACAACTTACTCTATAAACAGCTAGAGTTTCAGGTTCATCAACCCTTTTTCTTGTAGGAGACTTCAACTTGCCAGAGACCTGCTGGGAACTTAATACAGCTGAAAAAAGGCAGTCCAAGAAATTTTTAGAGTGTGTGGAGGACAACTTTTTGTTGCAGACAGTGGGTGAGCCCACCGGAGAGGGACTGTGTTAGGTGTGCTGTTTGCAAATAGAGGTGGGCTCGTGGGAGATATGGTTGGAGGCCGCTTGGGGCACAGTGATCGTGAAATTATAGAATTCTTGATATTTGGTGAAATGAGGAGGAACACCAATAAGACTTTTACATTGGACTTTCGGAGGGCAGACTTTGGCCTACTCAGGATACTTATTCAGAGAGTTCCTTGGGAAGCACCCTTAAAAACAAAGGACTTCATGAAAGGTGGGTGTCACAGACATTCTTCTTGAAAAATCCTTTCTTAGGATTTTTCCCTGCTGGAGCTCAGAGGCTCAGCGGCAAATGTAAACAATTATTATCTGCTGCTGTGGAATGCAACAGGTCCACCAATGTTTAGATCTGCTAACCATTCACAGGCAGGACTGCTATCGCTCTGTGCTGAGACACAGACGTTGTTATTCATTCTCTCTATTTCTCTCTCTTGGCATAGCAGCTTCTGAAGAAGCCTCTTTCCTTTCTATAATTATGTAGTATAGTTATAATGCTATATATATATATCACAATATAATAAATCTAGCCTTCTGATAATGGAGTCAAGATCCTGTCTCTTCCATCCTCTAACAAACCCCTGTGAACACCGACAACAGGTGGGTGTGCTTCGAAACAGAGATCTTGAGGGCACAGGAACCAACTGTCCCTGTGTGCTGAAAGATGAGTCAATGAGGCAAATGTCCAGTCTGGATGGGCAAGGGGATTTTGGAGGAGCTTAGGAATAAAAAGAAGATGTATCATCTTTGGAAGGAGGGTCAGGTGTCTCAGGAAGTATTTAAGGAGGTTGCTAAAGCATGTAGGAAAAAAAATTATGGAGGCCAAAGGTCAGTTTGAACTTAAAATGGCAACTTCTGTAAAGGATAATAAAATATGTTTTTACAAATATATCCATTGTAAAATAAAGGGTAAGACCAAGCTTTATTCTTTATTAGATCTGAAAGGGAACTTAATAACTGCAGACTAAGAGAAGGCAGAAGTGCTTAACACCTTTGCCTCAGTTTTTAGTGAGAAGACGACTTGCCTTCAGGATAACTGTCCTCTTAGACTGGTTGATGATATCAGGGGGCAGAATGGTTCCCCCATTATCTAAGAGGAGGCAGTCAGAGAACTGCTGAGCTGCTTGGATATTCATAAATCCATGGGACCAAATGGGATCCACCCCAGGGTGATGAGGGAGCTGGCAGATGAGCTTGTGAACTCGCTCTCCATCATTTACCAGCAGTCCTGGCTCACTGGTGAGGTCCCAGATGATGCGAAGCTGGCCAATGTGATGCCCATTCACAACAAGGGTAGGAAGGAGGAACCAAGTAATTATAGACCAGTCAGCCCAACCTCAGTGCCCTGTAAAGTAATTGAACAGTTTATACTGAGTATCATCATGCAGCACTTACAGGATGGCCTATCAGACCCAGCTATCAGACCCAGCCAGCAGGGGTTTAGGAGGAGTAGGTCATGTTTGACCAACCTGGTCTCCTTTTATGATCAGGTGACTCTCCTGGTGGATGCAGGAAAGGCTGTGGATGTTGATGTGTATCTGGACTCCAGCAAGGCCTTTGGCACTGTCTCCCACAGCACACTCCTGGAAAAGCTGCAGCCCACGGTTGGGACAGGAGTACTCTTTGCTGGGTTGGAACAGGCTGGATGGCCGGGCCCAGAGAGTGGTGGTGAATGGTGCTGCATCCAGCTGGCAGCCAGGCACCAGTAGTGTCCCTCAGGGCTCTGTGCTGGGGTGAACTCTGTTCAATATTTTTATTGATGACATGGATGAGGGTATTCAGTTTCTCATTAGTAAGTTTGCAGACAACTCCAAGTTGGGAGCGTCCATCTGTTGGAGGGTAGGAGGGCTCTGCAGGGAGACCTGGAACGGTTGGATGGATGGGCAGAGTCCAATAGGATGAAGTTAATAAGTCCAAGTGCCGAGTCCTGCATTTTGGCCACAATAACCCCCTGTAATGCTATAGGCTGGGGACGGTGTGGCTGGACAGTGCTCAGGAGGAAAGGGATCTGGGGGTGCTAGTTGATAGCTGGCTGGACATGAGCCAGCAATGTGCCCTAGTGGCCAAGAAGGCCAGTGGCTCCTGGCCTGGATCAGGAGTGGTGTGGCCAGCAGGAGCAGGGAGGTCATTCTGCCTCTGTACTGGGCACTGGTGAGGCCCCACCTTGAGTGCTGTGTCCATTTCTGGCCCCTCAGTTTGGGAAGGACTTTGAGACACTTTAGCATGCCCAGAGGAGGGCAACGAGGCTGCTGAGGGGCTTGGAATACAAACCCTGCGAGGAATGACTGAGGGAGCTGGGGTTTTTTAGTCTGGAGTAAAGGAGACTTGGGGGTGACATTATCACTCTCTACAACTTCCTGAAATGTGATTGTAGCCAGGTGAGGGTTGGTCTCTTTCTCCAGGCAACAACTAACAGAACCAGAGGATACAGTCTTAAGCTGCACCAGGGGAAATATAGGTTGGATATTAGGAAGAAGTTTTTTACGGAAAGAGTGATAAAGTACTGGAATGGCCTGCCTTGGGAAGTGGTGGAGTCACCATCCCTGGATGTGTTTAAAAAAAGCCTGGATGTGGCACTCGGTGCCACGGTTTAGTTGAGGTGTTAGGGCATGGGTTGGACTTGATGATCTTGAAGGTCTCTTCCAACCTAGTCATTCTGTGAATTCTGTGAATTCAACCCCAAGTTCAGTCTTAACTCAAGCTTGTAATTTAAGTTTCAGGGCCCGGATGACAGATGCAGTCTGCCAATGTATTCTCACCATCTTCTGGTTTATCAGGTAGAACACACAAATTATTTTGCAACTTCACAGTAAAGGAACATCTTACTAGCTGCAGGCAAGGGCTGTGGGGTTCAGCAGTCTTAATGATTAAAGGGGAACAAAATTAACAATGATGGACAACTAGCTCTGCTTTTTTTTTGGATCTCACTGAACCTAGGCTCACTCAGATGCTGAAATACCACCATTCATATTGCTGGAAAACAAAGAGATAAGTCCAGGAAGGAAATAAGAGTCCAGACGTGTTATCTAAGTCAAAGTAGGATATTTATTTATGTAACTGAAAGTGTTGACACTTGTAGTGCAATGACAACCCCAAGCTTCTTTGTCTTTACTTTGAAATAAACCAACTTCCTCAAAACATTTGTGCTTTGCTATCATATGCCTGTTCTACAGTCCTCAGATCATGTAATGCACACTTCACACTAACGAGGTGGCACCTCCTTGGACTTCCACAGATAAGTTACTTCTTCACTTTGTAACTTGCGTGATATAAAGAATTCACTCAAAGCGTCTTCATTTCAGTGTTTCCAACTGCAGGATTTTTAAAGTCACATTAATGTGACTCATAAATCTCACCTCAATTCCATTAATTAGTGATTAATTCTCATTTAACCCACATAAATAAGCAAAGTGCAGCGTTCTTGAACTATAACAATGGCTTCAAGCAGGAGTTCATCACAGAAAGAAATTTTGCTAATAGAAAAATGTGATTAAAAAGAAAGGTATGGTCAGAAAGGTATGGTCACTGAAACATAAGAAAAAATATACTGGCACTTTATGAAGACAACAGGAACTACCTCAGGCATCCAACCAACAGTCTTTGGTCATATCCATTTGAAAGGCAGCTTGATAAAGACACCTAGGAGCACATGGTAAGTGTAATTACAGCAAACACAGGTGCAACACTTCTATCATCAAGCTCAGCACTTGAGCAGCTCAGCTCAGAGGCCTACCCTGATAGTGAACAGCAGACGGGCTGTGTCAAGCAACTATGTGCAGTGTGATGTGTCACAAAGTGTGGCGGTTGCAAGGTAGAAAACAAACAAGGTCAATCTTTCTGTGACAAAAACTTCCAGCACTTGGAGGTTTTTCTGTATTTAGATTTCTTTCAATAGAAATCTTTGAAAGATCAAAGACTCAGCGCAAACAGATGAAAGAAGTGGTGTGACTGGTGCAATCTCAAGGCACTGAGCATCCACAGTGTGCAAGAGAGTGTGGCTGCAGGCAGCTCTCCTTCACCCCAGTGCTACAGGTAGTCAGGGCTAGCTGAATCTACATCACCTTGATTTCAGGCAGTTTCAGGGGGGGCCATCCCGGCCATTCCTATTATTACACTAGCTGCTTGGGCACTTTAGCCAGAACTATCTGGGAAAGTGCTTCCTGGGAAGCCTGAAAAGAGAATGGGGAGAATAAATCAAAAATACCAAAAAGAACAGATTTGCTAGCCTAGTGTAACACTCTCTTAGAGAATTCAGAACACCTGCCCTGCTCATTCTGTTTTAAGAACTGCTTGCTACAGCTTTAGGAGCACTTCCAGTCAGTCCCAGTGAACACTGCTGATGAAAACCGCTTGTTCTCATCTCAACCTCAGACTCACATAGCCCTTATGTGGCCCCAGTCTGAGTGAAAACTGCCCTAGCCACTAGCAAGGTCTCTCATTTTGGGTTTTCATTTGAATCACTTGACTATGCAAAATGCATGAACACCAATGTCAACAGTGGAAGTCAGGGAGGTGGTGAGTGACTGGACTGCTTTCGACAGCAGGGAAGACTGACCTCAACTTCAATTACTCATGGGCCTCAACATCAGAGACTGACAGTATGATCTCAGTTCTTTGCTAAATGTTTATATGCCAGGACAGAGAACATCCCCTTTAATCCTGCAACAGCCAAGAGATAGTATGCAAAATCAATTATACAATGAAGGCTCTCAAGAATGGCAAGACAGCAAGACACAGCTTTGAACACAGAAGCCAACATCTCACCTCTCACTGGGAACAAGCAGCACAGGCATGTCCTCTGAGCATGCAGCTTGCTGCCTTGTAAAGACCATGGTGATTTTTAGGATACATACATCCTGGCTCTTCTGAATTTAAAAAAAACATGTATTTTTGAACTGTTGGAAAGGCACAAACTGGACAATGTCTCGTGCAGCTGGCTCTCCTGTCACAGATTTCAGAACACCGCTGTCTCCATCAAGGAACTCCATTGCTTTAAAATTGGCTTCACCAACACCAACAATGATAATGGACATGGGCAGATTAGAGGCATTAACAATGGCTTGCCTAGTTTGGTCTAGATCAGTGATCTCTCCATCTGTGATGATCAGCAAGATAAAGTATTGCGGAAAAACATGAGAAAGCATACAGTTAGGTATTTCAACACCAGAGCTCACATAACTGAAGGCAGATAGAGCACTCCCTTATGCTAAGAAAGAAATCAAATGTTGCTGTGCATGAGACAAAACCAGAACATTAAAGAAACTTATGTTCATTTGCACTTTTCCTATGCCTAATGATTCTCACTGTGCACTTCCAATATTCTCTGTACTAGAAAAAAGAGAAAGTATTAGGTTCAATTTATAAAGAACAGTTACATCAATAGGCAAAAAGTACTAGAGACAAAAAGTACTACTAAATGAACACAGCTACATACGAAATTCACTGATAGGTGCTGTTTTACTGACTGGCGTTCAGAAAGGCTAGAGATATTTAATATCCCTGCAGTATAACTCAAAAGCCTTGGTTCTTTCTTTATGAATAATTTAATTCGGGTGTGTCTAATTAGAAGCATTAGAAGTATTAGACATCCAAAACACAGCAGTGATAAATAACATGAGAGGTTCTAGAGGTAGCATGAAGAGAACAAGGGCTTTTCCAGAAAGAAAGGAGTACCTCAAACCAATGTCTTAGTGTGGTAAAGTGTTTAAAATTTCTGTAATTTTACAGAAGGTGAAGTTTAGTACCTGGTTCTGAAATGAGCAACTCCTGTTTTATAGTAGCTATTTACAGACTTAAAAGGAGGCAAACACAATGAAAATAACAGAAAACTGAATTTCCAATTCCAAAGCACAGTTAACACAAATTGCTGTACCCAATTGCTGATTCTTTATTTAAATAGTTAGGTTTAAACCTGAAAAAAAAAGCAGAGATATTTAACACATTACAAGAATTAGGAAGATTTCACCCAAGTGCTGGGAAAGTTAAAAAATACCCTCCGAAAGGCAAGAAATGGATCTCCTTAGCCCAAGTGATTCACGGCATGGGAAATATATTTGATATACATACAAACATTAAGGAGCACCAAAATACTGACAGAGCTTGGTGATAAAACAAGCAGCACAGTATATGTCAAAATTTTCTGATTGGTCTGTCAGAATGAAATCGGCTAAAATCTATCAGTACATCCAAGTCCTTCATTCTTAAGCACAACAAATTAAGTTTTAAAGAAATGAAGTAAAATTTTTACAGCAAACATGGCCACAGCAGCACACAAATGAGCCCATGACCACAGAGAAGCACAGATGCTCTGCAATCAGCACACTGATTGAACAGTTCTCAGACTCCATGCCACTATGGTGGGACAGACAGTCAAGCCCTCTGGTAGCTGCTTAGAGGTTTTTTCCTCAACATTCCTGAGAGCAAAATTGCTCAGCACAAAACTCTATTCTATGTGCATGCCCTACAGGTAACAGAGCTTGGTAAGAGAGATTAGAGCAAGGCAACTGCTGCCTCAGTCCAACTGGCTGAACAGCAAACACAGCACCCCTGTACAATGCAACAGTAAGTACAGTGCCAGCAAACTGGGAGAGAAATAAATATCACTTGAGCAATGATACTAATGTGTCTACCCAGCATAGGTTCATATCAGTATGTACCAAGAGAGAGCATCGACATGCTCTGTGTAGGCTGACAACAGAAGACCAAACTTGGAATTCAAAGGAAGGAAGTTAGCATCAATTTACTATTCCATTCTATTCAACCATCAACATGGAAAACAGAAACATCAACCCAAAGCATATCCACTATAAAGACCTTGCACTTACTGCAACAGTTCCTTGTTGCAGTTCCTTGTTGCAGTAAGTGTGCTGCAAACCTTGCCACGTGGTTTGTGCTGCAAACCTTGCCACGTGGTTGGTTGGCCTGTAGAGTTGGATCTGCAGCAGAATTTGGTGGTAGGCATCTGCTATTCCTTGGATCCCTACAACACAAGGAAGGAAAGCTGCCACAAGAGCCCACAATTCCTCCAGTCATTATTTTATAAGCATTACTAAACAGCATAGCCAGAAGACAACTGACACAGTTGTGAACTCCTGAAGGGAAAAGAAAGCAGCAGTGTCATGGAAATACGGGAAGCATAGAGATGAAAACAGTGGACAGCTGCAGAGATAGGATTTGCACATTTCTTCCCCATTCTACAACTCTTCACATCAGCTTTTGTGCCTTTAACATCAGAAAGTTCAGGATTTTAGCTTTTGAGCTGGCAGGGCTGATTGAGAAGGCTTCAAACTAGGTTTGAAGGGGGAAGGCAGTAAGACCAGACTTGGCAGACATGAGTCTAGGGCGGACATGCCAGCATTGGGGGTGAAATCAAAAGCCCAGTTAAAGTACATCTATACCCTGTTGACTTTGAAGTGTGTGAGTATCACTGGAACACACCTGCACACTTACAGAGACAAGCCAGGGTTTCCTATGGTAATAAAAGCCTAAAGGGAAACAGCAGAAAATTATCTCAAAGGAATGATGAATATTCCTCCAGGAAAGCGATACAGCCAACAGCCCAGCTGAGTGCTTTACACCAACACAAAGAGCACAAGCAACAGACAGGAGGACTTGGAAGCCATTGGTGCTCCTAGAAAGCTACAACTTTGTGCCCTTATTGAAATTTGGTGGGACATCCATGGGAACCCATCCATGGGAACCCTGTCACTAGAGTACAGCTATTGATGGCTACAGGCTGTCAGGAAGGAACAGGAGTGTAAGAAGAGGTGGAAGGGCTGCCCTCTATACCAAGAGGTGAACTGAGTGTGAAGAGCAGCTCTGTGGGTAAAAATCAGATAGAAAGCCCATGGGTAAAAATTAGTGACCAAGGCAACAAAGGGAATTTCATGGTTGGGGTCCACTACAGACTGCCAGATCAAGAGGAGCCTGTTGATGAAACCTTTCTGCTCCAGCTACCATAGGCTCTTGTCCTGCTGGGTAACTTGAACTGTCCTGGTGTCTGCTGGGAAAGTTGCACAGCGAACTGAAGGCAATCCAGGAGACTCCAGGAATGCATGGAAGAAGGTAACTTCTTGACTCTTGTAACCAACAGCCCTGCCAGAGAGGATGCATTACTGGATCTGCTGGTAACCAACGCAAGGCAGCAAATTGGGAACATCAAGATAAGAGGCAACCTACACTGCAGTGATCATGCACTGATGAAATTGGCAGTCCTGAGAAACATAGGTCAGGTAAAATTAGGCCCCTGAAGGTTACAAAAGCAGACTTCCAGCTCTTCAGAGAGACAATCAGTGGGATCCTCTAGGATACTGCCCTCAGGGACAAGGGAGAAGAACAGAGCTTGGCAGATTTTTAAGGAAGCTTTCCATAGAACACAAAAGCCAGCAATCCCAGGAGCAAGAAATCAGGCAAGGAAGGCAAGACACCACTATAGCTGAGTAGGGAACTGCTGGTCAAACTAAAGGGAAAGAAACAAATGCATAGACAGTAGAAGCTAAGACAGGTCACCCAGGAAGCGTATAGAGTTCGGTTGTGTAGAGGTGGCCACGGTGGAGCTGGAACTGAACCTGACAAAGTAGGCAAAGAGCAAAAGGAAGGGCTTCTATAGGCCCATTAACCAGAAAAGAAAAGTCAAAGGTGTTAGCCCCTGATCAACAATGCTGGGAAACTGGCAACAACAGATGAGGAGGCTGAGGTACACAATAGCTTTTTTGCCTCAGTCTTCAATGGCAAACTCTCTTTCCACACCTCTTGAGTGGATGGACAGCAGGATGAGGACTGGAGGAGCTAAGTCCCTCCCACTGTAAGTAAAGATCAGGTGTGTGATCACCTGAGGTATCTGAATGTACTTAAGTCTGTGGGACCCATAGATGGCTTCACCAAGGGCAAGTCCTCCCTGACCAAACCAGTGGCCTTACACAATGGCAAAGCTCAGTAGACAAGGGAGGGAACAGAGATGTCATTTATATGGACTTCTGTAAAGCCTTTGACACAGATCCCCACAACATCCTTCTCTCTAAATTGGAGAGAGATGAAGTTGATGAGTGGACTGTTAGATGGATAAGAAAGTGGTTGGACAGTCACATCCAGAGAGTAGTGGTCAATGGCTCAGAGTCCCAATGGACATTAGTGACAAGTGGGGTCCCTCAGGGGTCCATACTGGGACCAGTGTTGGTTAATATCTTCATTAGTACATAAAGGGAACAAGTGTACCCTTGTACAAGCAGGTTTGCAGATGACACACCTGAAGGACAGGGCCATCCAGAGGGACCTGGACAAGCCTGAGAAGTGGCCCATGGGAATCTCTGAGGTTTAACAAGGCCAGGTGCTGGTGCTGCATCTGAGCTGGGTATCAGTCCCAGTATTGATCCAGACCGGGGCAGGAACAGATCGAGAGCAGCCCTGATGACAAGGGTTTGGGGGTGCTGGTGGATGAGAGGCTGCACACGCCCGGCCGTGTGTGCTGGCACCCAGAAACCAACCGTGTCCTGGGCTGCATCAAAAGAAGTGTGGGCAGCAGGTCAAGGGAGGGGATTCTGCCCCTCTAGTCCCCTCAGGTGAGGCCCCACCTGCAGTGCTGCATCCAGCTCTGGAGTCCTCAGTGCCAGACAGACACAAACCTGGTGCAGCCAGTCCAGAGGAGGCCACCAGGTTAATCCTGGAACACTTCTCTTAGGAGGAAAGGCTGAGAGAATTGGGTTTGTTCAGCCTGGAAAACAGGAGGCTTAAGGGGCAACATAATTGCAGCCTTTCAGTTCCTAAGGGGGGCTTACAAGAAAGATGGACAGAGACTTTTTACAAGAGCATGTAGTAACAGGACAAAGAGGAATGGATTCATACTGAGAGTAGGTTTAGATTAGATACTTTGCTGTGAGGGTGGTGAGGCACTGGAACAAGTTGCCCAGAGTAGTTGTGGCTGCCCCTTGCTTGGAAGTGTTCAAGGCCAGGTTGGATAGAACTCTGAGCAACCCTGGTCTAGCAAAAGGTCTCCCTGCCCATGGCAGGGGTCTGAAACTAGATGATCTTTAATGTCCTTTCCAATTCAAACCATTCTCTGATTCTATGAAATTGCAGGAAAAATAATCTAGCAAAGATATGCTGAAGACTATGTTTACTCTTCCTTTCTACCTTGTCAATATACCTTGTTTAATTGGTTATGTCCTAATAAGACAAGGTCAGAAGCTCTTGGGAACACTGTCTTTTCATTTTCTTTGTGCAGAAGTGAGAAAACAATCCCTGATTGAAGATTCAACCATTTCTGTAACAGAAATGGCAATCTCTAAGGGGTTTTCTAAGGCAAAAAGCTTTTTTCAGGTTAACCAAACATTTTTTTTTAAAGTCCTATTTTAGATGGTACGTGCTCTTCTATGGCCTATTCCTGGCTTGCATCAATGCAGCTTCATTTGTCAGTGTTGACATTGTCCATCATCAGGTTTTAGCATGGTACTACTCAAAACTGCTGCACAAAGATCCTAAAAGACCACAGACCCAGATCCCAGTGAGGCAGACAAGGCTGAACTGAGAAGAAATGCTTGGATTTCAGCACTGAATTTCTACTTCAACTTTTTGTTGGCCTAAGACCAGAGAAAAAAACTAAGTGAAAAATGCTTGTTCAAAAACAATTCTGTGTGACAGCATGCTGAGAGATCTCGGCCCTTAAAGGTCATGATCTAGCACTGGGAGTTGCCCTTAAATACAGCAGTGTGTTGGGGTGACCCTGGCAGGATATGAGATGCCCATCAATGCCATTTATCACCCCACTCTTCAGCTGGACAAGGGAGAGAAAATACAATAAGGCTTATGGGTCAAGATAAGGACAGGGAGATTGCTCAGCACCCACCGTCATAGGCAAACCAGATTTGACATGGGGAAATCAGCTGAATTTGTTGCTAATCAAATCTGAATAGGATAAAGAAAAGTAAGAACTAAATCTTGAAAACATCTTCCCCTCACCTCCCCTCTTCTGAGGCTCAAACTCACTCCTGAATTCTCTCTCTCCTCCCCCCTCAGTGGGATACAGCAAACAGGGGCTGTGGTCAGTTCACATGTCATCTCTGCTGCTCCTTCCTCACTCAGAGGAAAGTGTCTCCTCACTCCTCCCCCGCTCCAGCAAAGGGTCACTTCCACAGGAAACAATCCTCAATAAACTTCTCCCATATGAGTCCTTCCCACAAGCTGCAGATCTTAATGAACTGCCTGTGTAGGTCCCTCCCACAAGATGCATTCATTTAGGAACAGGCTGCTCCAGGGAAGTGCACCTGTGGTGGTTTCACAGGAAATATGTTTTTTGGGAATTTCTGGGATATGCTGTGGTCAGGCCAATGGGCGCTCAGATTTTAATATTGGCACCTGATGTGGCCAATGGGGACGTTTGGACACGCCTCTGAGAACACCCACACAAGGGTTAAAAGCAGGAGCTCGGAGCTCTCTTTGAATTTCCTGCGGGAGGCGCTAGATCTCTCCCTCCGGCCTAGCTGCTAGCTGGGCGGGGGAGGGGAAAAGCCACGCGGCCTGGGAAGGTAGGCCTGACCCCCCCCTCCCCCCCCGAGGGTGGAAGAGAGAGAGAAAGACGAGAGAGGGTGAGAGAGGGAGGCGAGGCACGGGCCTCGCCCCTGGCCTCTCCCCCACGCGGGCGGCTGTCTGCGAGCTCCCCGCTCCCAGAGCGAGCCGCTGGGGCAGAGCTCGTCCTCGCCAGGGCTGCGCCATTGATGCGGTGGCGCAGTGGCCAGGGGAGAGCGAGAGAGACGCCTCGAAAGTGCAGTCGAGAGAGAGAGAGACCCCAGGAGCCATCGGACAGCCTCACCCCAGAGAGAGAGAGAGAGAGAGCCATGCCTGGGACTGTTACCTTGGAATGTGATAACCATGCCCAGCCGCGGCGGAAGGGGGCGAGGAGCCCAGCCGCTTGTGAGAGCTTTTAACCCTTTGTGGACAATGAAAACTTTACAGAACATTAACCCTTCCTAGTAGAGAGATAAGAGTAGAGGATGAAGAAGGAAATGGGCCAGTAGTGGGGTCTGGCAAATGAAAGATGTTAGAGGAATGGAGAAGATGGAGTGGCATTTTTGCTGGACTCTCTTGTATAGCCATGGACTGTTTCCTTTGTGATACAGAGACTGCATTCCAGGGGGAAGCAGGGGCTCAGAGCCAAGAGAGTTCAGTGTTGAGACCCCTCGGCCCCAGGGGGTGTGAAGGAAACGGGGGGGACAGAGATCCCAGAGATGAGACTGTGCTCTGTTTGGAACGGGATGAGGCATCCTTAAAAAGACCACCCTCGAAGCAGGCCTCTGCCCCATGCAAGGTGGTGAGAGCACCGGGCATAGAAGGAAGATGTCACAATGGCAAAAGGATCTCTGGGCGGTGCTGCATGTGACAAGCAGCCCATGGCACAGGGAAGGACTCCTTCTACTCTTAATGAACTGAGGATTTGATTATTCAAAGGGTGGTGCCAGACCGAGGGTTGATAATTTTGGGGAATGTAAATGTATTGGGTATTTGGTGGGAGGAGGAGGGGGAGTGTTTCAGTGCGGTTTTCATTTTCCTTGTGTGTTTTTTTTTTCCCTCTCCTCCTTTTTAGTTTAGTTTTTGTAGTTTAGTTAATAAAGGGTTTTTTTTCTCTTTACCCTAAGTAAGAGCCTGCTTTGTTTATTCCGGGTACTATCTCACAGCAGACACCAGGGAGAGGATGTTCTCATGGGGGCATTGGCATTGTGCCAGTGTCAAACCATGACAGCATCCATGGGCCAGTGGTGGGTGTTTCCTCCCCCATGGACTCCATGGGCTACAGAGGCACAGCTGTCTCACCATGGTCTTCACCACAGCCTGCAAGGGAATCTCTGCTTGAGTGCTTGGAACATTTTCTCCTCCTTCTTATTTACCAGCCTTGATCCTCTAATATAGTCTCACTCGTTCCCTCTGAGTGCTGTCACACAGGGTTTTTTTCCTCCTTCTTTAATCTGTTATCTCACCATCACTGATGGGCTTGGTCTTTGCCAGTGATGAGTCTGTCTTGGAGCTTGCTGGCATCAGCTCCATTAAATACCAGGGAAGACTCTGGCAGCTTGTCAGAGAAACCACCGCTGTAGCCCCTACTACCAAAACGTTGCCATACAAACCAAATATAACCTGAAACCACCTCCTCTGAAGAAGACGGCTATGAAGGAAAGCAAGCTTTTAAGACAAACTTGAAAAGAGAGCAGTCAAACATATCCACATTGCTGGTGGGGAAATCCTGGTTTCTAACAGCCACAGCAGATGGTGGCTCTGGAATCTTAACAAGCACAGGCAAAGGGCTGAGCTGAATCCACTGGCACCTGTAACCCAGCAGAAGTAACCAATTTGAAGCAACAAAAATTTCAGTACAGATTGACAATCAATTAAATCTAGACCCCTTCACTGAAGGTTATGGAGCTTGCCTGCATCAACACACATCTGCTTTTGTCAGCATCAAGGTGAGAGTAAAGCTGTATTTGCCCCATGTCTTGGTGCTGCACTTGATTTCTACCAGTTGTGAAATAAATACGGCACTTCAAACATCTCCCCCACTCAGTGGCATTATCATCTTGGCAATAAGGGTTGCTGGGGTTGAAGTTCAAAGCAAAATCATGAGATACCTTGGGAAATGGGACAAACAGTTAAGGAATGCAGACATGGACAGAGCAAGGACCCAGCATTGTGACCGCCCTACCTGCCAGCTAGGAGGAACCTGAGCTCCAAACCCAAATGCAGGAAACTGCTTGTCACTGGAAAGAAAGGGCAACAATAAAAATGAGAAAGAGCAATTCTGTAATAACTCAGTCTTCAGTTTTATTCACCAAAAGTAGCTGGAGACCAAGGCAGAATTCCTGCCACAAGGAATTGGTACATCATCTAGCTGCCCATGGCCTAGCACCAGGTATCCAATGGTTTCAGACTTGGGCTTGAGAGTTAGATAATTTCTCTCAGTGCAGCACCCCACAGGACTCTCAGGAGATTTCAAAGTAGCAAGAGAAAAGCCAGACCACTCCCAGCCTGGCTACAGGACAAAGCAGACAAACACGACTGCTCCCATTGCTCCCAATGTCCATTCCCATTGAACCAAATAGGACATTCATGTTTGCAATCCATCATCTGCAACAAGAGATCAGTGCCTAGCTGAAGTATCAAGAGACTCAGAAGGGACAAGCCAAGCAAATATGGCAAATTATGAAGAGCTGCCATTGCCCTCCCTAGCACTGACAGAAGCAAGAGGAAACAGTAGCAGCTCCTAAAGGGATCTCCCAAGGAAAGGCAGCCCTTCAATCATTAAAACCGTGCAGGGCTAGAACAAGCTGTTCTGGTCACATTTTTGACATGGTGACTAGATCAGTCAAGATCATTACATATGTGTCATAATTCTGGACTACACTTCCCACACTCCAGATGGCAATCAGGTACTGATTTATCCCATCTGGGCTGACGTAGTGAAAAGAATCTGGTGAGTTGGGATCTCCACTGGAGGCAGTGAAGTCTACACCCACCTGATCAGGCAACACGATTGGCAGCAAGTCACTGATATGTCAGCACAAACAAATGAGAAGAACAAACTATATCCAGAAACAGGGGGTTAGCTCAAGACCACACAGTTCCTTTTCTCCCAGGCACACAGCAACCCTACACAGGGACATGCACACAAGCCCGCACCCCTTTTCCCACTTGGGTACAGGTATTTCCAACCCATAGCAATCCTTTCCACTGACAGACCAAACCAATTTCTCAAAAGAAGTTTAAGAAGGCCTAGCTCCATTAAAGTGCTACTTGATCACAAAAAGCAAAAATACAGTATCCTTTAGTGTTTTGCAGACTTCATCACTGCAAATTCATACTGCATGTGCAGTCACTCATGCTGCCAATAAAAGTACTGAACACAACCTCACTCCTTTTGTCCTGTCATCTACCAATACAAGCAGTGGGGAACAACTCACGATAAAGTTAATCTGGCAGCCTCCCATCACATTGTCCAGAAATGAATATTCTGTCTCAATCTAGAGGAACAGACATTGTAACACCTACTCATTTCACTACAATCAGAAAATAAAAAAGAAAAAAAACCCAACAAAAATCTTCCTACCTTGCAGGATTTTATCCTAATAATGCCAGAGTTTTTGTAGTTGTTTTTCTTTTGTTTTTTTCTCAGGATGAATGCATTCATATTCCACTTACAGAAAGCAAGCACAGAAGCAAGTTCCAAAATATGTGCCTTTCCAGCAGAGCAAATTACTGAAACAGACAGTGCCACACATCCCCCAGTTTCAGAGTTACCAAAATATCCAGTAGAATTAAGAAATTGAATTTTGAAAGGTCTGCGACTACTTTGGCCACTATCTGATGAGATAAACAGAGTGCTTTTGCCACCAGCACTAGGCAGAGGAAGCAAAACTCTCAGGGTGGGAAGGCTAAAAAAGCCGGGGCCACAGGCTCCCAGTGGCAATGCTTCCCTGTTTGGATTCATTTACATTGGTTCTGAATTCACAAGAGCTAGAAAAAAGGCAAGAACCTTCCACCCACTTTTGTATTATGCCCAATCAAGCTGGCTGGCAACTGGAGTAGTCCTGGGCTACGTCCTGTGTGCAAATACAGCTGCCTCAATTCAGGTGAATCTCAATCTCCAGGAGAATGAGATAGCAAGGTTTCGCTGCAAACAAACCAAAACCAGCATCACCAGCATGTGACTCAACTTACTCTAGTATTGGATGACCAAGACAAGTGCCCCTTGGAAGGACTACTGTTAGCTGTTAGCAAGCAAGGTGACCAGAGTGCTCAGGAGGGGGACCAGCTCCAGCACATACATTATATGAGACAAGCTGTGCCTCTGGACTCATCTGTTACAACACCAAAATGCACTTCTATTTTCACTTGAATCAGCAGAGGCCAAAGCAAGCTGAACTGCTGAGAGAAGTAGCTCAGTGGACAACAGGGTCAGCAGATAGCAGGTTCAAGGATATTTCTAGAAATAGGAATGGTAACAGAACCCAAAGAAAACAAAGAAATATAATTCCCACACCAGTTTTTATTATTTTTAAATGTTGGCTTAATAATACAAAAATACACGTTTGGAGGGAACAACTAAAAGTGCATGTCCAAGGTCAATATTACAAAGGGTTTGAAAGACTGAAATCTGGACTAAGTTAGCAGGGGCTGAGGAAGTTCACCAGAGAGGCAGCACCAGCTGTCTGCATGTGCCCCAGGGTTGTTCCCAAAGTTTCCCAATGATGTGAGCCATCACTGTCATGATCTGCACCCTGCACCTGAAAGGAGGAGGAAGCAGGCAATTGGCAGGTGTCCTGCATTAGGGAGAATGGCCATGGCTCACTGCCCCATCTCCCGTCTGACAGCTCTGCATCAATGCTGGTGAACTCCCCCATGCCATCAGGACTGGGGATGCTGGCCACGCCACTAACTGAAACCCAGGAGCAAAGACACACAGCCAGAGTGAATCTCAAGAGATTCACTCAAGAGAGGAACATGTTCACTTCCTCACCCATTTAAGTATGCATGGTGAAAACTTTTTAAAAAAATCTTCCCCTGGTTTAAATGGAAGAGATTAAATAAATAAATAAATATTTTAAAGAAACAATAAAACTCCCCAACATTTCACAGTACAAATGTGTAAATGTGAGGTCATTCAGGACAAGATATGCAACTGGGGTAATGGGAACAAGCAATTAAATCTTTATTATCCAAGCTATGCTCCTTTTTTCTGTACAACAATAGTATCAATTTACAAGGAAATTCCAATTTCCATGGAACAGTAAGTCTGTCTCTTTCTGCATCTTATACCAACCAAATTATAAATACTTTATTAATAAACAGTAATTTTTATGTCAGAATGAAGGCTTCAGAACTAGATAATGCAGAACAGCAATGCATATACAAATAAAAATACATTAATAACTTGTTTACAGGAACATGGTGTCATAGGTCTCCACAAAATCACCAGTGAGGAGCATTTCTAACATGTTCAACTGCAGAACACAAGTAATTCCAAAAGCAGTCAACTAACGGACAGTTGTAAGCAGCTGCCTCTTCCTCCTCTGAAGCTCACATGCCACACAGATTAGGAACTCTCTTTCAGAGATCTGCCTTCAGAAATTAAGTTGATGTTACTCCAGTAAAAACCACAGTGACAGCTTTCTCCTAAGGACAATGGGACAAGATGAACCCATGGGTAATTTCACACCCTGATAAGGATGTCAAATTCAATGGCTACATATCTGAATTTGACATAGAGTTCTTTACAGGACTATTCAGATCTAAAGGGTGTCTTCCACTGGTATCAATGGAAAAACCATGCAAACAGCCAGGTGAATTATGGCTTAATGTTGTCACCTAAATGGGAAGCACCATGGCATCTTCCAGTGTCTTAATGGCAAAAGATACCACAGAGACTGTTCCCCCTTCTCCTCCCCCATCCCTCCCACCTAACTTCTGCTCTTCTCATCTAAACACTCCATCATGAAGCAATTCCCACCCCTCCTCCCTGAACTTTACTTGGCTTCTCCCAACATTTCTGATGTTTGCACATTACCCAAAAGTGACTGGATCATGCCAGGGAGGCCTTCTCTTGTGCAGAAGCCAGGGTGCAGACTCCCAGTGAAGGGTCTCCTTTATGCCAGTATGCCTGGAGAGCTTCAGGGAATCCAGCCACTGCCATCTCCACACATCTCCTCTCCCCTCCTTCCTGCTCCTACTCCCCTCACAGCCACGCCAAGGACCAGTTCAGTTATTAGTTCATAACATGGTATGGCTTAAAACAAAACCTTTTCTTACAAGGGCTTTTTCCTAAGACTGGCCAAGATTCACTGCAGGCAGCCCAAAGAGTGATGTTGCTGCAAACAAAACCCTCCAATACTGCAGGACACTGTATTGACTTATTTATTACTTCTTTGCAAATGAACTCTCCAATACTCATTACAAGCCATGGAATACAGTCAGCAAGAAAAAGGCCCCTTTCATCTACAGGAGGAACTTTCAAAATCCACAGAAAATTGTTTTGCCTTTGTGTATATGCCATTAAACCTGAGAATACCAACAAATACAAATTTCTATTTTGCTACTTCTATTTGCTACATTTGTTATTTCTATTTAAGTAACTATGGGGCTGAGGTGCTGCTTTCACTTATTTTTCATAAAACCGCAACAAAGATTAGGCTGCGTCACAAATATGAGCTGTTCTTAACACAGAACAAGGAGAACATCACTCTGAATCACAATGAAGAAAGAATTGCCATAACAGTAGATAACATTTGATCAAAAGATTTATGTTCACACACATATTCAGCATTTAATCCTCATGCAGAGCTGGCAAAGTTGTTGTTTAGGGGATACACCAAAATGATGTATGCTGCCCAAAGTTTCACCACTATGTAAATTTCTGGAAGCCTCAAACAAGAGGTTTCGAGGAACAAATTCCAAATGAAAAATAAAACAGTAGTGCAGTATTATATAGTGAAACTCCTGACTATCAGTCTGGACTCCCCTGGCTAACCTCCCCAGCATGTTAAGGATATGAACAGCTTAATCCTTTTTCACAGCTACACTGGGAAATTTCAGATATTATTTGCCCATACATCAAGAATTTTGGCTTAAATGAACTAACAGAAAAAAGCTATCCTTTTGAAGAAGTAAATAATTCTGAAGTGGGCTCCAAAGCATAGAAAGCTTCTAAAAAACAAACAAAACAAAAAAACAACACAATATTTTTGGGCTATAGCAAATACAGGCCCACAAAACAGCATGTGTAGACCATGTCATGTCAGTTCTAACCAATGACAATATGCACCTCTTAGTCACCTCCTCTATATGCTTGCTGCCACATTTTTGAGACTTCTTTCTGACCTAAGACTGTTGATTCCCCACCAATAACAACTCACAAACACCACTTAGAACACTGCCACCTATCAACAAGCCCAGCACACCTGTTCGAGGTTTGGATTTTTCTTTTTTTTTTCTTTCTCTCAGGGAATTTTCCTCCCATTTGTTGCCTAAGAGAGACAAGAGATGTGGCCAAGATGGGGAGGGGGGGACAAGGTGTGCAGTTGGCTACAGTCTCTTAGCTGGGAAGTGAGCTTGGCAGCTGGGGGAGACTTTCTCTTGCGAAGTGCAGAGATACCAAGACTTAGCTGGAGGCCAGGGCCTGGGCTCAGCCCACTCTTGCAGCCTCGCTCTTGGGATCAGAGGTGGTGGTTGTCGTTTTGGTGCTGAACTGCTGCTGCCCAAAGCCTTCACCACTGTGGAGTTTTGTCCTTCACTGCTTCTCCTTACCCTGGGTGAGACTCTGCTCCTAAGAGCAGCTGTTGAACTGGGACCTTTTCAACAACCAACCTCACTGGAAAAGACCCTCATCAAGTGCTTGAGTGCCTCAAGGGAAACCCAGGATCCCTCTCCCCCTCTGGAGGGAGCACCTCCCTGCTGCTTGTGGGAACCTGGTTGCCACTGCTGGACCCCCATTGCTCCTACCACAGCTTCGGGTTTTTTGCTACACTTTGTTTGCCACCTGGGGTCTGCTCACCTCTGCTGTTCCAGCCTGCTGTTCTGAGATTCCTGCCTGGCTGCTTCCCGTGCGTTTGCCAACAAAGCCCCTTCTCCATCCCTTGCGCCAGCCCACCCGCCATTGCCGTGCGCAGAGAGGCGGCCGAGCTCGCACCACAGCGCCCCCTGCAGCCCCGGGGGAATCATCGCCCCGCCCTGCCCGGCCGGGAGCCAGCAGCGCCCCTGCTGGCTGTGCCCGGAACTGCACCGCAGGGGAAGGTGCCTGCAGCCAGGACAAGGCCGGGCCTGGGGCTCTGCGTCTGCTCAGCGCTGCTGCCGGGCTTGGTGTTGGTTTGCCTTGTTATACACACACACACAAGTAAGGAACTGCTATTCCTTTTCTGGTATCTTTGTCTGAAAGCTCTGTTATTTCAAAGTTATAATAATTCATAGGGTAGGGGGTCATATTCTCCATTCCAAGGGAGGTTCCTGCCTTCTTTGGCAGACACCTGTCTTTTACACCAAGACAACACCTGAACACCTATTTCCAGGTTAATAATCTCAGTAATTATTAGCAACTACCATACTGCACAAAGAACAACATTAGCACGCATGTGTTTTGCTAAATCTTCCATATCAAGCTTTCAGCATGAGATTTCTTCAGAGAGAGGATGAAGAAGTAAAATTCTGCAAATGTAAAGCATTTAGGTGTTAGAAAAGTAGAGAGAAATTACACTCACAAAGAACTATCTATGTATTTAAATGCCTTTAAATTATCAATGCATTGCGTAGAAGAAAAATTAACATACTAAGTTGCTATCAGATTTTTCTTTTGTAGAAATATATTAAAATACGTAGTTGTTCTGCTATACTTCCACAAGCCAGGGACACAGAGAATTATCATATACAAGACCACAGGGGAATGCAATTCTGACTCAAAACTAAATTTCTACTTGAAAAAGATAGAAAAAGAGTTGGGAAAACCTTCCAGTCTCTTGAGTGGATAAATCTGACAGATACCTCAAAGACCTCTCTGTGTTAGTATCCCAAGGCGATTAAGTTTGTCCAATATCTGCAAGTTTCTCAGTTAACTTAGAAACAGTGCTAGCAAGCCGCAATGAAAAAACCCCAAAACAACCAACTACCCAACCAAACAAGACACCACCACCAAAGCTCAAATTGAAACCCTGGCCAGAATAGTGAAAAAAACAGTTACAATTCTTCTTATGACTAATCATTGGAAATTGTGTCACTTCTACATTTCCCGACTTCTCAATTTGACAACTCACCATATTTTAAAACAGACATATAATCCCTTATCTGCTGCACTACAATTCTAGAAAGGCAATCTAATAACTTAAATATGACTAGACAACCTGATAACTCATAGTTAGCATCAACAGAAAATTGATGACTTGGAACAACAAAGAGAATTTCTAAAGGATGTACCTTGATAGGTTTATTAAAATCTCCACCACAGAAAGTTTGCAAGGGAACAACTGAACTTTCTCCAGCATGTATTTAAGTTGTTCTTGATGACCTTAAAAATATGACAGCATAATGTCACATGCGGAATACAGCATGCAACTCACTAGGAATGATGACATGAGGGCTCTTCATGGCAAGTGAAGAATAGCTTCAACCAGTTCAATCCTGGCATGTATTAATGGCCACGCAACAGCTCTGCAAGAAATAAAAGCTTGATGCTCTCAGTGAAGTTACATTTTACAGCCAAGCTCAACACCAATGAGAAGGAAGAGAGACCCTCTTCTCACTTGCTGTCCGTGGTCAGACACCTTACTTAGGTAGGTCCATTCAGTCACCAGGCAGCAAATAAACAATTTGCTGCAGCCCTAGTGAGCAGAATACCTTTATATAGGATACTTTCTCTGCAAAATTGGTGCAAAGCGTGACCAGGAGTAGGACTCACTCTCACTTTGAGTAAGAATAAGCTGTCTGATCAACTCAAGGAAAACACTGTGTGGAAATTCTACCTCTGCTCTGTACACAAGCTGCCATGCTCCAGCATTGCTCTGCTTTTCAAACTCCAGAAATTGATCCAATTTACCTAAGAAATCCTGCACAGAAAAACCCAGAAGTAATCAGCCTCCTCTACATTTTATCAAAATGAGTAAAGAATTAACTAAATAGTAGACAATACTTCAAAAAAACAATGAAGTCAAACAAACTGTGCATTAATTCTTTTTCCTCTTTCCTTTTTTATTTTCCTTTTATAAACTGCTACACTCTCTAAGTCATCAGCATTTATAAGCTCCAGTTCCAAGATCTCCTCCTCAAACCACTTCTGTCCCTACAAATCGCATCATTTTGCTCACTGAGAGTTAGGTGACTAAATCCCTGTATTGGTCTTAAAATAACATTGAGCAGAACACCTAAATTTCCACCTTTTCTTCTTTAACAAAATTAATGAAATATCAGTTCAGTTGAGACAATTATGTAAGTGATTGGTATTCATATACAGAATATTCCAAAACCAAAATAATACCTTAAAACCTAAACCTGGCAGTTGAGCTTCTAGTTTGACATTGTGGACTTCAACATGCAATTGTATCTCCAACTTACTCCATTGTAAATAATAGAAAACACAGCAAGCCTTTGCTCACAAATGGATTACTGGCTTAGCGTAATGTCTGCAAACACAGAGATTCCTGACCAAAAGGCACAAAATGTAATTACTAGAGAAGTATGCAACATTTTTTTTTTTTAATCAATACCTTTTTGTCTACATTTTGGGCTTCAATTTCCAGGTACACAACCCTGATATCCTTAATCTCCTCTGCTGAAATCCCTGCCATGGAAATTTAGCGGGGGGGGGGGGGGGGGAACTTAAACAAGAAATCACAGAGTTTTGCTTATATTTTGTCCATAAAAGAAACTGTAATTTCTTTTAAATATCTCTCTCCTGTACATATGTAGCATTTGAAGATACACTGACAAGAAACCAGAAAAGCCACTTTATCCCAGACAACATATTGAGAGAGCTTTTTCAAACAAAAACCTTATCTACCGTAATAGTGCCCTTTCCTGATGGCTTTTCCTGCTTCAATTCCAGCAGTTGGGTGAACACTGAGCCAGACACAACCTAAGGTTAGAAGACAGATAATAAAAATATCATGTTAGACAAAGAGAAAAGAATTACTCTTGAAGTGCCCCCTAAGTTAAGCAATTAATTACAAAATACATGTATTTCTAACCTTTGCTTTGTGATCGACATAATGATTTTTCTAACCACATTCAATGGTACCACAAACGAACATGTTTAACAGTGTTTTCAAATTTGAGTATGTTTCAGCCTTTGACAAAGCACATTTTCACTTCATTTTTCATAATAAAGCTAACTCTCACTGCTATTTTGTACATCATTTAACACGTACCTGATCCAGCACACTCAATCTCTCCCAGGTAGTCATCATCATTTAAATCAAAGGACTTGTTATCAATATCATACACGCTGAATTTTAGCTTCTGTACTTTGTCAAAGTAGTAGCCCACAACCAGTTTATTGCAGAATTCAGGGTCTTGGCAGTTCTGGACCTTTTCCGTGTACTCTAGCTGCAAAACAACACAGGAGCAAAGCTGTTGACAATGAGTAACAAGCCCATATTCTCCTGCACAGCTTTTTACCTGCAGCAGATGGACACAGGTACAAGCAAGGCTACACACCCTGTACCATGCTTCATGCTCAGTGACAAACTGGGCTGACCGATGGCTCACTGAGAAAGGAAACGGCATTGAAAAACGCTATTGTATGGGAAAATTCTGGAAACTAGGGGGAAAAGACTGCTGAAACAATGTATTCTGGAGCTTGTGTTCTATGGCAAGTCACATCGTTACAGGCAAATGAGCCTCCTGATACAACTCTGAGCAAACAAGTCAGCAATTAAAGAAAACGTTGAAGGTTTGAGTGCAGGCAATGCGACTGCTCACCAATCGTAAATCTGAATTAAGTATGTCACACACCTGCCAGGAAAACCTACGGGATAGAAGAGACACGGCGTTTGTACAGCCACCGGCAGCGCGCGGGCCGCTCTTACCTCAGCCCACCGGCCACCGCCCGCGTCCTGCCGCAGGAGCGGAGCTCAGGTCCCGTCGAGGAGGCTCCGCCAGGCCACGGACAGCTCCACCCGGGACACGCACGCGGCCATCTGCGGGCAGAGCACAGCGTCAGACGGCCCGGCCCGGACCCCGCGTGCCCCCGATGCGGCGGATCGAGGCACGCGCGGGCGGGGCGGGGCCGCGGCTACCGGGGCTCCGCGGCCCCTCCCGCCCCGGGCCAGGCGGGTGCGGAGGAGCGCGGTACATCCGCGCAGCCGGGCACCAACTGCGACCTGCCTCGCCCCTCGGCTCTTGGATTCACCTATTTCTACCGGCCTCTCCCCGCTGCTCCCGCTCCCCCCGCAGGAGCCCTTCCCTTTGCCTCGGTGCGTGCTGCTGCCTCAGGTTTCTACAAAGGGCCGGGCCTGTTGTCCCCTCCCCGAGACCGCCGCTCACAGCCCTGCACAGGCACCGGGACCTCCGTCCCGCCAGCGCCGCAGCCACCGCCCCGCACCGAAGAGTCGCCCCACGCGGTGAAAGCTCTGTCAAAGCCCCCCCTGCTCACCCACGGGAGCCACAGAGCTCCCGTGCTTTGCCGTGTTGGCTTCCAAAACACCGCCACATCATCCCGCAAACAGGGGATAATTAAATTTTATTAGACATTAAACTGCAGATGCAGACGTTTCTGTTTGAGGAACAGCTATAATTTTCAAAATAAAATTAGAAAATAAGACTTCAAGCATCAAAACATTTCAGAAACTGGACAGTTTGAGGACTAGAGCTTTAAATGGTATTATTTCATGGAGAAGCTTCTTATTCTAAGTCTGGAAAATAAGGAAATACTTGCTTTAGCTTTTTAGTACCCAAGTACCCCATGGCTTTCTCATACTTGCAGGGTGAATATATTTAACACAAAGAGATGAGCTTTTATTGTACAACATTTAATCCCTTGGACATCCCAGTCAGCAATCTACCCTGGACAAATGTTAATGAAGTCACTTAACACACCAGTGCATGGTGCTCCAGTGATAGTGATGGGACAAAACCAGCAGTCAGTAAAATTTAGCAAAGCTTTAGGCAAAGATGATCATAGTGCAGCATTAAACTAAGGTCATCATCATCACTTGGTTCAACACCAGAATATTTTTCAAAAATTGTTTGAAGTGGTCTGGTGGTCAGCTGTTAAAACTAGTGGCAGAAGCCATCCATTTTCTACTCAGCTGCCTTCAACCCCAAGATTCACAAAGAAACCACTGACTTTAATAAATACATTTCTTGTAAAATTGCAAGTCACAGGTATCAAGTCTTTTCTTTACTGACACATATTGTCCTACCAGACCAGCTTTCATCTCCCAGACTCACATAGGTGCAGACAACAGCAAAACTTTGTTTGACACCCACTATTTGACAACAAGGTTAGGACATCCAGTCTGGGCTCCTTTGCCAACATTTTGCCTCTTTTTTTCTTCACTGCAACAGAGTTCTGTACTAGCCAAGAGGTACCTTTCCTCCCCACTAGAGCTCAAAGCATCAGGAGTTGAGTTGCCCTCAAAGAAACAGCTCCCCATAAGCTTTAGCATCCCCAGTCAGCAGTGGCTCCTTTCTGGGAGGAAACCGCTACTGCAGATCTTAAGCTGCATACAGAACAAGCCAACATATATTTATTCCATGTTACAAAGACACCAAAAAGGAAGAGTTTGAGAAGCAACTGTTAAACCAATGAAGCCAGGAGGTGAAGGGACACAAGTCCTCAAACCCAATCACCTCTTATCTGCTACCTGAATCTCTTCTCCAGATCAGCAGCAACGAAATTATGAAAATACTCCACTGTTTCACAGATTTGACTTCCAGTACTCTAATACCCAGAAGGCTATCTCATCTGATTGTTTTAAATTTAGTAATGGCATAGGATTTCCCTTGAAATACAGCTCAGATGTTCTGCTGAACCACTGGGGACATACACAAACTACAAGGGATCCTTTCCCACTATATCATCTTGCTCCATCAGGAGATCACAGGACACTCACTGATGCACAGAACCACCAAGACACAAAAAAGCAGGCCAGCTGTTTGGAGTAGCTGAGCAGGAACTGTCCTAACCGGCTGTACACCCTTCCTCACCAACTCAGGAGATAACAAGAAAACAGGTTTAACAACTACAGACTGAATCCTTATGAAAAGAGGGAGAGCTCCTTAACAGATTCAGATTTTTTAAAAAAATTAACCTGAATACACCAGTTTGAACCTCATCCAGCAATTATTTATAGATTACTGCCTATGGATGTCCTCAAAGAGCCCACACAACCTTCTTTTCACCTCGTGGCTACCCAAACACACTGTATGGTGTTCTACAGTATCAGTCCATTCCTTGAATAACAGCAGAAGAAAATCCTGGTCATAGACATCCCAGTAGCAAGAGCAACGAGTAGCTGGTCTGCAAAAACACAGCATCTATTTCAGCCAAGCCTGAAGATCTGCTTAGTCTGCAGGTAAGCAACTTTGCTCAGTTACCCTGCTCATGCAGTTAACTGAGCAGCACAAATCTCTGGAAATCTGCCTGCATTTGAAAAGCTTAGAAAGATTAAAAGCTTAAAAAATTTTCATCCCCAGACACATATATATAAAAACAAAACAAAAAAAACTGAATGGGAAGAAAAAATAGTGAAGTTCCTCACCAATTAGAAAACCTACCTCCAACTTGATTTTTTAAACAGGATTTCATTGTGATAATATTGACTTAATTTTGTTCTTCTCCTCCATAAAGTAAGATTTCTAGACTTTACTTTCATTTCTCATAGTAAACTATAGTGATTGCATCTCTCTTTCTATAAAAAAGTGAATAGTTTATGTGAAATTTATCAGCTGACTTTCATCTCCACATCTTTCCATAGAGTCCCAGTTATTTTCCTATAAGAGAAGTGACAATTCCAGAAGTTTTCAAATATGCCACACCTAACACAACCCCCCACCCTGTTCCTCTTTAAGCTGGAGCCTATGATGCTTTCTCCACTTCCACACAATGCTGCAACATCATCTTGGCATTTCATTACTCCAAGCTGCCAGGCTAGCACATGCCAGCTCACTGCCAGGGACAGGCACTATGGCACCACTCAGTGCTGACACTGTCGGAGTAGTAACACTTCACCACTTACCAGTGCTGTGCAATAGACACATGAGCAGAGAACAATCTTCTAGTGGTTACTAAGCTCAAACAGTGTACAAAGCTCTGATCTCAGGCTAAACATACAGTTTGCAGCAATTACACTGAAAGGACTTGGAGTTTTATTATTTTTATTAACAGTCATCCTTTTTTTGCTCAGCATGTATTCAAGAACACCAACTGTATTCAGCTTGCAGACTAGAATCAACATTTCAAAACCACATTTCATGTTGTTTCACTGAATTTTCATAGAGCATTCTTATTTATTCATTCATACACAAAAAATAAACTTAGTTTTTAGACTTACAACAGTATTTATAATGACAGAATATTATTTATATTCGTTGCAACACAAATTTTTCCAACAGTTTCAGAAATTCTAAAATGCACTGTTTTCCTATTTTTCCCCTCACAACCACCCTTGATAATTAATATTGATGTCTACTACTTGAGTCTTCTGGTTTACAGAAGACCTACTTACAGAAGTAGGTATTTCCAAAGGAAAACTAGAAGCTAGAGCAAACTGCTTTCCACAAAGTTATCACATTTAATTTACAAAGAATTTATTATACATTGATCCTGATCAGCTTCCAACAATAACAGTTTAACAACCTCCAACTGCCATTAGTTCATTAAAGTACAGCATGGTCTGGAAGTATCAAAACTAATCTAGCCACAGAAATTCAGATTACCAGGTGAAAATTAACTCCAAAAGCAGTAATAAACTCAAACTCTCTTTAAAATACAGAAAACTGACCTACTGGGTACATCCCATCATAGTAGCTTCTAAAAAAAAGGCACCATAAGCAAGCCACCACATAAGTGCAATTGCTTGAAACAGCTTGTAAAATACAGCTGAGGTTGTGCTACACCCTCATGATCGACGATTATATGGACAATAGCCACAAACATCTGATCCACTTGTCCCACAACCTGGGGATCTTACTGGTGAGAGGCATCACCTGTGGAGTTTCATCTTGAGCCAAATTCTGTATACTCCTTCAAGGGAAGAGTTTCCAACATACAGCTTCAGATCCATCAGGTACCTCTATTTTTTGCTCTTATTTAGAATTGCACATGATACACCACCACATTTTGAAGAAAAAAAATACATCACCCATGATATTCCTACCAACACTACAGCAAAATACTATCCATAGAAATCTGCAAGATCCCAAGCACATATTTCAGGGAAGTCTTTCACTGTCCAACCAGATGTCATTCCCACTTGTTTAAGTAAAACAAAGAATGGCTCCATACTAGGTACACTTTAAGAAGTGCTCAGACAACCAAACTGAGGTCCAGTTTAAAAAGTCAAAATCATTTTTACTATGCATACCAGCTTTTACCTGTAAAGATGATCATAAACTCCAATAGCTGTACAATACATACAAAAAGATAAATATCAACTTTTCAATAGAATTTTTCTACACTGAAATGAAGTACAGCAGTAATGAATACAGTCCTAATCAAACCAAGATGAAAAATAAGAAGTTGCTTTCTAGGAAAATCACATAAGACATCTATGCTACACACTCAGAAGAATAAGCAACTACCTGCTACTTTCTGGAGTTTCATATAGGCATTTCAGAACTTCCAATTTTTTCATATTTCTGGAGAAAAAGCAACCTCCTTCCACACAAAAAAGAACACTTCCAACGTAAAGAAAATCAACACATTTACAGGTCTGTAACATTAAATTTATTATTCCGCAAGTGACTGAGCTTAACCAAAGCTTAAAGCAAGTCAATTGTAAAAGAAGAAAGTACTGCCCTTTGCCTTGGTGCGTGCTGCTGCCTCAAGTTTCTACAAAGGGCCGGGCCTGTTGTCCCCTCCCCGGGACCGCTGCTCACAGCCCTACACAGGGACTGTGAAGAAAACTCCAAACCAAGTGTGATTGAAGGTTTTAAATGTCCCAGTTCAGAACTTTGGAGGGTCTTGCATTTCCCCAAAATGCCATAAATGGGTGCCTGAAGCATAAATCAACTTCTCTTTACTTACCCCTTCTATATGAGTGCCACCATTTAGCCAACTAAGGATCAAGTGCTGGACAATTAGGAGAGAATTATTGAATTACATTGTTTTATATACTTTCATACCTCAGTAAGCCATAAGGCCAGAGGCTACTCTTCAGGCTGGGAGGAGAAGGTGAAGACAGCGAGCACTGGGCAAGAGGGGCACTGTGATCACCCCAGCATGGCAAGTCACCACAGTAGCCACAGTCACCAAGGAAAAAATATAATAACTTCATGGTATCAAATACCATCAGCAGTATTTTTAGCAGTGCCAGGAGGTGGTATCTTCTTGAGAGAAAATGGTAGTACTATCACTGAATACAAGTCTCATGGGTCAGCCTGGTTTCACTGATCTGCATAAAATGAAATATAAGCAAGGATTCAGCCCAAGAAAATCCACAGGATTTTGGTATTTAAACACACTAATAAATTCACATTAAATACTGTACAAAATACCCAACCCAACAGCTCTATTGCAGTGTACACCAAATTTTACACATTAATTTAGGACCTTGTTTAACTCAAACTTGAAGTTTTAATGCATACGGTCCAGGACAACTGATTTCCAAAAAATTTACTCTGTACTGGATTGGCCATAACTCCTGCCTTGCATTCTGCTTACAAATCCAGCACAACTGTAAGCAATCATGCCTGCAAGATGTCCCTACTGCAATTTTCATCATCTTAGCCTTTTGCTATCCAACAACCCAAGAAATTAACCCAACACATATAACACAGCATCTCCATTAATTGATCTCGCACTTATCAAAAATCCTCTCCCCCTTGTCTATTGCTTAGTTTAATCCCACATCTTCAGTTATCAGCCTACTTTTTTCAAAACTCCTTCTCTCTTTTTCTGCTGTGATCCCAAAATATGCAGACCAGCAGAAGCAATGCTTTCTCTTATTATTAGTTCAATTTTGAGGGGGCAGCTTGTTACATTTTAGGTTTTGATATTACAAAACTGATCCTAGCGCTGAGGTCAGGATCACTTGCTGAATGCCATAAGAATAAAAGTTATCATTTGATCCTTCTTTCCTGAACACCACAAGGTTCTAAAAGAAATCATATACCTAGTTTTGTAAAGACGCACTAAAACGCATCTTTATTTTAAACTGAGAGTAAGGGAATCTAATGAGAAGGACCACAGTCCACAAATTATTAGTCAATACAGGCCTTTTTCAGCACTTCAGCTCTTCCATGGGCCACAGAACCTCATTCCACAGCTCGAGATGTTCTGCAGAAAATATAAATGGCTGCAATTTTTTCTATAATCTCATTATTTGTGGTGGTTTGCAACAGGGATGCAAATGTGTTAAGATCACTACTGCTACAGGCAGGGAATAAATTATATTCTCCACACTGTGTTCCAAGCTGTCACCATACATACAAGGGGTCAATTAACTGCTGTTACAAATTTGACATATAATCTGAAACAAAAGGCATCTCTTGTTATAAAAGAATGGTGAATACCATGAAGAACAACTTTCTAAACAAACCGCTGTCAACTTGATTCAGTCCTGGTAAACAGTGCCCATGGTTCATCAGCCAGCCTTAATTCCCAGGATGAGAGCTCCCAGGGAGGACAGAAACAATTCCTGCAGGGTCAAGTGGAGGCTGTGCTGATGCTGAAACTCTGAGCCATGACCAAGGCTAAGACCCCCAGCCCAGCCCCTGAGCTCAGAACTGGACTGCAGGCCTCATCAAACACTTTACTGACCACTGCAGACCTACGGGCCCGCTAAACACACAGGAAGGTACAACCTCGCTCTATCCACTGAGCTGTCTCCACATGAACACTGAAGCTCCAGAATCACCCTGAAAATGGGGGGGCTGAGGGGGCAGTGTGTCCAAAGTCAGCCAACAGGTACAAGCTCTGACAACCTAACCTCCAAGAAGCTCCCAGAAACTGACTGAGGCAAAGCTCCCATTTATAATAAAAATAACAAGCTTAGAACACTGGGAAAAAAAAAAAAAGCTGAAACCAAGCCAAACAATTACAATTGGCATGGTAATTTTGGTAATTTCCAGGAAAAAATGCAAACAGGAACTTCAATCAGTTCATCTTTACTGCAGCTTCCCCCCTACCCAAGAGACAAGTCCCAACTCTGGGGAAAAAGTACCTTCTACAAATTCACCTTTCCACCTGTACAATATTCACTGTTAACTTGTACACCACCAATATGCCCCTTAATCATGACCAATAAACTCAAAGAAAAGATCATTCATGCCTTCACTATAGATATATTCTCCACTTTTCTGAGAAATAGGCAACTGATAGGCCAAAACTTAAACTATTTAAAATATTAGTTTGGAACATATTAAATTACAAAAGGTTTCAAATTAACACCAAGACTTAAGCAAAACCTATTACCAAACCAAATTCTTCATACAAAGAAAACATTTCAAAGTTCTTAATAGGATTTAATAGCAGAATAGCAAAACCCATTTCCTTGAAAAAGTAACTTAACACAGGCTAGAGCTTTGGAGTCAGTCACTGGACTTAAGCTACAATAGTAACTGCAATCCTGAAAGTGTTCACTGATTCCTCCCACCAAGTAAGATATTTTTCCATTCCTTTCATATTTATTCACCTGCTTTTTCCTTCTCCTCACCATGATTCTCAAGTATTTATTACTGAAACCTGAAGAACAACTTCATTGAAAAACAGACTTAACATCTCAACCACACAGACCTTTGTAACAAACACATATTTTACATTGCCAATCATCTTTGCCTTTCTCCAGTAAGGTCTTGTTCTTTCCCTTAAACTCCAGCTATTTCTACTTCAGGCCTAAACATTCTGTCCCATTCCCCTGGTAAATCCAATTGTCTGTCATTCGGTCTTCCATTTTTCCATCCAAACTCCTTACGCTGAGATCAACGACTTCACCATATTCCTCTTCGTTGGTTCTTCAACTACACTGCAGCTTCACCAGCAAGTACCTCCACACACCAATTATTACTTACATGCACCCATGATTTTTGAAGTGATTCCTCAGCATTCATTCTGCTTTCCCCTTCCCAAACTCTGGAAATCTAAACTATAGTACCATTGTCCTGTAGTTATACTACATCGATATAATTTTACCCATACCTCCAAAACTAGGCATGGTGACTTCAAGGCAGAAATTCAGTAAGTCCATCTATCTAGACTAGTCCATACTGTGTGAACAGCATGAGTTCAAAGTAAGACTTTAAATACAAATATGCAAGTAATACATTTTACTGATCTTTGCTATTGTATCAAATTCACATAAGAATTTTGGTGGCAACATTGTACCAACAGCCATTTAATAAATGACAAGCTTGTCATACCTGCTTCTTTTCACTGCACTTGTTGAATAATCGCCAGAAAAGACTGAAATACTACAGAGGAATTCTTTATGCTATTCCCAGTCACCCTGAAATTATTATGGCACAGTGACAACTCTTGCCTAAGAAATTAGTAAGGACATAAAGCAGAACCTTTCATTTTCTCACACTGTAAAAACATTACCCCTTCACATTATATAAGTCAGGCTTTCTTCTTTATAGACTTTAATACTGAGTCTAACTCACGAAATATGATCCAGAAAAAATCCCAAACCTTAGTATCAATTCTGCAGTACTCCCAGGAAACTGATTTCTTCGACTTATTCATTGCAAGTTCAGCCTAATTGCCAATACTCTTTCAGTTCTTTCTGCTTTTGAGTATATGCTCCCTTTTAAGAGAGAGATTCACACTCATTCTACTTTTCTGTCACTAATGATTACCACCTACAACATGGAGATCTTAACTTCTCCATCCTAATCTGTTACAAAATAATGATATTTCAAAACAAACAAACAAAAAAGTAAAATACCACCACCACAAAAGCGACGTTAAGGAAGTAGGATAAAGGGAAGGATACAGCAACAGATTTTAAAAGTTGTTTTTCTCTTGCCCATTCAGATTAGCAATAGGACAATTAAAAGGCCACAAACACGAAACAGGCCTCATGTTCCCTTTCTGTTCCAGATCCAGCTTCTCTTGCCAGTGTGCCTTCACAAAAGCACAAACCCATTATAACTGTGGGTTCAAGCCACTCCATTTGTGTCAGAGACAAGTGGGCCAAATGATGACACAATCTTCCTGCATGAAGGGAGGAGACTACACAAATGCAAGCAGACACCTACTTCCTCAATGTTCTTCCATGTCTGCAATCCACAGTATACTCACTGTAATAGTTTCTAATCTATACCCTGAAGAAATCTGTTGTCATTAGGTTTGAATTTGCTACAAAGGTGTTTCACACCCTTGAGAAAGCACATCTTGGCAAGCCAAGCACCTGAAAACCCCTAAAACTCCCACCAGTGACCTTCTTTCCTTCCTCAAAATAATTTCAATAAACTTGTAAGAAACATAACTGAACTGAAGCAGAACAAATTCTCCAAGCAACCTCTCTGCTGAAAAATCTAGAGTAAATTTAACAGCTACAAAATAAATTACATTGTATTATATAAATATTATATGATATAATAATATAAATATATATAATCATATAATAATATAAATAATATATGTTCATATAAAGAATATATTATAATATATGAAATTATAATGTAATTTCATATATTATATATTATAATATATGAAATTATAATGTAATTTCATATATTATAAATTATAATATATGAAATTATATTTCCTCTAAACAGAGAGACTCCGAGTTATCACCAACAGGTGGAACCTGCAAACTTGGGTTACAAACTGCAGAGCACTACTTGTCTCAACCAGGCAGCAGTCAGGACAAACATCAGACTGAATTCAGCACCAGTTATTTGTCCATCACAGATTCAGAGTTTTTATGTGAACATAATGCAGTAGCAGGGTGATTTGAAAAGCACAAAAATTTTAAAACAGTATCTGTGAGCTGCCCAAAGAAATTCAAAAAGCAGGTTCCTCCTACCTAAATTACTTCTTCAAATCTAAACAAGACAGAGAAGAAGGTTTTTCTACATCACCACACCATGGCTGGCACAGAACACAGTTACAGGGATTCCTCTCACCTTTCATAATAACAAAATTAAGTGATCCTGTGGTTATATATTCATTCCAGTCACTGCACTGAAATAGCTGGTATTTCATATAGATACATTACCTGCAGATTCATTAGGATTCATAGTACATTCACTTATTATTTAGTTTAAAACTAAGCATTTTAGATTTCAGAAAATTTACCGTCGCTTCTGTTTGAAGCTGTTTTTACAGACATTTATTTAGCTAATGACAAAATTTGATAAAAAAAGTAACACAAGCTATCACGCAGAAGGAAAAGACTACAAAGTCTTCGGTTCCTGGAGACATGACAGCAGCCAAATACTGCCTACTCATTCAAAGAGGTAGCATGATGCAGTGCTTGCTCTGCAAGGAAGAAGCGCCATTTGGGTTATTGGCTTAACAAAACTACAGTGTCGGTTACCCAAAGATAGGGCTAAGTGTTCGGATGACAAAAAAAGGCCTTCAAAAAATTCAGGGCATTTGTGCAGCAGGTCATGGTGTTGTGCATGTAATTTTCCACAAATACCTGAAAGGCTTTTTGAAGGGATGCATCCAGAATAAATATACACGCTAACTTAAGTGATTAACTACAGTTGTCTTAAAAAAAAAAAAAAACTTTAAAAAGACTCACCATCAAAAATACTCTGATTTACAATCTAAGAAAACGTAAGACTCTGCAGAGCTCAAGTTTAACTGTTTAACAGCAACTCATTTAGATCAATTACCTATCTCATCCATTCTATCTTAACAGCTGAATTTACATTTCAGATCAGTTTAAGAATGTAAGTATTTAGTCACTGATTTATTGTGCTCCTTTTCACACAAACTCAGTGCTGAAGTTTCTGAACCCATGTCCATTCTTCATTAGATCAGTGCAACACTTGTTGTTTTCACTATAGCTAAAGCATGATGGTTTGGCCTCAACGTTTCAATTTCCCCCCTACTGCCTCATCTCTGATGATAAAGTTGAAGTCCCCTTAAAGTGAGGATGAAAACATTCTGCCACTTGCATACTGGTTACTGAGAGACAAATTAGTTATACCACCACCACTCTGGACACATATCTCCCAAGAGCACTCAAGTCAGTATTTGAAGAGATCTCTAAGTGCTATTAAAAACACTCTCATGTATTCATGTAAGACTGGACCTGCAACACAGAAAACTCGCTGTGCAGCAATGGAATCTAGGGGGGAACTCTAGACAGATGAATTTGTGGTATTTAATAACTTTGCCTCCCCTCCTTAAGGAACAGGATTTCCTATACATTCAGTCAGTGAACTGCCAGTGTCTAATGTTGCTTTTAATGAGCCTCTTCACTTTTATAGCTGGCTGCACTAGTGTTGCTCAAATACACATGGTTCATAAATTCTGCCCTTGTATTAGAAACATTTGCCCAATAATGAAAAAGTATTGGCAACCATCATTTTCACTTCAGAGCTCAGCTTCCTGATCAAACAAGCAAAGACTTGCCACAACCCATATCCATTCTCCCATCAAAACAAGTAGCAGTACTTTGGCTATACTGCTGAAAACAAAGAAGTTTCATAAAAAGCTCATTGAAAAGCACATTCTGGCAAATGTCACCACAGCAAGGTCACTAAACAAATGGCTGCTACACAGAGGTTTCAAATTTTAATGAGATCCTGTGAATTTCATCATAAAAGGCACTCAACCAAAATTAACTAAAGGAAATTCTTGAAGTAGTCTAGGTTCTGACGATATCACTGTTTTCCTCCCCAAATTTGCCTAAGTGACTAGAAAGCATTTCTAAGCTTTCTACTGTCACACAGAGCAGTGCTACATCACATATTCACATTCAATGGAAAACAGTTGACATTAAACTATTTGTTCCAAACTCTGAAATTGCTAGCTGGAAGTTCCACCTTCCTTTAGATGGTCAGAAATCAATCATGCAATCCAATCGATTCCTTCTTTAACCATACTCTAACTACAACACAAAGAGCTGTAAGTGTCACCAGCCTTCCTGAAGTAGTCACCAGCCCAAAAGACCACACTATGCCAGGGACGGTTTTAGGCAGGATTAATTCCTATTTTCCCTGTGAAAGCCTTAAAAGTCCTTACTTTTTGGTTTTAAACTTTACAGGGAAATTAAATTAGCACTCCTGTGTACTGTGCAACATAAGGGCAATCCCCACTCCAGGCCCCAAAGTTTTTTCTTACTATGATCAACCAGGTCTAATTCACTGCTGATTCATAGCAAAAGAACTCAAAAGTTGAGGAAAATGGTGAAACTGATATGAGAATAGCAAATACAGAGTTACAAACTGATTTTGTGGAACTCATGGTGAAAGAAAACACATTCCCTGTTTCTGAAAGCTTACCTAAGGTATTTGGGAAGCAACTAGGTAAGATCATTTGAATTTCAGGCCGTAGACACGAGAACATACAAGAAAGATAGCCACAAAGGAGTAAGCTTTGCCTCTGTAGAAGCAGTAAAGGAACTCAGGTAGAACTCATCTGGCTAATTCTCTCCGAAGCTGCCATGCTGTGAATACACAAACAAACCCAGAATGATGACAAAGGAATCTGCACAGAAGTGAATACCAGCAAGGGAAAGGAGTCACAACCAAACCATCTGACACCCATGTTCAGGCTGGAGCTACCAAAAGCTTTTAGGGCTGTTTTTTTTTTCCTTCTGGTGTTTATAGCCAGGAGTGAAAAGCATCCAGGTTAGGGAGGTGGGAAACACTCTTCGCACAAACAACACCCGAACATTCCACTTAGTAACAAAGCGCCAAGAAAATTACTAATGTCATCTGCATAGAAAACTAGCCACAGTTAGACCTACCTGATCATGACATAGGGAAAGAGAGGTGGATTTCAGTACACAGCCACAAATCAATGTGCGTACTACCAACCAACAGGTTTTCATTCCATGGAAAATCCAGACTGTGGAAAAAACAAATCTTTGAACTGCAATCACATTCTCACTGCAAAAAAACAGATAGGAAGAGAACACTTTGAAGTTACTCTTCCTGCAGAAGCATTAAACAGCCTCCCCTCCTCTCCTTCTGTACACAATCTCTAGCTCAGTATTCCCAAAGCCATGAAAAAAAAATACAGTCACAGAGCAGCAAGCAGCATCAGTAAACCTGGAAAAGAGCAAAGACAACCAAATGTACTTGGCAACTCTGCCTCCAGGTCAAAGCAGAGTTTATGAAAAACTTTACAGCAACAGAATTTAGCATCTCCTTTTCAAAGACATGCACATCTAAAGCAGCAAACCGACATAAAATGAATTTGTCTATTTCTCTGAACTCAACCTATGTTTCCTAATATGTCCAATTTCAAAACTGTTTCCTTCCCACCAGTTAGCAAATACAGCAACTAGTTGTTTTCTTCCACTAGAGTCCATACTGAACAGGAATTGCAATCCTTTGTTTCAGGGTCTAATCCATGTATCTGAATAATGAACCGAAACCAACTGCTCTCAAACAGTGATCTACTGGCCAACCAGAGGTTTTAAATGGTCCATAACACACAGTAGTTTCAGTTTTGCAGATCAGAAGGCCAACACAGTTCAGTGCTGCTGAACAACCCGCTGAGGGTCAACGGCACTTGCTACAAGCAGCAACTTAGGAACCACCACAGCAGAAGACTAAGGAGAACAAAATAAAGAAACCATAATCATTATTTGCATTTAATGCACCACTGGTGTGCCTAGAAACTAGAAACATACTCTTTTTATAGAGTCTACAGTCTTCAGCATTCCAAAATACTCTGAGCAAAACAAGCTGTTGATTTCACCAAGTATAGGCAATGACTTTAGGGACAGCATGAGCAATGTGCAACTGAGTAGCACATATATTTTTAAAAGGCAGACCTTCAATGTCATCTGCTACACAACTACAGTCTTCATTTTTGCATTGGTCTTTCTCTCCACTCAACAAAAATTCAGAGCACAGACATTTATGGAAAATACATGCTATGAAAGGAATGCTACTTAAATCATCCTTCAGGTTTCTTTAAACCTAAAAAGCTTTAAACATCTCATAAATCTACATTCAGACCATAGCAACAATTCATTGGTAAAGAACTGGTTTTAATGCTGATATTACAGAATGCCAACAAAATCTGACTGTGACATTAAGGGATAACTGCTTGAAATTTGGTAATACTAAGTCACACTGTCACCCAACTATTGAAGTTCTTTCATGTAAGTCACAATTTTATCATTGACTAATGACATTACTACTTAGGGTGGGGAAAATCCCATACATTAAACAAATCATGTGGTAAAATGTTACATTCACAAGTTTTTTTTCAGCAGTAGTACTTAGACACACATAAGTAACCACTAAAAATATCAACTTAGCCAGTAACATAAACACAAGTACCTTCTTGCCATTATCTGGAGAAATCGGGACATCAAGGATGTTAACTTCCTGACACTCAAAGCATCAAGATCAAAACAACTAGGGATTTGAGCAGCATCCATCAGCTGATTCTGTCTATTGCTACCTCTAGCTAGCAATCAGCTTGGGGTGTTCTATCCAATGGCAGTTTCACACTTCCACAATGGAGACGGGACCTCAGAGGTCCTACCCCCTATTTTTAAGGCTGTTCATGAATACAGACAAGTGCTAAGTAAGCAATTTTATGAACTCTAGACATATAGTCTACGGGTATTGCTCAAAATTTAGCATAACATGCAGTTTTTAAGGCTACTTCTAACACGAAACCACATTGTTACAGCAAACAGTTTGCATTGATCCTTGATAATGAACTTTTCTCTATGTTTTAAAGGATCAACTGTAACTATTTGAGTTGATATACTGTTTCCGATACATACAGAAAACCTAAGCATGCTATGACTTATTTTCTTCCAAGAGCCTACTCTTAAGGAAGAGGGGATATTTACTAACTGATTTATGCTAGGAGAATCAACCGCTAGGCAAAATGAAGAGCCTCTGCCCCACCTCAAATCCTCCATTTAAACATTCCATCCAAGCCAACATTCCCAACCCTCATGGCTTTCTGGTTTGTGTTTTTTTTCAGATAAGCACTGAAACATCTTTAGACCATACTGAAAAACCAAGAATCAGAAAAAAGCTTTCCAAAACAAACCTGCACTTTTAGCAAGTCCAAAGGAACAGGCACACAAGCATGTTTCACAGCATATGCTGTGTCTAACACAAACACTAGAAGCCTTGGATCCATTACCAAGAGGATCATAATGTGAAATCAAAAGACAGTAACACAGAACTGTGTCTCTAATTCCAGACACCTGTAGTTTAATCACATTTCACAACAAGTCAAGCATTGTTGTGATGCATTTGAACTTGAAAAAGCAGTTATCACCAGTTTTGGTGAGTCAACACACACTAATATCTTAAATCAATTCTGTGAACAATGAAGCCAAGTTTTCCTTTTCAGTAATTTTATTCTAATGAGAAACACGAAGAAACAAGCACCCAAAAAACTCCAATAAAGTATGAAACTTTAATAAAAGTTGCTTAAAAAACAAAGAGCAAAATTTTAAAATAAACTGACTTGACTCCTAATCACACACATCTTTCTGACATCAGGAAGAATACTTTCAGACTGTCGGGAAAAAAAAAAGAAAGAAACAAAGATCTGCTGTTGAAACGTTACTCCCAAAGACTGTTGAAATGCATAACATGAAGCTTCAGAGACAGACAGTTTTATTAACAGGATGCTTAATTTTAAACAGTATATACAAATAACATGACTTTTCCAAAGTTGGGACCACCTAGTAATCTGTCAAAACAAAATTATGCTAATGAATTACAGAAGCATCTGTGTAATGCAACCGGCCTCTTTATTGAAGTACACCTTTATACAATCCTTCCACGGATTCCTGTACTGTGAAGTCCTCTCAGGACGCAGCGCTGCACAGGTTTGCAAATCTCTCCTACACACCACATGAATAAAACTGTTGCCACTTGCACCTCTCAATTTTGCCTGCCCATGCACTTCAGTGTTCCATGGAATGCAACACCAAAAAGCAGTGTTTTTCTTTGTCAAAAAAAAACCAAGAACAGTTTAAAGTTTGCGATGTTTAAGTACAATGATTTGCAGGGAATAGCAGGATTTTTTTCAGGCAATGCCCCAGTCTTAAAATTTATCATAAGCCAAGCAAGGATGAACCAAAAAAATTCTACTTTTCACTTGCATAATTACTTCCTTTCCATTTCTCTGTTTTTCCATGGAAGGTTTCACTGCACAACAAAGAAAATGGCAACTCTTTACAGACTTTGAATACAACAGCACAACTTTATTGCAAAAATATATAGTAAACTCAGTACTTTCAATTTTTGGAGAAAAATAAATTTTATCTCTGAATTCACCCACGGCAGTAATTCACAACAGAGTTGCTGAAGATACAAGTTTCTTCCATTATAACCTAATTTAAAACTTTATATGGACTCCAATCTTCTACTAATAGTCACCACTTTGGTTCTCTTAGCAGAGATTCCATGTGAGGAGTTCAAGAGACGTGAGAAACACCAATATCCAACTAGTGTCAAAGACCCTTTCTCAACTGATTTGTGTAATCCTAACAAATCAAGCTACTTAAACAATAATGATTATTTTCAACTGAAAACATTTTAAATGTACTATAAAACTCATATGATTTATGTTGAGGTTAGCTATACTTGTGGCAAAAGTCTTATTCTGCACAGTTATAATTGCAATATATAAATAACTAAAGGTTATACCACACAGAACAGCTTGAATTTTACAGAATGATTCTGCTCATACTCATAGGAATTAGTTTGGTAGACACATCAGCAAAGGGCATAATTCAACTGTTCATACAGTGAGAATTCTGGAAAAAATAAAGATACATACACAAAACAATTGATCTGTGTACACTGAGAATTCATTCAGTCGCAGAATAAAATCAAGACTTTAAACAAAGCTTTGACCTGTGAACAAAGCGAATTCAGCCAGCTTATAACCAAATCTAAAAATAGCTGTCTAATTTACAATGGCTTACAAGAACACCACTGAAGAGCTTCACTGACTTCATCTATTTCCCTTATCCAAAACTATGTCAAACCAATCTCAGTTTCTCAATAAGCACTGTGTCCGGAAGAGTTTACCAAACTTTTTTGATGAATAAGAATCTGTCCAGCTTCTCCACATATTTGTACGAGGAAAATCCACCACACCTCTCTCCTTGCAGTGTTTCTCATGTAATGGCTAACCCAGTGCTCTGTCTTAGCAAAACCCATCTGTTTTACAATTTAAACAATCCACAGGTTCTATCCTGGAAATACTATAAAAACCAATCCAGATGCATTTGTCACAGCACTATGAATATTTATTCTACAACTACTTGATGAACAGCTACCCTAATACAAGTTTTACTTTTCTGGAACCTATAGGCCTGTCATTTAAATCAACAACAGCTGCCATAGCTTCATCACGAGACTCAAATGCAACCATTGCTTCTCCAGTGGGCATGCCTTTTTCATTATATTTTAAGCACACGGAACCAGGGATCACTTGGTAACCATAAAAGAAATCCAAAATTTCATCCACCGAAACGGTAAAGGGCATATTCTGTACTTTAATGACAGTTGGCCCTGGCTTCCCAGACCCTGTTCCAAAACCTGGGGGTCCACCAATATGTATGTTTCCTGGTCCGGGTCCAAACCCCGGAGGTCCACTCAAATGTCCAAGACCGCTAGCAATTGCTGGAGGACCAGCACCAAAGGCAGGGGGCCCACTTAAATTGCCAGGACCATTACCAAATGTCTGAGGACCCCCAGCAAAACCTGCTGGTCCACTCAAATTAGCAGGACCTGCAAAACCTGGTACCTCAATACTTGCACCAGGTAAACCACTAGGTGCAACTGTTGGTATTCCTGGTCTAGAATCAGGAAAGCCACCTATTCCAGGTGGCGGTAAAGGGGGACCAAATGTGCCAGACCCACTGAAATTACCAGGGAAATTAAATGGAGGACCATTATTTGCTTCTTTAGCATTTCCCCCCAAGAAGGCATGCTCATCCCCACCAGGGCCCTGTGCTCCTGGCACAGCTGCATTTCCCTGGATCGGTATTTTCAGGATCTTTTTTCCTTGAGATGCTGGGTTTCTCTCAATATCTCTCATTTCTTCTGCAGTTATCAAACGCAAATTAACATCTCTTCCATTCAGCTTTTTACGGTGCAAGCGTTCTGCCTTACGAGCATCATCTTCAGCTTTAAACTGAACCAGTGCTTGTCCTAAACCTTGCCCATTATTATCAAGAAGAATTTGTACAGAGTTTTCTTCCACTGCCAGTCCCTCTAGAAACTGAAGTATTTCAATTTTTGTTATATTGTATGGAATATTAGATATATGCGCACACAGTTTTGGCAAGCCTGATTCTCCCTCCACATTCATCAGAATTTCTCTCTGGTCGTAGCTGAAGTTCTGCAATCTTTTACGAATCATATCTATCTTTTCTAACATTGCCTTTTTAGTAATTGGATGTACCTGAATGAAGCGATTCCCTATGTACTGCTTATGATGACACAAAGCTGCTTTATAATCAGCTTCATTCCTAAACTCAACAAACCCCTCCCCAATTGCCTTCCCATTGGGTCCATAAGCTATATAAATGCTGTCCTCAACTATATCCAGCTTTTTAAAAAAATCTATCACATGTTTGTTCTCTGATTCAAAGGGAAGACCTTTCAAATAAACACAGAAACCATGCTCATGGGGAGATCTTGACCGTGACCGTTTCTGTCCACTGGGAGATTTGGACCTAGGATGAGCCTGGGGAGGAGGATGTGCCTGCCCAGAGGGACCCATGGTTTGCTTGAAAGTTATGTGGCCTCCAGCAGCTACCCACTGTCTCTCTGTTGCAGGACTAACTTCAACATAGCGCTGAATCATCAGCATTCTGTTTCGCTTCAGTGCTTCAAATGTATCTTGAGGAGAAAAAAACTTAACTAGTCCATTTCCATTATTTCGACCTACATGATCCTTCAGCATATGGACTGCATCCACACGGAGCCCAAGGAAAAAGTCTTTCACATCAGATTCTGTTGCAGTAAAGGGCATTCCATGAACGCTGACATACAAATCATCTGGATTGATTGGAATTGGCTTGACACTACCTTGAGAATTCATCTGGATAGGATTTACAGGATTCATGGGACCAATAAACAATGGATTCAAGCCGCTGTTCATATTCACTGCTGCTCCAGACCCATTCACTCCAGTGGGTAAGGGTGCTACAGGTGGAGGATTCATAGGAGGCATTCCTGATATGGGAGGCAGAGGCGTCATTGGAGGTACAGGGGGCACAGGGGGTATTGGAGGAACTGGAGGAACAGGAGGCAGTGTGGGTACAGGAGGTGGAACAGGTATAGGGGGAATAGAAGGCATTGGTGGCAAAGACGGCATAGCTGGGATAGGAGGGATTGGTGGAGGAGGAACTGTGTTCATTGGGGATGCTGTGCTAGGTATGGTTGAGCTAAATGTTGGACTACCAAAGGTACTCCCAAGATTTGGAGGTGCAGTGCCAATACTGGCAGTAGAAAATGTGGATATGTTTTTATTGCTTTCATGCACGGTAGTAGAAGCAGTTACTACACTAGGAGAAGGATTATTAAAGTTAGGTACAGTAGTAGGTAAGTTAACCCTTCCACTCATTCCAGAACTAGGTGGTGGTCCTGACCTGCTAGCATTTGCTGGTGGCATATCTAGATTGGCAGTTTCAAAACGCCTACGACTGAGCTCTATCATGTTCTGCATTTCAGTTTTACTGCTCAGCAACAACGTTACTTTTGACCCTTTAATTGTACCACCAGTGCGCATCATACCAAGCCTTGCATCTTCATCAGTGGCAAAAACGATGAAAGCCTCACCCAGTTCACCCCCTACAATATGCACGCCCCCATCAGGAATGGTCAATCCAGAGAAGAAGTGGCGAATGTCCATGGTCCCCGCCACAATCGGGAGACCTTGCAAGCGGATGACCACAGCCATGCTGCGCTGAAACAACACACACCTGCAGATGAGAAAAGGCAACGGCTATGTCAGACTACTGTTCGTGGCACCATGCAATTACCTACAGACACCATCTACTATATTTGTTTATATACACCTAATAACATCTTGCAAAGATTAAGCGTATTTATATTCCAAGTTCCTTATTTCATGTTTGTTTGCTTCATACAGACTGAAGTGTTAAACATTTATCAACACAATCGGTATACATTTTGCACTAGAAATTCCAAAATAGCTGTTACACTAAGACCCACAAGTGTCAGTTAAAGAAAACAAAGGAACATCAAAAATCGTAACTATTACATCAGTAGTTCATTAATGGAATGCAAGCAAAAGGAGTATTTTAGCCAGACAAAACAAAATCAATTTACCATTACCCTGATACGGTATCCACTGTACCTGACAATGTGGCTGAAAAATTCTGCACAGCTACGGGAAACAAACAGTTCCCTTTAATTTGGGGAAGGATTTTATCTCCTGCCAGGTGAAGACAATTAGAAACATAACAGTGGGTTGGTAAAGAACAAAGACCCATTACAGACAACTAGGAACTGTGAGACTCACAAGACATCCTGACAGGGAGCATCTATATTATACTGACCTGATGTTTTTCCTCCTAGCAAAGGCAAGAGGTCCAGGTGACCTGAAGCTTGCTATAATAAACCAGCCCCGGACATTTTGTGACAATAGAGACCTCACCTAAATTAAATTAACATCTATGCATATCTAGATAGATATATGACCTTCACAATTTTCAAAAACAAGGTATTTTTTAAAAGTTGCAGACATTTTGTCTACCATGACCCCTTACATCTCAGATATAAGTAAATGAATTTTATCTCCACAGCTGGCATTAGTAGATGCTTAAGGTAATTCTGAACAGCTAGATCTGAACAGTTACCTTGTGACCTCAGAAGTCCAAGCTCATATCAGAAGTTAAATATAAAGAGGAAACTAGATAGTTGTCACTTAGGCAAACCTTCAGCAAAGGCTGAAAGCATGATATTAAGTAATATTAGCACAATTCAACATCTCAGAAGCCAGTCTCTCATCCTAAACCATCACCAATAGCATCATGCTTTGCTGGAGCCACTTAATCTGAAACTTCTGGACTTCCTAAGTACAAGCCAGTTCAGTATCTGTATGGAAGATCTCCAAAGCTCCCCTAAGTCACATACCAGTAGTGATAACTCATCATTTGAAATCAAGGATGAACCAGATCACAAAATCACAGAACTGTTTAGGCTGGAAAAGACCTTAAGACCAAGTCCAACCAGATGCCCCAATGCAACACCACAAAGCTATGCATCAGACTCCCAGCCACTACCAAAGCTCTGACCAACCACAATCAATAACCATCTCCCAGCAACTCAGCTATATCCCAGCAAACAGTCAAACCTCTAAGTCGGCTCCATTTGTTTGTCCAGGTCATCCAAACACATTAGAGAAGACAAGTCTTGAATGACTAGGTAAAGCCACAATTTAATCAGGTAAGGCTGAATCCAGTACTTAATGAAAACAAGAGTAACAATTCTTTTACAGGGTGAAGAAGCAAGAATTCTTTTGTTTGCATAATGGAACCTCAGATTACTAAAATGTGTCCTTAAGTATTTTGTACTGTTGACCAACACACCAGAGGTAAGTCGTTCAACACAATAATGAACTCAAGCAACATCCTGGGGTATTATAGGGCATTGCCCCACAACTATCACCAGACACCAGAAAAGTGTGGAGGGCCTTTCTCCCTCAAGGAAGCAGCAAACAAGTCCATTTGCACAAAGTCAGTTCTGCGGCTTTAGTCACTGCGCATGAATACTGGATTCCTTACTGCACCATCCTTGCTGTCCATAATACAAGATTAAAAAAAAAAAAAAAAAACACCACTAAGAAAACCCCTATTCCACCAAGGAAAGACAGCAACAGAAAGGCCTATACTATACTAAGACTTATACTGTACTAAGCTTTGGGGATAATTTTTTTTGAAAGCAACTTTCTCATCTCCATGGTGAGGCAACAGAAGCAACACCCTTGCCTTTAGCTCTTATAGTGGAATTACATTTAATCTGAAAATAAAATTCACTGCCCAATCATTTTCCAACAACAAAATACCTTGCCCATGAGGAAAAAAAAAAACACAAGTCAAATTAAGGACTACCTATGCTATCTAAAACTTCTAAAAACATATCTAAGACTTTTTGAACTGTTTTTAAAAGTAGTGTTTTGTAATGATTCTGTTGTTTTATTTTAAACTTGCCTAGCATTGACGACAATCTCTGAAATTAAAGTTAAAATTACAATTCTGCCACCTTTAAGAAGCTGTATTAAAGAGTATTGTAAACCCAAGGTTTACGTTGTGCCAAAGGACTGCTTCTGAATTAGATGATCTTGAAGCAAGCAAGCAGTATAAAAATATCCCTGGCTTGGCACCTATGCTTTCAAAACTGGAATACTACTGAAAACAAATCTTGCCAGGAGATTTAGATTCCTTCTACTACCTATTATAGATAGAAATTAGTTTCAGAAATTTTTATGTATCCGAAGTTAAAGTTAAAGGACATTTGAAGCGTCTTACGTTAAGAGAGACTAATTTTAGCTATTTCCTTAATCCAAAAGGGATGACAATCTGATATAGCCATTGGTTGAACAAAGGCAACTTGGGAAGGTGTGGGAAGACCTTGTACTAAGGTCTGCTGCTTTGGAACACCTTACTTTCTTTAACAGAATTGACACCTGCTAGATAACTGCATTTATAAATTATTTCAACTCAGAGGACAAATCAACAGATGAAGTCACAGAAGAGTTCAAGCACTTAATACTTACATAAATTCTGGGATAATGCAAATCTTTCAGTTTCACATTAAATTCAAAACTTCATAATAAATGCTAAGAGAGTACCTGAAGTCTTGTTACTAAGTACTCTATTCAGATCCACTAAATCACTATTGACAAAAAAATCTAAAGAGCTGCTTAGGCATATAATTACTAAAAAAACCTATCTGCAATGACTTCAGTGTAGTTAATGCCAGGCAGAGTATTAAGCAAATGCTTGCTTAATGTTAAGCAAGAGCTAACAATACTATGGTCTGAATGAAAAGAATTTTAAGGACTTAACTAATCAAGTATTTTTGATAAAGGAACATGTAACACAGCTGCTTCATTTTTTCAGAATTTTGACACTTAGACAAAATAGTAGTGTCAGTTCTGTTATTGACAGAAAAATCTCAAGGACAAAAAGGGACAAATTTTAAATTTCTAAACACTCACAAACCACATTTTTTCCAAAATGCAGTTAGGAGACAATAACCCACTTGCTCAAATTTTCCAAGTAATGAAAATGCAAAGCCTGCTCAAATATTTCACTGTTGACTCGCAGAGGCCAGCACGAGCAGAGGCAACATTAACTTCAGACACAAAACAGGCCACACATCATTTCAGCAGGTACTGAAGGCTTTTTGTTGGGCTGTCAGTTCTCAGGCTGCCTGCTTTTCTCAGAGTACAAAAAGGTACTTAAAGGCAAAAGTGGGTTTTATTGCCATTTTTTGCGTTTCATATATTTGTGGAAAGACAACATCCTACAAGTGTACTATGAACAATCCATCCCCATTAGCAAGCTGTGATCAAAGCTGAAGATTTAACAGGCTGCTGGCAACCAACCTGATTCAACTCATTTGATGAATTTTAACATGTCTTAACAGTACTATCTTTAAAAATGTTGATGTTACACTGGAAAAATAGGCGTAAAAGATGACAACACTATTTATCTCATCAATGTGCTCATTAGTAAAATAATAATAATTTGGGTCATACATAAAAATTTGTAAGCACACCAGATTAGCCTTTTAAGATGTATGGATTTTGCAATAGAAAAGTTCAGAAGATTCCTCCTAGTCCCTGGGAAGTATTTAAAGTACAATACCCACATGATATACACACACACACACAAACACATTTGGCAATTCTTGACTGAAGACTAAGAACTGCAGGAACACTGGTAATGAAGGAGGAATTTTAAGTATGAGCTGTCTCACAAAAGTTAAAACTGCAAACTACAGTTTTGTCTTTTACTTAAGGCTAAAATCAACCTGTTATAGTCATCCTGGAGCCAATTCAAAACTATCCGACCCCTTTAAGTACTGCAAAACCTAATTAGAACTAATTGATGTACACTTCTACACTCCAACAATTACAAACACAGACCTGTGGCTTGCAGCAAAATAACTGCATTTGCCAACAGTGCAAAATAAACGGGAGAGTGTTCCAGTCTACCACATGCTGATGAAACAACAAAACATTAGTTTGGCAGAAAATTCTGTATACAAGAAAAACATTGCCAAAACCACCATCACCGGTGGTGAGTAGACAAGCTATAGATTATTTGACTCAAGTCTTTTGACACAAATTTACTCATTCCAAAAGCTTCATGTGTTTCTTAGGATATACTCAGTATGCATAAAAAGAAGTCTTCAATTCAAAAGCTCTTACCTGCAAAGACAGATGTTTTTTTCTTAACAAGTAGCAGAAGCCAAGCCAATCCTGTGGGCAACCAATTAAAACCAACTTTTAGACTGCAATAAAGAATAAATGGAGGCAAAAATCAATGCAGGCAACACAACAGCAGTAACAGTCCACAAAGAACTGTATACACAGAATTTCAAACCTGCAACCACCACAAGGCACTGCAACATAAAAGAATCATAAGGGTGCATTTTCTGTAGATTATGTCTATATGACTTACTGGCAATTGCATTGTAGAGCTTTTGTATGGTTTCAAGACATAAATGCCTTCCACAAATACTATAGAAAGAGCCAGAAAACATTTTAAGAGTCTTTTAAATTTTCCTATCATCAATAGGTGAAAAAAATCTCTCTTTCAAAGGCAAAGAACAAGAGTTAAATACTTGAAAGCCCTGAATTTTACCAAACCCTGCTCCATTAATAATGGTATTCCTTCCTCCAACAGGGCATCTACTTACTTGAACAAAGTAAGGTAGAGTAAGCCATGCCTAAGAAAACCACCCCAGAACTGCACCTGAAGAATTCTTCAAGAGTCACATTAGCTGGGTAAAACTAAGTGACATTTCACAGCCAACTCCACAGAGCACACAGCAAGAACTCCCATAAGATACTCTACTTTCATTTGTAATCTGCCATTTCATTACTCAAATAATCATCAAATGCCCATTTTTTTCATTCCTTTATAAAAATTATCTTCCCAGGTTTACAACTCAACAAATAAGCCAAGCATTTTAAGTGGCAACACGAGTATTTTGTATTGAAAGATAGGATGGAAAACCTTTGCTCTTTCATTACTTGGCAGACCACCTCACACTAAAACTGTGATTCTTTGGAAAGTCACTGAGGAATGAATCTCACTAAGAACAGATAACTGCCTCCTTCTCACACAACCCCAACAAGCTGGTTTCCGTTACAAGCATCATTACCGAAGTGAACTTAGAGCAAGAAGTACTAACAAACCCTTCACAAACTCCCTAACAGAGAGAATTTCAAACAAACGTAACTATTTACATATCTTCCAGGACATTAATGGCAGACTTACCAGTGAGAAAGATAACACTACACTTATATGAAAATGGCAAACGCATTTAGAAAAATAAGACTTTTGTTTATTAGACCTTTAAGAGAAACATGCAATCCTGCATTAGAAGGACTCAACTACATATTTCATATACAGCAGTGTCAACCAGCAGTTTACAAAGAAAGGAGGGAATGCAACCACCTGAAAAACCATTTCATGCAAAACCACGCCTGCTTCAAGAAGCAGATAAATCTTTCATGCACAAGGAACTTCCCATTTAGAAGAAAAGCCTAAATCATTAGATGGATTTTCAGTATAGCAACCATGTTCCCCTTCACAACACTGAAAACCAGCTGAAGATCTGCAGTGGACTAAGACAACACAAACAAAACCCGGCAGCATTCAGAATAGGAGCAAAACTCCACTTTGCTATGTTTAACTTCTTCGTCAAATACCATCTACTTTTAATTTCAAGTGTCACATCTCTCAACTTTGAAGAAAACCATCCATGCCTTCTGTAGGCAAAAATAACCCTTCCAATCAACAGAATACGCAAGAGCACATTAACTAGACAAGCACCAGCTAGAGCACAAGTGTTCCCACATAGAGCTGGCACCCCATCTCTGAGAGTTCTCTGGAGAAACCTCCACAACACCCTGTTTGCTGTACAGAAAGATCCAGCATCCACTGGACACACAACAGATTAGTTAACCAGAGGAATCCACCAAGAAAACAACCAGCCGATTTGCCTGCCTAACACCAGAACAAGGTGGGGAAATAAACCACTAAGAATAACAAGTAAGTTTAGGAGTGAATAAAACCAGAGCCAGGAGGTTTTATCGAAAGAAAACTCACAATGTGTATTTCCGGGGCTCATTTGAGCGCTAATTCGCTTTCAGTTTTTGGGTTTTTTTCTTGGAAAGCTGGCTTTAAGGTTTACTTTTTCGTTTATCGATCTTGGGGGAGTGGGGTGGTATTTTGTTCGGTTGGTTGTTGCTGTTTGGTTGTTTTGGGTTTTTAGCGGAGCTGATTTTTTCTAGCAGAAGCGACTTTATTGAACAGAAACCCCGCTGGTGTTTATAGGGTACACCCGACAAGGGTTGGTAGCGCCGCAGACACCGGGGACCTTCTTCTCCGCAAGGTGCGGAGTACCTGCCTCGCTTCATCCCCCGGGGCGGGGCGCGACAAGGCGCAGCCGCCCCGCCTCAGCACCCCCGAAGATTCAGACACGCCGGGGCCCCGCGCCGACAACGGCACCGCAGAGCACCCCGCCGCACCCGTCAAATCCCCGCCTCGGGCTCCGGCACGACCCCGCCATGCGGCCCGTGCCCCGGCTCGGGCCCCGGCGCCGCCGCAAGATGGGCGCCCCCGCAGACGAGTGGGGGCCCACGGACCCCCACAGACTCACCTGCCCGCGCAGCTCCGCGGGCCGGCGTGCGCGGGCGGCGACAGGGAGTCAGGGACGGGGGAGCGGCCGGGGCCGGCCCGAGCCGCGGGCCTCAGCGCGCCGGGCTGCGGCGAGGCGGGAGCGGCCCCGCTCGGCGCTCCGGGGCCGCAGACCCGGCCCGGCCCTTTGTGCGCGGGGACGCGCCCGCCCGGCCTCCCTCCCCGCGTCTCCCCGCCGCGCCGCGGGCCCGCAGCGCCGGATCGGGCAGGCAGGCCGGCCTGCCCGGGCGCCGCCGCGCTCTTACCGAGGGATCTGTACGGGAAAAAGAGTTAGAACGGAGCCACCCCCACCGGGCCCGCGGCGCGCCGAGCCCCGCGCACCGACCGCAGCCGCACAAAATGGCCGCCGCGATGCGGCGCCGCTGGGGGGCGGGGGCCGGGCGGCGCGGGGGACGGGCGGGCGGCACGGCGAAGGCGGGGTCGCGCGCGGGCGGACGGCGCGTGCGCTGGACTGGGCGGGGCCGGGGCGGGGCCTGCACTGGGGGTGCGGCGCCGCTGAGGACTGTTGCTGAGGAACGGGAGCTCCGGGAGAGCTTTGAACTAATGACGAAGAAAACAACCCTGAGAGCAGCTGTTTCTAACCTCTCGGTGTACGACCAAGTTGCGGAATAAAAATGAAAGATTCCTGGGAGCCGATGCCCCGTGCTGTGATTGTCTCCTTGCCTTGACTGAGTGTAACACTGATAACCAGGCAGTGCCCTGAGGTCAGGGACCTCTGGGCTCTTCTGGGTTCTCCGTCACTGCGCTTCAACGGACACAGGCACAGCAGCACCAGCCATTTCCAATGGGAAAAAAATCCGGGTTTAGTCCTCTGCAAGAAACTGATAAAAATAAATAATTGCCTCCCTTTGAAAATGCTTTTGCAGTGAATGTTGGAGTTCAACAACTCAGTTAATTTTGGCCCCGGTTTCTCTTAAGGGGTGAAAGCCAACAAATTGTCACGGTTGTGCTCTCCTGAGGCAGAGGGATCCAGCGTGGGGTTGCTCAGCAGCACAATCGTCCCCACTCCATTTGTTTTCCTGTATATCCCTTCTTTTTACTCTCAAGTTCTACTTTACTACTCTCATCCCCTCCCAGGCAACAGCACACATGTGCTTATCTTCTCCCTTTTAACCCCAGTTTTTAGATTTTGTATTCTATTTGGTATTTATGATAATAGATGGCCTGAAAATACCAGTTCTGCCAAGGTAATATCTCCTTCTCGTCTAGGCAAGTGTGGGCAGTATCCAGTAGTTCACCTTTCTATAGCACTAGTGACAATAGATAGGGTTGGTTGTCACCATGCACCCTGACACAGCCCGGAAAAGCAGGTGATTGAAGTCACCAGAGGCATCAATAGCCAGGCTTGCCAGCTTCCCTGGAGAGCTGGTTGCCTAGAGCATGCGAGGGGTAGCAAAAGCATCTTCAGCTCAGGGCTTCACTCTGTGACACCATAGCACTTCCCAAGCTGCACCAACCACCCTGCAGTGGGGAGACAGTGTGCGATAACAAAAGGACAGTGCTGGAATGCCCCAGGTCAGAGGAAAAATAAGACTTTCCAGCTTTTGTGCAATGTGATGAGTCACCACGTTAATTTCTGTTGTTCAAAAAAAGTATGGTGAAGATACTTGTGAAGTTTGCTGTCTGGACGATTAGGAGCATGCCAAGCGACCAAGAGTACCAAAGACAAGTCAGCAGCATGATGCAGATAGTTACCAACAACAAGAGGAAAATATCTGTGGAAAGCAAAACATTGATAGACAGAAGGTTATAGGACAAGGGATCATGTAACCATGTCCAGTGTTTTCCCTGTAACATGCATGTGGGGAAAGGCAGAGGAAAAAAAAACATTAGAAAATAATGGGGTTTTCCTTTATTAGACACTAGGAAACCACTGGGAGCACACCAATTTATGTCTCCTTTACCTAAATCAAAACTGAAGAAAGGTGTTAGGTATGCAGCCAGGGCAAGAAAATTTACAGAAGACATTTTAAAGTAAAGCTTGAGGAAACCAGCATCCACTGTGACAATTGCACATATTAAATAAAAATATTTTCCTCCTTGCAATATTAGTTTTGCTGCACCATTAGTCTAGAAGTATTACCCCCAAAACCAGGGTTCTTTGCTTCTCCAGACCCTAAAGGTACCATTCCATAACTACAGCCTCTAAACCTATTCCTTCATCTATGGTTTGGATGAATTAACTCAGTTTGCTAAATGATTCATACTACTTTGTGTTTTCCTTTCCAATAAGTACATGTCAACCACAAATCTTGTTTCCAAATCATTTAGAAAACTGTTCAAGAGAAATAATCTTCACAGAGTCTCCAGAAACACTCTCTTCATTCCTCATCTCAATCTCTACTTAAAACCTGTCAGATATGATCTGGCTTAATGATCCTGTGTAGGTACTCTTAGAATCAAAGACTTTGTTGGTTTTACTATGCCTACTTAGCAGAAGCCCACTCTGATTGTTCATTAGTATGAGTTTTGCTTCTTATAAGAGCATCTTTTACCTGCCTTTTTTATGACTCTGATTTGGATCAGCTGTCATAGGGATGATTTCTCCAGCCACTCACATTGTCCATTTTAAAAACTGGGATTTTCTTGCTTCTAGGGCAGGACCTTATTCACCAGCCTGAAATTTCATCAAAGCTGCCAATAGTAGAGGTCTCAGGCCAGTTTTTTGGCACTCAGCACTGGGAAACTCTACCATTTCAAAGCACAGAGCATATATGTTAGCAGATACAATTTGACTGAAAACAGTTGGCCCATGATTGATATCACAGCAGAGAGAGAACTGCCAGCCAGTCAGGCAGGTGTAGCTCCCCAAGGCTTCCATATTTCCCTTTTTAAAAATGGGGGATATTTTCCAGTCAGCGAAAACTTCACCAGACTACCACAACTTCTCAAACTGATGAATTGTGTTTAATCATTTCCTCTCTCAGTTCCATACAGGCCTCCTGGCATTGAGCCTGACTTTGTCTTTGTTGGGATGCATTGCTGCTGAGTTCAAAGAGCGGATCCTTTAATATCAACCAGTTTGATGTAGGATACTAGGTTATAACTGTTAAAGTTTTTAAGGCTTATGCTCACACAAAGGCCCTGTGGGAAAGGCTGAGCAGCCGCAAATCGGCTGAGGGCAGAGAGGCCCTTATGAGTGAGGAGAGTCAGCTGAGTGACAGCTGGGCGCGAGGTTGTGATTGGCTGGAGGAACGCATGGACAGTGTATGAGCAGGAAGCTGATTGGGGACAGGACGGGTGGACAGCAGTGCTGCAGCTGAGCCACCAATGGGTGCCCTCTTTCTGTTAGGTTTTGTTAGGCCTCGGTTTGGTTTCAGTTGTGGAGGTGGAGATTGAAGGTATAAAAAAGGGGCAATTTCTATAGTAAAGGGATCTCCTTCAGATGCATGAGGGGGGTCTGTGTTGCTTTGTTCCCCATTGCTACAGCTTTCTTGGGCTCCTCTTCCTTCTAGGGTACTATCCCATAGGACTATCAAGCAGATCTCATGTGAGTCCAAAGTCTACTCTCCTGAAGTTGAGCACAGTGGGCTTGCTTCTCACCCTTGTCATTGCCCCAGGGATCTCAATATCCACCATTTCATGGTCAGTGCAGCCCAGGCTGCCCTTGAGCTTCACATTCCCCACTGGCCTATCCTTGTTGGTGAGAATATGGTGACATTGCACCCCTACTCATTGTCTCCTCTACCACTTGGAGAAGGAAGTTGACATCAGTGTATTCCACAAACCTCCTGGATTGCCTGTGCCTTGCTGGGTTCTCCCCCGAGCAGATGTCAGGGTGGTTGAATTCCCCCATGAAAACTAGAGCTTGTAAATACGAGGCCATTCGTGTTTGTCTGTGATGACCCTCTCATTGACTCATTGACTCATCTTCCTGCTCAGGTGGCCTGCAGCAGACCCCCTCTGTGATGTCACCTGTCCCTGCCCTCCATTTAATCCTGACTCCTAAACTCTCAGTCAGTTCCTCATTCATCCCCAGGTGGAGCTCCATGCACTTCTGCTGGTCATTGCCATAAAGAGCAACACTGCCTCTCTTCTCCCCTGCCTGTATCCTTCCATTCCAACCCTCCAGTTGCAAGAGTCATCCCAACACATTTCCTTGTTGCTAGTAAGATCACAGCCCTGCAGGCACATGAATGGTTCTAACTGAAATGGTTCTCACTTTAGATACCTTTGTTTTTTTCACTGTGTGAAGGGCAGAGCCTTGAGGAGTAGGGGGATTGGCCCAGGACCCATGCTTTGGGGATTTTCTGAGTGTAGAAAATGGGAGAGTTCCCAGCTCCGAGAGGCCCCAGCACAGAGAGGTCACTGCAACCCAGGAGAGCCCCAAGGGTCTCACTCAGGGCCACTAGAGATGTGCTTTAGTCACAACAATGTTTCATCCTGGCCCCACTTCAGGTCAGAAACTTTCTTTGAAAGTGGGAGAATATTATGCCATAAAAAAAACCAAAAAACAAAAAACAAGAAACAACCAAAACTAAACCAAACCAAACAAACAAAAAACCAAAAAAACCCCAAACCCCCCCCCCCCCAAATAAAAAATCCAAAAAACCACACCAAAACATCCCAGGAACTCATTATACTGGACCAGTTCCTGAAGCAGTTTTTCTGATAAGCTCCAGAGGAACTGAACCTGAGGGTTGTTCAAGGCCAAGGCATAGTAAGCATTTTTCAGATCATGGTGCAGCCTGGTGGGGGGATGCACCACCATTTATTGGCATCCAACTGGTAAGAGTGGGATAGACTGAAGTTCCCATTCCCCAAAGGCTTTATCTGCATTCAGTAAGGTACAGCTAGATGTTCATCCTTGGCATTACTTCTTTCTGTCATAAGGGAAGTATCTCCACTATACGTTTTTCCTCATCTTGTCCAATAAACATTTCAAATAAACATTTGTTACTAGTATGAATGAGTTTCCCTAACCTTTACATGTAGAATTTTTATTTTAAATCTTATCAAATAAGAAGTGGTCAGAATCTTCAAGATTTGAGGTTCCCTTTTGTCAAAATAAACACAATATAAGTTATTTGAGTTTTAAAAAAATTAGCTCAGAACAGGCATTGAGTTTGAGGAGAAAGACTCTTCAAAGTCAAATGCAACTCGATGATGGCAAACTTCTTACAATGCTCACAGAAAAGCTTACCCTTTTCTGTTGCTTAATGAAACCTGCAATACAGCAACTTACTGATTGTCCTGCATGGTTCACCCAAAAAGGCAGATCCAAAAAGACTGACAGTAGCCAAGTTTAATTCTTATGTGTAATTTTTTATCACTCTCGAAACACAAAAAACAATTCATAAACATATATTTCTAAAACATGCTAGGAAAGCATGTTATCACATGCTTAATCCAGAAAATATGTGGGGCCCAAGGATGAAAAAGACTACATACAACACCGCTAAAATGTATTTATGCATATGGTATTTTAAAAAATATTGTGATGAAATATAAGGTGCCAGCACTACAATATTAAAACTGCTAAAGCTCATAATTTCCAATAGAAAAACCAAGGATTAGCTTTGCATGACAAACAGCTAAATCTGTCCTTAGTTACAAAAAATGCACAAGCTTCTGTAACACAGTCCATCTTGTGAGATTCAGCTTCAGGTTTTACACAACACAGTTGATCCTCGAGGCAGATTCCATCCCATACTGAAGGTGAACATGTTGTCTATGGGGTATACCAAATTCAGCAGCTCACACAGTATCCATCAATCAACACAACTAATTTGAGAGCTCTTTGTTTATGCATTGAAAAAAGGTACTTTGCCATACAGGGTTGGGTTTCTTACCGGAAAGATCACCAAAGGGAAGAAAGGAGAAACACTGATACAAATTAAACCTCATCAAACCCTCTTTAACACATACTTCCCCCAGCATGTGCATGGAATGGATTCCCATGTGAATCTCTAGTCAGACAGTACAGTCTGTGAGACAAAGAAAACTTCAGTGTCAGGTGTTCTTATCTTTCTTATGTCCAGTCAAAATATACTGGTTGAGCTGGGCAGACTCCTTGCAGTGACAGAAACCAAGGGCCCATAGGCAAACCAAGTAACAGCAAAGATCTCATGACAAAAGGAGGGAAAAAAACCCCAAAACCCCAGACTGCATTAAGACATTGCACTGTATCTGATCTCCCCACCACCTCTACCACTCATGCTCCCACCAAACTGGCACTGCCACCAAAGCTGACATATTCTGCTGATCCCCTCCCCCAGTCATTCAAGTTTTCTAACCTCACTAAGAAAAAATTGCATGGAAAAAAACCAATGGAGGGGACAGCAAAGTGCATCATGATTGTATCATAAACTCTGGAACACAGAAGAATCTTTTGAATTAATGCACACATACACAAAAAAGATGCACACGAAACCAAGGAAAACAGGCCAAAAATACTAAATTTCAGAAAAAAATTGTTCTTAACTATACATAAAACTTATCTGTGAAGGCACATAGCCACACTGAGGCATCGCTTTCCTCTAGAGATCCAAGTGTCCTCCCATCTGAGAATGTCTTGCAGTACAAGGCATTAGAGAGGCAAAATGCAGCTGATGTTGCTGGATACCTACCTCAAACAGAACAAATTTGCAACAGGTCTGGTGTGCAAACACAACAGTGACTTGGGATGAATTACACTGAGAAGCAACATCTTGCCAGAATTCACTGGCCTAGGAGTAACAGACTGATTTAATTTTCTCATAAGAAAATTAATTTCTGAATAAATTACATTTTACCATAAATTTCTGTGTGTCAATAGAAGCACAGTGTGTGTTGGATCAGCCTGCCTTTCTCCATCTTAAAAACTAGTTTTATTTTTAGCTTCTTAGATTTTGTGGTCTGAAAAGGTAGTTCTTCAGTCAAACTGCAAGTGTCAGAAAACAGAAGTGCTGCATAATTTGGTCAAGACTGTGCAGAAAAATGCATTTTAATCCATATCTAGTCCATGGATAGCAATGTTTTCTCAGTGCTGAGTCCATTTAATGCTTTTGAGGTCAATTCCATCCTGCACCATTTCCCAGAGAGGGCTGTAAAGAAAAGGAGAAAACTGAGGGCTAGCTAAAATGCACAGGACATCATCAACAATAATTAAACAGATTTTTTCAATGACATAAGGAATTAGGAGATATCTATCTGCCTGTCTTGCCCTTCTGGAGGTCAGTGAGCTTCAGGTGATCAGCCCTCAACTATGTCCTCAACCAAAAATACATGAGATGAGAGGGCAGATGCTCCCCCTCATATCCTGCTCCTATTTTCAGCATAAAGCACTGGTGTCTCTGAGACTGAGACCTAGCATTTTTACTGTCCAGATTAGTCACCAGTCTTTCAGTTTCATCAGAATAAAACAATTTATCAATACATTAACTCAGTAATACCATCTCTGGCTTAAAATCTCCTAGGTACTGCCCTATGTGCCTGCCTACTCATATTCCTTCTCTGAATAGAAAAGGTTTGGTGTCAGGTTTGTTTCCTTAGAAATTTGTCACTAATGTTAAAATCAGGGTCCTCCCCACCTGAGGGACAATGTTGCTGATACAGAGAAACACCAGCAGATTCTTGAAGCAAACCATTATTTGCAAGTAAATAAATCCAATTCTTCCCATGATTATCACACCTAAGAAGTCTTTGTGTTCAATGAGACAATATCTCACCTCATTTCCCTCAGCCTCTTCACGTGTTGTATGCACTTCTGCACTGTATAATCCACTTCTTCTTCTGTAGTGAAACGACCGATGCCAAACCTAAACCAAAAGAAAATCATTAAGAAACTGGTACATGAAGAGGGTGGAACAAATCTACCATTTATTTTTATCAGGAAAGAAAAATATTTGGAAGTATAAGGGCAGACCACACCACACACCTTATAGATGAGTGAGCCAAGTCTTCATCTGTTCCGATTGCCCGCAAAACATAGGAAGGTTCCAGAGAAGCTGATGTGCAAGCACTGGAAAAGGGTAGGCAGGGAAATGTCAGACTTTTGCTTAATCTCCTCCAACAAAGAACAGATCACTTACCTCTTTACAACACCGTCTTATCAACTTCCCCAGCCTCCTAGAAACCACAAGTGAATACAAGCAAGTAAAGTGATATTTCTGCTACTGAAGAAAAAAAGAATACAAGAAGCAGGCATTATTGAGAAATGAGAGTAATAAATTAGGAGCATAAGGAAAGGAGAGAGAATACAGGTAATACACAAGAATAAACAATGCCACATAGAGGCAGCAGGAATGCAGATTAAGAGGTAGCTGACGTAGAGGCTGTGAAAAAAAGACAGAAACTATTCAGAGAAGGTAACACACCAGGAATGTAAAAGGAAAAAAAAAAAAGACTTCACAAGCTGTTGTTTGGCAGCAGAACAAATAAATGAAAAACAGTGCACAGAGGGATCCAGAGCAAGATGACTGCAGTTGTCAATAGACAGAGCTTCCACTTTGCCGCAGTATACAGAACTGGTTACATGACTCAGTTGGCCGTGACTCAGTTTTTACAGGTAGCAACATGCAGTGCCAATAGGAGAGCTGTAAAAAGCTCCCCAGTGCACTAAGTAGAGATTCAAAAGAGATCTTCACATTACAGAAGTGTTTGGCTTCAGGGACAGTCATGTGGAGACTTGCTCTTCCTCCTCATAGTGCCAATGAGTTTCTAATTAGGATATGTTGACCACTTTGTTCTCAAAGGTGAGAGAAGGAGAGGAGGGGAATCTTTACACTCCATTCATTTCATCCTGAACATCAGGTTTGTCTGGGTAATTGAAATATTCCTTATCACTCCTGTAGTCAGGAGAGCTCCATAAAAGCACATGCAATTTTCTTTCTCACTTCTGCATTTAACACAGGAACTATGAGCTGAATCAATTCAGATATGTGCCCAGCTTCAGTAATTGTAGTAAAAATCTGCCAAAAGACAGAAGCTGTTCAAATCTTGGTGGCCTTTAGAATAAAAGTGTCACCAGTAGAAGTTAAGGCTACTCAAATAACCAGTTTGCAAGGCTAGTAGGTAAGAATTTCTGGGTTAATTTTGTGGTTTTGTGGGGGTCTTTCTGTTAGGATATTTTTTTGGTTGGTTTTTGTTTAGTTTTGTTTGTTGTTTTTTTCTTCCAGGATAAATAATTTCACCTTCAGTTGAAATGTGTCCCTAAATACCACTGTAGAATGCAATCAATGCCAGGCCGACTCATTAACTGAATATGTGAATACAGGGCACAGAGAAAACTACTACTTAGCTTTTACCTTCACTAGCAGATGCTATTTTCTCTCAAAAATATACACTGCTATCCTTCCCATACATTCCACATACCTTCCTGAAGACAGAGCCACATCTTTCAGAGCCATCAGAAGACTCTCCCCTTCCACATATGCAAAAGATAAATTGATGCATCCTACATACACATAAATGAAATAGAAAAAAGAATCCATCAACTGAAATCTCAGGCAAATTGTCCCCGGCAAGGCAGGATTTGCATCATGTGCTCAGGTGCATTATTCAGCCATTAACACCAAGGAGCCAGACAGTACTAACGGGCTCAGAATTTTGCTTGAGTTACCTGGATAGCGATGCTTTTGATCTCCATTCATCACCACATCAGGAACTTCACTCATTATTTTTGTAACCAATCGTTCTGCCAATTGTGAGATTCGCTTATGGTCATACTAACAGAGAAACCAGAAAAGACACAAATAATAAACAGTGTACAGTCAGACCTCACTCAAACTGCTTCATGTCACCAGCTGCAAGCAGAATTAAGTAACTGGGTATGGCCAGGCAAGGGAATGAACATAGCTGAAACTTAAACTGTTAAGCTTTGCCTGCTCTAGACACTGTTTTAAAAGAGAATAACCCCTTGGCTTGTAGCTAGCTCAGTCTTCACAAATGTTTCAAACCATTCAGAAATATCTACCTACACAAGCTGCCAAACTGACTTTCATAACAGCATTGAGCTCTTTGGGTTTAAAAACAATTTAGGTGCTGCAGAAGATGATGCATTTTGCACACAAGAAAGGGTTCCTATTATGACAAGTGCCTCTTATTTCCCAGGAGCTCTCTAACTGTACCACAGAAAGACACGGACTTGCAAATGACTATGAATTCAGCTTTTACAATAAGTAACCTGCATGGTGAGAACTGCCCATGTGCAGTGCCTTGTTCCAGACTGAAAAATGAGGTCACTTATACCAAGAAAGCAGTAAGGTGTAGGATCAGCTTTGGCACACAGGACTGGCCACATGCACACATGCAATTCATGCTTGTTTACACCTGAAAAAGTTAAAAGAAAACCAGGCTAGCTCCAACATCAGTTGGTTTTAAAATTCCATAACTCTGCCAGGCAAGGAGGAGAATCCAGATTGGAGGTTTGTGTAGAATTCAGACTCTGCAGGCTCCCTAGCCTCAACTTCCATAACCACATAGCTCAGATGGTGGAATTCTGCCTATCTCCTGGAAAGAAGCCTGATCCTTGGGTGCTGGTACCTGGCCTAGGCATCCCATTGTAACTGTAAGTATTTTTACATTCCAGCTGTAAGGAAGGCATTGGTGCCCACAAACCAAAGTAGCAGCATACAGAGGCTCAGACAACAGACCTAGCAAGTAAACTTTACTGTCCAAGCTAAGAAAAAAAAGAAAATAAATTCTTAGTTGCAAAGCTGCAGTAAACTTGAAATTATACTTAATAGGTGCAATACATATAATAACAGACTGGAAAGTCTTATTTTTTCAATGTACATTACATAAACATGACAGTCGTTTCAAAGATGTTGTTAACAAAGATGTTGTTAACAAAGATGTGCATAACGGAGAAGTAAATACAAGCACATAAAAATCATATTTCACTAAAACTGTCAATTATAGCCTTGTTGTAGAAAACTATGATGCTTCAAGAAAAAAGAAACTTTAAAAAGAACTCACAATCACCCAAAAACATCCCTTAAATTCTCAAAACATTCACTTAATGCTAAAACATGAGAATCAAATTTAATTCAGTTACATGGCTGCAAAAAGACCTAAGGAATCTAAAACTTAAATGATGCTTTTACACTATTTTCTGGAACCCAGGAAAAGTATCTTGCTGCACATACCTCCATCTCCTGCTGTGCCACTTCACATGCTGCCCCCAGTCCTACTGCTAGAGGTGTGGGCACAGTCCCAGAGCGCAGCCCTCTCTCCTGGCCTCCCCCACTCTGCAGGGGCTCTAGCCTGACACGTGGTCGACGGCGAACATAGAGAGCACCAACCCCTTGGAAGCAAGGAAAGCTGTTTTACCATATGCTCAGAGTTCTGAAATTATGAACAGGGACTCAAAGCTTTGGTAATATTCCTTATTTCCACAGCAAACACACACGTGGAAACTTAACTGGACAAAAATAAAGTGAACAAGTTCAATATTATTTTCTAGGAAATGGTGTTTGTCCCCAATAACCATGTTGAGGCTTGCAGAGCTTCAGCCATGGGAGCTCAGCTTCCTCCACTCTGCTTCAGTCACCCAAGGACTCAGTGCTTCTACTCCTTCCCACAATTCCTGTACACAGCTGAAGTTCAGTCCCTTGCACTAAAGTTTTTATGGGCATTCACCAGTGTTCTCTTACTGACTTCCAAATTCTTTCCCTCAATTACTAGACCAGCACCAGTCCCAGGAGTCCTCTCCCTTTCTTCTCATTAGGAAGACTCATTAGTGGCAACAATTTTCAGTGAGTGGATTAGATAAGCCAGTTTTGCTAGTCAGTCACTTTAGTGCTCTACTCTCCTCAACTTGAAACCAAATTTTCATGTCTTTGAGTGCCCTGGTACACTTAATAAGTGACTGTCACCACAGGAAGGACAGCTGCAACTTCTCGGCATAACAAATCGTGAAAATTTATGTCTATCACCTGTCCAAAATTACTAGTTGAAAACTTAGTCCTTGTCCAGAGATAATGTCTTCAGCTCTCAGCAGAATTCAGAAAAAAAAAAAACCCTTGTTGAAAAATAAGAATTTTGCCTTTTGTTTCTGAATAGGATAACAAAAGTTATAATATTATATATATAATGTTATATATAATATAATGTTATAAGTTAAAATGCTGTATGTATAGCATACAGCAAACCTGATTTCTGGCTCTCTAACACCCACTGTCACAAGCCAAATAGACCTTGACAATAATAATAGCTGGATTTTTAGTATTTGTCAGTCAACCAGAAAATGTATAGCTGGATATTAAACCCCATTCTGCAAAGAAAATGCACAAATGGCGTTGTTGGAATGGAGCCACTGAAGTAGATAACAATCAAAAATCACCAATCAGTTACCTTTTGGTCTCCTTGTTTCAAATCACATTCTGGTCTAAACTTTGCTCTATAATCAAGTGATTTCATTTCAATAATTTCAGCATTAGTTCTGCTGCTATGCCCACTGCTGCTATGCTGCCACCATCATACAACACTCTTTCTTCTTTCAGTGAAGCCACCTCAACCCATCTAGCATTCAAGATCTACTTACTGCAGCAGTGCCTGAGCTACTCTGAAGCCTGTCCAACACCATTCAGAACAGCTTTCTACCGCATAAGTAACTGACACTGTGACAAATGGGTTTGACTTTACACCTTGTGTTGTTACCTTAAGGTAGGTACGGAAACAACAATTCCCTATAAAGCACTTCAGCGAGTACCTTTGGGCCCATAAATTTTATGGCCACTGATGCTCATTAAGTCAATTTTCATGTTGTTGACATCCATAGGAATTTTACCAATCGCTTGTGCAGCATCCGTGTGGAAGAAAACCTTATGTGCACGGCAGATCTCACCTGTAATAAAAACACCAAACCAAAACCAGATTACCTTAACTAATTGCTATGATCCCAAAGATTCCAGTACTGGATCTAAAGCATGACTGAATCTAAACCAACAGCAAGTTATTGAGTTATCTGAGGTGACAAAGGCAGAAATGGGGGCTGTGATGTTTCTTTTACACTGAAGTGGCTAAAGCTGTGCAGGGGCTACTGTAGTTTGATGCCTCGGCACAGGTTTAGGCAGGTAAGACTACAGTGAATTTCTCCAGCTGAGAAGTTAAAAAGTCTTCTACTGTTAAGAATTGAGATTATTTCCAAACCCACATCTAACAAGTTTAAGAACAAATGGTTACATGAAATATCAAAGTCTCCACACAGAAATGACTCCACAGTTGGAAAATATTGGTTTTTCTTGGTTCTTTTTCTTTTCAACGTCCAGTATAAGCCAGCCTTCCTTTCAAGTTTGTATTTGCCATATATTTTTATGTCATTCCCTCTATTTTCCAAGTTTTCCAACACTCAGCTTCAAAAACATTCTCAGAATTGTCACACACACCCTTATTACTATCACATGAAGTCAGTTGAGCTGGTCACCAGCCTAAAATATATGAAAAAATAATGTATTGTTCATGGGCAGTAAACGTAACTATTATTTATTTGTGTCATCAAAAAAATCACAATACATCTTCCATAGGATCTGCACAGCTGCATCCAAGACCTCTCCTCTGCACAAGAGGTTCAAGATGGTACTTCACAGGACAAGTAACCCCCCCTGGGGTCCAGCAAGGTCAGGCCACAGGCAATACCAGGCCACAGGCCACACCAGGCCACAGGTCACGCAGTAACAGGGCCTCAGGTTCCCTCTGGAAGGCCTCAGGCCTGGCCTGCTGGACCTGTTCAAGGTGTTAGGAGAACATACCAGGGGAACTACAGCTGGCACCAGCTGTCTCTGGCATTTAAACATGGGACCATAGTAAGGACCTTGACAATACAGGGACAGGAGGAAAAAAAGAATCCTTGGGGCTATAAGCAACTCACTGATGGTCAAATGCTTGTCAACAAAGAAACAGAACCAACCGTGAAACACTTAGGTAAAAATGCTGCTTTGAGCTTAATGAAGAAAGAAATAAATGCAGCAGCTAAGGAAAAAAACCAGATGCATGAGATGCCTGCCACAGCCTAAGAAAACAATACCCCATGGAGTATGTACTCCAGAAACGTCCAAATATTGTCCAAAAACTCAAACATCTTATGAAAGGCTATCTTGAATATGAAGGTGTGCTGGTTTTGGCTGGGGTAGAGCTAACTTTTTCCACAATGGCTAGTATAGGCCTGTGTTTTGGATTTGTGCTGAACACAGGGGTAATAATAGATGTTTCTGCTATTGCTGACCAGGGCTTGCACAGAGCCAAGGCCTGCTCTGCACCTCATATGGCCATACCGGCAAAGGGGCTGCGGGTATGTGAGAGGCTGGGAGGAGACACACCCAGGACAGGTGACCCAAACTTACCAAAGGGATATTTCAGACCGTATGACATATGCCATACACTTTCAGTATAGAAAACTGGGAGGAAGGAGGTGGAAGGGGGAGACATTTGGAGTGATGGCATTTGTCTTCCCAAGTCACCACTGCATGGGATGGGGTCCCAGCTCTCCTGGAGGTGGATGAACACCTGCCCATCCATGGAAAGCAGTATGGAATTCTTTGTTTTTCTTTGCTTGTGTGCATGGTTTTTGCTTTCCATATAAAACTGTCTTTATCTCAACCCATGTGCTTTCTAGCTTTTACCATTCAAATTCTCTCCCTGATCCTGCTGGTAGGGGAGTGACTGAGTGGCTGCAAGGTACTTGGTTGCCAGCTCGGGTGAAACCAGGTCAGAAAGGGTATCTGTATATGTTTTGCTATTGTCACAGTAAACTATCACCAAATCACCGGGGATCCAGGGATCTGGAGGATCATCATGGAGGCACCTGCTCACCCTGCTTGCTCCAACAACCGCGGTTCTCCAGGGCCTCCCTTCACTAGCTCTGAGGTCCCTGTCTCTCCACCTGCCAGCTCAGAGCCTGCCTCACTCTCTCCCTGCCTCCTGTTCCAGAAGCATAGCTCTTCAGTGGGCTTTTGGCCTACAAAGCAATTGCTCATGACTCTATATGACAATACTGGGGGAAGGACTGTCCAAGTGTGGTGCTCACTATCCTCTCTCACTCCAAATCCTGTACATTTCTCCTCTTAAACACTACAAGCATTCAATAAATCATTATAGTATATAAGCTCAATTTTGGCCAGTTATTCTGTACAATTTTTGAATCCATCACACAATCCAATGAATTGCAGCTGATCGATCCAGAGCAATGATTGCTGCAATGCCCACCATAAAGGTAGTGAATTTCATTCCCATTTCCCTTTTGAAATCAATTTTTATTTGGGACAGCAGTATTATTTATTTATAGTACATTTTTTATTTTAAAATATTTATGTTATTATTTTTCCGTAGCTATATTACATCTAATCTTTTGCATCACTACCATTTGGAGATGAAAACATTATCTAAAATGAAGCAGAAGCAACCTTAGCTGGCATCTAGAAGCCACAGTGTACTTACCAATGTCATGAATTGGCTGCTTTACTCCTATTTCATTATTTACAGTCATTACAGAAACCAAACTTGTATCAGGCTGGAATGCAGCCTCCAGCTCCTGGTGAAAGATTCAGAAGGACAAAAGTTGTGACTAAGAGAGAAGCAGGATTCCTGTGCACATCTTCAATTTACCAGCAACTCAACCATCAGTCCCTCATTTGCAACAAACACCTAGGGTTCTGACAAACAGCACTGGGGAGAACACTAACCCACGTGAACATTAAATGCCTGTAGGAAGAGGAGTGAATCAATTGTGTTTCTGCATGTCCTAACCCTTCAATGCACTTGGCACCACACTACAGCTTAAACCTCTTCCAGCCAAGGTGAGGCTGGCTGTAAAGGAACTGCTCTTTATACAAAGTCACATTACATCTGCAGCAACATACTCAGAAAACACCACTCATTACTGTGCCCACAGGCTGATCCCTTGGTACCATCCCAAACCACTGCCCTCCACAGCAGGTGAGGGACTGGGAATAAAACTGTTGCTGCCCTGTGCTACAGGATGTCAACGATGAACTAAAAACATACAGCTTCTAAATTTTAGGGCTGCAGCCAGTACATACAGAAGGGCTGGCTCATGGACAGCATAGGAAGTACTGTAATCACTGAAACAGTGCCTCAGGTACTGGGCTCCTTATAGGGTACTCAACAGCTCCACCTGCACAGCAGCAGCTGAAAAGTGGGACAGGAGGTGGATGTTCTGGTTGAGAAAAAGTGTAGGCTGTTAGACAGAACAGAAAATCCTTCTCCAGATCTGACAGATTTAACTATGATTCTCATACTACTTTGTGATATTTATTACCCTTTTAGAGGACACAAGGTTTTGAGCATCAATTTGAAGCAAAAACCTTTTCTTTTTTTAGTTTCTTTCTGTCAGTAACAACTTACCTTCAGATCTATGAGCCCATTTTTTTTAACAGGTAGATATGTGATCTGAAAACCTTCTGTTTCCAGGGAACGACAAGAATCCAACACACACTTGTGCTCTGTTTGCGTAGTAATGATATGCTTTTTTCTGGATTTATAGAACCTTGCAACACCCTGTCAAGCACAGTTCATGAAAAAGAAATTGGCCACTGAAGAAAGCAGGCATTACACAGTATGATTGGAAATAAGAAATTACTAATTAGATATAGTTCATTTGGATCTTTCCTGCTTGACCCAAGTCATGAATCTAAAAGGTACTGACAGATAATCCACACTACATATCTCCATCAGCACCTGCTTTTCAAAGCATCTTACTTCTCAAAAACTCTGTGAAAATCTTTATTGCTGTTAAGCTGTAGAAGCCATGAACCAAAGCCAAATTAACCAAACCAAATTAACCATTAACCAAATTTTATTGAAAACCTTTGCAATGGAGTCAAACACTGAGAAGTCTGAACAACCACAAACTACATACAAAACCTAGTCTTCATAAGAAAAAGGTTTCTAATCTGCATGTCCACTATATTTCACAATAAAGATTTTAATTAAGGAGAAGGAATGTATTTTTTAATAAGCAGAAGGAATGTATTTAGTGCATGCGAGATAAGCATCAAATATTTTACACTGCCCTCAAAATCATGTCCCAGGCATCAAAATATTCATCCATGTATTTCCTCCACATATGTAACAAAGTATCACAAAAAGTAAATCCAGAAATGCAAATATGTTATACTCCAACATATTTTTGACATTTAAATTGTTGAGAGACGCATACAGTTCTTAAATACAAAATTTTAACATAATAAATAAGAATCAGTATAAACTTTTTACCTTAATTGCCATATTATTGGACTCTGTTGCACCACTGGTAAATATAATTTCCCGTGAATCAGCTCCTATTAAATCTGCAACTTGCTGTTTAAAAAGAAATACAAATGTGACTTGTTAAGAAAACATTCAATAAATTCACTACAGCAAAATACATGTGAAATGTTTTCAAGAATACTCCCTTGAGCTTCAAAGGATTACAGTTGGTACCTAACAAAGTTATGCTAAAAACAGTCTAAATATCTGAACTATAAAATACACAAGGAATCCACAGTCATTAGAAGTGGTATTGAGCATTAACCTGTTATAACACAGATAAAAGCTTAAGTAAACAAAAACCCATTACATGTTACTTCAAAAAAAGAGAAAAACTTCCTTCCCTAAGATTAGAAGAATGATAAGATATGGAGTTAGTCCAATGACTGCAGCAACGTGCTTGTGACTCCAGGAAACCAATAACACTGTGGCACTTTACTTAAAGGATTGGCTTCTGCCATTTCAGTTGCTCTAATCTCACTGTTGGAGCAAGTGCCGGCTTCTGCACCTGGGACTGGAGAACCCTGGGAGTCCAGACAGCTGAGACCTGGAAGTTTGGGCTTAGGGCAAACAGAACAGGGGCCAGCAGTGCCCTGGCAGCCCCAAGGGTCAGCCTGTCCTAGGGGATATCAGGCCCAGCATTGCCAATCGAGCAAGGGGGAGACTGTCCTGCTCTGCTCTGCTCTGCACTGGGGAGGCTGCACCTCAAGTCCTGGGGGCAGTTTGGGGCAAATCTATATAAGAATATGAAATTATCAGAGAACATCCAGAGGAGGGCCATGAAATGGCTAAGGGCCTAGAGGAGAGTCTGTAAAACAAACAGCTGAGGTCACTTGGTTCTTTCAGTCTGAAGAAGAGGAAACTGAATTCAGACCTCACTGGGGGCTGCAGCTTCCTCATGAGGGGCATCAGAGAGGCAGCTCTCTGCTCTCGGTGACCAATGACAGGGCTTGAGGGAACAGATAGAGCTGTGTGAGGAAGTGTAGGTAGGATAGTAGGAAAAAAGTTTCTTACCCAGAGGGTGGTCAGGCACTGGAACAAGCTCCCCAAGGAAGTGGTTACAGCCTTAAGCCTGCCATAGTTCAAGGAGTCTTTGGAGAATGCTCTCAGGTGGGGGATTGTTAGGGCATCCTGAGCAGGGCCAGGGTTGGACTTCACAATGTTTGTGGTTTCCTTCCAACTTGAAGTATTCTATGAGTCTATCTTTTCGTACAATAAATCTACTAAAGTACAGCTAAGGAAAGAGGAAGCTGCTAAATCCAGCCCACAGAGAACAGGGTTTTTTTTCTTCCTTTTTTTGTTAAGTTCTTTTGACCCTGATTTTCCTCAGCAGCAGGAACACCAACGTAACCAACAACCAACAACTCACCCGCCTCGCTTTTTCCATGGCAGCCTCACTCTCCCAGCCATAGGCATGGGTCCTGGAGTGGGGGTTGCCATAGTAGGCTGTCAGGTATGGGAGCATGCTGTCCAGGACTCTGGGATCCTGTGGAACACAAACCACCCAGCCTTAGAAAAGGAGAAGGGAAACTCTATCTGTTCTCTCTGGACATACCCCCTTGCCACAGTATCAGCAGCACTTCTGTGGCAGTGTCTTGCTTTTAGCTTAGGCCTGACCTTAAAAACTTGAGGCTACTACATGTTACGTGTAACACAAGTATTCAGCAGTTATGCTCTGTGCACATAACCCTGATCTGCACCGAAGGTCAAAGAAGAACAACATCATTTGAGAAAACAGAATCACAGACCAGTGTGGGTTGGAAAAGACTTTAAAGCTTATCTTGTTCCATGCCCCTGCCACGGGCAGGGACACACCTTCCACTAGGTCTGGTTGCTCCTAGCCCCATCCAAGCTGGCCTTTCTTCTGATCAGAAAAAAACGAAAGTCTTAAAATGTTAAGAAAAATGTCAGATGAGTATTTTGGCTGAATTCACTTCCTGCTTCTCTCAACTGTCTCCACTCCCGCAGGGGTCGGTGGGAGCCCCTTCGTGGCTCGGCCACGCTCCGGCCCAACTGCACTGGGGCTGCCCATACAGGAGGCTGCCCCGGCGTAGCTACAGCCCTTCCAGGGGATGCCCGAACTGCCCTGTGATGACAGGAACACCCTGTGTCGCTACAGATGGCGCCGAACGCCGCCTCTGTCCCCTACGGCAGCTCGAGACACACGCGACCGCTCGGGCAAGAGAACCGGGAGTGTGGGGGCCCCGCTCCGCTTCCCGTGCTCGGTACGGCTCTTACCAGCGGAGTGGTGGCCTGGACATCCATGTAAAGGGGCCGAGGAGCACCGCCGCCATCGATGGTTCGCCCTGAGGGGAGAAGAGGGGGAAAGCTGCTGTCAGGGGCCAGCAGGAGCGGGGGAGCTATTCCTTCCCAGACAGGGACTCTGCCCGACCGCGGCCTTACCTGATCCTGATCCTGATACTGATCCTGATCCCGATCCCGATCCCGATCTCGGTCTCGGTCCCGGTCCCGGTCCCCCCGCTCGGAACCGCCGCGGGGCTCGTTCGCCCCTCAGGGCCGCCAAGCGCCGCCACAGCAGCATATTGCGCGACGGACAGAGCGAGGCGTGCCCCCCTTTTCCTGTACGTCACGGCGCGTGCCGGAAGCGAGGCTCAGAAAGGCGGAGGCGCGGTGCGGCCTAGCGAGGTACGGGCGGGGCGGGGACCCGGGAAGGGGAACAGGAACGGGGGGGGGGGGGGGCTGGGGCCGGGGCGCTAGTGAGGTGAAGCGCGCGCTAAGGACCCCGGTTCGCCTCCGAGGGCTCTTGCGCCTCGCAACGGCGATGGCCGCCGTTCCCGGGGAGTCCACGGCCTCCACGGCCTGAGTATCTCCACTAAGTCCTCGGCCTGGCCTCTATCTCCCTAAGGGTGGGTTCACTGCCCGCTCCTCTGCCTCCGAGACCAAGCGGCAGCCGGGGAGGTCGGGCAAGCAGAGGAGGCTCGGTCAGGTGCCGCGTGTGCTGCTCGCTAGGGACTGAGGACACACAGAGTGAGGCCCCGAAAAAGCCTCGGTACCCACAGCGGCGCTCGCAGGAGCTTGCTGAGGGGAAACGAGGCCGTCGTTCCCTCCTTGTCCTTCCTATCTGACAGGCAAGGAAACAAGCCTGGGAGCCAGCACAACCTCCTGCGTTGCACACGCGAGAAGCTCTGAGCTGCACAGCCTGGCCTGCCAGCCCAGTTTGGTTATAGAAGTCTGTTAGACAAAGCAGTAAATCGATGTGGGTATTGTCCTTTCTTTTTTAGATGCCTGTGACTGTGGGCCCATATGGGCAGTCGCAGCCCAGCTGTTTCGACAGAATAAAGATGGGTTTCATGATGGGCTTTGCAGTGGGCATGGCTGCCGGAGCGCTGTTCGGCACATTTTCCTGCCTCAGGTATGCCAAGGAAATGGCTTCCACAGACAAATGGTGACAGGGAGATAGCCAGAGAGAAATGGTCATGCTGTGGGGTTGGGAAGGGATTTGGTCTGGTCCTGTGCCAGTCCCATGAGTGACTCTGTCTGTGACTCCCAGCTACTGCAGTTAGCCCCTGGCCTACAAAATATGAGTGTGGTGTTGGCAGGGCATCACCTCTGGGTGCCCTGTACGATGGGAGGTCACAGTTTCACAGACCTTTTCTTGCCTCTTGTAAGGAAGGTTCATTGGGAAGCTGAGGCTGGGGAGGATCACCTCCAGGAGGAACCAGATGAATTGTCTATGCAGATACATGTGCAGCCCTCTCCTGGCCCTAAGGCTTCCTGAGGTGCTCTGCAAGCTCTCAGTAGTCCCTTTGTGTGTCCCGTGCCCTGCACAGAGGCAGTTACCAAACTGACCCTGAGTCTTAATGGGAGGAGTGTGGGTACACCCATGGCTCCCATTGGCACAGTCCCACTGTGCAATGGAGAGTGACAATATTTCACCTTCCCCTGGGACTCAGCATGCTGACGTGAAAATAAGCTGTGTTTGTTGCTCTGTGTTTGCTCTGGTACTGTTGACTGGTTTTGCACATCATCTGTGACAAAGGATCACTGAAGACACCTCTTTCATAATTTGCAGAACTCTGTTTGATGGTTTTTACCTGTGATTAAACATGGGAGATGATTTGGTAGTGAGGTGAAGGAGGAAGAGGTACAAATCTTAATCCAGAGGGAGTTTGAAGTTTTCTAATCTCTCTCAGTCCAGAGGGTAAGCAGCATGATGCTGGCAGAAGATACACATTAAGGGCATTTAGAAGAATCAGTGAGAGTGGTTCTGTTATACTTGAATGACACAGCTACAGTACATCTGCTGTTCTATTTTTGAGAGAAAATCTCATGTTTTAAGAATGAAGTGCATGAAATTCCTTAGACCCTTAAGTCACTGCACTGTTTAAAAGCCAAATATTACAAGAGCTTCTTAAGACAGAATAATTCTTTTTTAGTCTGACCTCAGATAAGTGAAAAGGGGAGAACAGAAACACCTTTTGAAGTTTCTAGGCCTTTCAGGTGTCCCACATTAAAAACACAGTCAGTAGTAAATAAAAATTTAATTTTAAGTTGGTGATATTAAAAAGACTACCACTGCAGCTAGAGAGGATGGCAGTGCAACAGCTCAGACAACTCTTTGTAGTCTGGCAAGTGAAATACTTGGCCAGCATTTTTTTCCCGTATTAAGGGTATTTGGGAGACCAGGATGGAAAGCTGTGCCTGCTAAGGGTGTGGCAGGAAGAAGGTTCCACTGCAGGAAAAATACACATGCGCCATGTGAGGTGAGGGCCACCCAAGAGCCCCTGCAGTAGCACAGGGCACTGCACCCAGTCTCTGGGGAGGCAGCCGTACAATTGCACAGATTTAGACTGAAGAAGTGTTCAATTTGCAACCATGACCTGATTGTCTCAGATGTTTTCTGCTGCACATCTGTGATGTCAGGTTTCAGCTTTTATATAATCCCTGTGATTTTCTTTATCTCAGGATTGGCATGAGAGGACGAGAGCTGATGGGTGGAGTTGGCAAAACGATGATGCAAAGCGGTGGGACGTTTGGGACATTCATGGCCATTGGTATGGGAATACGCTGCTAATCTGGAGTTTGGGATTTATCCCAGAGTGCCCCCACCCAGCCATTCCTCTGCTGTACAATAAAATCTTTAGATACCTGGAAGTGAGAGCTCTTAATGAAACAGCACAGTCCTACCCTCTGTGCTCTGCTGATTGTAAGCACACCTTTTACAAAATTTCTACTTTCTTCCCATCTCTTTCTCCCAAAACAATGAGAATTAATTATCACTTTTACTACACTGAAGTTCCTGTTCTACAGATAGAAGTACACCACACAAGTTTCTCCCTTTGGCACTTGGGCAGCGCACATTGCCGATGTGGATGTGGAGCTGCTTTGTCCCTTCTTGCGGTCCTCAGTCTAGGAAAATTAGATGGTGGGTACTTCAGATTAATTATCAAATTTCTGTCCTCTTGCAAAAATAGGTGGGTTGAAGCTGGTCATATTTCTGAATTCAAAGTGTCATGGGGCAGGTGCCCTCAACAGTGTAAGGGACCCCAGGATCCAGGCAGCTCCCGTAAGAGCTGTGCTTCCAGAAACAAAGCCTTTTCTTTCATTCTGGTTTAGCAGGCCTACGAGGTGGTCAGGACTTCCCTAAGAGAGCATGGGAATCCTTCCTCATCCTCCCCAGCCCCAGAAGCACTGCCTACAGCTGACCTAGGAAAGCTGTTGGGTGTTGTAGTCTTCCACCACTTGCCTTCTGAAATAAGGCCTCTTTATGCTCCTCTTCTAGTTCTGTGTAAGGAAGACATGTGAGCAACAGCACTACCTCATTTGGCACCTGTACAGCCTGGACCTGGTACAAGTGCCTTTTCCCCAGTTTTTAAGGCAAAACCACAAATTCATGACTCAAAGCCTGTTGTCAGATAAAGCACACCTAGAGAGCCAGCTTTACTTCTTCAGCTGTTACTATTCCCAGGATCCTGCCGTATTCCCAGCCCCTCTCCACTTTTACCTTTTGCTTGCTCCAAGTTCTTTGATTTAAGGACAGGCCCTGGCCACACTGCAGCTCAAGGACAGCTACAGCCCTAGAGGCTGCAGAGCAGATCCTCTCCCCATAATACTACAGAACACCCGCAGAACTGCTGCCTGCTCCACCTTCACCCACTGCCAAGGAATGTTCTGTTCTCCCTACTCTCTCCACCGTGGTCTTTTCTTTGTGGTTAATAAGGCCAGGGAGATGGGACTGGGATAGAAAGAGCAAAGCACAGGGGCAGGTTCCCTCTAGAAACCAGATTGAAAGCAAACGTAAACTGACTCCTCCAGCCCCAGGACTCTCAACCATTTGTGAAGGATGGGAGTGGAGGTGGGCAGGAGGGCTTTGTCTCTGGACTGAACTTTAAGCATGCCTGAGGACAGGAGTTGTGCCCAGATCCTCAGCAACCATGGCTACACTGCACAGAGGGCTGGGAACAGCTTCTGCACTTATTCTGACCACGACATCCCATGGTGTACCTGCATACTGTGTAGTCGTATCCCAGACACTGGGCACTGCACAGCATCTATCACTCACCTCCAGGCCTAAGCACACACTGCCTAAATCACATTGGGAGAGCAGAGAAATAAAACTTCATGAAGGCCTTTTTAGGAGAATTTTATTTGAGTGGTTCTTACAAAGATTGTTGCAATATGAAAGTCTTTGATAGAAATATCAAGCTGTCTTGTCAAACACACTGAAGTAACCCAAAAATATATTTCAGAGCTCACAGAGCTTAAAAAGAGCAAAGATTATATGCAACCAAAACAAAACACTTTTCTGTATTTCCTACCCATTTTCAGATTTGGCTGAAATCCTCCAGCTCTGCCCCACTGCACGTGTGCAAACTCATCTGGAAATGCAGAGATGTTTTGTTTGGAAACTTAGACACACCTCACAGTATTTACAAAGAAACTTTTACAGATACAATAATCAAAAGTTACCATCAAGAAATAAAACCCTTCAATCCTCCTATTCTTACCAATTATTCAGCACAAAGCAAGCTGAGTAGCTGTCTGCAGTCAGCATTCAGTAGCTTTTTGGATTTTCCATTTATACAAAAACACTAAATATGTCCCTTCATCCAGTCTCTCGCTGATACTACCCTTGAGCAGATCACCCACATTTAGTGAAATGTAAAATGTCTTTGCTGCATTAAAAGAAAGGCTCATGAAACATTAAAAATGTCATTATGTCCCATCTGCCTTTCACAGAGTACTTGTTATCTATGAGCTACTTCTCAGTTCCTACAGATCACCTTTGTCAATGTACAAGAATTACAAGGCAGAACAAGAAGTCAACAGCTTTGTATACAGTGGAAATGCTAGTTAGGGAGAATGAACACACTGCATTTCTGCTTACTTCATTTTATTTTTAAAGATAGCAGGAAGTGTACACAAAATGACATTAAATCCTTTCCTTTAGTTTTATCTAAATAAAAGATAACTCAATCTTCCTCCAAAAAATACCTATGTACAAAACTGACTAAATTAATCTTCATCGTCGAACAGGAACCAGTAGTTGGGTCGCAGTCATAGAGTCTGGGAAAAGGCTGTGGTATGTTGGAAGAGGTACATACGCTGCTGTAATCATTTTACCTAATCACAAGAGGAAAAAAAGTAAACATCAGTGTTTGTCATTTCTGTAATGGATGACTAAATGCAGGCGTGTACATGGAAAACTCACCTGCAAACCACCTCCCATGCAAAGCATTGACAGCCGCAATAGCAGCAGCGATGGAGGGACACTTCACATACACATTGCCCTGCAAGACAGAACAGTGCAGCCCGTGAGAAGTCAGAGACACTTCCCCAATGCTGTTCCTCAGCCATCCCTGGACCTGGCTGGGACAGAGCCACACCCGCTCCACCAGGCACCTGCGGGGATTAATCCATAACATAGAATGAGCACAAGAGAAGAGGACGGTGGTACTGCCAGGCACTACTCCACTGTGGCAGTTACTGCAACCTTCAATTTTTCTAAATCGGATTTTGCAAGATAGCCCAAACATGCATTTGACCAGCAATCACTAAGCCATGAATGGCTGATCTGCCCCTGAGTGCCTTTTAGAGAAAGGATCTAAAGGCTCCTAATCATTAACACCATGTGAACGAAAACAGCACAAGAGGTCTGATCACTCCCAAGGCAGCCCAGCTGCCAAGGTCTATAAGCCACAAACCTCAACTACAAATGCTTCACTCAACATGCAGGCTCACAGCCTGTATTCCACAAGAACCAAAAACTCCCCATTCCCCCAGACAGAAACAACACTTCAAGGGAGACAGATTCCCTAAAAATTCTCCTCTATAAACATCAGCATATCTGTCTTATTTGAACAAGAACTGAGGCAAAAGGAAAATCCCATCCCCGCAGGGCAGGAAGAGGCTGAGATTGTTCCCAAGGCACATGACAGACTGATCTTTGAACTTCACCACAGATACCTGGAGTTTGCCATCTGCAGATCAAGCACTGTGGTTCCCTAATCCAGGGAACCACAACAGTCACACCCAACAACTCCAAGACACAGAGATGCCCACAGTAATGTATGGCATTTTTCTGGCTGCCTGCTTAAAAACAGACCATCAGTAATACCCAAGGAAGATCGATTCTAGCTGAAACAGATTTTTCAGGAAAACAGTACATTAAGAAATAGATTCCAGCCTTTCCTTAGCAGCTTTAGTAAGCCGGTATTAACTCTTCCCACTGCAATCTAACTCATTCCTTTCTCATGGGGCAAACCTGAGCTTAGAGGCTGGTGTTTAAGGCACTAAGGAATCAATTAACATACAGAGCTCTGCTCTCAGCCTCCCCCTGCAAAGGCACCTAAACTGCTTAAATGCCCAGATAAGGTGCAGGAACACAAAGCTGTGGTATTCCTTTAACACCCAGCAGAACAGACAGATGTGGCGCATGAGCCATCCACTCAGCTGGGACTGCAACTGTTTAATCCACAACAAATCACATGCTCATTAGCCAACCCATGACAGCCCTCAGCACAGAAGTCTGGGACAGAGCCCTGAAGGTGCCCAGAATCTAAGCCCGGAAAACAGAATCGTACAATGGAAACTCTATCAGAGGGTATTTTATAGCTGTGTCACTGCTGTGCTACTATGACAAAACAGATTTTGTTTTTTATGAAACATTAACTCATTGCTTAGTATGTTGCAGTTTCTTTTTTTAAATCCACCTGCTAATGTGAAACAGAATTTTGCAGCTCCATGGGCTTAGAACCTATGTGAGGTATCCTGAGGGCTGGTGTAGTTTGGGGGGTGGTGCTTTTTTGGGGAGTTGTGCAGTGATTTTTTCTTTTTCATGTTTAGTTGTTGAGAGGGTTTTTTGGAGGTGGGAAGTGTTATGGGTTGTTGGTTATTTTGGATTTTTTTTCTGTCAAAGAACACTTCATTTTCTCTAAATAACAAACACACTATGGGGAAGGTTTCTGCCTCTCATCAGTCCAAGGGTCCAAGACCACAGATGTGATCTTGAAGATTACAAGATGCTAGGTAAGGCAGCACATTGTTTTATGTGCTAGACTGCAGCTCCTATCTAACCTCTGTGTAATCCACAAGAAAGGGTTTTAGGTGATATTGGGGCAGCTGCACAAGACAGCAATGGTTGAGTGCTAAGTGGATCATCAGGGCAGAACAATGCCACCAAAGCACACCAGCAAAACATGGGTTTCAGCCTTACACCTTAGCATGGAACACAAGATGACACTTTTAGGGTCAGAGATATAGAAATTAACCAAACTGTGAAACCATCTGAAAACTGAACTTCTGTTTGGGCTGTGAATTCTTTTAAAAAAGGATTCAAGAGAGTTAATCTTTTACAGACCTTCCAGAGTTTATAGAGTCTAAGAGCTGAAATACAGAGAAGAGGTAACCAGTCTGGGGTTTACGTAAACAAGGTGAAGTCAGAAGAAAAATATATTGACCAGTTTAAGATGCAGGTATTAATCTGGAATTCAGTCAGCAGCAGCGGTCTTTGTCTTCCCTGTTCTAACTCCTGGCCCTCAGACTGCCCATTGCAAGACTTGAATGTCATGAGTGACCACAACTGTTTCTAAGCATGGGATGAGGCACACATTTACGTTATGCTGTAATTCTGCTGGAGCAAGAGCTCTTTTCTACTGAAGCCTGTGCTCTAGAAAGAGGAAACTGAAGTCCCTGAAATAGGGGAAAAGGCACAGCTTAAGGGAAATGCCAAATGCCTGAACTAGTCACTGCTCTTCTACAGCAACTTCAGCTGGATAAACCTTCAAGAGCAGCACCAGAAAGCTGCTCATCCAAGTTACACACAATGATTCACAATAGGAGAGAACCATCTACATTCTGCACAAACTAAGAAGTTTAGGTACAGTTTAGGAAAAGCCCCATATTTGTAATGCTCCCCCTGGACAAAAGAAAGCAACAGAGCTCCTAACATCAGCTCAGTGTGTCACCCCCGGAAGCAGCCATACCTGAGCCGAGTTTTTGTCAACATAGATGTGGATAACTCCTCCATGTTTGTTACATTCCTCAATCACATCATCTTTAATTTCAGTGTCCCAGCCAGCTTCTTCTTCACTGTACAGGCGAAGGAAAAACAGGACAGATATCATTCACACAAAATCCACCCCCATAACCCATTAAACACATGCCTGCAACATTCTGATTTCTTTCTTACATGTTCAAGTTTGGCACTGACAAATGCCAAACAGACAACAATAAATCACTTACGTTTGAGGATTAAACATGTTGGAAAGCTGGAAACACTGTGTTGCAAGTGGCTGTACAGAAGCAGCTGCAGCCAGAACTGTTGTAATGGGAAGAAAAAATTAGCATATCGAAGAACCCACTATGCATGGTTCTAATTTATTCAGCATAATAGAAGCAGCTCTGACTAAACAGAAATTGAAGGCAGGAAAGCAAAACTCAAAACCAGACACTACTGATGATAGATATATGTAAAATGATCAATACAAAAGCCAGCACACTATGAATCACAATTGAACCTGAAAAGTGAAAATATAATTGTGTACATTGATTTTGGCAGATTTCCCATTTGAACATTAAAAGGCATGCATCTTCATTGGCATTTAAAATGTCTGCCTGAGTTGTATGCCAGCACCTATAATGCTTTGCTCCTCACAGAAGCCCAGCAGCAGCTCAGGACAGCACCACCCCAGCTGACTGGACAGCAAAGGACAGACAACCTTGGGGAATTCTTAAAACCTGTTTTAAGCATGGTGAATTATGCTTCAGAAGTGTACCTGCACTTTCATCCCTTGAAAACGCAGATTAAAGGAAACATTTGACACCTGAAATTGCTCTTTCCCTATAACAGTGAAATTATTACTTGTCATTTATTGCTGCTTATCATGCCAGTACATTGCATTAAACACTGTCTCACAGGCTGCCCTTCCATAAGCTTCAGGCTTCTGTCAATGGAGCTGCAATAACAGCTGCCTTCCCCATATACTTCAGAGATTAAGGGTTGTGCAGTCAGCTACAGAGAAACTCAGAGACAGTAAACCCCAACTTCTGATTCTCAAATAACCCCTCTAAGGCAGGGAGAACACTACTACCCAACCACAAATACCAGTCCACGCATTTTCTTGGACTAGTACATGGCTGGGGAATGTTACCAACACTGCAGAAAATGCTACCAAGAATTTTCAGTCAAAAAATCACAGGATGATTCCCCACTTCCCCACAGACAACTAGACAACTAAGAGAATACAATTTCTCAGGTATGGGCAAACCCTATACCAGAAGGATTTCCCTTAGAGACACCTGAAATAAAATCTACTAATTACAAGTCATAATAAATGCTAGCTTACCTTCATTCTGTTGGGACAGTCTCGTTTGTAAATCTAAAGAAAAATACAGAGAAGTTAATTAGAATGCTTGCTAGCATCACTGTATCATCACCTGCCAGCCAGGTTGTTCAGCTTATTTTAGTATCACTGTTCCTCTCTAGTTGTGAGTAGTTTCACTGATTTCAGCTTCTGTACTAGAATGTTCTGTACTTGACAGATTCTGTGACAACAAAGCATTTTAAAGAGCAACAATACCTTAAAAGGACAGACATGACCATGTACCTTTAATTCAATGTATCACTCCCAATTTGCTTTTGCTGTGATTGAGGTCTTTAAAAGATATGTTTTACTCCATGAGAAAATAATTAAGCAATTCTGACATGCATTAGAGGTGTGTGTCAACACCAACATCTTTACTACCAGAAAGGAGTAAAGCACAGAGCTATCCAAACCTGACATTCTTAAAGCAGTTACCAATATTTATTTCAAGTAGAATAAAGCAATATTTTGTTTGCTTTGCTTTCCTATAGATGGCACAATGATACAAGTAACTTTAATATTTTTCAAATTAAAAACATTTTCCAGTGTTCAGAACATGTGATTTGCCTAGAAAACATGATTTACTGGTTTAACAACATACATTTGTCCCAATCCAAAGTGATGGGAACAAACAAATGCAGACTTTCTAGCCATTTCCAAGTAACATGACATCTTTGAACTAACAAAAAACGTTAAAATTCAAGAACTCTAAGCCCCTTCAATCATGGTTCCATTTAAGAGACACTAGGTGTGTGCAAACAATCGCCTTAATTCACTCATTTAGAGAGTAGCAAAGTGATGAGCACCAAGTAAGCTTCCAAGCTTATCTGGAAATACCTGAAGGCACCAGGTATCAACATACTTTTCCCCTTTCTAAAAAAACCTCCTCCACGACACTGAAGAACCAAGAGAAAAAGATGTTTTTCTCTAGATTTTCCTCATGTGCTTTTCCAAGCGTTTTGCAAGGAACACGTACCAGGAATGATACTGAAAGGCAAGAGCTGGAAGGAGTACGCTCTGAAGGTTGAGTTGTAAAAAGAGCTGGTGATATTTGGCATGTTTTTCATCCAGATCTGAACCCAGAGGGTCCTCACCTCCATAGAATGAGAAATATCACAACAGCAAAGGCTGTCTTAGCCTGTATTCTCCGAAGAAATGGCATGGTCTTGGCCAAATCTGTAACTAATTACCTAGTTAATAAATATTCAGACTCTTGTGAAAACAAAGGTCTTTTAAAGAAAACAGCAAATATCAGAACTCCCAATTTAGAGGAGGACAGACACTTTTCCTGCCACAATTCCAATCCATCATGACCAGCAAAACTCATCTATGTGAGTCAGCCTGGGGCTCTACAGCCAAATGCTCCAGAATCCCTGCACCAATATGGTAAACCTGCACATATCATCAATGCAAATTCTGTCCACGGCCAAGTAAGTTCTGTTCTAAATACAGCAAAGTCAGCCACCACTATCTTGTGCAACAGTTTCACAGGTTAATTATTATCCACGTTTGAAACATAACCTGCTGCTCACCAGATCTTTTATCAACGGACTGGATTCTTTTGTTGCTCATGACTGAAGAACAGTCCTGTCCTCTCACTTCTAAAATCCCTCAGAATTAAGAAATTAATTGTCACTCTACACAGGCAATTCATGTTTCCCTACACATAGTTTTAAATAGTATGCAGAAACTAAAATTAATACATCTGAACAATTCAAATCAAAGTTAACTTTTTCAGTATACTCTTACGTAACGCCTGTAAGAGCAGCAAGTTTAGCACAATGGGAGTACATGCTTAGTGCACACAGAAAGCACAACTACAGACAAATCTACCAAAGTATTCTGTCTTAAAATAAAAAGTTTATTTTGAAATCCAGATGGCTTTAAATAGGCCAAAGTCTGCCAAATATTGCCTAGCATCTTGAGTAATTTCTTAGAACAGAGAACAAACAGAGGTCCAGGATGATAATAGCTATCTCTTCCTCTTTTGCAGCACACCATATCAAATTTTTCCATAAACAGATAGCTCCTTCCACAAGTAAGGAATGCTTTGTCCCACAAAACATTAGAAGAATGTTCTATAGGCTGATTATTTTTAATTTCCTATGTTGAAAAAGAGAACAGGTAGTACACAGTGACAACTGTTCAGCTTCAAATTCTTTTTCCTGCTGGATGGCCAAATTCTCAGGTGTCCCCTAGAACTAATTCTTTACCTTCCCTACTTTAGTTTTATTGACTCCCTCTTGAACATGGATTATCAGAAGTGTTTGCGGATGTATATATTACACCTCAGATGCTCAGGCCTACTTGCCTCTAGAAACACAGCTAATATTTTAACGATGTATCATGCTGCCAGGTCATGTTCTGGCACTGATAAACAGAAGCATTTAGATATTTTTCTCCTCCCTGGCCATTCTTCAATTGCCAGCTCCCAGACTATGCGAGTGGAATTTTATTTAACCCTGAAGAGGTGAACAATATACAACACCCCAAGAATTTCTTGTTGACAGCACCTACACATTTATTCACCTCATTTCTACTGCTGACCATTTTCTTTCATGTAAATATTACTCAAGACCAGCCCAACACCTGAACTTTGGCTTTAACAATAGCCTCCAACTTCCCCAGCTTTCACTTGTAAAAAAATCCTTCTTTCTCTGAGCCAGCTTCCTGACACATCTTGTACTTCCTGTATTACTCACTTCTCCAGTTTAATAACTTCCAAATGACAGGAGTCTAAAGATCAGCAAGAAGCTGCTCCTCCTCTGCCAAGGAAGGCAATTTAATCAATGACTGTTGGTCTTTAAATACAGTTTCTGACAGTATGCTATACTTCCATAATATTCTCCAGTTTTCCCTTCTTCAGTATGACCTCTGAAGGAGTAAAGTCTACTCAGTAACGGGACCAGAATCTGGCCAGACCACATTCTTCTTCCTTCAAGTATACCTCAAGTATAATTTGGTCACATGTTTCAGCTTTATACCATATCATGGACTTAAAATGTTTATCAACAATACCAGAGATGAGACCTCATGTTTCATACATGTATTCCATCACTCATTTCATGGGACTTTTACTCCTCTGAACTGTTTACATTAGCCTCTTAGTTTTAGCTTTCTTTCTAGCTTGGGAATAATTTTCCTTTTTTATTTTTGAACTACATATTCCTAGCTTAGCTTCCTCAAATTCTAAACTTTATGACCAGTATCCCCACTACAAGTTGAGGCAACTGAATACATAGAAACATCTTGGGAGTAGTTTTCATTCACCTGAGTCCCACTTCTTTTTTTCTTCAAGAGTTGGTAAAGCTTCATCTATTGCTTTCATGACTTTAACAATGTCTGACTCAATCTGACTGTTGGCAGACAATTATCTTTTTATCTGTTTCCCAAACTAAAAATCTTGTTTTATTATCATTTTTCCTATTCATAGGCTGTGTGGTCATTCCTTATTTCTTTTGAGGTAGCTGATCACCCAGGTTCAGTGTGAAGCCCACACTAACAGAACTTTTTCTTCTTTCTGTAGAATACAGATCCAACACAGCATTAGCAATGTAAAACATCCTGCCTGTTCAAACACCCAAGTTGCTCAGACCAGATGATTTAATTGCCTTGTTTCTTCAACCATCAGTTAGACCTGTTTGTGTATCCTTCTATTTAAATGTGAGCAACTCATGATCCCTCAAGTCAACGGTCATTTCTATTCTCATCCGTAACATCTTCATTACTTACCAAATTGAGTTTAAAATAGCATCCCCTCTTCATGAGTCAGTGAGTGTTTGATGAAGAAATTTGTCGGATATCACATCCAGGAATATCTGGGCCCCACCATTATTACTAGCAATTCTTCTCCAATCTGTATCAGGGAAGTTAAAGTCTCCCACAATGACATAATTCCTGGTAGTAATTTTCTCTAACAAGAGTAAAGAGATCTTTAATCCATAACTAAATCTCACTTTGGGGATAGCTCATGACTCTACGGCAGCAAAAAGCTTTATCTTTTTCCAAAGTTACTTAAGTTGTGCATTTCTGCGTTATTCCTTTTGTACAATACAAGTGGAAAGAACAATGCTACCCCTACCACCTTTATTTCCACAGCTGCTAACATGCATCTTCTTCTAACACTTGTATTCAGCCTCATTTATTTCTCTGCAGAGAATCATGTTTTCTCATGCTGACTGCATACTACCTGAACCATTCAGCAGTATCAGACATTTTTGGCCATGTTCTTGATTTAGTGAGCTTGGATTTCTTTTGACCTTGTTTGTTTCAAATGTGGGGGAGGAAAAGGACTGGTGTTTTTTTAAAACACTATTCTAATTTCTAATTGCTGACATGTTTCTACATGAGGCTGCCACACCACTTTATAACCTGCGTAATTATGCTCTAACTTCAGCAGTGGTTAGCTTTCCTCCTCTTTCTGGACTAGACACACTTTTTCCTCACTACTGTATGTTTTTCATCCTCCTCAAACAGGCAACTGACATTTTTCTGTCACTGGTCAGTTCCTTTTCCTTCCAAGGGCACATCTCTAAAACAACTCTATTGTATTCTTTTAGCAACTGTCTACATCTTCATATGTATGCTCTTCTTAAGACTGCACCTGACCTTCAGTAACATGATTCGGACCTATCTTATTAAGCCTGAATCATTTCCATCACAAGCTCTGCTGGAAGGCAAACAAGAAAGCTACCTTTTCTTTGCTACTTTCCTGACACATCCGACACATTCCAGCATCTGGTTTTTTGTGACATTCAGGTTCTTTCTACTGTTATGACAGTTTCATATCCCTTGTTCGTAGTATTATATCAAAAGTAGCAAAAAAACCAAAAAAAATTCAGGGAGGTTACTCCCTGCTCTAGTTCTGAAGACTCCATGAATAGTTTGTTTTTCAGACCAGCTATGAACTAAGCAGCAGCAATCACATCCCTCAGCCTCATTCCAGCACACCCACCTGCAGAACACACATACAACTATAGCCAAATCCAAGCAACAGACACATTCCCCAACATAAAATGTCTTTCCTCACGAGGACATACACTGTAAAAACGCTGCTGCCATCTTTATGATGTGTCCCCCATAAAGTCCTAACAGCCTTCCTGCCCTTTGTACAGCTCTGATTTTTCTACAGGGGTCAATCCCCTTCCAATTCTGAGCCTGCCGTTTTCAACAGTCAACACGTATACTGCAGTAGAACATATAAATGCCCACTAGCACAGAGAACAGTGAAGAGAGGAAGGTTTGGGGTGAAAACCAGCAAATTTGGAAAAATATGCAAAGTGAATCACACCCATCCAAATTGTGTATACCGTCATCAGTTACTTGCTTATGATTTTGCAGTGTTTCACAGTTTGTAAAACATGCTGCTATACCTCATTTTAAAAGACCAAAATGCATTTTCATTTTAAAAGACAAAAAACCATAGATAAGTACCTCCTGTCTCAAATTTATAAATAAATTAAAAAAAAAATATATATAGGTCATCATTTCTTACCTGTCACAGCTCCAAAGGCCAAAGACCCGCTCATCTGCAGAGCCTGCTGTGCAGCTGGAGGAATCTGCAAACCAGTACCTGGAACAGAACACAGAGAGACCTTGGAGCAAGCCCTTTCATTCATTTAGGGATGCAGTAACAGAAGCATCATAAATATTCCTCTTGTCAAAAGAGAAAAAATACCGTGCATTTAAACATTTCATTCATTTATCCAAACAGTTCTGTGGAGTGTTTTAATTCAAATACTGCAAACTTCTTCACACACTTGTTATCCAACATTGCACACACCTTCTGCAAGTCTTGCCATCAACTGAAGCCGGCCAGTTGTTCCCAAATCAATTCCAGTCCGTTCCAACTCATCACTGTCCAAAAATGAGCTAGCACTGGAAGCATCAGTACGCTCAGTTACATGTCCAACTTTCATTGGTCTACCAGCCAGCTCAAATCCATTCAGTTGTTCCAGGGCCTTTTTGGCACACTCAGAGTCTGAGAACTGAGGTTTGGAAAAACACAAATTCAGTAATGCCTGCCTACAGGATTTAGCAACACTTCTACTATATGTAATATCCACAATTACGCAAACAGGAGAAACTCTTTAAGATAATAGCAACAAGCTAATGTACATGTTCTCAGAATTTTTCATTTAAACCAAACACACGCATATTTTGGTATTTACTTTCTCATGGTTAGGTACTATGTATTTAAATAGATTGTTGAAGTTATAGCATCTAGATACTGCAATCAACAGAAGTCATGACTGTGGCTGTCTTTCAAGAGTGACACTCAATTCCTCTGCAACCTTACAACTGCCATGGTATTAACAGTTTATTCCTAACAGATATTCTGCTTTATGCTGCAAAACATCAAAATAAACACACAAGCATTTTATCAGCGTTAAAACCGTCAAGTATGAACTATATAGTAAGTTTGGTTTCATTTGTGTCCATGTGCCAGAGGTCCCAGCCGAGACTTTTTTCCTCATGACAAATTGCCAGGTCAGTTAAGAAACTCAAGTTCACAAAACTGTGTACCTGAGGGTAAAGAGGAAAGATGTTTTTAACTGAAAGTTTCAGCCCCTATTATTTCCCCTATAAAGCTCAACTTCAATTATTTTCAGCTATAAAAAGACCAGTCTTTACTAGTGTTCTTGCCTGCAGAAGACAGCATTTGCTTTTGCAGGCACTGACTACAGAGGAAACTATTCCCATCTAAACATATTCACTGCTCATTCTCAATACCCAGATAACCATCACAAACAAAGAAAAAAAGCCAGTGCGGCATCCTGCAATATGACACTTCTGAAATGAGATATATAGTTACCAAGTAGCAATTTAGTACCTCCCAGGCATATGTAACAAATTTAGACAGTGCTTTGTTTATTATGTTTACATTGCTACTATATAACCACATAGATATACACAGGAAGGTTCACATATAGAGATATGTACTCCTACATGGGAAGGTTACACTCAGAAATCACGTTAGAAACCTGGCAATTCTAGTCATACCGTAATGAATCCATATCCTTTTGAGCGTCCAGTTTCACTGTCCATCATGAGCTGAATACTTTCAATCTGAAGATAAGAATAAAGCTATTTATTAACAGACATTTTGGAACAAACTCCAAGATACCAGAACACAACATGAAAACAGCCCTGTCAAATATACGTACATTAATATGAAATTATTACTTTTTTAAAATTAGTTTCTCATTCCTTCCTCATTTCAAAATTAGTATACAAAATTAGTATAGCTAAATAGGTACTTGGATAGTAAGAGAAGCAGGAAAACAAAGGTTTTGAGCTCATCTACGGGTAGAGGCTTGATGCAGAATTCTAGCAGCATAAGCACGCAGACATGATCACATCGTAACTGAAATGCACTCATCACGGCACTTCATATGCTGAGAAACTCTGTTTTACAAACTAAGAAAAGCAGTATGCCTGACAAGTGCTTTGTGAGTATGAAGCTAAATTATTTCCAGAAGTTGCTAGGGCTCTACAACTAAGCTAGGTTTTTCAAATAAACTACTCTAACACAACATGCCAAATTAAAGTTTACCCTGCCAAATGGCTCAAAGATCCCTCGAAGCATATCTTCAGTTATATTGAAGTGTAATGATCCCACATAGAGCCTCATAGGACCAGCACTGCCCTTCTGCAGATTATTTGCCATTGCTGCTGCTCTGTTTTTCTCTGCCTAAGGAGAAAATAAAAATTCACCTTCGATAAGAAATCAATAAAAAACCCCTAACATAAGAAGTAAATACCTATTAGACCTAAACTAGAAGATTCACCAAACATACAGAAGTTGTTGCATGATCTGCAGTCTATCAGTCTTGAACTTAAGAGCTACAAAACCCAAGACCATGACCAAGTACAGAGACAGGAGACTCCAAAAGCCTTCAAATTGAACAACTTCACGCAAAATTCTGACTTCTACCTAGGAAATTATCTAGAAGGCATACACAATATAGCCTTCACTTCTCTAACATTATTAACAATTTCTTTACTGTTATGTGCTTAAGATCTGCATTTTCCTTAATACCTTTACACAACTCTCAATCACTTTAATTTGCCTGTTATCTACTGGCAACAAAAATCCACTATCACCAGCTTAAATAATCATCCTTGTTACGGTTTTCCAAACATTCAGTAGTAGCCAAATTTTCAAACTTTAAGTTTCTCATCAAAATATAAGAAGCATAACTCAGCATGAACAAAAATGAGGTTTACAATTTCTTACCTGTGATGCCTGTACTATGATAGGTACACCCAGGACTCTCTGTCCAGTCAGTCCTATTGCCAGGGGCACTGAACTAACATCAACAAATTCAACATAAGCAATCCCCTTTGACCGTCTGGAATTTCTATCTGAAATCATTCGCACATCACGAACCTGAAAGGCAAGAGATGGAAATACTTTTAGAGAAAGATGAAAAAAGCTAATGCAGCCTATTTCTCAGACACATATTAATACTGAGAATTATTTGACAAGCCAACAGCTTTAATTCTACAGCAGCATACACGTTCTGTAACAAACATATCCCAGAGGCAAGCTAGCACGAAAGCTGTTTTGTTTTGTATGTGACAGAACTTGCAGCACTCTAATGCTTTACACCAGAACCTTACAGCTGATAGAACAAATGAAGTTTTTCCAACTTAGAAGTTACATGAATTTTCAAATGACACTATAACTGACAGACCTATCTAAAAAAAGAAGAAAATATGAAAAATGAAGTTAAGTCAGAATTGCATCAACATGTTTTGCCTCACATCACATGAACAAGCAACTACTGAGAAACTACATTTTCAAAGCTTTTAATAATTAGTTCATCATTAATCCCTCTTTGCACAGGCACAGGAAGCTCCAGAAAGCCACATGCTTACAATTCTGAAAATATACCGAACCTGTACTGACTTGTACTAGGACAGCTTGTGGCAAAATTCAAAACTATTCAAACTTCCCTATCAATTACCTTCCCTACTGTAGAGAAAAATTCTTCCAAGTCTCTTGGTCGAATTCTTGCAGCCAACTGCATGCAGAACACTGTTCGAGCATCCCTCTCTTCAGGGGTAAGATTATCAATAGGTTCTCTGGAAAGAGTAAAGTTCAGCTAAAAAATCAACTGAATTAAGATAATTCATCTTTGGACCACACAAGATACACTAAACAATCAGTACTTCACAGTCTGATAGGAAAAAAATGCCTGCTGTATTAAAAAAAAGGCAGAGTAAAGAACTGAAGGGAATACCAAATATTAACATGGTAAGTTGCAACATGACTGAATATCCTATTTTACCTGTGAGCAGCAAATATAACTGGAAAATTCTATTTCATCTGCAAAAGCATAAACTGAGGTACCATTTTGCTACTGTCCAGACCTGGTACCAGATACCACTATGGAGCTTAGATGTCCTTTTCATCAAAAAGATGGAAGGACAAGAATACAAAAGCAAACAGGGCAAACTAGCACAGATGAGCTATCCAAATTGTCAGAGAAGTAGTGTTGGTTAGGCTTTACCAACTCACATCTTGCATTTACCCAGTCACTTTGGAGTCACTACAGCCACCCCATAAAACAAGACTGACATCTATGTAAATAGAACACGCAGTCCTCATTCCATAGATTCAGCTTGTTAACCCATAAAGAAGTATGAATAGTACTGAATTACTGGAATGAACAGTAGAATTACTTTCATCCTTGACACAATAAGAACTACAATAATTTTATTTATTAGCTGAAATTAGATGCACCACTGTTAACATATTGAAGCTTCAAATGTAAACAAATCTGACTTGTACTCAAGTATAAAGTACATAAGAAGTAGCATGGTGTATCCTGGATTGAATGTCCATCCACGTAGTATGTATTTTTATTAAATTAACCACATAGATATTAATCACTTAGAAAACACAATAAAAATTTAAACATCATTATCTTAGTAAGAGTTTGCCAGTCATTGAAAGACAAAATGAAATTGGTGAAATTTGACTGCATTAACGTAAGAGAATAATCTCATTAGCAGCTATCTAAATCCTACTCCCTTAAATGAGAAAACTAAGAATGGATAAGCAGCTCCTGGACTGCAGAGGCATATAGCCTCTCAACCAATAACACTAATAAATACTGGACAGCAAAAAGAAGCATTTGTACTTTCGCATTTCATACTCCAGATTATTAAGCAAGATTCAGCAGAAAAGCTAATTTAAATCATAATTAATGGGGAGAAGATTGAAAATATAGAAACACAAAAAACAAACTAATCGAGACTTGTTTGGCAAACTGACATAATTTACAACCTTTTATGACATGGGGAGAAAGCAACATACTACCAACGCTCTTCTTTCACTAGTTTTCTGAATGAATTCCAGCATCACTTACGAGTGTAAGTTGGACAGCAAGTAGTCATACATTATTTCACCATCACTTTTCCAACTCCAACTAGACAAAACCAAACAAACCCAAACATAGGTGAAAAGTCATACCTAACAGGGCTTTTGTCTTTTCTGAAAGGACTTTTGCTTCTAGAGCGACGTCTGCTAAAAAGAAAGATCAACAAGATTAGAAGAAAATTTTCCAATATACCACTCCTGGTTAACCTATTAATGATGCAATGAAAAACAGAGAAAAGTCAAAAACCTTAATTTGATGCTGTGAGGCAGACCAATCTTCCCTCTGATGGCACTGTTGAATTTTGGACCAGAGCTATGGCAGAAGAAAAGACAAAACACCTGAGTATTTGAATTCAAAATTTCCTGTCTGTACTCACATTACACTCCAAGTGCTCACCCACCCTTGCCTCTGAAGTTGTCAGCATTTCCATTAGCAGCACTCACAGCATGCATCAGATAATCAGTTGGTTACCAATACATGCAGCACATCAGACCATAAGGCACAGAATATGATCCCCTCCCGCTTTCACCTACACCACAAAATCCCAGAATATGCAGAACTCTTCATGAGACAGTCAGTCATGGCACATTTGTATATGCAAACTATTCTGAGCTACAGTTACAGATATAACCATTTTCACCTGTCTTTTTGTCCACATGCAAGTTCTACATACTGATGACTGCAAAGCATAACATTCATGGCCTGGAACTCAGCTTCAGAGCTGTATGCCAAGTGGTACTGGCAGGATTACTTGCTCGAGTTTTTAAAATCAGAAAGTTCCAAGAAATTTAAGGTGCAACAGCAAACCAAAGTGGCTCCATGCAGACACCTGCAAGGGACACGTTCACTAATGGTGTCTCAGCTCTAACCACTGAAGTGCTGCAAATATATAAATGAAGCTTCCTTAAAATTCCTAATGGCCATCAAACCACAGAAGCGGTGAACCCAGCTGTCAGCTGTATACAGACATGTAACCACAAAAGGAATCCAACCTCTTGACTGAATCTAATTTAATTCCCCAGGCATCACAGAGTCTCTCAGAACAAACTGTAATCTGCCCTTTGCTTCCCATATTAAGGACAGGTCTCTTGCTAGTTAATGGGGCACCCAGGAAGAGACTGTGACATGAGCAATAAGATTCATCCTATTGTGCTCTCCCTGAATTTGATGTCCTGGTAGAGAGTTGTTCAAAAGGCAAAGAACAACACCTGTTAACATTCTTCCTGTATCTCCACCAAGCGCAGAGGCACTCTGCACAGACTGAACACTGTGCACTGGGTTTTGGCTTTCCATCTGTACACAATTGATTCTTTCTGCTGTTGCTACAAATGGATGTAAAACACCCTGAAAGACACGGCGGGCTGAAGACATTAAGTAGTCTTTCACTAAATCCATTTGGCCACGCAATTTGTCTGAAAAACGTCTTCTTGCTCCTCAGTGGAGCAGTAATGCTTATAGTTAAACTCAGCATCCACCACAAGGAGGAGGATGCCCATTTTTTTAAGCATGTCATGACACAGGTGGAAGTAGTGGGCCAAGATCCAAAACCACGCTGGCCAGGTTAAAGCAAGGGAAATATGGCCCTGTACAACACTGGAAAAAAAATAAAGAAAAAAGACCATTTAGAAACTACTTGTGAAGAGAAGATAACTACTTAGTGAGAGAAAATAAGACATAAAACACAGACACATATTGAGATGAGATCACAATTGATCAAAACCAGACTTTTTTTTTTTTTTTTTTTTTTTTGCCTAGGAGAAATTACTCCCTTTCCTGTTTAAGTCCAGACAAATTATTGCCAGGAGTGTCCATTCAGGTTCTTCAGTATCTATGGAACAACTGCCAAAAGCTGCATATGGAAATACTGGTACTAATTTCAGAGGCTACCTTATCAGACATGGGACTACCTTGCATTTTCACATCAGATGTAAAACATGGTGCTCTCTATTTTAATTCAAATGCAGACACACAAACCAATTACAGTGACTCCAGAACACTAACATGCAGATCCAACTAAACAATAATAAATAGTTAAGACCATGAGTTTTCAAGGAAAAAGGTGAAAGAAATATTTTAAGTATTCATCTAAATCTAATGAATAACAAAACCAAAATACAAACAACTGAGAAGTAACAGTTTTCAAATGCATGCACAAAGTGGGGGTAGGGATGGAGGGAGGAGGAAAAAGGGGCAGCGAAAACCCACAATCCACCACAACTCCAAAAATCTCCATTTTCTTTCTTGACTAGTACTGTCTTATTTACAGCACTCCATGAGACCAACATTAAGAAACCCCAGACCACTGGAACAGACCAAGCAGAAAACTGCCTAGGGCAAGGTGAGAGCCCCAAATTACCTTCTCAAAATCAACAGTAGAGTCTTTTCAACAGTATTCTCCCTGTGTTTTTCTAAGGAGACTTCCTTGTAAAGCTGTAGATCTCAAGTGAAGTTTCTGCATTGCTTCTACTGTCTCTACAATAGCAGTTCCTGCTAACCTATACGGAAACACCATGTCACAAGCCATTAATCTCTATATCTAGCAGTCATCTTCTTTGTAAGCCAAAGTCCCGTGTGCAGCCAAAGCACACACTTCCACAAAAACTGAGAGATGCCACAGGGCCCAATAATGGTCAGGTCAGAAGACAGCCAGCAAATTATCAGCTTTTACCTACTCAGTCATATTCAAGATTCCAACAAAAAAATGTCAGACAAGGCAAACTCTGGCTAACAAAGTCCAGGAGAATCACAAGGAACTTTCAGTCATCATTGTAATAAACCTGTTTTCCTAACAGCTTTGTCTAAATTTGTAATTTCAAAATAGAAACAGGATGGTCTAAGTGACTGCTACTTTATGTTAGCAGCAGCTGGATTTGCCCAGCAGATATCTAAGACTACTCAGTCAAGTTCTTTCTCCTAAGAGACCTTATGATACAGCTATGTAACACTTAAGGGACAACATAGGTGAAAACAACATGAGAAAAAAACCCCTGTGAACAGTAAGCAATGCACGACAGTCACCTAATTTTACCCTAATTTAAAATTAAAGCATTTAACCACATTTAATCATATTTCAAGCCTAAAGTGAGAAACTCAAAGTTTTCAGGTTCTCTGTAGCATTCTCCTCTCCTTTTCCTTCAGAATTACCTATACTAAACTTTTTTCCTCACTACTGCTGAGATGCCTCCTAACTGCTCCCAGCAGTAAAACCGTCTTGGTTTAGAGAAAATCAGCTTGAAAATGAGCCTTTATAAAGCTCATGAGGAAGATCTCAAGGAGGAGGAAGAGTAAAAAATAAGATCAATAAGAAGCCATTAAGCAACTTGATCTAGATACTGCAGACAGCCACAACCCTGTCACCAATAACTCCAACCCAAAACTACCGGAACAGCCCCACTAGGAGAGATTCCAGAAATAAATTCTCCAGCCAGAGAGAGTACTCTGGCAGTCACTTTTGAAACACTGAACTTATGCCACTGATACAACTTCTTCAAATGAAAGTTCAGTATTGGCAGATCCAAAGGTGGCTGGGAATGCAGGAGGCTTTATCACCAAAGTTTTCATCTCTCTGAAATTCAGCATCTGTTACACAGATTTAAAGGTGAGTCCCTGAATTTTAAGAGCCCTGAACAGGAACTCTTCACAATCCCTTCTCTTTCACACATTTGGAGCCAAAACTAGAACTCTGGAATCACATTGGTATGTTTATCATTTCAACAGGACTGTTCATCCTCTACAACTGAATGACAGCAACTGCTTGCTGACTGCCATCAGTCAACACCAAACCTTCTGGGACACATGTGCTTGCCCTATACCAGTTTTCCACAAAACCATCTAAACACACTAGAATTCTACTTGGTTAAGTGAAAGCAATGATTTGGCAACTGAAGCAGTGAACAAACTATCAAATGAATAGTACAACTATGTACCATCAGAGCATACTACATTATCCCAGCTTCTTGTTCCCTGTATCTCAACACCAGAGAAATCACCCAGAACAGCTATGAGAGAGTGTCAGGACAGCAAAAAAGACCTCTTGCAACTACTTACCTTTCTGGCATATCTCAGAGCATTAAAACAGGCATGGGTTATTGTAGAAACATCAATACTTTCAACCTCTACTTGCAGAAATTATTTTGGAAGACCAGAACACTGGAACTCCCAAATTTCTCCAGGTGAAAAACCTTCTCACCCAGTGACAACAAGAAAAACAAAGAATAAAGCCCTCCAACACAGCTGGAAGAACACAGCAACTCCCTAGAGTTCCCAAGCAACTACAAGATGAAACAAAGGACATCCTCTCCACACAACATTGCACTGGAGGGAAGGATGCCAGCAGGCTCCATATACAGAAGGCTGAAGTTTTTGATCAAGGCCCTCTGTACCTTGAGCCACAACAGCAGCACTGGCATAACCCAACCAGCTACTGTCATCTTACACGTGCAATAGAATTGTAGGAAAACTACTCTGCACTGCTGAAATCTTTACAGCTGAAGTCCAGAGCAGTGTACAGAGGCTCTGATACTCAAGACAAAGGAGAAGCAGGGCTGATATATTATGATCCCCACATACACAGGACCGATGATGCACAGGATGCCACTGCACCTTTGAGGAACCAGGAACTGCAGCAGGTTTTCATGACGAAAATGCCAACATCCAGATGACTCAGCACAAAGTGAGACCCTGAGACCTCAGGAAGTTTTTGTTTGTAGTCCAAGAGTACAAAAAGCCCGAAGAAAAACATTCATGTTCATAAAACTGCACAAGCCCACAATTTATCAGAAGGTAAACACTGTCTGCTCAAACATCTTGAAGAGATTTCTCTATCATGGATGGCATTATATGTCATGATTAAAAAAACACTTCCTTTTCAAATGCCTTCTTTTAACATGATCTTTCATTCCAAGATTTGACAACAATTGAGATGAGACCCGGACAACAACAGAGACAAACAGCAGCCTCAGGTAATCAATGACAGCCAAGCATATAGCCCAGTTCTCACTGAGTTTCTGCAGAAAGAGGCAATGGGAAGCACAGGGCAGAGCCACAGTACAAACCATCAGAAACAATACTGATGAAAAAACATCTTTTGAGAATTGATTTACAAATGCCTGGAACTATCTACTGCTGAAGTTCTATCAAGCTAAATATCTGAGAGGAATTGTCAGCCTCTAAACAAGTCTGAGAAAAAAGCAGGGCAAATTTGCAACACATGAGCATTACTAAGACAAGATGCTCCCAGTTTGGATGCATAAACATGGAATATGTTTGTGTGAATATCCATTTATGTTATGTTCTTAATGTTCAAGAACAGCAAGACAGTACAAATCTTTAGTAATATCAAAAAAAAACAGGGTACGAGCCTGGAACCAAATTAACAGACCACTATTAATTGTTTGGCAGTTAAGCCATCAAGTTCATATACTGTAAATAGTTGGGACATGGAGAGAATCTGGTTGTTACATAGATTTTGTGATAAACTTAAGTTTTCCACTCAGTGTACACATTCTTTCATTTGCTCTCCCATCTCTGTCTTGGATAAGAATGAAAACTAGAAGAGGAATATTACTATCCTCATTTTCACTCTGTATTTACTGACATTCTTCAAATTTCACCTCTCACTTTTTTTTCTTTTCAATTATAATTACTGACCAATTTAGAAAGCAGAAAGTGAAACTTCAACCTTCCACATTGTGACAATGAAGCAGCACACATGCAATTCTGAACAAATAACCTACTAGGGACTTCTATAGCGGCCTCTGAATCTGCGATCTCTGCTCCTAGACCGGCTGCGTCTGCGTTCTTTGCTTCTGCTCCGTTTCCTTTCCCGGCTTCTGCTCTTTTTCCGTTCCCGATCTCGGCTCCGTTTGCGTTCCTTACTTCTGCTCCTCTTTCTGTCATGGCTTCGACTTCGACTCTTGCTCTTTTTTCTCCTGACAAAGAAAAGTGTAACTTCAGATACACACACAGTTCAGTGTTATTTACCCCGCATTCCCTCTGATGTTACAGACACTGACGGGAAAAGTTTGTAGCTGATGGTATTTGTACTTTTTATTGTAAATGGATGGCTAAGCATGTCAGCAATCTCCTTTCATGAGCCACATGAAGTCTGCAACAGCACATTTTTCTTTTAAATTTTTTAATTGCTAGAGAATGCTTTCAGAGGAGTAAAAGGACTAAAAACCCATTTCCTATGTTAGACCTAGTACACAGCAGTTGCAGTACTTCATCTGGTGTTCAAACATACTTCATGATTTTAAGAATAAATTATATAGCAAAGTAAAACAAAATGCAACAAAAACGGAAAGAAAGAGGCAACTCTGGGGTTGTTTCCTCTTAATACTCCCTGCCAATTGTCTTTTACATGCTGCTTAAGAGTTTTGCTTCCTACTTGCTACTCCCACTCATATTATTTAGAACACAAGTAAAAGCATGTAATCTGTATGATTTCAGAAGGTGAAAGCAGCATACATGCTGACTTCAGGGCATTTCTGTAATACACAGCTAACTTTTTACTGTTTGTCAACTATCAACTTTGTAATTTTTCTCTTTACATCAATAACCTCTTCACCAAATGATGCTTATAAGGTAAGGAATTTATTTTACAGACTACACACCTTTTGGGTATCACATCCAGGTGTTAACACCCTGGAATTATGCTTGCTGAGCAGGGTGGGCTTGTACTCTTGTTTTTTAAAAAACTTGTATTATAAATTTAGATGTCTTCAAAGGGCAGGGATTCAGAGAATAGAGCATGACAATTCAACCCCCTAAACCTTTTCAAGAAATCACTGGTGTCTTTAACAGCTTTCCACTGCTCCAAACCACAACTCTAAAACAAGTAATTTTTAAAATGCAAAATCCATTGCATATGTAAATTAACAAAAGTAATTTAAATATGCTGAACTACTAAGTCTGTGTTTTTATCTAATGCTAGGTGAATGTTTCTGCAATTTTGATTACATCAGTTGCAAAGGGTATTAACTACATTTGTAAACAAAATAAAATTTCCAAATTGCTGCAACTGCAAATTCCAAGCTTTTCCAAATTACTTCCTTAAACACCAGTGACATGGATTCACAAGTTCACAAAAACCAGCAGCCTCTACCCAAATGCAGAGAACTGAGAAAATACTTACTTCTTGCTGCGTTCTTCATGGCCATTGGCACTGCTCAATTTGTTCTCATCCTAAGCAGGGTTGATAGAAGAACATCGTGAGGACGAAGTGGAAATATTTCAAGTGGTCAAAGGGTAATGGGAATAGGAATAAGAAAATAAAAAACAAAAATTTTAATACTAAATTACTTGTTTACAGTTTAATGTGGAAAGCTTTAGAAAATTTAGGTAGGCATGTTTAACCACTTTGCTGCTTAAATTTAAGTCATACAATTACAAAATACAAGACTTACATCATTTAAAAGTGTGTATTAAATTGTAGATACTTCCATACATGGTTTAGAGAGCAAGTTATCCTGTAGAATTCAGCACTCAAGTGACTAAATGTTATTTCTATAAAATTTAAGAGGAAGTCTGAGGTGTCTGCGAGCCCCTCTGATTAGTACCAAGGCTATATCTCTGCCTAAGCCCCGTGGCTACACTAGCAGCCAGCCACTATCGATTTCCTGTGACCGATGCCATTCCCGAGATCTTCACTCATTTTCGTTGAAGGGTTGTAAGAGCTTGATGTCACCTCTGTCACACATCTCGCCCTGAAGCAAACAGGGATTCACACTGCTTTAGTAACGTCGACTCCCAAGAAAGCCATCAATAATCCACCAGTGCAGCCTAAACATCCCCTATTTCCATACCTGTTTACATGGAAAATATCCATGTTAAGCCAGGACACAAGAATTTTAACACAACAGTTCACAAATTTCTCCTCAAGATGTAAACGTAACTGCTAAATATTACATTAACTAAATATACCACTTAAAACTTACAAATGCTCATCCAAAAATTTATTACACGGTTGTAATAAACACTGCAGAACAGACTGACAACAGCGGCTATATAACTTATATACTGACTTTACAGTTTAATCACATTGGTTACATCAAAAGTACAATTCCTAGGCGATTTAAACTTATATACATTTCTTCCAAAATCAGTAGCTAAAGCATGCAGTCTGTTAACACTTCACCACCATCTGGTGGAAAACAAAAAAAGACAGTATTCATTTGCTGCTGGTTTAAGCGAAAGACATCACTAAGCTAACTGATAAAAAATTTTACAGAAAAATTGACATTTCCTAATTAAACAACTAGGACAGAAGAACACAAGAGCTTCTTTTAGAATGATACCACAGACTGTGATACTGTCTTTTACTTGCTAAGAACATTCTATTCAGGGATCCAAGAATTTCTGTAAATTCATTCACTCAGCAATTGATTTTCATCTGCCGTGTTGAAAAGATTAACCACCAGCAGCCTTCTGCATTAAAAGCAAGTCCCACTCTTCTCGCACTGAGCAGATTGTTCAAATATTTACTTGCCATGGGACTGGTGAAAAGTTATTCTTGGAGCCCCGCTGTTTTCCCAAACCACTGCATTCACCTTGTTGCTATACCAAACTAGACTTCACAATTTTAGAGGAAAGGTTTTAGGATTTTGGTTTCTGGGGTTTGTTTGGTTTTGGTTTTGTTTAGTTGTTTTTTGGGTGGATTTCTTTTGTTTTGTTTTGATTGTGTTTGGTGGTTGTTTTTTTTTTTTAAACCTAGGGGACCACGGTACAGCGATACGTCACTCAATTACTACCTTATGATTGACAGTTCACACTGGAATCAAAGGTGAATTCATGGGAGTAGAGGTGAGATATCGTTAGGCAAGTCTACAAAGAGAGATAGATGGGCATTTATTCATCACGCTGAAGTGAAACTACTGCACAATATAATTACATTAACAGTATATATTAACTTGAAAGTTACATGTAATGTATGTCCAATAAGATAAATCATGAGGGCTCCAGGGATGTTAGTTTACAGTTCAGCAGTAGTTTCATGAATAATGCTAAATTAAGGTAAAGAGGACCTCACTGGCATATTTTTTCTCACCTTCTTGTAAGGAGCTTCAAGCATTGCTTCAATATCAATATCATCAGCCATTTCTCAGGACACCTGAAACAAGAAGCAAATTTCACCTGAGTCTGAAAACACCCTAGTGCTTTATACTCCAAAAGCTTTTGTTTAAGAGGTCATCACTGCATTGGCTCGAATTCACTAAACTTTGACAAATTCGGTAGGCATTTCCAACAAAAACTGGTATGAAGTTTTGCCCAATGAGATAGTAACAAATGCGTGCAAAATAATTACAGCTGCAAACAACAAAATGTGACTGAACACGATTAGCCAAAGGAAATCCAGAGGCATTCCATGAATTTCTTTCAAAACAAAGAGCACAGCATATTTATGACACTAACACAGCTCTGGTGGCCATCTTGAGAAGTGCTAGAGCTTCAGCAAAGGACAATGAACAATCAGGCAAACCTGTTCACAGCTCCTAGCCTTTGCCACCATCATTTACCAATCTCAGTGTGGGGACACCATGGTGCTTTAAGAAATGCAGCTTCCTCCATTACAGGGGTCACAGGAAAACAGTTATGATTCCAGCGCTAAGAGCTACTAAAGCATACAAAAAGTCCATCCAGTCTGGAATTTCCCATCTCAAAACAAAAACATCCATCACACCAGGTAACACTTGACACCACAGACATTTCGGGTTTAGCCGCTCCTCTTATTTCTGATTTCAACCCCTTAATATAATTTTATGTTCGCTATACTCTGAATCACTTTGACACCTGATTTCCTCTCCCTGTGCAAGTATGCTATTAAGCACCTCTCAAGACTCTTGGCATTAAACTTAGATATTCAACTTCCTCAAATCTCTTAGTGGAAGTTTCTCTTCTTTTTCTTTCTTAAGCTCCAGAATGGCCAGTCCTCTAGATCCGAGTCTGACAGCTCAACACTGAAGATTTGTGTGTGCACCATAAAATGAATTTTTAATTACTCAGATTAGTTCTTGCACCTTGTCTACAGGCAGTAGAACTGTGCTGTCCCGAGAATAACATAAATGATCCAACCCATCAAGATTCTTTACACCAGTCACTTATAATGTCGTAATTGAGAATGCTTTGCCAGAGCTGCAGCACATCTGTCCCTGGCCCAGGGATACATTCTAAAATAAAACATCATTCTCAAGCAGGATCACAACACTGTAAGTTCACATGCCTCAATACATAATTGAGGCATACTAACCTCAGTTTCAAATTATTACCTGCTGAGCTACAGTGCTATCACTTACAGATATGGCTGTCCTTCCTTCAAGTGTAATAGCTCAATTTTACTTTTTACAACAGTATTTATAGTCGGCTTTTCAAGCCATCTACATACATGCATGTGATTTAATTCACAGTTGTTCTACCAGTATATAGTATAAATAGTACATCAGTATGATTAAAGGCATGAAAAAGGCAAATCCAAATTTCTACAAAAAAATTCCCCCTGGTGACAACTCCCACCCAAAATTACATTTCCAGACGTGTAATTTAGCTAACATATCGAGTTACACTTGGGGAGGAATTCTTCATCCTCAAGAGAGGTGGCCATAATAGGGACCACCAAATCCTGAATAGCATGGAAAAGGGCAGAGGGAATGACTATTACTGCATTCCCCCAAATAATAAGTGAATGAGCTATCATCCAGTGGATTCAAAACAATGGTCCTTATACACAAAGCATTTAACCATTGAATTCACTGTTGAAGTGCACTGTGGATCCTAACAAAGAAAAAGAAGCACATGCAATGTTTAAAAAAAACCAAACCAAACCAAAAAAGTTTAAAGAAAAAGATTTTCATTAAACAAAGGCACACCTCATGACCCTGAACTGCAACTAACTGACAACTAAGCGCACACAGAGAGAACTGTCAATGTGTGACTGCACTGGTCATTCTTCTTTTGGCATTTGCTGCTGGCCACCATCATTGAATCTCCTGAGCTCCATGGACCTTTGGCCTCACCCCAGGAATTTGTACCCTTTGTACTCTTAACAAAACACTTCCACTGGGACAATACCATGTTATCAGAATTCCTTCTCTCTACGTGTACCAATCCTGCTATCAGCCCTGCAATGCATACATGCAATGCATATAATCAGGCTTCATAAAAAGTTGCAAGTATTTTTTTAAAAAAGCAAACGAAAGTCCTTAATAATTTCAAATTATAGAAAATCCTGACAGATTCTCAAGTATCTTTCATTAAACAACAACGCTCCAAATAATTTTCCTAAAGGTCTTTCAGCTTTCTCAAAAAAGCTAAGTATGGCTAACTTGTTTGTAAAGGGGAAAAAAGAACCAAAACCACCCAAACAAGCACACGAAAAGCACCAACAAAAACATATGCCAAAACATCAAAATAAATGAAAATGAACTACACTTGAAACTTTGTGGATCTACAGAAAGCGTAAAGAGACATGAAATTTATTGCAACGGAACTAGTCACTATTTGGAAAGAAATCACTCTCTTTTTCCTAAACTATACTACATAAAAGCAATTTAAAAGGGTCTCGTTCTCAAAATTATTTTTTTAGAAATCACACGAATGACAATTCGACACGTTTTTCATGTAGTGTCCGGGAAGAACATCGGAAAACTTTAGGGAGGAACTCCAACGCCTCAGAGGGGAAGCTAGCCTCTCAGTAGGACGCATACGTCTGCGGGCAGGTCCCCAGCCTGCAATTCCCAATTCCCTCAATTCCCACATACTCCTGACAGGATCGAGCGAACCGAATTCGGTTTTCCCAGAAACAGTGATGCTCAGCGCTGCCTGCCCCGCCGTGGTCGCCCTCCCACCTCGCTTCTTCCAAAGGCCTTCACTCCCCGTCCGCCCGCCCGCTCGCGGCGGCCGGTGTTCCCCCACCTCCGCCCCGTCTCCCTGCGCGAAGGGCCCCACAGCTGCTCACGCCCGGTCCCTCCGCACAGCGCCATCACGAGAAGAGAGGGGGAGCTGGAGCGGGGGGAGCCGGGGCGGGGCAGGACCACGCCGGGGGGCAGCTGGGCCTTCCCGCGACGTGGCCACGGGAACAACCAAACCGCACAGGGCCTGGCCGCGGGGCGGGGATCGCCGGGCGCGCTAGCCCTGGTGAGGTGCAAAGCGGTCCCGCGGGCAGGGCCGAGGCGGCCATGGCAGCGGGAGGGGGGCAGACGCCCAGGCCGCACCACCCCGTGGACCAGGCCGCCGCTCGCCCGGCGGCGGGGCCCGGGGCCCACCCGCAGTTACCTGCGCCGCGGGCAGTGAGATCCTCGCTAGGGCCCCGAGGTCCGGCAGTAGCGGCTCCGGCGTCACTACCCTGGTGGTGGGAAACGGGCCCGAGGGCTTGAGCACCTTCTCCAGGCGCCTGAATCGTAAATGGACGGCGGCGCTTAGACAGCCCCGGGGAACGGGCGGCGAGGGGCGGCACGGCCGTGAGTCGATCTCGGTGCTGGTCTGGGCCCGTCTATGGCTCCGCGGCTGCTCCCGAAATGGCGCCCGGCCGCTCGCGGCTCCGCGCACGGCACGGGGGCGCCCAGCGCACCCCGCAGGGGCCTCTCGCGAGACGCACAGCCAAACAAGCCCTTACTCGCCCTGGCTCGCCGCCTCTCGCGAGATATCGCGCCCGGAAGCAGTGGCTGAAATGCTCGCGAGATTTGGGTAGCCATGTGGCTTTGTCACGCACCTTTGCGCTATCGCGAGGGCTCGCCCGGCCGCCGGGAGGGGCCGAGGGGCGGGAGGAGGGGCCCGAGGCCGTTGTGGCGCGGCTGCCGCAGTGGTCTCGCGGCGCGGGTGCGTGTGGGCTTGTGGGATTCCGGTGCGATTGGAGCACCCGTTCCTTCCCCTGGCTCTGGAAGAGCCGTGTCCCAGATCCTTCAAGGACATTCTTAAACCCCATGCCAAGGCCTTTCATAGACTCTTGGTTTCCAGCAATCTAAAGTGGATTAGGTTATGGAGTAGACAGGAGAGTGAACTTATTGTGTTCCTTCACCAGAAATTGTTCTGACGTGATGATTAAATAGGGTCTGTGGTCTGATCTTCGTCCATTTGGCTGAGGGCTTGATGTGGTTCGATCAGATTAACGATGTCCGCCTTCGGCCATACTCTTCTGCCAGAAACTACACCTCCCTTCATGGGCTAGCAGTGTCTTGCAGATTTTTTAGCCGCTTCAATTCAAAGTAAAACAATCTGTCAATCACCTGCTCTTCAGGTGCAGCTTTTGGCCCAAGCCACTGCAGATTGCTGGAGCCTTGAAATTTAGCTCAGAAGAGAAGTTTGTGAAGAAAGCCCTTCTTTAACAGTGCTCGATGCTGTCTCCTTAAAAATGCTTTGTTTCCCTCAGAGCTCACAGAATGCTTCATTTGTATTTAAATTTAATAATACAGTTTGGGGCAATTGTTCAAGGTAGGACAGATAGCATTAAGTAAGTTTCCTGCTGCAATCAGCATGAAATAGATTGTTGCTGGGGAATTTTAGGTTGTTTTGTTGTTGTTTTTATTGTTTTAGAAATTTGAAACAACGTTAAGAGAAATTCTAAACAAACTTTACCTCCTGAACTTATAATACTTCTGAAAATTCCAGGCTACTGTCTCATTTAATTTCATTTCTAACTAAGTTCCTGAAATGTTAATAGCAGAAAATGATCCTGCGGCTCTTGCCTGGAGTGTCCAAATCTTTCTAAGATGAAGTCATCAACTAGTAGAGTTTGGAACATTTAGGAAAAATTATCTGTTTAAAATTTAAAACAAAGCTTGACTATAATAGGGTTTTTTCCAACCTAATAATTTCTGTACCGTTTGGTTTAAAATTAAAAACAAAGCATGACTATAATAGGGTTTTTTCCAACCTAATAATTTCTGTACCGTTTGGTTGTAAACAAAATTACTAGTCTTCTTACAGACAAAATGAGGTTTGTTGTATTTGTTCCCATGCACTGCTCTGGCTGCTTGTCTCTTACCCCTCGGTTCCAGTCAGCCACCAGGTCTGGTATAACCATCTCCATGTTCCTTGTTCCCTCACCTTGCTGTGATTGTGACCGAAGTATGTGCATAGGCTCACGTTGGTGGATTTACCTACGGCTTTTCTCTATCACCATTTGCCTGTGGAGCCAGGCTCTGGAAGGGGGACACAGGCATGGGTTTTTTGTCTACTCCACTAACATACTCCTTGCCCATGGCTGGTGCTCAGGCAGTGTGGGAGAAAGGCTGCACCCCCACGCTAACAAGACTCACGGAGAGGGTGCAGATGGCTAATGAGGGATCTGGAGTAGCAAATAGCTGCACAAGCTGAGTGTCCAGCCCTGTTGCCAGACCCGGAGTATCACAGCAATGCTCTCCGACCCATCAGCTGTCGGCGCTCAGCTCCGCAGGGCTGTTGGTGTGGTCAGTACGCACTTGGATGGATTGAACTCTGGAGCTGAGGGGAAGCTGTCAGTAACTTACTTCCTAAAAAAGGTTTTCTTGTTTGTGGGACGGCTTGTTTCGGAGGAGAGACTGGCTCTGCAGGGCTGAGCCATAATGCCGACTTATCACCGGTGTTTCTTACTCTAAACCTGGCTCCGAACTCGCGCCAGGAAGTTCGCTTGCCTCAGGGTCCAGGGTTGCGGGCGGTAGTTTGTGTTACCTGCGCTGCGAGGGGTAGGAGGGATCGCGCAGAACAACAAAAGAGCAAGCAGGGGAAAGAAAGAAAAAGTTGCGCTTTCCCACACCGGGAGTCGAACCCGGGCCGCCTGGGTGAAAACCAGGAATCCTAACCGCTAGACCATGTGGGACTGCGTAGTAAATTGCTGTTCCTGCACAACCCAACTCCGACATGCATTCGCTCCTGCACTGTCTCCTGTCTGCTCTGCTTCCTGTCTCTCCCGTCTGCGCCGCCCTTCCGCGCTACGCGCTGCCCACCGCTCGTTTGCCCCTGCCCGCTGACCGCCGTTCACTGCTCGCTGACCTCTGCCCGCACGGTTGGTCAGAATCAGGGAGTGGGGTGAGGGGTGCACGGCCACTCCCTCACTTACTTAAAAGATGAGGCTGGAAGTTGACAAAACGGAAGTAGGAAATTACTAATGGGAAGATGAACAAATTAAGTACGACCTAAAAAGGCACAGAAACTTCGCAACAGCCATTGATGTGCTCTGAAACAAATCTGAGCAACCATAAAAGCAGGCAGAACAACTACACTACCCAGTTTTGACCAAGGACAACCTTATCAGACACTGGTACAAGGCAGGTAACAGGTGGCACACTGAAGTGGCTGGCTGCAGATGTACAGGAAGAACTGGCTATTGAGCATGTGGAGGAGTAATGCTGGATGTTGAAGAAACTTCAGAATCAATGTACCTAAACCATTGTAATCTTCCAAGATGTAACTGAATCCCTATATGTGGAAAATTCAAACCTAAATAGGCAAAGGAGAGAATTAGGACTATTGTCGTGAACAGAGTGTAAAACCAGCGGTGGTGACAGTAATGTATTTAGGAGGTCAGAGTTGCTACCAAGGCAGAAAACATCATTATGAAAAGTCTCCAATTACCCCCACACTGAGTGAATAAATGTTACATCAGCATATCACGTGCTTGCTACATTTAGATATCACAAAGGTTTGATTTTTGGAACAGCTGGTTGGAGAACATAAAAGAAGCGATTGGGTTTAATGCTGAGTTTTGTGAGGGGCTGTTAGAACAGTCATGCATAGCAGTGAGTATAATGTACTCTATCTGGTGACACTGAAAAAACAACATCAACAAAGAAATTCCTACCTCAAGAGGTAATTAAAAATTGAATAAACAGAAAGGATAACATGGTTGTAAGAAGCATGGAGATTCTAAAATTACTCAGAACACTTTATTGCCACAAAGAAAAAGCTATGGCTACAAAGCACCAAAAAAAAAAGGTTATGGAAATATTAAATTAAAGATAAAATACCCTTCAAAATGTGAAGGTGGTGCAGACCATGTCCATATGCCAACAGAGAAAATCCTGAATAGGTTTTAAATGATCAAATTAATCTGACAGTAACTACAGAAGCTAGATTTGAACAGATTCTCTTTCCTCGCATGGATCCCAAATGCAGCCCACTGACCTCCATGAGGTTGCTAAAGACATGGACAAGGACTGGGTGACAGCCAGACAGCCCAGCTTTTTTGGCATACAATGATCTTAGTCTGTCTCTGACATGAGGGGGAAATTTGGTCCCCAAGGACTTGACAGCATTGGTGGAGAGATTTGAGCTTTTTCTATGTATCAACTTGCCTGTCCTCGGCTTCTCTTCTAGTTCTAGAACTAGATTAATCTCTTTCTCCTTCCAGAAGGCCTAATGAGATGTCAATATGAGCAGCAGTGGCAGCATCTATGCCCCTCCAATTCTGCTTGCTTAGGAATTGCATGTGAAAGAAGGGCATTTGACTTTGTCAGCCATTCCTGAAGATCAGGACCTGGGGGAGGCAGAACTTTGGCTTCATTTCAGCTGGCCATGCTCATGCTGTTAATGTCATCTGTTAATGTCATCTTGTTGTCAGGGTCCCAAGAGCACTAACAAGCCCTTAGGCCAGCCTCACTTAGGGCTTGCACCCCAGCCCTGCCCAGGAGCCCCAGTTCAGCCCTTTGTGGCAACAGCTCTCTCCACAGAGAGCCGCAGGCAGGACTTTCCCAGGCATTTTCCTGGGGAAGGCTGTGAGAAGATCAGAGAAAAAAATGAGAAACAATTCTTATCTCCACTTGCTGCACCTATTGTTGTGCACATGTGGAATGCATTATGGAGATTTGTTTACCAAAGGGTGATTTCTTAATTGGACACTGGTAATGGTGTTTCGATTGATTGACCAATTAGGTCAAAGCTGTATTGGACTGTCTGGAAGGGGACGAGTTTCTTAATGAGTATAGTACAGGATAATATAGTGTAATAAAGCGATTGATCAGCCTTCTGCAATCATGGAGTCAATGCCAATTATTACCAGCTGGGGGCCTGCAGCAACAGCCCTGGACCCTCAGGCCCTATCTGAGCTGTGTTGAGGTGTGTTTTTCTCCAGTGCTACTCATCAATGTGCCCATGCCCATGGCCATGCCCAGCCCTGAGCCTCTGACCCTGACCTGGAGCCTGCCTGCCTGACCTAACCTCAGCTCTGCCTTGTTACTACAGACCTGTCATGGGCTGGGTCTGTTCCTGGTCACCGTCACTGGCCTCATGCTGATCCCAGCCTGCAGACTGACTTTCCAAGTTGACCTCAGACTTGCCTCATCCCTATGAGCTGCTCAGCAGTCTGGGCTACCCATGAGACAGCCCCACCATGGCGGGGCTGATCATGACCTCCTGCCGATGTGCTATTCTGGGGGACTACCTGCAGGTTGCATGGGGTGGTCCCCTGAGACACTGCTCTGGTGCAATCCCAAGTGTTTTCTCTCTCCTCTAGCAGCAGCTGTTCACAATGAGCAGCCTCAGAGGTACAGAGATGGACAGAGATGCACAAGTTCAAACTGCCAGCACCCAGCTGGAGTGCACAGCACTCAAATTAAAATATAAGAACCTGTTCGTTTAGTTGAACTGCTTAGTAGATCTCCAAGATGTTTAAAAAACTGACAAAGAACAGCCTTCAAAGGGGTTTGCCTAAAGCTGAATGCCTATTTCCTGAGAGGAACCCAGCTTGCCTGTCACAGTCAGTGCAGCACAGGGGGACAATTGAGCATTGCAATGCTGGCAATAACAGGTTTGGAAACTTCACTTCCCCCTTCAGTTATGTGGTAGAGCAAAGAATTTGCTGCTGTTCCCGCTGAGTTCAGCAGGAACGTGGCTGGTCCTGAAACCCTTGACTGTATGAGAGAGGATAACAGATGAAGTTATAACCCACTTCTAGCACTCATGATAGGATTTCTGTTTTCATTATGAATAAGTAAGGAGGTGGTATGCAGACAGAGGTCAAGACAATGCCCGAGAGCAAAAGGGATTGAATTTTTAAAAATGAGATCTCTTTTATTTTATTGAAAGGATACAGTAAGAAATAACAAGGTGCATAAATTTCAGTTGAGGACACTTATAAACAACAAAACAGAACAATTTTTTTGTTAGTTTGTTTGTTGGTTTGGTTTTTTTTTTCCTAGTCAAAAAGAACAGGAATAATGGGATGAAGCTGAGGAAACTTAGGCAAAACACCCTGGTGGGATTTCAGATAGGTGTCTGAATGGTCATCCCAGAGACAACAAGGCCAGGATGAATTACCCCCAGAAATGCCTCTGCACTGGTCAGAAATGGTGAAAGTGATCTCACAAATCCTCATCTTTCTTTATGTCTTGAGACCTGACTGTGGGACCTGCTTTCCAAGTTACTCATAGAAATTGGGAGTCAATTAGTTTGTCAAGGCTTGTGAGAAAAAAACATCAGACTAGGAGGATTAGGATAGGATTAAGTTGAGGAGTTACGGGTTCTGCCTGTGGCTAAACAATAAACTCAGTTCTTGCCAAGAACCTAGAATATTACATTGTGTAGCACAAACGTCAACCACAGCAAAGCCAGATTGTAGCAATTGGTTTGAGGGTCCCTGGGGAGCCCCCGGGAGGGGCTCCTAAGCTGTGTGTTCGCTGGTAGCAGCAGGCAGGCAAGGAAGACTCCACACGGCTTCTGGGGGTGCTAATTAGATGAGGGTTTATTGGGGGTCCCACCCCCGGGAGCAGCATGGTTTCTGAGTGTGAAGGGGGGAAGAGGGAGAGAGGGAGAGCCTAGGGAGAAAAGGACCAAGAGAGCATCTGTGGTCTCTTCCACAAAGCTTAACAGGGAGATTCCAAGTGAGCACGGAATAAGACTTGGGCCAATGGGTTTACAGATACATGATACTGCAAGGGAGGATCACAGGCTTGGAATAAACGTTCAAGGGGTGAGACAGAGCATACCATTTAACTAAAATGTAACACCACACCCGATGGGCCAAGCAGCACGTGCAGCCCACTGGGAGAGCGAGCAGGGAGGCACAAGGAGGTGGCACAGCTCTGTCTCTAGCGTCATGCTACTGTTTGGGTGCACTGGCGGTTCTAGCTCAGTCTTGTGTCATAAGCCTTGGCCACAGGCCTCTCAGCAATCGTCCTCTGCTCTGGGCAGGTGTCCCCCAGCTCAAGGCTGCTGGTGGTGAAACAGTTTCAGGTTTTTCAGAGTATAAGGTCACCTGTGGGGCAGAGAGCACTACCGGCCAAGTTAGCAGAAATATATTTGAGAGCAGCAGAGTTTACCAGAAACAGAGAAGTGTGGGAGGCTGTGATACGGTAGAAGTCCTTTGGGAACCTGTAACTGATTTGGTATCAGGAACATAAGTACCTTATTTTGGGGAGTTTTCATCCCACAGGAGTTTTGAAGTAAGGCAGGCAAACCTCTGCTGGGGATATTTTCCTGACCTTCACTGCCAGCGGCCTCAGAGTTTGGCTCATAGAAAGTTACCTGGGAGCATGGATCTCCTTCTGTGTCTTGTCTTACTGGAACAAGGACTACCCTGGACAGCAGAGTCAATTTGGTTCACAAGGGACATCCTACGTCCACCTTCCTCTCCTGTTCTTCTGACCCATCCTGGAGTGTGGTTGCTTTCCTCATTCTCATCCCAGTGCTTGCCAGATCATCCATCAGGCTAATACAGGTTCCTAACTGTCAAAACACTGCTCACTTTTGATTCATGCCAGTTTAATGAGCTGATGGGGCTCACCCAAGCTCAGGTGAACACTAAAATAAGAACTCAGAGCAACAAGAGAAGCAGGACTTGTTGGGCCCTCGGCTCAGTTCAGCCACTTCACCCACTGCACCCTTCCTTCCCATGGAAGGGCATGTTGACATTGTATCTAATGCCCTTCGGCTCTTGGCAGCTCTCCTCTCAAAGGACACCGCTTCTCTTTGCTGAGGGGAGATGTTAGCCCCACTATGTAATGCCATGGCTTTGTCAGCAGCCAGGAAGCCACAGCAGCAGGGAAGATGGCAAAAACCTCCCCTGTATGTTTTTACTCACAATCTGTTTTAGAAAGCAGGAGAGGAAACAAAGAGCATTTGGTGCTCCATCTGTTTTCATGTCCCATACTGCACAGTTGGGTTACAGCCAGCTGCTGCATTGCCAAGGAGTAACACGATAGCACTGCTGCTTACTCTGCAAAGGAGCAGAAGATGGTAAGGCAGTAAAAATTAGGACACAATATATTTTTAAAAGCCCATTGCAAAAGACCTGGCTAGTTGTATAAATTTACATCATGCCTACTATGGGAAAAAAAACCAACAAAACAAACCACCAAACAACTACAACCTGATGATCGATGCTTAAAAACATGTATTTTTACAAATGGTCAAATATCTCCAACTATCCTTTTCCAAAGGACTGTCCTGGGCTATTCAATATCATCATCTTCACAAAACAGACAGGATTAATGAAGAACAGGGATGTTTTTTTCTTTTCCTCATACTTCCTAAGACTATTTGCCAGAGAGAACTCTCACAGCACACAATCCAAAGAACTTCAGCCAGCAACGCCAGAAACCAGGTCAGCCTGGTTCCATACAATAAGATCTTTGAGACACTGGATACAAGATGTCTGTGCTGAAATACTGAAGAATTCACCACATATGGTGCAAACTTCTAGCTCCCTGATATGGAGTTACAGACACGTTGATTGGGAGGGACCTTTGGTGAGCATTAGCCCAAACTCTGGCTTGAAATGAGACCATCACCAATACTAGATCAGATAAACCATGGCTTTGCATAGCCAAACCATGAAAATCTCCAAGGACAGAGATCTCTGAGTGAACTGTGCCCCCCAATCAGCCCAGCACTTTATCTTTGTTGCAGCAAAGAGCTCCCCATTGTGGGCCCACATGTAAACACTCATAGGAGTATCTGGACAGTAGTTTGACCTATTTAACACAGGGATTTCACAGAATGTTTTTGGTATTATTGGCTCCCTCATCACAAGAGCACACTGACTGGCTCCTGCTCCTGTCCTCCCTTACAGCCATGGGGGCTTGGAGTGCTGAAGGCAGGAGAGGATGACAGATGAGCAGGAGACAAGGTGACAGCACGACAGCGCCATACTCACCATGCAAGAGGAGCAGAGAGTTTGGTGTCAGTAACCAGGGTCAGCCAGGGTTGAGTGACTGCTGACCCAGTGAGTGGGCCTGGCACAAGCTTCAGTGGAGTACAGCTGAGGTGAGGTCAAGGCTGAGGACCTGAGCTCAAATGCAGCTCAGGAGTAGCACTGGGAGTCCCTAGTGAAGCATTTCCCAACTCATCCTCCCACCACTGCTGGTGCCCTGGAAGGTGGATCCAAGGCTGCAGCTGCACTGGGGCAGTACTGGCTGTAAGCCTAGCCACACAGACCTTGCCAAGCATTTTAGGCATCTACTCCCAGTATCACCAGTCTCTCAACAAAGGTTTGTCAGACCTGACTGGAGTTGTTACTCCCTTCCTTGCTGTACATGGAAGACAGTTGCTGTGGATCTGGTGCTGGACTGGACTGGTTCCAAGCTGTGCAACCCAGTTTGTTAATAGAGGGAGAGCAAGGGCAGCGCCTGCAGGCCCAAACCTCTAGGGCAATGTGCTGACTGTGCTCATATCTGTAGTATATCTGCCTGGGGATTGCCAGAACTCTCAGCCTGGGACATACAAGCAGGACAGCAGCACTGCAATCCTAAGCTTTCCATAGCTTTAGCATCACTGGTTATTCCACATGAGAAATACCTCTCATGCCAGGACGTCCACCTGCAATTTCCTGACATGGAGTGTATGCCCAAGTATGAGCATCAAATGAGAAGTTTTATGATAGGGTGTACAACTCCAAATACAGTTTCTTCCACTTGGGAGCAGTACCTGAGAAACAACTCAAGCATGATCTCAGTGAGCTGCCTCATTTTGCAGTTCTGCAGTGACAGTTATACCATATATCCTTCAGCCAAGAATAGGCAGCAATGAGATGATTTAGTCTGAAAACACTGATCTCTTACCACATCTTACAGTGATCTGGTGTTCACAGCCTTACAGTTCATGAAGACTATTGTTGAGAATTGGCGGAAGAAATGTGGAACTTAACATAAGCCATCAGCGAATCTCGAACTTTATTGACAGGTACACATATTTATATCAGTGTTAATGAAGCTCATACATATTGTCCAGGTTTAGAGTAAATTTGGGGAAGAATCCCCCACGTAGCTCCAGTGAGAAAACAGATCCAATCGGCCCCTTCCCCCCCCAACTGGTCCGGGAGGAAAACAATACCTCCTTGGAGAAAGGTGGAAAAAACCTGTTTATTAAACAATAAGACTAAAACAATATCAAACAATGAGACCCTTTGCCACTCTAAAAGAGATGACAAACTGAGAAAACCCCCTCCCCGGGTTGCAGCTCACTCAGTCTCTGATCAGTCCCTCCGGTGCTGGAATTGTTGCAGGCTGGGCCCGGCTCGGTGGGCCAGAAATGTGAGCTGCCGGTGCTCCCCTGGGTGTTCAGTCCAGAGCAGGTTTCAAGAGGTCCAAAGAAAAGGGAAAAAAACCACAGTCCAGGGAACTTCTTTGCCTCAGCTAGCTGAAAACTAACTAAAAAGCAAAAGAAGCGCTCTGCCCGCCGTCTGTCTGCAGACAACAACCGCCGGCCAGGAGAAGGAATGTGGGGGAGTGACAGGAGTATCTGGAGGAAAAAACTTGCATTTTCTCTCCCCCTTCACTCTCTGCAATAAGTCTTAAAGGTGCAAAACTTACTATTCAGCATGAACAGAACAAGACAATTGGGGATAAAAGCATCATAACAGCCAACCCAGGACACATATTGCAAAGGCGAGCTCACTGTTGGTTAGACACTTATCTGCCAACTACGCCTACTTCTACATTTTTGTAGTTATTCTATTGAAACTATTCTTCACATTTCTGCCAAAGAGTTTCCTCCCTATCCTGATGTTGCACCAAGGGCACAATGTCCTTGCCTGTTATTGGACACTGACTACTGGCTCTTATCCTTGTCTCCTTCTAGCTTAACCAGTGGTACTTGTCGACGTGACCCTTCTCAGATAGCCAGGTGTCGAAAAAGCTCTCCACACTTCCCCCGTTTTTCTGTTGAACAAGCATAGTCTGATTAAATGCGGCAGATATCATCTTTTGCACCATATTCTGTAAGCACATGCAAAAGCAAGGCAAAATTAACACTACTAACAAGGCTACAATGCCCACTATAATGCTAACCTTAACAATAGAGCATAACCATGATCCTAAGCCTAAAGATTTGAGCCATCCATCAATACTGAAACCTGATTCTACTTGTAAGTTTCCAGCTAACCTCCGCAACTCAGAGAGCTGGGAGTGAATGGACTGTGAATGGTCAGAAAGGTTCAGGCAACACATGTCCTCAAATTATTCACAGCCATGGCCTTGTGCAAGTAAAAGAAAGTCAATTGCAGCTCTATTTTGAAGCGTTGCATGACGAATAGAATCAACATCAAGCAAAAGGCTAGAAAGTGCTAAAGAGGTGACCGTGGTTTCTTTTGCAAGCCAACATCCTAATTTATTTAGGGTGGCATGGGCACCTGCAGCTGCTACCCCTGGAGTCAGAAAGGATGCTGCAATTATGGCCCCTGGGGACCAAAATTTTACATCGTCTTGGCAGTCAGCAGTAAATGCGTGGGCCATCCTTTTAATTCGATGATGGCAGTGGCTCATATTTAATATTATGGACATATTGGGTGTAAGCAGAGACAGCTGTCCAATTGTACATGGCCCTCCACACAGCATTGATGGGACACCGGGCCAAGCACGGTCGCCCCAGATTAAGAAGTAACCTGCTGGCAACTGGATAGGGTCATTTGATGAGATTGACACTTTCTTTGTGGTATAATTGCACCAAGCAGTTGCATTACGATAGACAGCCATGCTGGAAGTTACAACAGTGGAATGGTTCTTGGCTGAAAGCTGGCTTCTGTGGTTAAAATTAAGGCATGCATCTGCCATCACTGAACCTAACAGTTCCAATTCTTGGGGTTCCTGCGGTGCTATGGGAAAATGAGAAATCCACTGATCCCATTTATCTACACTTGTTCCAGCATCATTGGTATTGCAGTGGGTACACCTGAGGGACATGGCCAGGGATCCGCTGGTAGCCCAACTAAGCAAATTGTAAATGGATTACCTAGAGAAGATAATGATAGGCAAATAGCCTCCTGATTAGTTAAATTTGCCAGGGTGACCCAAACATTAGTCTTGGGCTGAGGTGGGGCCCACACGCCTTCAGCAGCACCTGCACTGTCTGTTAAGAGGGTGAAGGTTAGTAAAGCAACAGCATAAATTTGCCACATCATCTTGATCTTCCCAGGTGCTGCCTTGAATCACCCAGACATTTGGGAGATAAACATGTTTCTCATAAATCATTAAGAATGTCTCTTTTTTCCTTTCCCCTTTTTTCTCCTTGATCTGCCCAGATTTAATCTCTTTAGGCTTCTTAAACAATCGTCCCACTCTTGGTTGGGGGTCTCGATCTCCTGGAATCAGACCTATTACATTTAATTCTGAAAGGGTAATACATCAACCACACTTAGTCTGTAAGATACACAATTGGGATTGCCCTAAAGCACGTTTGGCCAAGTGCTGTATTTCCCACTTAAACCATCCAAGAATTTTCTGCTCTGGGGATTCAAATAACTGCAGCCCTTGGCGGCCAGGTAACCCTATAAAGTCTTTAAGTGCTCTTTCCCAGGAGTCAAACTGCCAATAAAATTCACATCTCCTGCACCACAATTCAGGTAACTGGGTCTGATGCTCCCACTTAGTTTGCTGACAACCCCCACAAAAAAACAGCACCCATACATTACATTGTCTATTTTGACACTTAATACAAGCTAGATCCTTAGGCCCTTTAAGTTCAAAGGTATTAAATGCTGAGAGCAGGCTTAGTATATTATCTACAGATTTGCTCTGATCAATCGCTCGGTCAATGGCATAACTACATTGTCCTTTCATTTTAAGAAGTATTGGTTGAAGGATGATCAACAGTTTCTACTTGCTGATGGTCTTCTTCACTCAGTTGCCTGAGTCCCGGTTCCATCTAGCACAGCTGCTCGGGTCCATTTAGCAGGTACCCACAAAGATCCTGTAGGGGTAGAAACACAAAGATATCTGCGGCCGCAATATAATACCTTAGCAGGACCTTGCCATTGTTCTGTCTTAGGATCTCTGTACTTTACCCATACATCTTGCTTCGCACTGCCTTTCTCCTGTACATAATGGCGAATTACAGCAGAAATTTTGCTTTCCCCAAAAACACACAAATGATTCAAAACAAATAAGCACCTTAGCAATCTCTCTTGTGGCTCTCTAATATCTGTATATTTACCTAGATATCTTTTCAAGGTACCATTAGCTCTCTCTACGATGCTTGCCCTATTGGGGAATTAGGGATGCCTGTAACATGTTCTATTCCCCACATTTGCATGAATTGTTTTTTTCTTTTGCTGCAGTAGGCAGGCTCGTTATCTGTCTTGATGCGCTGTGGCACTCCCATCACTGCAAAGCAGCTACTGAGATGCCTCTCCACATGCCCGGCTCTCTCACTAGTCTGTGCTGTGGCCCATATAAAATGACTATAGGTGTCTATAGTAACATGTACATACTTCAGCCTTCCAAACTCAGCAACATGTGTAACATCCATTTGCCAGGTCTCATGCGTATTCAGCCCTCTTGGCTTAACTCCCAGACCTAATCCACAGCCCCCATTATGATGACTACATATGATGACAGGCTTTGACTATTGTCCGTGTTTCTTCCATAGATATCTGAAATTCCCTATGCAGGCCCTTTGCATTTTGGTGAAACATGGAATGTGCTTCTCTGGCCATGGTCTGCCTGGGAATTGGAGTCACTTGTGTCATTGAGACTAGCTTATCTGCTCGTGCATTACCCTCTCCTACACCAATATCCCACTTGTGACTTCGAATATGGATAACGGAAAAGGGATGCTTTCTCAGCTTAATCACCCTCTGTAACTGTATAAACAGTTCATGTAACCTTCTGTTTTGAACCTCTTTTATAGAGGCATCCTCTATTCGCTCGCACACTACAGCAACATACAAAGAATCTGTCACTATGTTGAGGGGCCCAGAAAAGTGCATCATGGCCCAAACAACAGCCAATAGCTCCATCGTTTGTAAAGTATCCGACTCGGAAACCTGGAGAATCTGATGGTGCCATTGTCCTTTTTCCTGCCAGGTTACTGAAGCAGTTCTGGACTTTCTTCCTGCATCCCTGTAGGCTGTTATGGCATCCAACAGGGGCTCCTGCGATCTTTTTGGGCATTGGATCCAACCCCACTGCCCTACCCAATTCAGCAGTGAATTGGGAATATCATCAGTGGCAATCACACTTCCGGCTCCCAGCGCCCATGCTGTTTTCCAGGTACCAGGTCAGTGTATCTTTCTTCATTGGTATCCGTATCTGATCAGGCTCCTTTCCAGTAATCTGTAATGCCCGTTCACAACCCTTCTTAAGCAAATCAGCCAAAATTTCCATTTTTTGAAGAAGGGTTTTATGCTGTTGAAGTGGAGGAGATATCCATTCTAAGGCCCACGTCTCCCCCGTTTTTCTGTCTTGCTGAGTAAATGCACCCAGTAAAAATTTAGTTCCACATCAAGCTGTCAGCTGTATGGGAAGGTTAAGATCTCGTCTCCAGACACTACCCTGTGTTACACAGTCCAGTATCTGTTGAAGTATCTTAACCTGCTCAGAGGTTATACAAACAGGCTGTGCTGGGTCAGTCCCTTTTAGTAAAGGTCGAAGTTCATCTAATAACTCATTTGGGATGCCCACAATAGGGCGTAGCCATTGCAGATCACCAAGTAACTTCTGTGCATCATGCAATGTATGTATTTTAACATTCAATTGCAGTTTCTGGGGGGTAACAACCTGATCGGTAAGTATCCATCCTAGATATTTCCAGGGTGCAGATAATTTATTTTTTTCAGGAGCTACAACCAACCCATGTAATTTTAGAGCATCATGTATTTCTTGAATTTGTTGACCTGTAAAAGGTTGCGCAAATAAAATATCGTCCATGTAATGAAAAATAGTTGTTTCGGGCCAGACTTGCCGTAAAGGTTGTAAAGTATTGTCAACATACAGTTGACACAAGGTGGTGCTGTTCCGCATTCCCTGCAGACGATTTAACCATTCAAATCTTTTGTCTGGTTCTTCTCTGTTTAAAGCCGGCAAGGTAAAGGCAAACCTCCGAGTGTCTCGAGGGTGGAGAGGAATAGTAAAAAAGCAGTCCTTAAGATCTACAATCAGCAGTGGCCAGTCCTTTGGCAACATAGGTGAGTTAGGTAAACCTGGTTGTAAGGCGCTCACAGGCTCCATTTGTTCATTTACAAGGTCATGTAGCAAGCGATACTTTCCTGACTTCTTTTTAATAACAAAAATAGGGGTATTCCATGGGCTTATTGACAACTGTAAATGACCTTGTTTATATTGTTCCTGTACCAGTAAATGTGCTTGTTCCAGACTTTCCCTTTTTAATGGGCATTGCTTAACCCACACAGCTGTGTTGGTGGTCCATGTTAGTGGGATTGGGAAAGTCCACGCAATGGCCACTAGCCCAAAGGGCGTTCATTTGTCAGCACTACTCCCAATTGAGCCAGAATGTCCCAACCAACGAGGCACTGTACAGAAGGGGGCAAAGGTACAACTGAGAAAACACTCCGCAAAATTCTTCCATCAACAGTTACAGATAACATAGGTGATTTTCTTGCAAGCGTTAGGCCTCCAACTCTGGTAACCGTCACTGTTGTCTGCTGTAATGGCCAGTTGCGGGGCCAGAAATCTGGACTGATAATGCTGGAGTCTGCACCAGTATCTAATAAACTTTCCAAGGTTTGCCTCTCACCCTGATATTCTATTAATACAGTACGTTTTGGCCGATCATTTAAATTCATTGTTAATACAGTAAGTCCTCCGGTGGAGCCAAAACCTTGCTCTCCCCTCAACTGTGATTGACAAGGGAGTAATGTTTTAGTCATTTGCTCCAATGGAACTAATCGAGCTATCCTCTGTCCCTTCGCGATTCGTATCGGTGGAAAAGGAGTATGTACCATAACACAAATTTCTCCAGTAAAGTCAGCATTGATAATCCCAGTTAAAACAAATAATCCCATCATAGTGGCCGATGATCGTCCCAGTAACAAAGCTCCCATAGGCTGTCCGTCAATGATGATTGGTCCTTTTACTCCAGTCGGAACCTTTTCCGCCTGAGTGGTCATCAACGTTACTGCTACTGAGGCTGCCACATCCAGCCCGAGACTGCCGGCGGTGTCTGGCTGGGGGGGGGGGGGGGGGGGGGCTGGGCTGAGGTGTTGACAGCTGCTACTTGTGTCTGGGCGTGGCGGGTGTCTGCTGTGGGCGCGCTGGCTTTTATGTTTCCCGAGCGACGTCGGCAAATTCAGGTGTTGTGGGTGTCCGAGCGGCAGCTTTGACATCAAACACAAGCTGCGTGACAGGTCCGTCGGGTGTGTCCCATGCCTCCGCACCGGTAACACTTGAATCGGCAGTAGATGGAGCCCGCGGAGTATTTGCTGCTGTTGCCTGTGAGGGCGCAAGTGCTGCTAATACCTGACTCTGAGATGCTGCTGCCTGGTCCTTCAGTCCTATCCCTAGCTCTTTAATAGCTTCTACTAACATCGCCTGACTCCCTAAGGGCACATTTGCCATTCGTTCGAAAGCTTCTTCTATAGTCCGATTAGCTCCTAGGGTATTTAGTACATTCCTGGTGGTCTGATTGCTGTTCTGGAGGGCACATTGTTTCAGTAAAGCACCCTTCATGTAATCAGGGACTCCTGCTCGCTCGATAGCAGTGGCTGCCTTATCTATAAAGGATACGAATGACTCATCTCTACCCTGCTTTATCCCCATGTATGAGGGAACTCCGCCTGGATCTTATATTCTGTCTATAGCCAGTCGTACTAGTCGCATAGCTTCTCGACATTTATCAGGACCGATTAATGCTTGCGCCTCTGTTCGGGCAAAAGCCCCTATACCAAATAATTCATCTAAGGTGATTCCGTGTAATGGGTCACCTGGTTGCCGTACTACTGCTACGCACTCCTGGCAGAGTGCTTGCCAATGTGCATTAAACAGAAGCTGCTGATGTTGAGTAAAGTTAAGCTTTGCAATTCCTCTACAATTCGGCTGGCAATAACACCTGGGTCCCCCAAATATAGTCAAGCATCTGCTTTGTAGGCTCTGCTGTAACGCCGAACTGGCTAACTGTGGACCGTAACTGCGATAACAGTTTCCAATCTAACGCAGTGATTGCTGTCTGCAATCCACCCCCTTACAGAGGCGTATACACCACTGGGCAGGCAACTTCCATGGCTGGTGCCATAGCCTCACTATCCCCTGAATCCATGATCTCTTTCGCTACCGCTGCCCATGCCTTCCTCCGCTTCTGTGCAATGGCCCCCGCTAGTTCACTCTCTGCCCCAGGGATCAGCTCATTCCTAGGAGGGGGAGATGGAGCCTCTGGCCACGGTGCAGGCGGTGCAGATGCCGCAGACGGTTCTGCTGTGGAATTTGTGGGGGAGGGGGCGCTGCCTGAAGCAGAAGCCGAGGGAGGCAGAATAACTTTAGCAGTAGCAGGAGGTAACGGGAAGTCTGCCCAGTCCCCATAACTTTTATTCCTGTCATGAGCTGCACTAGCTTGCTGTGCAGCCTTCTTCTCTACCTGATATTGTACTATCTCATTATGCACCACTCGCCATAACTTGGCTAACTTCTTTGCAGTCTTATCATCATCCAGAACTACTTCCCACAGCTTATCCCCAAACTTACGCTACTCAATTCATTAACTGTATGAGGATTTTGGAAGAATCCCTGTGCATACCCATAAGCTAACAACCCAGGAAGCTCTTTCTGCAAATCTATGCCCTTAACCTGATGCTTTCTTAAAAAGCAAGTAAATAAATCATATGCTGCTTGGCTTTCCATATTAAATCGTGAGCGCTCTTCTCAGCCTTGCAGGTTTTCGCAGCACGTATCGGCCGGGTCCTCCAGTGAGTACCCCCAGGGCGCAGCACCTTCCCCTTTTTCAGCGGTGCTTTTTCGCCGTCCTGGCTGCTACAGGACCCGAACTCCTTCACCGAACCCCCGTGGTCGCCGGCATCACATACGGGTCACCATTTTGTTGGGAATGGCAGAAGAAACGCGGGACTTAACATAAGCCATCAGCGAATCTCGAACTTTATTGATAGGTACACATATTTATATTGGTGTTAATGAAGCTCATACATATTGCAAAGGCGAGCTCACTATTGGTTAGACACTTATCTGCCAACTACGCCTACTTCTACATTTTTGTAGTTATTCTATTGAAACTATTCTTCACATTTCTGCCAAAGATTTTCCTCCCTATCCTGATGTTGCACCAAGGGCACAATGTCCTTGCCTGTTATTGGACACTGACTACTGGCTCCTGTACTTGTCTCCTTCTAGCTTAACCAGTGGTACTATGTCAACATGACCCTTCTCAGATAGCCAGGTGTCCAAAAAGCTCTCCACAAGCTATTTCTTCTTTTATTAGCAAGAGAGCCAGGACCCTCTGTTCTCAGAGACACTGCAGTCTTTTCCATGCTCTCAAGTCACTTCACATTCATCTCCTGCTGCCACTTTCGGTGTATTGAGAACACGTCTCATGACTGGTGGGCTTGCTGAGATCAAGCATGTGTCACAGTGACCCACCTGTATCTCTGGAGGAGAACTGCTTTGTGTTATTGCACCAGGCAGAAGTTGCCACTAGCAGAAGTTTTCCTCAGCCCCTGACTGAGCTGTGAAAGTATCTGAAAAAGTTCCCACTAAAGAAGCTTTTCCTTTAGCTTCTTCCCCCTCTGGAACTACTCTCCCCCTCCCCGAGTCACTAGTGCATCAATGGCACCTACGTGCAAGGCTCAGCCTCAAGGCTGTCTGTTGTGCCGGATAACTGAACCTCCTATCACCCAGCTTTCCTGCTCCAGCAGTGGGGACCTCTGCTCCCAAGAGTGTTCTTGATGTCAGCAGGTGTGTGACCCTCCTCTAGTGGGGAGGTTCCGCCTTCAAGGTGGCTTCCTTGCTCTGCATTTTGATGCCCTTCTGCTGTGCGACTTTGTGCAGATCAGCACAGAGCTGCCAGCTCATGAGTTGGACTGACCTGAGATGTCATGTCAGTGTGTCCTCTGTGTCCTTGAGAGGCTCCAGTTTGCCCGTTTTGGCCTGAAGAGAGACAGGTTTTCTTAGTGCAGAATAACATCCCAAGAGTTTGAGCTGTGGCAGCCAAGTGATGATGTTTAGGTTCTTCAGCAAGGCTGCCAGAGGTGTAGGTGGAAAACAGCCTACACATTATCATCAAGCCCTGAAATACACAAAATAAAATGAGAATGTTGCAAAAAAAATAATATTTTGTCTGGTCCATCCTGCAGCCAACTTCCCACTTACTGTGGCAGGTCACTCATTTTGGGGGGCCCTGAAGCTGGGGCCCTGAAGCTCCCAGGTCCCCAGCATCTATTTTCAGCATGCCCAAAAGACCTTGCTGGCATAAAAATGATGATCAAACTGTTAAAATTCTTACACACTAAGTCTGTGTCTACAGGAGCCATTGGACAGACAGAGACTATCAGGCTGCTATAAGCATTTTCCCAGTATTACTGTTTCCCTGAGGACAGGTATAGCCTGTATTCGCAAAGGTAAGCATTATCTGCATCTCCACAAAGAGGGATGCCAATTTAATCACAGTAGAGCTACACCAGCAAATTTTTGTTTTCAACACAGACCTGGTTCAACTCCTCCTTTTCTTTCCTGCTAGCCTGTGCCTCAGTCCCTGAGCTTTGCAGTCCCACAGAACTCAACGTCTCCTGCCTGCTTTTCCACACCTCGGGCATCTCCAGCAGCTTCACAGCCCCTGTGGGGGCCCCACTTGCCACTGGCCCCCAGCTGCAGAGACACACTCTTCCCCATCACCCTCCCCCCCCCCACCCCTGTGTAAGCACAGTGCAGTTGTGTGACCAGCCCACAAGTGCAACAGCCATGATCTCACTGTCTCTCTATTTGCTATTTAAAAATGCAGTGGGAATTTCATGGGAATGTCTTAAGATTAAGTTACCCTCAAGTTCTCAATAGTGCCAAAATGCCATCTGAAAATGAGTGCAGTGTTGCTCTGGGTGCGACCCTGACCATTGGCTGGCATGGGGTCATTAATAAGCTGAACAGACTAATTTCTTACCGTAGCAGACATTTGCTCCCTGGTGCAACATGAGCCCCAAACCACTCTATTAGTGGCAAAATCCACCAAGAATCTGTCAAGTCTTGCACCCCTAGTTATAGGATCTGAGGAATCTGGGCAGCTCAACCCCCAGGATTTGCATCCACGTGGGATTGTTTCTATTCTGGAATAACAGGACAGTAAAAGATTCCTTGGGAGAAGTGGCACATTGCAGCAATTACTGATACACAGGAGCTGTTCTGCGTCACCATGCCAAATGACATACCCAAAAGCAGTGGCTGACAGAAGCTGATCTAGCAGGGCTGACCTTTAGAGCATGGCTTGTTTATTTAGAGTACTCATGGTGGCTGAGGAGCACGGCTTTACTAGTTCTTGAGGTCTCTGAACCTATGCTGTTTGTACGCCGATGGTGGATCTGTGCAGCTGCTGGAGACACACCTGATATTCCTGCACAGCTTTGACCAGTCTACTATGTGCTCATGATAGAGAAGAAGCAGAAAGTCTGCAAAATCTGCCCAGACAAAGCTGCTGGGCCAAAAAAAAAAAAAAAAAAAAAAAAGAGAGAAAACATCTGGGCAAACCCAGAACATGGCAGCCTTACAGCTCAGGCTGACCCAAAGGTCTGTACCCTCCCATCTGGAAGCAGAGACAGCTCGACATCCAGCACTGGCAAAGGTACTTTCCTCTCTTAGTGCTCCACACTGGTTCAAGTCCCCTCTGCCTCTTTCCATCCACGCTCTTGCAGGATATCGGGAGTACCGGAGGGCAGAGCCGAACCAATAAAGCCTCATGTGCCCAGGGGAGCAGGAGGCAGCGTCGGTGAACAGGGTTTACCGGTGCAGCTGTGATCCAGCGGCGCGCACAGGCCGTACCTGGGGCCTACAACTACAGCGCTGCCAAAAGACCCCCGAGGCGAGAGCAGGATATGACCTGCCTGACCACGGCTTTCCTCACAAAAGTGGTCACGACCACTGACTTTTGCCATTGACCTGTAGCTCAAATAAGGCTTCAGCGGCTCCAAAACTGATGTCCCGGCTCCGCTTCCACTCTCCTTGTTTCCACTCCTCTGCCCGCAGCTCCGCGACGCCAGGGCTCGGCGGACTAGATCGGGTTCCGTAGCGACCGCACTTGCCGCCAGGGGCTGCCCTCCACCCGCGGCTCCACTCCTGACGCCAGACTCGCCAATCCCGGACAGTCCCGGCCCGCTCCTCCCCATTCCGCTCCGCTCCGCCCCGCCTCGCCCCGTCCCGTCCCGTCCCGCCCGTCCCAGCACAGCAGCCCCCGGCAGAGGGACCCGGGGAGTGGCTGGGGGTCCGGCTCCGGCCGCGCCACCCCCGGGCGGGGCCGGGATCGGGTTTCACATCCTGCCCCGCTCGCGGGCAGAGCGGCCATGGCGGAGAGGTGAGTGCGGCCGCCACGCACCTGTTGAGTGGCGGGAGAGGGGAGAGACGCGTTGCCGATCCCCGGGGCAGTGGGCCTCGGCCTCGGCCTGGGCTGGGGCCGGGAGCAACTCCCGGCTAGGGTGGAGGCGGGGCCGGGCAAGCCGACGCGGCAGGTGAAATGCAACCGAGTCGAGCCGTGCCGTGCCGAGCGGTCAGAATTCGTGCGGGGCGGTGGTCCCGGGCCGCCTCCCGCCGCACTGGGCTGTCTGTGGGAGGACCCCCTCTCGCACTGTTCTGGCTCCCGCCGGGGCCGCCGCCCGGGGCTGGGACTGGGCTGTTTGCGGCCTCCGAGCAAGGCGGGCGGCCATGAGCTCGGCTGAGTGTAGCCGGCCCGGCCCTGACTCGGAGTCCTCCCTCCTGCCGGGCCCCGGCCCCTCCCCGGAGGCTGCGGCCGGACTCTGTCGGGTGCCCTCACACCTCCAAAGACGGGCGGTTCGCTGAGAGCACACCATGGTTTTGTGCCCGTTCCAGTCCGGGCTCGCTGGCGCTTGGCTGGGTCCCCCCGTAGCTTTCTCTCATTCGCTTAAAAAATAAGCGCTTTTACAGAATGACAGTGAAATTACTGTCGGGTGTGGCTGTTGCAGGGCCAGGAGAGGGTTCTGTCCTCTCCTGGAAGTGGGTAGGGAGACAGGATCGCCTGTTGGCAGTGAAAATGGAGGGCCAGGTAGCCAAGCCAGTTTACCAGGCTGCATCCGGCTTCCGACAAACGCAGGCAGATTTTACGGCTCCAGTGAATAACCTCATTGAAGGAGAACTCTTCCTGGTTCCTCCACTCCTGGGATCGTCGGCCAGAAGTGGTTAAACTAAGTTTGGTTCTGCCAGGGGAACGTGCAGAGGCACTACCCTTGTTGTTGCTGATGCCAGTTGCAGTTGTGCTGTTTTGCCGGTGTCCTTTTTTCATTCTAGGTTAAATACTTGACCGATTTAAAATTCCTGCAGTGTGACGCTCTCTTTGGTCGCCTTCTCACGTTCTCGTTGGCTGGGGGAGAGTTGCACTGGCCTTTTGCTCAGTGCCTCATTGGTGATGCAAGGTGTTTGGAATAATTTTTTATTTCTGTTGCATTTGAAGTTGTTTTATTTCTTTTTTCTTCTGCATCTTCTGCAGCAGAGCAGGGTTTGAGTTAGTCTGTAAGGAGCATCTTGGGAAGGGATAGCAAATCCCATTGAGGGTGGCCCTAAAATACCAGAATTCAGGCTGAGCAAAATGATGAGCACAGCAGCATTCTCTCATCTTGCCAGGAGCAGCACCTCACAGCAGCTGCTTCTGCCTCTGTGCTTGTGACAGCCAAAGATGCTTGGAGATCAAGGTTGTAGATTCCTCATTTTGGGGTAAACTCTAAAGGCTGACAAAATCGTGTAGATTTGATGCTATCATTCCACTAGCTGGTGCAGATGAGTACAAAGGTTCTTGTGCTGGATTTCACCGTGTTTTACCTGTGTATCCCTTGCTGTCTCTTTAGTGCTTTTGAATTTGGTTTTTGCTGGGTTGACAAGACAACTCTTCCTGTCAGTTGGATGGAGGCTGTTTGGAGGGATGCTGAGATCACAGTGGATTATAGGAATGCAGATTTAGAAGCCACAATTTTGTTCAGATAGTTCACATGCTTTCTGTATTCACAACAGGTTTGCCTAGCTGAAACAGATATCTTGGCCTTAGCTGGGCAAACATAAGCTGCAGTGAGATCTCAGTCCACATGTCTGGTGCATTTTGTAATTGAGAGAATTTAACAGTCATCCTTGTGATGCAAAAGTCTGACTTCAGCCTCACCCTGACTGGATTTGCAGCACAAATCCTCATGAGAGACATGCATGCATAATATGCCATGCAGAACAGGGCTTACGAGTGCTGCAAGAAATGCCTCCCATTCAACTGACTTACTTGATTCCTAGAGAAATATAATGTGTGGTACAAAGATGATAGGAGAGCCTGGAATTCCTGTAGTGAGCTGCCTAAAGGGTGAGAACATCTTGTGGATTTACTTGTATTGGTGTCTGAGCTTAGAGGCATTTTTAAAATCCATTTTGCCATTCTTTTGGGGCTGCCTTCACAGGATTGGGGTAACTGCCTGATAACAAACCGGTAAAGTTTTGTAAATCAGGGACCAAGGGATTTTTTCCTCTGAAAACAGTGGACGAAGAATTATTAGCATTGTTGAGGGACTGTGGGAAGAGCTTTAAGATACATAAAATCAACTTTAAGGGAATTACTTCTGCAGTTAAAGGTAAGAGAGCATAAACAGCTATAGGAGTGTGACTTTTTGGCCCATGAGGGTGGCCTGTTTTTTTCCACTGGCAGTGCCATTTAATAAATATTCATTAACCTTTTTTTGGAAGTCATATATGTCATATCTGTATTTCCTGATGGGTAAATGCTTTAGTAATGATACTACTTGGGTTGTCACTTTACTTATGGAGAAGAAAGCTTTTAAGTTTAGACTTGCTGTTTTAGCAGCATATTTTTGGCTGTTTGAATTAAACAGCCTCAGGATGGGTGCAAAGGGAGATCTTCCAGCCTACCCAGAAATACTGAGGTTGCTGAAGTCATGTTAGCTGGGTGGAAGGACTGGGAATGGTACTAAGTGTGCTTGTTCAGCAGGAAACCTGCTGTTCTGGTTGGCTGTTTTAATTTGATTTATACAAAATGTAAGGGATTCATGTGTTTTGTTGTGATTACAATGAGGACTCTTCATTTTGTTATTGAATCTTGAGTCATTTTAGCCTAGTTTGTTGTTTTTAGTTAATTCAGATTAATTCAGGCTTTGAATTTGCATGAATACCAGTTTCCATGTTTTTTAGCAACTTCCATTTAGGAGTGAATGAAAACTTTGACAACTTCATCACCCTGCCCTGGAGCTGCTGATGGGCTCTGTGTGTCTGAACTCAGCTGTGACTTTGCCGCAGAGAGGTCTTCTAGTTTTGGCAGGGCATCCAAGCCTCTCACTGTTGTGCTGTGCAGAGCCCTCCACATCCTCTGAACTGGTGCCCTGTTCTGGTTTAGCCTCTTCTTAGCTGGCTTAAATAAGGCCATGAATAAATATCCTCTCTGTAGCTAACTTTGCGTGCAGGACAAGCCCATGCCCCACAGCAGGTCATCCCACTCTTGTCTGCTGAATGTGCCTTTTCTTGGATGGACTGGATTGTGGTACTTCACTTGGCAGTAAATAAACTGGGATAGCAAAAGTCTCTGTTAGCTCTGCAAAGTCAGTGGAAATAAATGCAGGTGGGAGGAGTTATCCTCTGCCATATGCTTGCTCCTGTTGTGACTACTCCTCTAAACATGGTGCTGAACCTGGTAAGCTTACCAGGGAAATTTCCTTGGAATGAAATGTTTTAGGGGTGACTGGCTTTAAGTGAAGCCATGACTTTGTTTTCCTCCAGTAGCTCTTCTGGCAGAAGCAGAAGAGGGGCTGTAGAGGGCAAGGTGGTTGTCCTGTCTACCATCACTGCCAAAACCTTTGTAAGGTGCTTCCATCAGCAAGCCCAGCATGGCCCGGAGCTAGCTCCTAAGGAGCAGTCAAACCTTCCAGTGTTTGCCTATGCAGATAAAGCCTGGTTTTTGGGAACCTTCAGACAGATCAGTCTTTTGGTGGAAACTAATCAGAAGTTCAAAGGAAAGCAGTGTTTCCTCCTTCTTGTATTCTCCTTTTCCAATGTTTCTGTTCCTGCTGTACTCCCCAAATGGCTTTCTCAGTGGATGATGCAATTAGGACGAGATTGCTGAAAGCTTGCAAGCTTTCAGCAAATAGATAGGTTAGAAATTGAAATGTTCTATTTAGGCTCCATCAGTCCTTCTTCCCAAGTGGAGTGCAATTATTTGTGCCTTGTGACATGTGTATGCTTGTGTTTCTATAAAAAGTCCCCCAGGCAGATTCAAATAGTTCAGGAAGTGCCTCCTATCTGTAATAAAAAGAAATTCCAGAACAGGCCCTGGAATTTGCTTTTAGCTGGATTCATAGGAGGTTCCTGAGTTCTGCTCTCATTATTGCATATTTAATGTTTATTCCTGCCTTCGTGAAGGAAGACTGTTTCCATGTAGGAAAGACAGCCTTAATGAGCAAATAATTTCTTGTGTTTTTTAGTAGCTCATTCGTGAGTATCCATTGAAGCAAGCTGTCTGTTTGATGGGTTTTATGCTTTTCATGAGGAAGAGTAATCTGCTTTGGATAGTTTCTTAAAGCAGTCAGTTCTTGGAGTGGCAGGAAAGTATTAACTGAAGCAGCAGCCGTGAGGTCCATCTGCCTCGTACATCTGGAAGAGACACTGTAGGTCAAGAGAAAATTCTTTTGTGCTTGGTCTTTGTCTCATAGGATAATGGAAGTACCATTATTTGGCATATGTTCTCTCATCCTAATTACTGTTCTGTGAGTTTGAGGTTATTGCTGTAAGAATTAAGTGTTTTATATTTTCAGTTGAGTGTAGCCCAGTAAATTCCAGTGTAGCTGTCAACTATCTTCCAACCACTCTCCCAGGTTTTTTTTTATTTGTGCATTGTGAGCTGCCATTTTTTGGTTATGCAACTCACACAGCCAAAAGGTATCTGGAAAACTTAAAATGAGAGTGCTGGCTATTCAGATTGTTTGGTTGCAGCAAAGCATGGGAGAGGGAAAGCACTCTGTGATTCCCAGGTGAATGTTGGCATGGCAAGGAGACATGGCCTCCCCCTGTTACATGCTTTGGGCAAAAAGAAGGGGTTTGAGGTAGACAATATCAGCTTTAGAAAATTCTTCTGAAAAAGCCACACTGAAAGATTAAAGTGCTGGAGATGCTGAGTTTATGTTTTTTTTTCAGGCCCTTTTGTCTCTTTGTGCTTTAGGTCTTGTATGAAATTCCAGCAAGGGGTCTATGCTGCAGAGTGCTTGAACATCTGAAAAAAAAGGTCTTATTAAAATTATTTGCTGACGTCTTCATCGACCACCAGAGGAAAGTAGAAGTCTGGTTCTCTAAGGAGGGTGTATTTTCTTACCCCTCTTGTATTCTGCTTGTGCCCAGCTCCCTGAACCAAGCTCTTGGTACGCTTTGCCTTCCTCAGTGGCATGTGCTTCAACACAGATGGAGAGGGAGCACCCTGTGCTCCCCAGATTTGCTGTGTGTTCCTGTCTCAACTTGAAGCAGAGCAGTCCTGGGCCTCTCTAAACCAACTGTTTTCTTAGCTGCAGGGTTTATGATCTACCAAAACCAAACAAGCCAAGCAGGAAGGGTTCCCCACACAAATCTGTGCTGGGTTCACTTGTGTGTGTAACTTTGCAGCTGTGGGACACTGCCATAAGGCACTTGGCTGTGACAGATGGGGCTGTTTCTTACCTGGGTAAACAAGGTTGCTGCTTTTTGCCTGGAAACCTGTTACAGAGGCAGAAAAGACTCAATATAGTGGGATTTTGTGTGATCATGGACATCATGAACTTGTGGCCCAGGGCCAGGTGCACTGTAGCAGGGATAGCCTCTTTGTTCTGTAGGTCTGGTGTTTTCTGTTTGCTTTTGCTTGTGTCATTCATCTGGGAAAAAATAAACAAAGAGGCTTACTGTCTCCATCGCTAGTGATACCAAGAAAATCCCTGCACAATGCTGCCTGATGAGCTGAGACTGAGCTCAGCAAATCCCCTTTAACCACATGGAGTTGAGCTGTCTTGGGTTTTTCTGATTCTGAAGCAGTGCAATATGTTGTGTACAAGCAGGCAGGGCTCAGGTTAAAGAATGAATTGGTGTAAAATATGTTCAGTCACAAAGTGTGACTGTGGTCACAGGGGTTTTCAGGATGAGAGAGAGGCGAGAATGTTGACTCCATGATCAGAAGGCTTGATTTATTATTTTATGATACATATATAACATTATGACTATACTAAAAAGAAATAGAAAAGAGAAGACTTCTTCAGAAGCTGGCTAAGCTAAGAATAGAAAGAATGATAATAAAGGAACTCTCTCTGACTCTGTCCCCGAGAGAGCTATGTCCTTGATTGGCCATTAGTTATACACATCCAAGATGGGCCAATCACAGGTGGACCTGTTGCATTCCACAGCAGCAGATAACAATTGTTTACATTTGTTGCTGAAACTTCTCAGCTTCAGCAAGAGGAAAAATCCTAAGAAAGGATTTTTCACATAAGATGTCTGTGACAACAAAGGAAAGTCAGAGAAAAACTTACAGGAAACTTTCTAGCTGAATAATTAAATACAGGCCCAGGGAATGCAGTGCATGAACTGTGCTGTGTAGTCTTGCTTGGAAAGGTTCCTCTGCACTGGCTGGAGTGGCTGACTCACATACTGTTGAAACTCCAATCTGCCTGCTGGTCCTGGCCACCTCACCTGCTCCAGCACCTGCTTCTCACCCGCTGCTCGTCTGCTGGCACAGTTGTACCCCGCCACATAGTCTTATCTGCTCTGGACTGGTCCCCATGTGCTTCTGGTGCCATGTGGGAAATATCAAGTGCAGGGCTGTTTCCAGACCTGAAGTAAACTGCGGCTGGTCCCATTGTAATCTAGGCACTGAGTCTTCCATACAGGTTTTAAAATAGTAACCCAAGGATCAGCTGTTAGTTTCAACGTGGTCAGTTTGCTATAAAGTGATAAATGCTGTATTTGGTCTTCTTCTGGTCCTGTACCTAGTTCTTCCTTGTGTACATTATAGTTCTTTGAGAGTCCTTTGATATCTACAGTTATCCAGCTGTGCATCAACCACATTGTTTAGCTCTTCTTGGCTCCCTAGATCCAGTAGTTATGCTTGGGATTTTTTTTTATTAGACTGTCCAAGTATTTATTGCTCTAAGCTAGGGTGAGAGGAGAAGCTCCAACTGTTTTATGTATTCTTGTTCATCACTGATCAACATGAAGTGAAGCAAAGGGAGATGGTGAAATGGCTGTGAGCTGAGGTGCAGAGCCTGGAGTGGAACCAGCATGAGGAGCGTTTAATGTAGTCCAGAGGACAGACACTTAGCACATTGTAATGTGGAGGTGTATTATCTTGGCAGTTTATGCCCGTGTAATACAGTGAATAGTCTGGGTGGGATATGGCTGAGTTGTATTTAATCAGCCTGGAAAAAAGAGTGTGAAGGAAGTAGCACTGGGGCTTAGAGGGCAACTTAGTGCTTGAGTTGGTGCTGCCCTTGGGCTCTCATCTGCAGTCCTGAGTTAGAGTACAAATGACCCGTGAATTGCAGTTTTGGCTTGGAAACTCCTTAGGGAGCTTGCCCCTGAAGTAATCTACTCTAATTTCCATTAAATTAATTTTAAAATCTCTGAAAATAATGGTGAAAAGCAAATATACTCATTTTTGTATAGAGGGCTTAGAAGCTGCTGAGCAAATGCCTTGTGGTGGTATGACAATCCAGCCTGAATTCACTAAACCTGTAGTTTGAAATTAGTCTAAAACACATGTTTAAGATTCTGGAGACTTCCAAAGTAGAAGTCTGTTTTGGGATGGCAATAAGCAGAAAAAATTTAAAAAGACAGTGATGATCTGGAGGTGAAGCTGTGCACTGCCACCTTATCTTTTTTTGGTTTTTTTTCTGGTTCTGAGTCCTGTTACCGGAGTCATTGAGCTCACTAAAACAAGAGAAAACCATCTGCTGTTAGCAGGCTGAGTTATCCCTGTGAAGGATTTGAGGTGCTCTACAGGCCTCACGTGATGAGTGCTGGGGATGAGAAAAGAGTGGGAGGGGGTCATGGAGAACACATCACTGAATCATCCACTCTGATTTTGGTGTGCCATTGTGCCATGATGTTACCATCCTGTTCCCTCTCAATAGTCTGTTGAGTCAGCTTTGAGTGTAATGCTGTTGAAGTGACTTTGGCCTTGAATTCTCAACGCTGCTACAAGAGGAAGGCTGGCAGAGATACTGTGGGCATAACTTCCTTAGTGGTGACACTTCTTTGGGTTGATCTTGTTCTTGAAACCAGGAAGGCTGTATGAGTTTGGCAGTGAGGGGCATGTCAGTGATTTCAGCCTTTCTGGCTCCCCATAACTCTTCCCTAGGAAGGTGGCCTCTTGATGTCCAATGACACCTCCCCATCAGCCATCCAGTGCTCTAATAGCTGAGCACTTTTATGCTTAAACTTTATTTGGTCTTGGAGGGATGAAATCACTCACTATTTTCTCTTCAAGCAAAGCCGCTGCTGAGCTGTGAGAGCTGTCTGTACGTGGAGAAAAGCTTTTTGGGTACCTGGTGTTCAGTGAAGTTGTACTTGCTGCAGGGGTACAGGGAAGTTTCATGTTGGACTGTTTTGTCCATCCCGCTCTCCCTGGAGCAGGAAGCAAAGACTTCAGGTGGGAAAGAGTGAACAGCATGGTCATCATCAAATGGTTTAGTGAAAGTACCCAGAGTTCAGCTGGAAATGCAAAAATTAGTATCTTCTAGTAGTTGTGCTCTGGCCTGGATGGCTCGTTTGAGCTCCAGAGTGTTGATTTTGAGCTGCTGTGGAGTTTCATTGGGGAGAAGCAAAGTTTTCTATTTTAGGGTGTCTCCTGATACACGGTACATCTTGTACTCTGGATGAGAAATAAAATAGCCACTGCACCTGGCCCAGACAGCTCTGTTACCCTGGTCTTGCCAGGGCACATGGCACCAACTGCAAAGTGGAGTTGGACCTCCAGGACCTGCACTCGGTGGGCCCTTGGTGCAGGCAAAGGAGGACAGCTAATTCCTGTTGCTTTGCTCAAGCCTCTACTATTTGCTATGGTAGTTATTTTTTCAAGCAAGAGCATGCGGGTGGTCAGAGAACAGACAAATTTGTCATGGAACTGCCAGCAGTGCAGCTTTCTTGCCCTTCAAATTCCAGCTGGACCTGGCTTAAACCCAGAGGTTTTACGAACTGCAGAGGTTTGAGAGACTTTAGATGAATTAACACTATTCCCCAGAAATTATCATTTTGGGTCTGTTTCTTATGATAGGAATCTGTACTGCTTTGCCTATGGATCTATAGCTGTAAACCCTCCTGAATGGTGTGGCTGTTTGCCCTGGGAAAGGCAAATGTGAGCTGTGGCGTGAAGAGCTTTAACAGTGAGATGTGTCTGTGCTAGAGCTTGGGCTGCTCAGTTGGCCCTCTGGGAAGTGTGGGCTTTCATTAGGACAGGCAGTATGTGGTCCCATGGACAGAAAGCAATATTGTGGTGACTGACTGTGAAAACTGGGTGCTGCTACAGGGGATGTTCAGCCAGCCCCTTCTTGGGTGTAGCTCTGTTGTAGCAGACCTCTCTGCTGCTCAAGATGCAGGGCAGTATTTGGCTTCATCTTTCAACTTCACACCTTGCTAAGCTGTGAGAGAAGATGAGAAAAGGAATGAACAGCTGAGAGATGTAATCCTCACTTTTACATGCTTCAGGCAATAATTGATCCACGATGCTTTTAATTTTTAGATTAAAACCTGTTGCTGACTAAACTTGTTTTGTAGTTTGTTAGCCATTGGGCCTAGCTTTTTGTCTCTTGTATGTCTCCACCAAGGTCCTGCTGGTTTCAACCTTGGCTACACCTCTGCACTCAGTAACGCTGAAAATAAACAAGGGAGAAGGTCCAATCTGTGGCAGTTCCTTGGAAGGGAAGTGCTGTTGCAGGGCACTGCTCTCCTGGAATCTTTTCTGCCCTTTGTCATCTTGTATTCCTCCTGGGAAGGAGATGCCTTGACCCCTCTACCTCTCAGCTGGTGGGTGCCTCAGGAGGTGCTTTGTTGGTGTAACATGGTTTCTAGCTGAAAAAACATCTAGTTTTGGGCATCTGGAAACTGTGAATATGCAGTTACCTGTGAAAACTCAGTACCTATGTGCTGAATAGTCATAGTAATACAAAGCCTGGGGTTATGATGGGATCTTTATGACTGGCAGCATAACAATAAAATAAATGAGACTTGTCTGCCTCGCCCCAGAGCTGGTGTTTACTCCTGAGTCTGCTAAAAAGGGGCTGCCTGTTGTCTTGGAAGAAACCTGAGATCTGTTCCTTGGCTAAAGAAGAGCTTATCGGAACAGAGGGGGCATAGAAAGTATTTAGTGGTTCTATTACCAGCTCAGAAGGAATGGGTACCTCCACCAAGAACTGATCAGACTTTTTTGTTTGGCCTTTTAAAGACACAAAAAAAGGGAAATGTGCAGGGGAAAAAAGGACAGTAGAAGGAGAAGCAGGCTTACCAAAAAGGGGAAGTTGTATCCAAGCAAGAAGACCAAAAGACCTATCTATTTCAGCACATGATATGTAAAATCAAAATAAGGTGGTCCAGGTTAAGACTTTTGAGGAGTGAATTTGCCAAATATTATTAACTTTCAAATGCATTGAAGCCTTTTGGAAACTGGCAGCAGAAGAGATCAAAGCATGAGAGGCACAGAAGATAAAGCTATCACAAAAAAAAATCTAAACCATTTTTGGCTATCTTGACTCCTGTGGAGGAGCTTTGCAAACTTCAAGCTTGCTACAGAAGAACTGTAGGAGAAGTTGTCTCGCATTGAACATCAGTAGAAATAGCTTTAGAGCAAAAGAGGAACTGATAAGAAGCTAAGGAACAGATGATGTTTACTCAAGAGTGCCAAAGGATCTTAATTCTGAAATTGCTCAGATACTTTCATGTGTATCCTGCTGCTAAAGTGCCCTTGCTATCACATAAATTGTTGGTGGTGAGTGCAATAGCATTTTAAAAGGTTGAGTCTTGAGGAAATTGGAGAAGTGGCTCAGTATTTGTCCAGGTGCACTGCTAGGGAAGGGCTGTGAAGAATATTCAGGATTCCATGGACTGTTGGGTCTGACCCCTGTGCCTAAGTCTTTGCAATGAAGAGCAAGTTTGCTGAAGGCATGGCCAAGCACAGCTGCTTAGACCAGTATTAGAAGGGCTATTGCAGAGGCAAGCCCTGCCTCTGCCTCACAGACCTGCTGGAGGTGATGAGCATGCTGGGAGTAGGACCACTAGGCTTCATCTGTCTGTGTTTTCAGACAGCCTTTGGCAAGTTTCTCTGCCAAAGGCTTTGAAGAAAGAGTTGCCATGGGCATGGAGAAAGGGTCTTGTTATGGACAAAGAGCTGGTGAAAGCATAGACTGCAAAGGGTAGGGCTTACTGGTAATTTTTCAAGCTGGGGAAGTCAGCAGCAAGGCCCGAGAAACTGGTGCTGGGAGTGTTTTGCACCTTATGGGTAACCTCAGTTATAGAGGGGTGCAGTGACATTCCCAGGTTTGCAGAGGATCCTCAGTTTCTTCAATGGGTTGAATAGCTCACTGAAGATAAGGAAATCCATAAGAACCTCAGAGAACTGAGGAAGTGGCCTGATATGTGACAGATAAGCTTCAGTGTAGGAAAACATGGTGAACAGGGAAAAATTACTTGTACTGGACCTGTTTGATACTCAGCCTGGAACTAGTGGTTGTAGCTTGAGAAGGAGCTTGGAGTCACTGACAGTTCTCTGAAATCATCAGTTCTGTCTGTAATGTTTGCCAGAGAAACCAATCAGTTTTGATCACCATCAGCAAGGGAATTAATACTGAAGCAGAGGACATCAATTTGACCCTCTTTAACACTTTGTTCATGTCTTGGAGACTGCATGCTGTTTTGATTTCTTCATTGTGAGAAGGATGGTGGTGTTAGAGAGACTGCAGTGAAGATAATTGAAATTACTAAAGGACAGAGCAGCTGCCTTATGAGGAGAGAGCAAAAAATTTGTGATTCCTGGGTTTGGAAAAGTCTTGCATCGCAAGATCAAGGTATGCAAAATCATGAAGGTAATGGAATCAGAGAATGGTTTGCGTTGGAAGGGATCTTAAAGATTGCCTGCTTTCAACTCTGTCATGTACAGGGAGAACTTTCACTAGGCCAGGTTGCTCAGAGCTCCATTCAGTCTGGCCTTGAACAACTCAGGGAATGGGCATCCATGTTTATTCTGGGCAAACCCATTCCAGTGCCTCATCACCCTCACAGCAAAGAAGTATCTAATCTAAGCCTACTCTCAGTATGAATCCATTCCTCTTTGTCCTGTTACTACATGCTCTTGTAAAAAGTCTCTGTCCATCTTTCTTGTAAGCCCCCCTTAGGAACTGAAAGGCTGCAATTATGTTGCCCCTTAAGCCTCCTGTTTTCCAGGCTGAACAAACCCAATTCTGTCAGCCTTTCCTCCTAAGAGAGGTGCTCCATCCTCCTGATTAACCTGGTGGCCTCCTCTGGACTGGCTGCACCAGGTTTGTGTCTGTCTGGCACTGAGGACTCCAGAGCTGGATGCAGCACTGCAGGTGGGGCCTCACCTGAGGGGACTAGAGGGGCAGAATCCCCTCCCTTGACCTGCTGCCCACACTTCTTTTGATGCAGCCCAGGACACGGTTGGTTTCTGGGTGCCAGCACACACGGCCGGGCGTGTGCAGCCTCTCATCCACCAGCACCCCCAAACCCTTGTCATCAGGGCTGCTCTCGATCTGTTCCTGCCCCGGTCTGGATCAATACTGGGACTGATACCCAGCTCAGATGCAGCACCAGCACCTGGCCTTGTTAAACCTCAGAGATTCCCATGGGCCACTTCTCAGGCTTGTCCAGGTCCCTCTGGATGGCCCTGTCCTTCAGGTGTGTCATCTGCAAACCTGCTTGTACAAGGGTACACTTGTTCCCTTTATGTACTAATGAAGATATTAACCAACACTGGTCCCAGTATGGACCCCTGAGGGACCCCACTTGTCACTAATGTCCATTGGGACTCTGAGCCATTGACCACTACTCTCTGGATGTGACTGTCCAACCACTTTCTTATCCATCTAACAGTCCACTCATCAACTTCATCTCTCTCCAGTTTAGAGAGAAGGATGTTGTGGGGATCTGTGTCAAAGGCTTTACAGAAGTCCATATAAATGACATCTCTGTTCCCTCCCTTGTCTACTGAACTTTGCCATTGTGTAAGGCCACTGGGTTGGTCAGGGAGGACATGCACTTGGTAAAGCTGTGCTGGCTGTCCTAAATCACCTCCATGTCCTTAGTAGAGCTTCCAGGAAGGTCTCTTTCATCACCTTCCCAGTTACAGGGGTGAGGCTGACAGGCTGGTAGTTCCCAGAGTCTTCCTACTCTTTTAGAAGTTGGGGACAGTGTTTCCCCTTTCTGTGGATAAGTTGAATTTTTTCTACCAAGTCTTGTGACCCTAGAACTATGAGCACTTGGTAAAACTTAAAGGAAGAAGGCTGTTTATATTACACAATCTGTAACTTCTGATTTCAGAGTTCTTGGGGGTCACGGATGCGAAAGGCATCATCAGGTTGAAAAAGTATTTGGGTAAACTTATAGACAGTCTGAAATAGTTACTAGGAAGAACAGCCAGCCATCTACCTTTAGCATCTCTTATACATGTGTGGGTTCTTGAGCAATGTGGGAGAAGATGGAGAAAGGGCATGACCAGGCTTACGTGTTTTGCTTAACAAACTTCTTGGAATGTCTCACCTGTAGGCAGAATGGAAGGGGCACTTGGTTGTACCAAAGGTGCCTGTCTTATACTTCAAAGTTTCCAGAAACCAGTATTAAGTGGGAACATAAATGGGTGTGACATGTTGAGGAAGAGCCAATATGGCTTTTGTAGACCAAAATTGAGCTACATTACTCCACTGGTACTTGGAAGGTGTTTCCAGGTACGTGGCAGGGGTGATGAAGTGGAGTGGTCTAGTGGACCTCACTGAAATATTTCAGCAGAGGGTATTGAGGAAAAGTCCATCATGGGTGGATAAATGGTTAAAAGATTGGGCTGCAAAGATGAGGAGTAGATGGTCAGACTTTAGAGGAGGGAACTCCTGGTGGAGCCAGGCTGGAATCTCTGCTGCTCACAGTGTTTGTACATGATCTAGAAATGGGGACAAAAGTAGTGGCTGAGGAAGAGCAAATGAGGGAAGAAATCCTGAGCACTGCAATTCAGGAATGAGTTAAGGGTAAGAGATGGTTCTGGAAAGTACTAGCACTCTGTGTGTGTTCAATGCGTGGCAGTACTGCCGAAGGGAAGAGGGGGCTGAGAACTGCGAAGAGGAAAGCAAAGGACAGAGTAGCACAGCATGGTGATCTGCTGCCATGTTGGATATTGAATGTCAGGTCATCCCATCTTGAAAGAGGCCCTGTTTTAAGGGCCTCTTCAGTTCTTTGCTCTTCTTTTTGTTTATTATTGGTAGCAAATACTATGTATTGGGTACATAGTGTTTGGCAGATGAAGACTGTCTAGATGGATATAAAATAAAAAAAAGTGGAGTTGAATGTGGTCCAGTTTCTGCCCCAATCAATCAACCATGCCATTGCAAAAGCACAGAGAGTGATGCCTGCTTTAATGTCTTTCTGAATTTGTCTCTTTTTTGCTGTCTTCCTTGCCACTGTTGAAAGTGAAAAGCTCAGTTTTGGGCTGAACACAATGTTAATAAATGTGTGGGTTTTGGTGGGAGAAAACAAAAGGAACTTGTTTAGGACACCAAATCAAGAAGTGTATTGTTCTCACCCCACTGTTCACTGTTACCATGTATAGCAATTTCTGCCATGGCAACACATATTTTCATGAACTAGCCAAGATCTTCCAGGGCTGCAGCATAACTTCTGATACTTGCTCATTGTGATGCTATTAATAACTTTGTTTCCCCCTATCGTAGCCAGGAAGCTGCTTCTTCCTCATAGACCAAGTGCAAGGAATAAGCTCATTTTAAATCAACTCTGGGGAGAAGTGACACTGCGGATTTCCTGAGTTTTTTTTTGTTCTGGAGATCCTGTCTAGTACTGCCAGCTCTGCAGCCACCCACTGCGCTGTCTCTTTTTTATAAGAAAGTCATGTCTCAATTTTCTTTTTAATTCAGTTTCTTTTTTTCTCTTTTTCCTTTCTCCCGCTTCCTTTAAATCAGGACAAACAGATGATACATATTTACTTCTCTGGCTATGCAAAGTAGCTTAAGTGTTTAAATCATACTGACTTGGTGAAGCGGAGAACCTGGCACAAATCAAACATGATCTGGGCCAGGCTCTGGTCTACATGATTTCTTTACTTATCTCCTGCTTATTCAGACAAGATAAACTGAGTATTTAAAATTGCAGCTCAACTGTTCTTGGCACTAGTTGAATTTAGTGGTGTTTAAAACCTCGGAGTGCATTAGCATGTCTGCATGAATCTGCTTGGAGTTGAAACTGTGTCAAAAATACCATCACCAGGGTGGTTTTTTGGAACCTTTTAAAGAGCTGTGGAGAAAGTGAAACCTGGGCTTTTGCTTAAGAGGGTGGTTCCACTTGAGCCTGGGCATCTGTGAAGAGCAGCAATGGGTTCGAACCAGGGTCATGAGTCTGTCCCCAGCTCTGGTTCTGGGTGTACACAAGTCACAGTTTGCCAGTTTCATCCCTCCAGAGGAAGGAGTTGTTTTGCTAGATCACTCTCCTGTCATTCGGGGAGTTCACTTTTCTTCTGCTGAAGTGTAGGTATTAACTGTACAACCCTCCCTCCCTTTCTTCACCAGCTTGAAAATTTTTTTGGCAGACTTGAAACTTGCAGCTTCAATGTCACTGTCTTTGATATTGCACTTTCCCTGATCTCCCTGACCTGCTGGATTGGTAGCCTACTGTCATTAACTGAGGGGAAAACATATAGTGAAAACAGGGAATTCTTTATCCTTCCGACCTCCTTGGAGAGGCTAAAGAAATGAGCATATGCCCTGCAAAAGGTGTGTCCAAAGCAGGGAGTAATTGTGATGTCCACAGTGAGTGACTGCATCATTCTTTTATTGCTGCTCTCCCCATTTCTTGGGAGGGTCTGTTCAAGGTAGTACCTCCAGAGGTGCTGCCAAGTGTTGAGTCTTCCTGGGGAGGCACTATATGCCGTGCAGGACTGCCTCCTTCTGCAGCCCAGCTGGTTTTTCCTGAGCATCTCCAAGAAACAACTGAGAGCCTTTGGTGACTGATGCAGTTTTTTGCCACGAGCTGCCTTCTTGTGGACTCTAGGGAATCATAGAATATGCTGAGTTGGATGAGACCCATCGGGATCACTGAGTCTGCAACCTCCCGGCCCTGCATAGGACACTCCAGTTATCCCATCCTGTGCCTGAGGGCATTGTCCAAATGCTTCTCGAGCTCAGACAGGCTTGGTGCTGTGACCGGTACCCTGGGAGCCTGTTCAAATACTCAGCCACCTATTGGGTGAAAACTCTTTCCTGAAATCCAACCTGAACCTCCTCCGACTTCATGCTGTTTCCTCAAGTCCTGTCACTGGTCACAAGAGAGAAGAGATTAGTACCTGCCCCTCCACTTCCTCTCATAAGAGTGTTGAAGACCACAATGAGGTCTCCCCTGGTTAATCCCCCCTTTGTTTCTATGGCTTGGTGAGAGCAAAGGCTAATTTGGGGCTTTAACTAATTGTGCTTCATTTTGTGAAGTCTTACATCTGTGAGATTGAAGAGATATTCAATTTTTAAAAAGCTGTGACTGTATTTTAAGGCAAGGTCAAACACCTCAGTCTTTGTTTCTCATTAAATCAAGCCAGAGCTTGTTAATGACAAAGCACTGGAACTATAGATAACTAGTATTTTAGTTTACTGGGAGCTCACGGTGTTACTGTAGTCACTGCTGGTCTTGCAGATGCAAGTGTGTAGCAGACAAAACAGAGGCTGAAACACAGCTCATGGTATGTGACTGCTACTCACACTCTAAAGTTGTAGAGACAATCAGGAAAACAATTTGGGGCAACAGTTAAGCATGCCTTTCCTTTTTGGAAGAAGCTTTTTTTCATGGTTTATTACATCAGAATAAAAAAAAGATAAAAGAGTCAAACATGGGCTGTGATTTTCATCCCAAACTAAGAATTCACTTAGGGATAGGTGAGCTTTCCAGAGCTGGAGCTGTGCATAGAGCAGAGACCCATATGCTTCCCTGTGGGGCAGGCATGCAGGAGGGGAGGATCTGGGGCTGCAGGAGGGACCGATGCTGTGGGTCCAGTGCATTAGCTTTGCAACATCCTGACTCTGTTGTGTCTGATGTGCTTGTCATTCAGCAATTTCTGTAGGCAGAACAAATGGAAGGACCTCTTTTCCATTATATATTTATTTTTCTTGCTTATTGTTTTATAAAGAGCTTATGAACTTTGTGCCTGAGGTTTTCAGCTATTTACTTACTATCTCATCTTCTTTGCCAGAGGAAATTGGTGTGCTTTGGGCTGGAGAAAATTATGACACTGATAATGTGCTCCTCTGCACAGAGTCCTGTTGGGATGAGCTTCCTGATGGCATCTCACAGGACAGGAGAGATTTGTTTGTTTGCAGGCGGTTATTCCTTTGACTTGCTGCCAACACTCTCCTATTCTTTCCTTTGACTTGCAACCAAATTCCTCTGCTAGCCTGGTGTTTTAGTGGTTAACTTGAGTCATACATAACAAGCTTGGACAGCTAATACTTTCAAGAGCTTCACTGCATCTGTTCTCTCGTGATTTTTTTCAACGGAATTGGCAGAGACAGCTGCAGCTGGAGAGATTTGCTGAAGAATGAATAACCCTAAAGAAGTTATGATGAAACACTTATATTTGTTTTGTACTTTTAGCCCCCAGTGTTTTGTGGACTCTGCTATCTGAGGAATGACTTGGTCCCTTGCTGTCCGTGGCTATGTTGTGCATGAGTTTTCAAGGGACCCTGTTTTTCAGCTCATAAATGACTGGTAGCCTTTTAAATGAACAGAGACAGAGGGCCATTATTTTGCTAATGTCCCATTTCTAGGAACTTAGCTGCCTTCGATATTTAGCTTTGCTGAGTGGTGCTTGAAAGCATTATGCTCTGTGATCTGCCTATTTGTAGAGCATCCTCTGTTGGCACCTAGGGTGACACTGTCCAGTTGTGCATGGCCTGGCAGTGCAGGTTCTCCACCCTATAATTACAGTCTTAGTCTGCTGTTCCTGACCACTGCCAGCTCATGTTCTGCCTTTAGAAAAGCTATGGTTGTCATGTTTTTTTGATGGTCTGGTGGAATTATTTTAGGTCAGAGGTGGGTGTCTTGAGAGTTCCTTAAGTCCCAACCCTGCGTGCTCTCACTATGGTGGCCATTTAGTCCTGAGGACCTGGCTGATGGGTTTCCCTTTGCTGGTTCTGGAAGTATCTTTTCTGTTCCTGTCTTCCTCCTCTTCACCCTCTGACACTGTTCAGAAATCTGTGTAGATGTTTTATTGTCCTTACTCAGTGTTCCTGTCTGCAGCAAAAAGCTATCCCTGTGCATGATACAAATGAGCCTTGGTAGCTGGCTATTTACTTTGGTCTGTTCTGGCTCCTATGGGCTCTCTCTTCCCTTCAGTGAAGATGGCACAATAATGGTTGTTCTTTTGCCTTCCTGTATGGGGAAACTATGCTGCACTGCAGTGTGTTTATGTCTGTGCAGTGCCTGGTGTCGTGTCACTGAGCCCAGGATGATCCGTGTACAGAAATGACAGAAGATCAGTTGCTGTTGAGTCCTGCTCCTTCCACAGTGTGCAGATTGTGGGTTGCTCCCGAGGTACTGGAGCAGTTGCTGGGTTTATGTGATAATGTGGCTTTTCTAAAGCAACTTCTGATTGGAGAGCCTCCTGTTCCCAGACTGCTTTCTTTGGCATCAACTGTCTGAGGCAGCAGCTGCTGTGCTGGGCCCCTGGCTGCACGGGCTTCGTGGCAATGCTGGGAGGAATCCCCGTTATCAGTACTGGTGACATAGGAGCCGGTGAAGAGTAAATCTCAGTCCTGAAGCAGCTGGACAGCAAGCTAGATAAATCGAGACCTTTGTCAGTAATTATAGGATGACAGGGCAGTGACTGCTGCTGTGTCCTTGAAATAGCAGGAACATCATTGACATGATGTTGCTTGCTTTGGCCCAGGGAGAGCACTTGGTGTATGCTGCTTCTCCAGGCCTCTGGGCTCTTGCCCTACTTCATTTTGGCAGGTACAACTTCTTCACCTCATTCCTGCAGTTTAAGAAGAGCATGATGCTCTTCACCCAGGATGCAGTTTTATTGGCACTGGAAAATGTCATCCTGCTTCAAGTCCAGTTTACTTCTGTTCAACAGCTGCCAAGAGGTGTTGGGGTCTTACAGATCTGTGGAGCCATGTTCAGCTTTCTAGTCACTGACCAGGGTTTCAGTCAGCAGGTAGTGCTGAGAGGTGCTGGGGCCCATTGAGAAGGTGGAAGATTAAGGGGTTCCATCTCCATCCTTTCGTTTTGTTTGTATGCATCCTCCTTAAAAAAACACAAACAGCCCACACCTGATTTTAGAGTTTTATTCATGCTGGGAGGCTCTTAGCTGCTTTGAGTATCATTGTGGGCAGATCCTGTATGATTTGGTGATGCCTGCATATGCTCTCAGAAGAGGGTGAAGCTCAGGTCTGCTTCACTTGGTATCATGTGTCTTAGATTGTGTGTCCCAAGATGTGGAGAAAGTAGATCTATTACCTTGGGTACCTGCCTGCAGAGATTTACACTCCTGGAAGGATGTGGCTAGTGCATCTGGTGATGACCTTGCACGAGTCCCGCTGTCCCCTTTGGTGGGATCCTGTACAGGTGGGATGACCATCGAGCCATGCTTGCAGTGTGCCTGCATGAATCCTCCCTGAAACTAGGGGCATCACCATGGGAGCAATGGGAAGTCATCAGGCTGCCTCCTTGGGACTGAGCCCAACATGCTGACATGGGGGAGCACCAGGGGTGGAAAGTAAGCAGTATGCATCCCAGCCATGGTCATCATTTTCGCTGTACTGGCAGGTTGTCCTGTAATGCCTTTACCTAAGCAAATATTTCCTCTCTAGGATATTGATAAAATTGAAGTTTTCTCATTTAAATCCTGTCTGTTGGGGACAAAGTCTTGTTATGAGCATGTTGAGATGGGATGCAGTCACTGTCAGGTTCTGTGTTGCTAATATTGGTCCCAGTCCAATGACAGACCTGACCATGTGTCCTGGGATTGATGCAGCCTAAGGCTGTGCAAGTTGGAGGCCAGCACCAAGCTGTGCCATGTCTCAGCTCCCTGCCAGGGTGCTTTGTTTCCCTTGGGCAGGGACTGTCCTGCTTCCCCCCACAGCTGCCTGCCTTCCAGCAGCTGTGGTTTGGATGCAGCTGTGGATGCACACAGTACATTTTGGAAGGAGAGGAGATGAAGACTGCCAGGTTCTTTTTATCTTCTGCAACTTGTTCTTAAATGTTTAGCCCCTTAAAAGGAATAATAACTCTGCTGAAGTTTTCATTGAGCTTAGAAGGTGCTACTTCATCTGGAGGAAACCAGAGCTTTGGGGAGGCTGTTGAAGTACTGGAGTTTTGGGCTTGTGCTGTGACCTGCAGAATGAAAACTCTAGCCATAAGGCAGAAGAGACCCAAGGTGTGCTATCACAGAAGCTTGAGAGCTGGACAGGGTGTCAAAGGCAGGTCCCATAGCCCAAGGAAGCTAGCTCACTTCTCTGCTGTGTCCTGGGGCTCAAGCTCCACAATGATTTTGCTCCCCAGCCTGTGAAACCCAGGGGCTGGATGTGACAGATAGGCAGGAGAGGCTGCCTGCCGGATATGTGCCCTGGCCAGCCTGTGGATCATTATAAAGAATAGAGAGAAGCACCTGGAAACTTCTTGATGCTGAATGTTTTTTGACATGTCTTTTGCCTTCTGCTGAGGCCGCAGTGGCCACACCTTGTCTCTAGCCATAACACAGGCCAAGGTGCTCACCCTCAATGACAATATGGGGACAGAGAGAAGTGAGAGACCCTTGGCCTCCAGGGAAGCAGCTCTCTGGTGAAGACCTGTACCTGGTCTGCATTACCAGGATTTTTTTAACAGGAGTGGATTTTACTGTTCCTCCTGCCCTCAGGTCCAGTTTCCTTTAGTGTTGGTCTGCTGGTCACCAGGCAGTCCCCTGGTGCCTGTTTCTCCAGTATGGAGACACTGTGGACACTATGACCACCTCCTGCTCAGAGTGTCCATCCAGCAAGTGCTTTGTGTTTTGTCTCAAGGCCATGAAAACAGGGATGTCTTCTGTCCCTTGGTCTTCCCTCTGTTGCAGAATTGCGCATCCTGTGATGGGGGCACTGAAGGATGGGGTGGGGATGAGCAGCAGTTCAAGCCCTTCTGTCTTCCCCTCCCCTTGGGGTGCTCTCTGTGTGGCTCCAGGGAGTGATTTCAGGACCCAAATCAGTCCAAACCTAGTGGACAGCACTTGGTACAGAGTGGATGATGGAGAAACATGAAGTTTGGTGTGGGAGTGCCTGTGCTGCCCTCCCTCCTCCCTGGTGACATACAGAGCTCTAAGATGCCTGTGCATCCATCCCACCCAAGGTTCAGTTACTGGTCTTGGACTGTTGGGCCTTATGCCTTTGAGACTGTTCTGGACTTTATTTTAAGCTGATTATCAGTGGGGCATGGCTTGTCATGGTGTCTGTCCTTCCTTATGCCCCTCCTCTCTCCTTTTGCAGGGACCTCAAGACATCTCACTGGTGTCCCAAAAGTCCTTTTTACTCTTCTTTCTCTCTGAGACAGGATCTTGAGGGAATTTGCTGGTAATTTTGGTGTTCCCCCAACCTTTTCCCTTGGACTGAGCTACCCCTTTGCTGTCTGTTCTGCTCTGGATTTGGGATGAATCAAGAGGCTAACTGCAGCAAGATGGAGCAATGCTGGTATCTGGTCTGGGGGAAAGTTTGGGAAAGCCAGGAAAGAGGCAAGAATTGACAGAGTCCAAGGAACCAGAAAGCCACCAAGTTTCCCATCTGACATCTTTGTCTTGGAAAATACCACCTAGCAGAAGGCTTGGGGCTTTTTTCATTGTTTTTTGTTTTGTTTTCTTTTTAATGAAAAACAACAAAGTAATGAGATGCTTTTTGTGATAAGACCTTTTCCAGTCTCTTGTTTTCCTAACCCACCCACACTATGGTGTTACTCTCTCTTCTCTATGTAATGGTTGCCAGGCTGGGCTCTGCTTTCAGAGGCCTGCCCCTGTTCTGCTCTTGCTAGAGCTAAGCTATGTGCTCTTTGCCAGGCTTTGAGCAATCAGCATTTGGTCTGGATTTTCATAGTGTGATCTGTCTTTGGCAAAGCAGAGGTTGGTTTGTTTGCATAGTGCTTATTTTCAGGAGCAGGAGAGTTTTATGAGCAGCCTGACATTATATTTTTTTCTGTTCCTCTATAATTTTTGTAAGAAGGAGGTGTATGTATTCAGAAGAAGTTACAGACCGTGTGTGAATAAAGCCTGAATTGTCTCACTCAGCTGAAGAAGGATTACCATAAGGAGCTGATGCTGGAGACCTTCTGGAGGCTCTCTGCAGCTCGAGGATAGAGTTTAGTTTTACAGGCTTGTCCTGGCTTTGATATGCGAATCTGAGTGAATCGGAGCCACCTGGAGGTTGCACTTGGTTTCTCAGTGTCTGTACTAAGTGAACTGTCTGAGGCCCGTTGTGCTGAAGGTGAAGAGGCAAGCGCGATTGTCTTAAAAAAAAATCTGTGGTGATATTTGAGTTCTTGAATACAACCTGTGCTGGTTTTCAGTCAGCCATGAGCCTAGACCCACAGAGGAGCAAAGTCAGCAGCAGTGGAGCCTCTGGGCTGGTACCCTCTTCCCATTCCTGAACTGGCTTGCCATGGTCTGCTTCAGGGGCCTCCTTTTAGGGGACTCAAGATGGTGAACATGGCATCATTCTCTGTATGACTGGATCTGCTCCTTTTCATGGGTTGTTTGTCCTATGTGCCATTAACAGCAAATGAAAGAGGATTTGAACTCGTGTCTGTGGGGCTGATAATTTCAGATGCCCATCCCCATCCCCCCAGTTGATTGCTACAGCAAGTAGCCCTGCACACACTTCCCTGCCTTTGCCTGGTTTCACACCATGGCCAGTGTCTGGGAATTATACTTCATCTGTGTGTGATGGCCAAACTGCATTCCACCTCCTCAAGGAGAACCTGTTAACAAGGCACTTAGTTTTGGCATAGGCACATCCTCAGCTAGATGGTCTCTGATGATGGCAACAACTGGCATCTTTGTCTTGGGACTGTCTTTGAGTATGTTGCAGGCCTCCATTAAGGGCATTAGTCTTGAAAAATCCCACTTGCTATGGAGCCATGTTTGGAAGGACTTAGTATTGCCCCAACCCTCTGCAGGGCTCATCCCAAAGAAGGGAAATGGGGGAAGGAGGTGGGATCTTGGCTCGAAGCATAGAAATCCAGAAATTACAGAGCATGGAAGTGAAATGGGAGACCAAGTCATAAGAGGTGTCCTTGTAGCCTTGCAGAAGGGTTTGTTGGCAGCCTGGTGTGAAGCTCCCTGAGGCAGTTGATTCTCATGGCTATCCTTGGTGCTCTCTTCCCCTTGGTGGATGTTTGCCTCCTCAAGCTGATGCTGAGCAGCTTCCACAGGTGGGGCTGCAGATCACATCAAGCTCATCTTGAGCTGACAGCTCCAGCTAAGAAAACAACTCTACTATTCTTACCTTTTTACAGCCTTGGGAAGAACTTGTGGTGTCCCAGACTGTGCTTCACTGCCCTGGGCTGTGTTGTCACTTGGGTGATGGAGGCAGGAAGACCAGCTCTTCTCTGAGGGAGTGGCTGTTTGACTTGTTGGGGTTCCTCAGCTCTTCCTGCAACTGACTCTTCGCCTGTACCTGGTTGTCACAGACATGTTTTATGAAAAATCCTTTTTTTAGGATTTTTCTCTTGAGATGCTGAGAGGCTTTAAGAACAAAATGTAAACAATTATTATCTGCTGCTGTGGAATGCAACAGGTGCATCTTTCATTGGTCTATGTTAGTTGTTTCTAATTAAGAGGTAATCACAGTCAGCTGGCTCAGAGTCTCTGAGAGTCAGGAGTTTTTGTTATCATTCCATTCTTCTTCCTTTGCTTGCTAGCCTTCTGATGAAATCCTTTCTTCTACTCTTTTAGTATAGTTTTAATATAATATATATTTAATAAAATAATAAATCAAGCCTTCTGAAATGTGGACTCAGATCCTCGTCTCTCCCCTCTTCCTGAGACCCCGGTGAACACCACCACACCTGGTCCTTTCCATTTCTGGTCCTGCTCAATTCTCTGTAGTTAAAAAAAATATTATTCCTTCCTAGACCTCCTACTAAGCATTTACAGTCTTTGTGAGGAAGATCTGGTCAGGAGATGCTTGCAGATGCCCTTTCTGGATGAAACGCCGTAGCTTAAAAATTACTGCTATTAATTTTTTGCCAAGGCTTTGCCAAGCAGGAGTGGCAGCCAGGAGGAACTTGAGCTGGTTTTGGAGGAGCAAAGTTGGTACATGTCCGTCCCCTGTGTCCTTGAGGCTACAGGACAGAGCGCAGCAGCTTGTCTCTTAGCTGTACTGTCTATTACAACACTTCATTAAAAAAACGGCTGCCCATCTGTGAGGCAAAGCCCTCAGATGGGACCAGATCTGTCTGCCTACATGAGATGTGATTATTCACAAAAAACCCTACACTTTCTTTGCTTTTTCCATGCCTGGTGCATCATCCTTTTCACAGCCCGCTGCTGCTTGGGGGCTGGCCCCTGCAATGGCCTTGCCACTCCTCCAAAACATCAGCATGTTCGAGGCACAAGCCATCACAGCTGGGGGCCTTTGCCTGCTGGAGTGAGCAGCTGGAGCTGTGTGCTGTTTCCCAGCTATTTGGTCTGGAAAGTATTACTCAGGCACACAGAAAGCTCCTGGGCTTTCTGACAGTACAGGAGGGACTGCACCTTGGGAATGTGGGCGGCTTTTGGAAGTGAGTGGGGGTTTTGTTGAAATCCCTCCGCCTTGCAGGCTCTGGTGACTGCGGTAGTTCCCTGGAGCCATTGCAATGCCAGCAGGCTGGTTGTCCTCTGCTCAGGTGTGGAGGGCTTTGGTCTGGCACTGCAGATGGGGCCTGCAGGCAAGTCTTGTTTTGGGGACACTGAGTTACAGGAGCTGACATGAAGCGAAACCATTGCCGTGATCCTGCTGGTGCGAGCAGACACTGCAGTGCTCGTGAGCGTGGGCACCCACTCTGTGTTTGCTGCATTCCTCAGCACTTGGAGCTGAAAGGACAGAGAAAAGAATTATTTACACCATCCCCAGGAAACTTCTTTAACTTTGTAAAGTGAAATATTAATTAATTTTGGGGTTTGTATGTTTAAGTTACAGCCTTATCTCTGCAATCCTGGGTTTATCACATCTTTCCAGAATTCTTGATGTTATGTTTGAGGCTTGTGTGGCAGCCTGGGGCTGGCCCTGCTCCAGGAATGTACTCCTTGCTTTTCCTCAATTTTGAGGACTGACCTGCTTTATATTGGTGCATGCCAGACTGCTCAGCATTGATTGTTGTCAATCAAACCCACAGTTTTCCTAGCAGGGAGGTGCAGTGGGCAACTAAACCCTCACCTAGACTTGCCTGTTGATAGGAGACATGCTGACCTTCCTCAGAAAGCCAGGGCTGGGCACAGGAACCTGGGCTGCCATTTCAGACACTGAAGTGCTGCCACCATCACTCCTGACCCTTCTGAGGATCTGCAGGCTGGCAGCTGAGGATGTGAGAGGGATGCAGTGGGATCTCCCTTCTCCCACTTCTGCTGTGGGAATGGCTTCTGCTGTCATACCCTTGCTGGAGAGAAGCTGGTGGTTGTGTCAGAGTGAACCCCTGGCAGAAACAGGTTTCAAGAGGGGCCTTGGACCTGTCCTCTTCATATGGCTTTTATTAATGGCAAAAGTAGCTTCAGTTAAGGCCCTCCTTCCTGCAGCCTCTACCAGCATTGGGATGGAGGCCAGGCTTTGGGATGTGGGAGCAGGAGGGGCTCATGTTGTTTTTCAGCATGCTGAGCATACAACTTGGTTCAGGATCACTTTAGGTAGCATCTCCCCTTTGCAGAGGGAAACTTGGCTTTGCACTCCCTTCCTCCATTTACCTGGGCTATCCAAAATGGTTTGGGCTATTGCATTGGGGAGGCATTGGCTTTGCTGAACTCCTCAGGCCAGCTCTTTCGGGTTGGTGTGTCAGTGATATGGTTGGTATGCCAAGTATGATGGCTGTGCAGCCCAACACCTCTGCGTGAAAACCACTGTGCTGATCTGCCCAAAAAGCAGTCGTTCAGCACTCCCTCCTTTGCTCTCACTGACTGGGCCAGTATGGGCGCTGATAAAGGACCCTGGGGCTCAAGGGGTTCTTTAGGGCTGCAAAGGGTTATGCATCAGCAGCAGGGCCTGTCCTTTGGGTCACCTTACACCCTGCTGAAGGCTCTGTCCCGTCAGCCAAGGGGTAGGGGGAAGAACCTGCAATGGAGATGGTCTCATCCACCAGTCATTCCCCACATATATCTTTTGGACATATAAGTGTGGGCTTCAAGCAGGGTCCATGGGACCCAGAGGTCCCTTCCAGCCCCACAGCCTGTGGAGCCTGCAGGCAGGCACTTGCATGGAGCAGGTTGCCCACATTGTTGGGAGCCAGGGCTTTGGTCTCCCCAGGTGGAATGTGGAGCTCTCAAGAGGAGCAGATCCTGTTCTGCAGACACTCCCTGCTCCTGAAAGTCAAGTCCCCTACCCTCCTGCATCTTGCACCCTGCATCTCCCAGGCACTGGCACTCCTGTGACTGGGCCAGCCCTTGATGTGAGTCATCCCAGCATCAACAGACTGTGCTCGCCAGCCCTGTGGGTTAGTCCTGGGCTGGTGAGTGGGCCAGGCTGATGGGACTGACCTCCCCTTCCCTGTGCCAAAGGACTGCTCTTTTGTAGCAGCCCCGTCTCAAACCCTTGTCCTGGCCTCTCCTAAGATCATTAGATTTCTGAATAGCCCCAAGCAATGCTTTTATCTGCAAGCAGGCTGCCTGGCCCAGTGGCAGCAGGTTAGTAGGACTCTTCAGACAGCCTGTTTGCTTTGGGCCTCTGGTCCAGTCTAATGTGGCTCTTGTGTCCCTGCAGCTCGGACTGGGTGGAGATCATCGAGCCCCGCTCCCAGGAGCGGATGTACGTGAACTTGACCACCGGGGAGTGCAGCTGGGAGCCCCCTCCCAACCTGAAGGTGCGCCAGTCAGACCAGAAGCAGTGGTGGGAACTCTTCGACCAGAACAACAACCGCTTCTACTACTACAATGCCATCACGCAGCAGACAGTGTGGCATCGGCCCCAGGGCTGTGACATTGTGCCCTTGGCACAGCTCCAGGCCATGAAGGGCAGCTCCCAGCCTGACTGCTGTGGCTTGGAGCACCGAGGCAGCACTGGCAGCGATGGCAGAAGCACCCCCATCCAAATGGCCATCTTGCAGGAGATAGAGAAGGGCAAGAGGAACAGTGTGGCAGAGAAGAGGAAAGATCCTGCCAGGTATGGGGAGAGCTTCAGCCTTCTCTGTTTATATCTGTGGGGTGAATTTAGCTGCCAGGACGGCCCTGTTAGGCAAGTTGGGAACTGTGCTTCCCAGGAGGGTGCTGTGCTGCCCCAGGAGGGTGCAACAGTGGGGCAAAGTACTGCCAGGCCCCCAGTCACTACCATGTGCCCTCCTCTTCTTGGGATACAGCTGTTTGCTGTCGCCACAACCTGAATGTCCCCAGCTTGGGCCAGGCCATCTTTGTGTGATGTAAAAATACATGTCAAAAGGTAATCTTTGCTCTGGGTTCTATAACAGACAGAGAGGGGACAGGCAGGAATGTCATGTAGTGATGAAAACGCTCTCAAAAACTTGCAACAGGGTTTGTTGGGATGGCATAGCTCCTGTGCTGGGGGTCAGGCTGCTGTGGGGTGCGGGTGAGCCCATCTGGTCTGGCTCCTTCCTTTCCTCCTTGCTCGGTTGCTGGTGTCTTGCAACTTCAGCCAGGGCAGGAGGTGGGGCTGCAGGGACAGAGCTCCTGGGCACTGTTGTGTGGTCTCATCAAGCCTGAAATAAAAGACCAATAACAAGATGCTATTTTTATGTTTGACTAAGAGATTTTTTTTTACACTAAAACTAGTCTGACAGCAATCGGAGATTTTTTAATTGTATTGAAACCATTATTTCAGCTTCAGTTGCACAAAAGTATCCCTTCCCCAATCTCTGTTGGGTTGTCCCCTCTGCCTGGGATACTGTGTGGGGCTGCTCTACCTCCCTTCTACTCTGTCTGGGCATCATCCTGCCCTGGAGGATGTGGTATTGGCAGCTGGGGAGGCCGTGTAGCAAGCAAAGTTTGGGTCATACTAAGAACTCACCCGAGTGCTAGAGCAGCACTTGGGTAAGCCTGATTGTCCTGCCATATATGCTGGGATGCCTTGTTCTGGTTCTGGGCAGTGCAGCAAGTGCTGCCACCTTGGTTTTTTGATCAAGGCTGCCTCTCTGTGTGCCTGGTGCAGGGAAGGATAGAAAAAAAAGCCAAGTTAATAAAAACCACATAGGATGGCAGTTTGGGAAAGTATATGCACGCTGAAGTGAGGTTGCTTATCATATGTCTGCTGCTCCCTGTATTCAGTGCAGATCTTAATGGCTGCAAGACACTGGTGATGCACATAAAGTGCACCAGAAGGAGCCCGACACTTTACTGGTGATTATAATGCTCCCTGTGCTTCCTGCCCCAGAAGCAGCACCCCTGAGCTTCATATCCATCCAGAGAATGGTCCCTGCCCTGCCAGGAGAAATCCAGTAAATGTCTCAAGCTGTACCTAAGTAGTTCCCAGTTCTCTCAGGTCAACCACAGTGACTTGGGAGGGGGTCACACAGTTGAGCTACAGGCACATGGGATTTGACATAAGACAGGTGACTTTCCTTCTTTGTCCATTTACAGTCTGGCACTCCAGGGCAGCAAGGATGGGCACCTTTAAAACTACATTAGATCACAAGATACTGTGAGCTTCACAGAGTCCAAAGTATTCATGACTGTGCCAGTTTTAACACCAGCTGGAATTAAACTCCAAATAAGCCACTCCTCTTCCCCTCACTGTTTCCAGTAAAGAAAGAGACAAAAGCAGAGATTACGGGTTGAATTAACGATTTACTGAAAGCATACAGCAGTGGAATAAGACACACACAATAACAACAGCAATGTTAATAGCAATAGTATACAAAAAGAGGAGGTGTTTTGCCCACAAAAAGTTTTTCACTATTGGGAACAAAACCAAGATGGCAGATGCTCCTTGTAAGCTGCATCTGCATGGTTTTCCTGGACAAAGGCAATGTGGTAGCCATTCATGTGCTGCCTGGGTGGCCACTGGGAACAAAGGCAAGATGTGGGAGAACTTCTGTGACTAATGTTTGCTACTCCCAGCCAGAATCCGCAAAAACCAGTAACATATCCCCTGAAAGCTGGATCGTCTCAATAGGGTCCTGCAGCTGCCCCGCTGGGCTCAGTTCTGCACAGGTAACTGTGCCGCTTCTGTCTCTTAATGCCAGTGCAAAAAATAGTGGTTTTCTTTCCTTCCTTCATGTTTGTTGTTCTGTGATAGGTGGAGAGGCCAACAGAGACCAGTGTAGTCCCCAAGAAGAGTCCTGCAAGCCCATCCAACAAAGATCTGGGGGAAGGGATTTCATTTGGTTTTAGTTATACTTTGTGGTCGAGGTTTTTTTCTTTTAGTAAACTAGTTTTTACCACCTTTCCTCTCTTGTGCCTTATATCAGCACCGCTGAATTTGTTGTGCCCACTGCCACATCTCAGTGCTGTGAAACCCTCAGCAGCCTCGAGAAGAAGAAAGAAGCTCTCCAAACCTGTTCCCTCTGTCTCTATGCCCATGCCACCCCTCCCTCAGTGCCCCACAGCTTGCTGCTGCTCTTCTAGCTCTTGCAGTGGCTTGGTGCAGCCTTCTCTAGACATCAGCCTTTGGCGTCTCCAGGCAGTACAGGAGGGTAGACCTCCTAGGGAAATGGCAGCTTCTTGCAGCAGGGTAAGACACTGGTGCCGTTGGCCATCTCTGGAGCCTTCTGGGGAAGCTCCTCTGCCCATGCTCTTACTCTCATGTTATCTTTCTGCCACTCATGCCTTTCTGTGCTCTCTGGGGCTCCCCAGCCTGGTGCTGGCTCTGTTTCTCCCTTGCTGGACAAGTACAGCAAACAGCACTTGCTTCACAGCTTCAGACTCATCCTGAGCTCTTACAATCCCGTTAGGAAGCAAAATGGACTCTCTTCAGGGGAAATGATGGCCAAATTATCTGTTCGCACATTGGAAAGCTCTGCAAAAGATGGATATGCTCCCTTGGGGACTGTGAGACCAGCCTGGGGTTGAATGCAGCATGGTGGAAATGTACTCTGAGCCACTGCAGCCATGCTGAGCTTTGCCGGAACTCCAAGGTAATGGGTGAAAAAGGGCTTAGTGGAGTGCCAAGGCCTGAAGAAGGCAGTCTTTCTGGAAGGCTGTGTGCTGGTTTGCAGCATTTCAGCACACTGCAGGACGGGACTGTGAGCGGGCTCTGCTATTCCCAGCCCTACTATCCATGCAGAACCAGCCCCTTTACTCCTCTTCCCCTGTTTCTCATAAGGTCAGCACTGGGAGTTTCAGAGTGCTGTTTCTGAGGTTCTCTTTGTGATAACAGGCTATCTTAAAATTCTCTGTAAGAAAGCCACCTTCTCTAGGAACATTCTGTCCCCCAGAAGAGGAAGGTGAGGTTCCTTTCTGCATGGGCAGTAGATTGTGCTGCCTATCCCCTCCTCACTCACCTTTCCCACAGTTCAGCATCCTCGACTGGGAAGGAGCAAGGGCTTGGTGTTACAGGGCCAGGAATATGTGCTGGAAGAGGAGTGAGAGGGAATGTGTGATTAGGTGCCTGTAAGAATACCTGTGCCTCTTCCAACTCTGGTTTGGTTCATCATGGGCTCATGAATCTCAAGGCACAAGCGCAATGTTCTTTGCACAACTCTGCAGAGTTTTTGGTTTGGGCAGGTTGTTTCCCTGCCTCCAGTGTGGGAATTAGGGACAGAGCAGCAGTGCTGCTCTAATGTAAACATCCCTGTTCACTCACCTTTGTCACAGCACCAGGAAAACAACTACTAGAAAGGGCAGAGCTAAGGTGCAAGGTCTTTTCTCCAGGCTTCTGGGAAGGAGAAAAACAAACGCTGGAAGATCTGGAGCCTGGGAAGAGCTATTAGATATGCTGTTGGAGCTAGGTGCAGGCTGGGAAAATCAGTGCCAAGTTGAGGCCTTTATATTGGAGCTACTTGAAAGCATTCCTCACAGGAACAGTCCCAGGGTATTCATCAGAGTCTCTGCTGCTATTGGCTGAAGAGCTTGGCTGAGAGGCTGCATTGGGACACTTCTCCACCACTGGCTTTGCTTTTTGTCATGGCTTTCACAAGGACAAGACTGAACCTTCATGCTGGGAAGTCAGGAAGTCCCTGTTCTCTTCTGCTTGGTCTTCCCAGCAGCCTGGGGATGGAGTTGAAGGAAGCTGTATCCAGACATGGCCCCAAGAAATCATTCATGGCTGTGGAAATGGCCTTTTCAAGACAGCTTTGTCTTTTCTGTAATGGTGCTTCTTTCCTCTCATCTCTGGCAGCCAGGGAGGCTGGAAATGGTGTGATGTGTCCATGATGAGACTGATGGGCGAGGTGGGATACTGTACATATTTAGAAGTTTCCCTTCACCATCACATTCCTGGGTGGGGGACCACGGTGGCACTTGATGACATGGGAATAGCACAGCTTCCCAGTTTCCCCTGACCTCTGCAGGGCATCGAGGTGCTTTGCCTCTTACCAGTGTCCATGGTAGCCTAGCTGTGGCAATCCCACATGTTTCTGCTTTTTCTCAAAAAGAAGCAGTGTCAGTGGGTGGGCTCTGCCAGCTCCAGGGAGGTGCAGTGGTCTGGCGCAGGATGGCTCCCAGTGTGCACCTTGACCTTGGCCTGAAGGAGGGAGCATGGCCTGCATGTTGGGGCATGGACTACAAGTGCCAAAATCCTGCTGCAGGGAGGCAGAGCCACTTCTTCATTGCCTTGCTGTGGCTGTCTTTCTAATTTATCTTACTGTCCTGCCGTCTGGGCTCAGGGTAGGCGCAGAGAGAGTCCTGTACCAGTGCAGAGCTTCTGTCGTTCTCCATCGTGTCCCACCCATGTGGCCAAGTCTGTGCTAAAGGCCCAGCGCATCTTCTGTCCTGGCCAGGCCCAAGGTGAGGGATGTCCCTGATGAAGGGACTCTGGGCAGTGAGGAGCTGTTGTGCTTTGGAGTGCCTTTTGCCCTCCAGCTTGCCAGGGCTTGCAGGTAGGTAGCTTGCCTCTGCAGGAGGCTATGAGCACACTATCCTCTTTTCTTTTTCAGATCAAATCCCTCATCTCTCATCTGAGGACTAAAATCTGGGCTGTGCTCTTTATCACAGTTGGAGGGGCAGAGGTTTTTGCCAGTTGAGGTCCCACAGGGCCTTGAAAGTTATAATGCCATGCTGAAGCAGGAACCCATCTCTGATGGGCAGGTTGGTGGTGTTCTGCAGATGCCCAGGCCCACACCTGAGCAGCGACCAACAGGGATGTTCCCAGTGCTACTCTGTGGGTGTGAACTGGGACAGATGGGGCAGGAGGTGGTGCCAGTGCCTGCTGTATGGACAGGGAGGAGCTCCTTCCTGTGTCTCAGAGCTGAGCAAGGAGGTGGCAGAGCTTCAGGCTGAGTTCCTGGTCATGTGATTTTCTGGTGCCAGGCAGTAGCAGTGTGGGATGAGCCTGGACGGGGGGTGCAAGTCTGGCCATGCTGTGTCTGGCTGAGGTGGGTCTGCCAAGCCTTGGCTGAGTGAATGGTTCAGCTGTGCACAGCTAGCTGGGCCTGCAGTGCTGCACGGCAGGGAGAGGAAAAACTTCAGGAGGTGGCTTGTGATATGTGGGTGTCCAGCACCTTTCCACAGAGCACAGGGTTATTTTCTTGGCCTGCCATAACTGGAGGTCTTGTAAGGCAGTGGGACACATCTGCAGCTTTGGGCTATCCCTCTGCAACCCAACAAGTGGATAATGCTGGTCCAGATGCAATGATAGTTGCTGTAGGGTTGAGCTAAAATGCATCCCAGTCACGCACTTGTGGCCTGCCTGCTGAGTCAGGGGCCTGTGGATTGTTCTGTCCTTTGCCAGTCTCTCTTCTGTGCCATGAAACGAGAGACTGGCAAAGTGTCTCTCACTGATACAGCTATGGAGGTGTCAGAAATCCTCATTTAAAAGCCTAGAAAGTGTTGCTGTTCTGGTTCTTCCTATTAGTCCACACACTCTTTGAGAAAGAGTCTGGTCTTCGGCAAGGCTTGGGATTGAGACTGGAGCTTGACTGTGCGCAGGGCAGATGCCTTGATGCAAGGAGCAGGCCGTGTCCCCAGGAGGAATACCTGCTGGGTGGTGGAGCTGGGTGTCATCATGAATGCCACTCTCATGCTGCTGTTACTGCTGGTGGTTCCATGTGTGCGTCCTCACTTGGCACGGCTGGCGCTCAACCCCTGCATTAGGCATCATGCCCCAGGAAGAAGCATGTGGAGGACAAGCCACTGAGGGCTAAACGGGAATGGGAGAGCAGGGGCTATGCTGGATGGTGGCTTGGGCAGATGGAGAGAAAATCTCAAATTTGTCAGTGTTTCCCAAGCTGCTCTTGGCATAGGGCTTAGGTCAGCACTGGGCTGCAGTGCTGTGAAGAGAATGAAGGTGGAGGCTGGGAGACCGGCCTTCCTCATGGCAGTTGCATCACCATCTTGAAGTAGTGTCAGGAACTCCCTTAAAATAAAATCCTTGGTGCCTCTGTGGGAGGTATATAAGAGGCCCCAGAGCAAGAGGGGGCCCCAGGGTTCAAAGCAGAGGAAGACAGCCCTTACTCAGCCTTCTCTGGCCACACCTGGGTAGTTGCCCAAGAGAGCTGCACGGACTCTGATGCGGGAAAGGAGCCAGCACTGCAAAGACGGAGGTGCAGCAAGTGTGATCAGTGTCATGAGGCCTTTGAACCTTGGCCAGGGGTCAGGCACTGTGCCCATGACAGGGCAATGCCAGCCTCGTCTGCGCCACCCATGATGCCATTGTGTCAAGATGGGATTCACAACACATTGCCAACAGGGAGCATGTTTTGCCAAAAATATGGTAAGCAGTGGATGGGGAAGGAGCACACCACCCCTTTAGGAGGGCAGTGATTGGGAACAGATGTGAGACATTAGGTGTTGGACAGAGGATGTAGGGAAGGTGACCAGAGTGCACCAGGTGAAATAGGACACCCACAGTAATGGGGGGCAGGTGTAGGGAGAGCAGGGGGTGCGCAAATGCACTGGCAGGATAACCGTGGGGGAAGGACAGGCAGAATACCCCAGGGAAGCTGTGCTGAAGGAGGTGGCTGGCACCTGGCCAGGTGAAAGGGCTCTGGAGAGCAGGAGCGGAGCAAGAGGGCTGGTGTCCACATACCTTGGGATTTGGTAGGGAAGGCACAAGAGAGCCAGACATGGTGGGGGGCACCTCTGGACATGCAGCAGAAGTGGGTATGTCTGCCAGCACAGAGGTCATAGAGGACAGGTCAGCAGTGTGGAGTGGGGAACAAGGTCAAGGTACAAATGGCAGAATAACTATGAAGGTGTTAGGGGAGCATCTCCTGTCTCAGATGGAACACGTGCAGTACACCCTCAGGTCTTACCCAGTGATGGCTGGTAGCAGATACATGGAGGTAGAGCACAATTCAGATGGAGGTAGGGTCAGATTAAAGTAGACCTTCCTGGGGACTGTGATGCCTTGGAAAACCTGGAAGCTCAGCTGGTTTAATATCCTTTCTATTCCCTTTTCCTCGGAGCTCACAAACATAGACTGGCTATGGTCACAGCCTGACAGTAGGTTGTAGTTGCTACACTGTAGAATATATCCTGGGAACTGGGGTGTTACAGTGGGCATGTTGGTTTGTGGTGGATCCCAAGTGCCACCACGGATCAGAGGTGATACTCCCAGCAGAGGGGGGTTTCACAGGCATGGGAGCTGAGCAGGGCCAGTTGGTGTGGTCAAGGGTACCAGATCCTAGTGCATCTGGACAAGATTGGTGGAGATGTGGCAGGTTGCGTGGGAATGTAAGCTGTGAGTGGAGAATGGCCACTCCCATATACTTCCCATAGACCTCATAGGTTTATCTACAAAATAAACACATATCTGGAAACTTACATAAAGAAATAGCATGGTCTGGAAGGACTGTCATCATTGTTGGATAATCTGAAGGCAGGTACTTCAGAGGACTATTCAGGCACTTTGAGACTAACAGTTTGGTATTTGGGTAGACATAGAAGGTACTTCAGTAAATATAATTCTTAAATAATTGTGTGTATTTGTATCTTTCTTCTTTTAGGGAGACTCCTACCCACTGGCAGCCTCTGCCAGGCACGAAAGCAGCCTTGTTGGTCAAAGTGAACAGTTTGAGGCAGATGCAGAACTTTTCAAACAGTTCTCTTCAGCTGCAGGGTAGTCCTAAGCCCAACAGCCCAAAATCTCTTCCCAAACCAGCTATATATGCTCAGCCTCAATCCACATCCCAGAGCCCTGGAGCCACAAAGCAAATGCCTGCTGGAGAAACAAAGCAGTCTATGCAGATCAAAAAGACAGAGAGTGGTGGGTTTTGCCTGGTGATGATGAATGGTCCTACTTCTCAAACACCTCCAAGAAGCCGGACAGGAACCCCCCAGCCTGCATCCCCCACATATGCGTCTCCTGCACCTATATATGATGAGCCATCTTTAGAGTTGCCAATTTATGACGAACCACCAGTAGATATGGACACTGAAAGCATTTGTGTGAGTGGAATGTCTCCACCAAGGTCACCAAGCAATAGCTTAAAAAAGCAGCTGCAACCAACCAAATTATTGCAGCATCCCAGTATTCAACAACACCAATCTGCAAAGAAGCATGCAAGAAATCTCTCTTCCACTGAATACAGCCCAGCTGGCAGAGAATACATAAAACATATGGTCAATGTTGACCAATCTGCCAAACTCTCCCACTCTTCTGTTGCAACAACAGATACCTCCACTAAACTGCCTGGTCAGCTTGCTTCAAAGGACAGCTTCAAGGAGTCTTGGAGGATCTTGGAAGCCAATGTTCTCAAGAACATGGAACTCCACCACAGTCGGCAAAACAGCCTGCAGACTCAGGAGTACCCAACTGGCCATCAGGATTCTGGTTATTCAACTGGGCCTTCTCCAAGCTTGAGAAAAAGGAAAGGAAGGAGGCAAGGAGCAGGCTCTCAAAGACCTGGCTCTGTGGGCAGCAGCAGTGAGCTCACAGCTCTGAATGATAAAGTGATTGCTGAGATGCGTGCTGTGGTGGGCAGGTCAGCAGCTTGCAGGGGAAGCAAAGCCAGCCTGGATGCTGAGAGCCTGGAGAATGGTGTTCCAGCAGAGAGCAGCAAGGTCAGGTTTCAGTCTGACCACTTGAAAAAATCCATCAGCCAGAGCTCCAGGGATGATGTCGCAGCCAGCAATAGGTCTCTGTACAGGCAGGACCTGGAGATTAGGGAATTCTTTCCCAGCAGTGTGGCTGCTCCACAGGATACAATGAGGCAGAAGAGAACTTTTGAGAAAATAGATTCTTTAGAAAAGAATGTCACCAGCCAGACAAGCTTGGCTTCATCAGGTGCTACACACCATTCCTCGCAGGTACCTCCCCATCTGTGCCATGTTAAATTTATTTTTTTTTCATTGCTAGACTCATCATAGAGAGCCTGCTTCTAGGGGGTTTAATTCCAGGCGTGTGCTGCAGGCAAGACACATCTGTTCCTGCAGAATAGCAAACAGGTCATAAAGCTTCACATCTTTGCTCGTGGAAACCCTGTTTGAGGCCGGTGGCTTGAGAGGAAGGAGAATTGTGGGATGGGGTTCATGTCCAGCAAGGTCTCAGCACTGTGGGTAGTTCTGCTCTGCTACTTGGGTAAATGTGCTTGCCTGATCACGTTACTGTCACTCATGCCTTCCCTCATACGTACTTTCTTCACTGGAATGATTTGAGTTGGTGGGTATGGCATCAAGATTTGCATAGCCACATGACAGCAATTCCTCTTTTTCTCTCTCTCCTTTTTCAAATGGTTCCTCATATGCTATTCTCCTTCCCAATTCCTGAACATGGAATAGCAGTATTTAGAAAATCGGTGTCAGTGGCTCTAGCATCTTGTTGGAAGTAGCTATTTTAAAGCCCCATTAGTGTGCCTGCACAAGGGGAGTAGTTTTCTCTCTAACACAGCACTTCTGCAGGATTATTTTGCCATCTTTTTTCCTACTTGGATTCAAAGGAATGTCCTGCTTCCTGGTTTTAGTTCAGATTTAGGTTCTTTGTAGATAGTTTTATATCTTCTGAAGCTTTTTCCCTTTTTTGTCTTTGCTCACTCTTTGTTCCAATTTTGAACAACCAGGATCTCTACATCAATTTGATAAGGCAGAGCTGATAATAATCCTCCATGCTGAAAATTTTTTCTAGTTTTTCTTCTGTTTGCTGGTACAAAGTCTTTCATGAAGAAACTTGGGAAAGCTCCTTGACTATTCCAGATTGCTCCAGCAGACCTGTGAGGTGTGACTTTTCTTTGAAAGCCAGGCTGACACCTCTCCGCTCTATCAGATTTATCTGTATGTGTTCTCTTTATTGCCATTTTGGATCAATAAGTGCCTTGCTTTCATCTGAAACCTTTTGGAAAACTGATATCACGTTCCCACATTTCCCACTTTTCAGGCACAGAGACACATCAAGTTTACATGACTTACATGTTACTATTAATAGTTCAGCAATTTAATTTCATAGCCTCTTTAGACTTGGTAGGAAACGGCTCTCCAGTCTTCTGGCTGTGTTACACCCTGTTACATTGACAGGGGGAGCTGAAACTTGATTATGCACAAGAGATGGTGGGTTGGGGATAGGCTGTGAATGTCCTTGAAAGTGAAGAAAAATAATTTATATGTGGTAATATGGAGAAGCAGAAGATTAAAAGAGATGGATGTTGTGGTAGAGGCAAAAACACTCAATTAAAAAAAAATATTCACAAAAATACTCACGAGTCCAAGTAAAGAAGGGGGGAAGTTGCAGAAAATTTGGCAGCAAAGTCACTGCCTCACCTGAAAATAACATCCAGTGGCTTGAGTGAGCAGTGATGTCTTGTGCTGGGCTTGTATGACAGAGGGGAAAATTGGGAGATAAGAAAATTCAGTATTGGAGGAGGCTGGGCAGAAGTTCTGGGACAGGCTAAGCAGACATGGCTGTGAATGAGATGTGAGAGATAAGCCTCAGAAAGAGCAGAGGAGAGAACCCAGAGCCTACTGAACCTCAAGATAGTATGAGGAGGTGACTCCTCAGAAGGAACATGCTGAAGGAGCAGGTAGGGTGATAGAAGGAAAACCAACTCCAGGCAGGTAAGGTGGTTTGAAGGAGACTGAGGATGTTGAGATGGCAGAGAACTGCAGGTGGGGATTTTTGGTCAGTGTGTTGAGTGAATTCAGAGGGTGAGGACATAGAGGAGTAACTCAAGGGATAAAAAGAAAGAAGTAAAAAAACAGGAGAGATTATTGTGCCCCAGGCTGGCAATGAGGGGTGGAATGTGATGTGTGCTAATCCCATCATCCACATGCAGAGACATGTGGGGTGTGAGATGGGGAAGGGTTGGACTGCAGAAGCCTCTGTCCTGAATTCAGGAGTTCTTCTATACTAAGTAGGAAACATTGACTTGCTCTAAACTTCTAAGAACTAATGTGTATTTTGGGGTTAACTGTAGACCAGTGTCTCACCCTTCTCCTGGGCTCCTGGAGCTCCATTGAAACTGAGGAGTGCAGAGATGCTTGTTTCTTTGATGTGTGCTTGGTGCCACAGAGCTGTGCTGCTGCTCTGGAAATCGGCTCAACTCCTGTCTATCCCCTGTAAACTCAGCAACAACTGCGATGCTCAGCTCTGTTGCTCCATGTCCCAGCACTTCCCTTAGGGACAGCATTAGTGTGTGGCTGTGCAGCCAGGCTCATTCAGAACTACAGGTGTTATCCACCAATTCTACATGTACCAAGTCATGTTTGTACAGATTCACCACTGCACAGTTGCTGGCAGCTTCATGTCTCACTGTGGATCATTTTCCTAGCCAGGTAAGGAGTCACCTAAGCTGCTTTTAACATGTCTGTTCTTCTTTGCAGCCTGAGACCATAGAGCTGGAGCCCAAGCAGGGGGGCAGCAGCCAGCGTGGTGGCTGTGTGGAGTGCCATTTCTCTTACAGCACCCTACGGAAGCCCATCTCTCAGAGCAGCATGGCGGACTGGGCTTCCAAAAACCTGAACATGCATACACAAGGCATCTTCCGACGAAGGATCTCCATCTCCAACATGCTGTCCTGGAATGGTGGCTCCATTAAAAAGCCAATGCTCATCACTAGCAACCGGACCATCAAAAAAGAGGCATGTGAGATGTTCAAACTGGTGCAGAGCTACATGGGAGATCGTCAGACTCGCATGGACCGCAATCACGTGGCATTGGTCACGGTCACCAAGTGCTGGAGCATGCAAGGCTTGCGGGATGAGCTCTACATACAGCTGATCCGGCAGACAACAGATAACATGTGCTACCGAAGCCTGGCATGGGGCTGGGAATTGATGGCCATCAGTCTGGCCTTTTTTTCCCCATCACCCAAATTTCAGTCTTACCTGGAAGGTTACATTTACCGCCACCTTGACAGTGATGAAAAGAGTAAGTGCCTCATGCACCTCCTCTGTATGCAGCAGCATCTTTGTGGGTTGTGCCACATAGCCAAGGTTGTCTGGGTTTTAAAAGTACAGGTAGTCCCCAGCTAGTGCTGTGGGCTTTGTTAGTAAGAGCACAGTGTGTTGTCTGAGTTCACCTTTCATCGGTGGGATGAAGCTGCCACCAGCTCGTGTCTGGCAAAAAATTGCAAGCCCCATACTGTGCTTACCTCACCCGTCAGCACTGAAATGAGCTGATGTCAGTCCTCCAAAGGCAGAGCTTTTCTGGGTTCTCTGATGCCATAATTTACTTTTAAGATCCTTGAAGCTGGCAGAATAAAAGGATTGTTAGCATCTAAGTTTTTAAGGGAGCCATTGCAGACACTGAGAACAGACCTTGACTGTTTGGGGATCCTGAAGAACACAGACTTTTAGTGTGAAGAGATGAAATTTATCTGTCTTTCAGAAGTTTGGGGACCATCCCAGCTTATATTCCATTATTACCCCAATTTTAAATTGCTATAGCATCCAGTTGGAGGGGGTGGGGGTGTGTGGTGTGAAGAAAAGAAAAAAAGCAAAGTACCAGCCTGGAGAGTATTAACTGGTATTTATTGGCTTATTTCCACTTTTCAGCCACACTCACTGTATCTTGTCCAATCTCAGGCCAGAAACCAGACACCTATTTTCCTCTTGATCTCTGGGGACCTGCTGTGTTTGAAGCCCCCCCAGGTCTCCAGGGTGGCTACAGGAGTTCTGCCTCAGCATCCCTCTGCCCCTGCTCATGAGCATGGCGGCAGAGGTTGGGCCATGGGGCAAGTGCTACACTGGCACTTTTTTAATGATTTTAGCCTTAATGTGGGATTTCTTCACTGAACTGCCTGTTGTGCAGCGCTAGTTTGAGTTTTATAAATATTTTCAGCCATTGTCACTTCTGTCCAAAAACGTTCCCTTCAGCTGTGCTTTGCCTAGAATACAGGCAACAAGGAAGAGTACTCTGAGATACTGAGAAGATAGTTCTTTTGTTTGGCCATTTGGAGAAGCTGAATGATGTTCTGAGCCCCTCATTCAGGTTCATTGGGAGCTGGCTGTGGTGCAGGACCTTTCCCCTGACAGAGCTTCTTATTGTTGGAGTCAGGCTGGCTGCCATATCTTGGGGCAGTTCTGTATTTTGGTATTTTAGTATATACCACATTATTAATCAAGACCCTCTTCTGAACTTTCAGTTGCGCAGCACATCAAGGAGCTTGTGGATCTGAAAAACAAGAAGATCACAAAATCCAGGAAAAAGAGAAAACAAAACACAGAGGATGAAGGTAGGGAGAGGCGCAGGAAGCTGAGAGAGAGGTCTGCACTGACTTTAGGCAGGCAGCAATGCTGAGCTCTGCTGAAAATCAAACCATTTCTTTAAATACAGACTTGGGTTTGGGAAAATTTATTTGGTGGCAGGCTGGTGTTCAAGATTAGACCAGAGCATGGATCAGCCGTGCAAGTGGCAGATGGGCTGCATTTGGGACTGGTGGGGGCCCTTTCTATCACAATTGTGCAAGTTGTGTGAGGGATTTTAAGTTGGATGCAGATCTGGGGCTGTAATTCCTCTGATCTGTGCATGCCACATTTCCTGGAGCATATTCTGGTGCTAGAAGCCAGAAGCCATATGAGCCAATGTGTTCAAAAGAACCAGTCTCAGTTGTTTTAATGGATTTTGTAAATCACTGCCTAGCCCCAGGCTCTTTCTGGAGGGTGCTGATACTTGGTGAAGGACACTGCCTTTTTCTCCCCAGAACTGGCTTCCCTTGCCCACACTTTCTGAGCTCTGCAGCCCAGGGCTTGCCCTGGCATCTGTGCGGAATGAACAAGAGCTCGCGCGTTCCTCCAGACTTAGTTTAATTGCTGGCTGCAGGATAATGCCTTATCTGGCTAAAGCCTTACTAGGCAAAGTCCATTCAATATTTTTTATATTGCTTTCAGGAAACTTCAGTTAGCCCTGTGAATTCCTCTCAGGCAGCAGTTTATATCAAGTGACTTCAGTGTTTTTAATCTGTGAGAGCTGGAGTCCAGCTTCCTGCATTCCTGAGCACTCCCAGCAGACAGCTGCTGCCTATGGTGGCTTCCCTGTGTCATTGCTGTGTCACCCTGTTTCATGAGGCAGCTGCAAGTCAAGGGGTAGGGCTGAGAACAGCCCTGGTTTGAAGCTCCTGCACTAACAGTGTTCATTGTTTCTTTGTCTCTGGTGGGATTCAGAGCAGAGACCTACAATTGCATGGAAGGATTATATTTCTGGTAGGAATATGTGTTTTTTCTTTCCTGTTCAGGCCCAGGAGAGTTCAGGCCATTCTGAGCCTTTGAAAATTCATTTTGCATGTGCTCCGAGGGACTACGACATCTTTATGAGACAACTCCATGGAGATTGTTCTGTTCAGCAGGGTGTGATGCCTGTGGGCTGAGCAGGCTGTTCTGTGCAATTACGTGTCTAAATTGTGTGTGCTGGAGATGTGCTTAGGAAAACAGATGTAGTTTTTACCTAAAAACAAACGTTAAATTTAAAATTTAAAACAAAATACAAACAAAAACCAACAGTTAGATTCTTTGTAGGTCCCTTCCAACTCAGGATTTTCTCTGTTGCCTCTGATACGTATTTTTAGATATATATATATATATATATATATATATATATATTTAAAATGTTATGAAAAAGGCATGCTAGGATAACTTTATAAGAGTTTCCAGAAGGAAGCACTTGAAAGTCAGCTGTGCCTGTGTGCCTGTGTGGCCTCAGCTGGGGCTCTGGTGACAAGTCACGCACACTGTTATCTTTCATAGAATCATGGAATCATTAAGGTTGGAAAAATCCTCTAAAGTAATTGAGTCGAACTGTTCTCACAGCACTCTCAAGGCCACCACCAAATCATGTCCCAAGGTGCCACATCCATATATTTTCTTAATACTTCCAGGGATGGAGGTTCCACCCCTGCCCTAAGCAGCCTGTGTTCCAGTGCCTAATTACCCTTGCAATGAAGAAGTTTTCTCTTATATCCAATCTAAATGTGCCCTGGTGCAGCTTGAGGCTATTTACTGTTGTCTGTCTTTCTGGCCCAGGAGGCTGCTCTGGCAGGGACCAGGCTATGAGTTGTTCTGCAGGGGTTTAACAGAGGAGGCAGCAGGGCTGGCAGCTTGCTCAAAACAGCTTTTTCGTAGTGACTGAAACTCTGAGGACTTTTCCTAGAGACTGACTTTAGAATTGTGCCTGAAGTAAGGGGAAATCTTGCAGGAACATGTCATGTTCTCTCTGCTGCTGGCTGAAAAGGTCAGGTTTTTCCCTGGAGCACCTACTTCTGGTTGACCAGCCCTGCTTTCCAGATGTGTGAGGGGTGGGTAGGATGCAGCTGAAGCTGCAAGGCTGTTGCGAGAAGTTTCTTAGTGGCTCTGAAATACTAAGATGCTTATGGATGCTGTAGCATCAGTTTAGCAGAGAAATCCATAAGGAAATCAAATGCACTGAATTCAGTCAGAACTGAGTAGAAGATAAGTAGGCATCTATTTAAGTCTTTCAGTGAGAAGCTGTGTTGAAGCAATGATTCCCCACGCATGTGCACATACTGCTTTCAGTCCAGAAGCTCATAAGTGAGTAAACATTTACCACCTGACATATACCCAAAGAAAGAATTCTGAAGTTTCCCATACTTAATCTCTGCAGTATTCATCTTCTAGCTTAATTCTCTGTGAATAAATGAAATACAAATGTGGTTCAAGGTCTTTTCATCCATGAATAACCTGTTGGCAGGCAGAAGAATAATGGGTAGGAGTAATTGCTGTGTTTTCAGAAGGAGAATTATCTGCTGATCCCACAGAAATGTGAGCTGGTCTTTGGATTTGTACAAGGAAACAAATCATGAGCTTTTTTATCAACAGCTCAGTGTTGATAAAAAATTGTTAACAGCTATAAAAATGAAGGGTGCAGAGGGATCTGGTGAGAGTGACACAGGGAGCGATCAAGCAGCAGAGAATGTTGTGTCACCGAAAGCAATGTGTTTACATGGGGGAGAGGTCCCTAACTGCAAGTGCAGGGGGAGGTCCCAGTTGAGCCTTTTTGAGGAGGGAAAGACATTTTCCATCTTGTATATGAATTTCTATAAACACATACACATTGCTAGGAAGTGGTCAGAAACCAAAAGAGGGATCAGGAGCTTTCAGGGAAGGGACAGAGAGCAAAGCAGCACTTGGCTGTAGTCGTGCTGTGCCCACTCTGTATGTCCTGCCCAGGGGTCCCTCCAAGGCTCATGAGTGAGGCAGGGAAGGTGACATGTGAGCTGGATGTGGAGGAAGGAAGAGGGGAGATGGTCAATGGGATGAAAAAAACTTAAGATTACCTGGGGAAAGCAAGAGGAAAATTTCTCACTGTGTGCCATAGCAGAGCTGAAAGCTGCCTGGTTTTGGTGTTGGGCAGCAAGCTCAGTAATGGTCTGTCCTGAAGCACAGAATGAAATCCCAAAGAGCTAGTACATTGTTCAGATTGCCATGACCTTCCCAAACAAGCATCTTGAAGAAGACACCTCGGAGGCACAGGCACATCTGTGCTCATGCCGAGTGTTTTCAGTTCTGCTGTGATCTAGGCAACACAGAAAGAGAGACGGGGTCTTTGTGTGGGGTTCCAAGGAGAGCCTTTATTGAGCTTCTTCCTCAAAGGGATCCAGGGACAAGTGGCCACTCTGGCAGGGAAAGCAGGGGTTTATATAGGGATCATGAGGGGTAGGGCAGAACACCAGGGCCAATGGGAAGAGGGCACAGGGGGGTGGAGGGAGTGGGAAGGGCCAACGTGATGCATTGAGTCTGCACATCACAGCAGGGCATGCTGGGAGAAGCTTTTTTCCTTACCCTAACAAGGGTGGTTATGGCTTGAGGGGTTTTCTGTCCAGGGGAGTATTGTGGGTTCTTTCCCTGTTGGCCCGCCGGCCTCCACAGTTCAGAGCATAAAGAGGCTTAGAAAGAAATGGGACAAATGCAAAGAAGGGGGGTCTGTCTCTTGATGGTTAATGGTCCAGGTACAACACTGCCTGAGGGTATTGCCCACCTGCTGTTAGCTAGGAATTTTTTGAAGGGGGATGCTAATTTTTAAGACATCCTGTATCTGTGTCTTATCTTGGTGACAGGTGCAGGCTGCTGGCTTGTCTGGCTGATGAACATGGCATTTCCCATATAGGGAATGGTGATCGAGAAGCATTATTGGGGTGTAGAAGGAAACACTGGTGGTGTGAAAAAGAGGAGCTAGAGCAGTGCTGTAAAATGAATCCTGGGCAGATCTAAGCCAGGAGAGCAGCACTGCTGGTGCCAAGCCCAGTTTACCTGCTCAGGAGCACCTACCCCTATGGTATAGAGTGCAGTGAGATGGGATCCTGGTCTGAGAACGTGCTCTGGCTGTGCCAGGCTGAGATCCAAAAGGCTGTGGTAGATCAGAGGATTATCTAGACAAGAGCTTTCTCTAGTGCTAAAATACATATTCTATGGCCAGGTCCTAAATCCACACTGTTTGATGAATTTTTAGGACTTTTTTTTTTTGCAGGAAGGCATTTAAGTCAGTTCCAGAAGGTATGTTCCTGCATGTGTCTAGTCTGGATTTTAACTTTTTCTAAAAGGAGATGTTCTTTAAGATACTGTCCACATGTGTTTCTAGACTGGAATATGGAGAAATATTTTCCTTTGAAAACTATTTTTCACTATATGGGCTGTTAGTAGTCATCTGTTCCATAGGGAATAACAGATCATCTTGGATTTCTCAGATTCATTGTGTGCTCACAGAATTGCCTTCAGGATTAGCCCTTTCCAGGTAGGGCAGATGAAGCTGCCCAGCCCTGCAGCAAGAGGCTGGAGGGAGTACCTGGCCCACATGTCTGGAAATGTCAGTGTGCGTGATGAGCTCAGTGCCACTAGTCAGTCTCTAGCTGAGCGTTCCGAAAGCAGCAGATGGTTGGGACAGGTTGCTGGTTTGGAAAAGCTGAGACTAAAGCTAAATTCTACTCCTTTCCGTCATGTTCCTTCCTGCAGCTCAGCATGTGTCTCCTGGCCTCTCCATGTCTCTCTCCATTGTTGCCCATCCCACTCTGCACATGCCTTGGAGCCAGGAACACTTATGTTGGGGCAGATGGCTTTTACTCTGGAGTGGGGAGACTGCATGGAAGCCATTAGTCTGTGCCCTCTGGGATGAGTGCTGCTCACCCTGTCCCTCAGGGCTTTTGCCTCTTTTTTGGCCATTCAGGTCTATGGACAGTAACTCTTCCGTCCTCTTGTGCACATAGCAAGTTTATTTTTCAGTTACTTAAATTTGGTCAGCTTCACATGTGACCCCAACAGGCCCCATCGGGTCAGAGGCTGTACATGGTTGTCATAGGAGCAAGGAGGCCTTGCTGCAGAAAGCACTGGATGTAGGTTTTAGTCTTTTTCTGAGACTGGGGAGCTTCCTGGGAAAATACAAAATAGGCTTCAAGCAGATGTGTCTGACTGCTGCCCATGCATCAGCCATGCAGAATCTGCAGGACATCAGTTTCTTTTGCAAACATTGTTAAGCTTTTAGGGTGATTATGTGTTTCATGGTCTAAATACAGTGTGAAAAAATAATTCTTACTATTAGTTGTGAATGTGCTGTCTCCTGCAAAATTGCTGGGATGCAGAGACGCAGTCCAGCTTCTTCTCCTTACCTTCTGAGAAGGTGACACCTCTCTTCAGGGTGTGTCCCACATTGGACAGCAGAAGCTGTAACCTGGGATAGTGAAGCATCACAGGGCATCTCATTTGGTTTGTTTCCTTTTAATCCTTAGATATTCCCAGTGTAAGTCATGCCTAGCAGGATTTTTGCTTACTGAATATTTTGTAATGAATATTTTGCATTAGATATTCCCTAGAGAGAAATTCCCAAAACTGGCTTTCCTTCCCGTTGTCTGTGAGAGATGGGAATGCTGTTGTACCTGCTCTGGTGTGGCTCCAGCTGTGAGGCAGATTGATAGAGGCAGGAGGTGCTTGTTTCATCGAGAGGAGCCAAGGACTGTGGTTTATCTGCTGGCTGAGAGGATAACACATCTCCCACCTCTGCTTGGAAAGAGTTTGTCCTCTCTCTGCATTAAGAGGATTTGAAGACTCCAAGCTCCTAGTCAGCATACCTAAGCCATAGGGTGTGTGAAAGGCTGATGTGAAGTGCACAGCATCTGACTAGAATGTAGACTTTCACCACCACAAGTATTTGAACTGTCCTGCAAGCTTTGGGCCTGGCAGGGAGTCAAATAGGGCAGATCTATTCACTGCTTTCAGTGAGCAGTTTTGGGTTTTACTTGAACAAGAACAAAAGGCCAGTGGTTTTGGAAAAACTCTCTCAGCAATTAATGCTCTGTCATTGCAAACATTTCTCTTGGTGTCACGGGAGGATTATCTCTGTGAATGGTGGCTTGCACTTGCCTTCAGAGTACACTGAACCAAGCACAAACAGAGCAGGTGCTCTTGTGGAGGGCAGCAGCTTTTGAGGTACAGTTCCCAGGCTTTGGTGTGTCCTATTTTCCTTGTCTCATAGAGCATGCCTGAGCTGCCTGGTACAGGCTTGTGTTGGAGAAGGTTGCAGGTAGGAATGTGAGGAAGCCTTCTGCAGATCTCTGGGAAGATAAGATCCCATCAGCTCCCCACGCCTCTTCTTATGTCCTGAGGTCACTGTTGGTGCTGCCACTCTGTCCCCACCCACCTTTCTCTGCTGCTCCTCTCTCACTAGCAAAGGAACCGAAGTTCTCAAATATTAAACAACCTTGGCTGTGCCCAGCAGGCCAGGGCCCAGGGTTGTGTGTATGCCCAGGCTGTGAATGCTGAATGGGTGCCACGCGTGGAGTCAGGGTAGGGCAGGTGCACTCCGGGTGCGAGAGGTGGAGATCTGCAGGAGCAGGGATGGGAGGTGCAGAACTATGTGCCTTCACTCAGGAGATTAATCTTTCTAAGCCCAAGCCCTGGCATGCACTGACACTGTCTGCCGTGGGACTGGGAGACTTCAGGGTGCTCAATGCAAGTTTTGGCAGTCCCACCCTGCTGCAGTGGGCTGTGCCTTGAGGGGCTGCTTGTGCCAGAATGAGCTGCTGTGCTGGAGCTCTCTGAAGGGCTTCAGTGTAGGGATGCATGGTGCTGTGGGCTGACCACTCATTTCCTCTTTCCCACCAGGTCTACCCATTAGCACCTACGCCAAGTACTGCTACCGGAAACTCCATAAAGTAGCCGTCACTGGAGGCAAAAAGGTGAGCAGTGGCCCTGGCTGCAGGGCCTGGGGGCTGTCTGGGGGACTCTGGTGGTCACCACTGATTCAGTGATGGGAAATGGAGATAGAGTGAGCAGGGGAGGCTTGCTCAGAGTACATTTCCCCATGAATATGTGGGAGAGGGCTGCTGTCCAGTTCCTGCCATCCTTCTGGCAGACAGCAGTCCCTGCTGTGCAGGCATCTGCATGGCTGCCTGCTTCCTAGCCTCAGGGACAAAGACAAACTCAACGCTTACCTGTTTCCAGGGTAAAAGGAGCTGTCTGTGCACGGGATACTCATAATTTTGTTTCTTCAGGTGAGGGAAGAATCTCCCTTTGCACTGAGAGCTTGGGTCTTGCAGCTGTTTTACTGCAGAGTTGTTCATTCCCAGTTCAAACAGTCATACAGCAGAGATGGGTGGTGCAGAGGGGCGTCTGTGCTCTGTGTTATCTGTAATCTTCCTTTCTTCCCTCTGCACGGTTCTGCCTGTGGCCATGAAAAGTGGTAGATGGCCTGTCAGTTCTAGGTCACCGAGCCAGATCTGGTCATCAGGGGGGTTTATTTTGGAAATTCCTTTGGGGACTCCCTGCCCTCTGAACTTTACGTAGTGAACAAATTAGCTGAAATACCTTGAGAGGGGTGAAGGCTCCTGGCATCCTGCCAGGGGCAGGACAGTAAGCTTCCAAACACACATTGCACACAACTGCAGTCCTGGCCACTGACCCTCAGAGGGCTCAGTGGGAGCTTCTCCCTGTCGTGTTCCCCACTTGGCTGCAGGATCACTGCTGAAGGCTACTGTGCTGGGCAGCCTGTTCTCCCTGCGACAGCTCTGTGCTTTTCCAAACTGCTGCCAGAGGACATTCAAAACCCCTTTTAAGTGTTGATATTTGTCAGAAGCAACAGGTACCAATGCCTACTTCTCAGGTTTTAGCACCTCTGAGAGCAAAGCTTTCCCTGGAGTTGGAAATACCTGGAATTCCCATCTCCAAAGGACTGTTTTACACCTGTCAGTGGCTTAAGCTCTTGCCTGATGCTGGGTTGGGGTATAGGTGCCCTCTGCTGACCTTACATAGCTGGGGCTGGGCTGGGCTCCACTCCATACTGCCTTCTGCAATAGGTCAAGCTGCAGCCGGAGCAGTCCCCTTGCTGTGCAAAACACAGCAACAGAATCTCTGCAAAACAAGCCCAAATTCTCCAAAGTGGTCTCCTCTGCTCCTCCTGGGCCTGATGAATAGACCCACCCCTGATTTTAGGCAGCAGAACAAGAACCATGCTGCCAGGAGGCTGACAAGGTGCCCACATGGAGGGTCATTCTTCTCTGTCCTGGCCCCTCACCATCCCCATCCCTGGGTCACTCTTTCTCTGTGGGCTGGCTATGTCATGGCTGCACAAAGCTTTTCTCTGTCCTCAGGGCCTCCGTAAACCAACAGTGGAAGAGATAACGCATGCCAGGAATGCCATCCTCACGCCATCGCTCTTTGGCAGCTCCCTGGAGGAAATCATGCTGCGGCAGCAGGACATGTATCCAGGGAACAAGCTCCCCTGGGTGCAGACACAGCTATCACAGCAGGTCCTGGCCCTGGGAGGGGAACAGACTGAGGGGATTTTCAGGTGAGCTTTTGCGGAACTGTGCTACTTTTGAGCAAACCACATGTCAGTCCTCATAGCCAAGAAGTCAAGATTGACCTCCACATGATTCTTCTTCCCTAAGAATGGCACTTCACTGTGGACTGGACAAAATCTGACTTTCCTCAGGTTCAAGAATGACCTGTTGTAGTGTCATTAGCTAGTTTGCATGTGTTAGCACAGAGGGGACTGGTGTAGGTATGACTTAACTATTTGGACAACTCATCCCCAGGCAGGGCAATGAGCTTTCATCAGATTTGGCCATGGTGGTTAGCCGGTATAGGGGAGGGAGGAGCTCCGGCATCCTGGCAGAGCCCTTCATCTAATGCAGCACATCAGCCTCAGTGCTGCACAAGACACAAGGAGTCAAGATGCAGAATCTGTGTGGTGAGCATGAGGGACTCTGCTTTGGCTTTGGGTTTTCTTTGTGTTTTTCTTGTGTGTGGTTTTGTTTTGCATTTAAGATTTGAATTAGCTTTTCAGTACCTAAACTTAAGATAGTTGTTAAAAGGCTCAACTTTACCTTGTATGGGTAAATTTTTTGATAGATAGGTAGATAGATAACAGATAGATACATGTGTGTGCATATATAACTGTATTTAGCCAGAGATGCTGCTCATCTTTGGTCTGAACACGCCGCAAAGAAACCTGGTTACAGAAAATACTCATTCCTGAGAACAGCGATAGTTGATATCTGAGCTAGTTGGAGCCCCACTTCAAGATGGTGTATAAAAATAAACACTCCCTTCTCTCTGAGGAACTGCTGCTGTAGCTGCCACTGGTGCCTGAGGCCTTCTCCCTGCTCCCTTCTCCCTGAGGCCCCAGAAGCAACTTCAGAGCCATGCTTTGCTGCCTCACCAAGCACATTGCCTGGCTCACTCAAAAGGACCTTTTCTATGTCTCTGCAGGATACCAGGTGACATAGATGAAGTCAATGCATTGAAATTGCAGGTGGAACAGTGGAGAATCCCAAACAGTCTCAGTGACCCCAACATACCAGGTACAGGACTGTTGCAGGTGTATTGCTGCAACCTCAGCCACAGTGCAGTGTGGAGGGGCAGGTGCAAGAGCAGCTCAGTGTGTGTGCTGCTGCTTGGGAATGTGTACACAAGCTGTCTGCACTGACTGGGATTTTGTTCTGTGTCTTTTCACTGCCTTTCCAAACACTGCCCACAGAGGAAACACTGGGTGTGGGGAGAAATCTCTGTCTCTGAGGTAGTAAGGCTGTGCAAGCTGGGCAGAGTGGTGGGAGTCTTTCAGGTCTCCTTGTCCTCTTCTTTAGGCAGCCCCAGAACTGCTTCCTAGAGGAGCAGGTAGGTAGCAGCCAGTATTTGCCACTAACTGGTCTGCTTGGATCCCTGAGCATTTCAGAGCCAAGACTGAATTAAGGTGAAGCAGCACAAGCACAGAAATCCCTTCTCTGCCATCTCTCTCACTGCCAAGTTTGCCGCTGAAGGGGGTGGGGAAGTGACCAGAGCTGTTCTCATGCACCTGCTTTCTGCCCAGCCTCTCTCCTCAAGCTGTGGTATCGAGAGCTGGAGGAACCTGTGATCCCCCAGCAGTTCTACGAAGAGTGTATCAGCAACTATGAGAACCCCGATGCTGCTGTGGCTGTGGTGCAGCTTTTGCCAGAGCTCAACAGACTGGTGCTGTGTTACCTCATACACTTCCTGCAGGTAGGCAGCCCCACAGCCCTGCACTGGAGCCAGGACCATGTGAGGCACAGTTAGTGGGACAGCTGTGGTGGGACCATCGGCACAATTTTAAGACCTCTTATCTGTACTTAAGGTGGGATTGATGGAGGAGTGTTTTCTGGCCTTGTTCCTTATTGGAACAATAAACCCTGATCCTGATCTTGTAGAGCCTGAGGTTGGTTTCCTGTCTGCCAAGGCTGCTGCTCTGCTGGTTGTGTCAGAGCACAGTACTCTTCCCTGTGGACGCGTGGCACTTGGGGCACTGTCCTTAAGGCAGGCTTTATGTCTGCTCTCCTTGCGCCTTTTCTTGGGCTATTTGTTTGGACTTCCTTGCCCTTTCCAACTGCTCCATCTGAATGTGTTCTTGCTATCTGCAGATCTTTGCTCAGCCATCAAATGTGGGCAGAACAAAGATGGATGTGAATAACCTGGCCATGGTGATGGCCCCCAACTGCCTGCGCTGCCAGTCTGACGACCCTCGCGTTATCTTTGAGAACACACGCAAAGAAATGTCCTTTCTCCGCATGCTGATAGTACACTTGGACACGAGCTTCATCAAAGGGCTGGTTTGAGACACTGGCCCCACACTGCAAAATGTTGCTCTGAGGAGTTGCTAGATTAAGTCTTCTCCTGTCCGCTTAGGTTTCTTCCATTGTCCTTACTGTTGTCATGCCCTGGGTTAGCCCTTCAGCATCTCCCAATGTATGATCACATGGACTGGACGTTTCTGGAAGGCTTGGTTCTGTCAGCACCAGGAAATCCTTGGGCATGCCAGGTCAAGTTTAGCAGTTCCTGGCCTTTCGGTGTGCAGTCCTCTTCCTGAGAGCCACAAGATTGAGTGCTCAGTGAAAGGGCTGTGACATGTGTGAGGAACTGCTACATGGGGCAGTAAGACTCTTCATTCTCCTTCTGGAGGCAGAGTTGGCTTGAGGTAGGAAAACATCACTCCTGTGCTGTGGCAAGATCTGGTCCGAAGGAAGGTGCTGCCTCATCAGGAATAATCCGACTGCTATGGGGCCAGCCTTGTTCACCTCTGCAGACTGTTGGCTGGAGGTGACAGAGTTGTTCTGACGTCCCACAGTGCTGTTGATAGAGGGCTGTGAAAGTGGAGAGGTTCAAAACTGTAGAGCTGTGCAGCAGCATGTAAGACCAGCCCTGTGCTGAGTACCCATCCACACCATGATGCTGGGTACAACAGGAAGCCCACACACCTAATAACAAACAGGTAAACAACCACTTTGGCATCCTCTTAATGAGGGCCATATCTTCTGGAGCAGTGACCCCAGTGGCCTTGCAGCTCCTGTTTGCTACAGACAGCATGAGCTGACACCAGCTTTGCTGAGGAGCTCCTGAGCCTATGCTCAGAGTAACCTTCAAAACTCCAGCTCCTCGCACCCCCCTTCCTAATACCACATCCTTCCCAGACTACTCTACCAGGAACTAAATACCAGTTTGACCCACCCTTCAGGTTTAACCCAGGTCTAAAGAAAGCCTACAACAGTCAGAAGTGCTCTTGTGATCAGGTAGACCCTTCCAGGCAGAGCAGCAGCAGTGCTGTGTGCTTGAGAAATGCTGGTACTGCCTTAGTAAACTGTGGTATCCATGCTCTTCCTTTGAGGTGTTTTCCTTGCTGGAAGCAGGTCTGCTGCAAAAAAGTGTGGTTTGGGATTACTGTTGCAGTGCAAAGTCTGCCAGTATCATGCAAGGCTGCATTTGTGTTTCTGTATCTCCCTCCCTTTCCAGTGGGGACCTGGGATCATCCTCTCCAGACTGCAGTGGGGAGCTGAGCCCTGCCGACAGTGAGGTTTAGAGCTGATGCCTGAATCACTACCAGTGTGGGCGTGAGGTGCCATGTGCAGAGTCTTTCTAGGAGGGTTCCCAGAGCCTATGTTCAGATGAGTTTGAATGAACTCCAGAGCAGAAATTCAGTTTGTGCCCAGCTGAATAAAGGTTCCTCATACCAGATGATCCTGTGGTCCAGGAAATCTTGCTCCCTTGTCAAGATAAGCTTTGTCAAGCATGCCCATGAAATGTGCCAGCGTTTGTATCACGTGCACACCCATCTCCATGTTTCATGCCTCTTAGCTTGTTCTGTCCTTCTCTAGTGCTGAACAACTTGTTCTTTCACATGTGAAGCTACTCCCCCAGAAGTGTAGAGACAGGCAGAGGTTACCAGCTCTGACACACTGTCCTGAGATTTGAATTGCTGAACAAGCTCAGGCTATCCTGTTGCCTGCCAAGGACTGGAGCAGCCACGTGGGACCTGCCCTCCTCTTCGGGCTGCAGGTGCCTGTGTCTGTGTCAGGCTTTGCCTGCAGCCACTGCAGTGGTGATCCGTGTTACTTCTTGCACTCAGCCAGTGGCAGTCAATCAAACCATAGGCATTTGCTGCTAATAAAAGTGAATGATTCTGGCAAGGGTTGTAAAACATGCTCATGAAAGACACTGGATATTATTGTCTTTGCCAACAGATTTGTAAATACCAATCAGTAAAGTAGCTTTTCCTCTGTTCTAATAGTAATAAATACAATCTTCATGGCTGTATCTTTTGTGAAGTGTCTTTCTTGTGAATTTCTGCAGCATGATTACATCTGCGTGGGGCTGCACATTTCAGCCTAAATGTCAGTGCTCTTAAGTAAGATTTGAGAATCAGCATGAAGTAAGCACTTGAAAACCATGCTTTGGGCTGGTTCTGGTCTTAATTCTCAGGCAACTACCAAAGGACACTTAATGAATCTTGGAAGAGAATGGTTTGAAACAGGCAAAAGACAATACTGCTTTGCACGTATCTTCTGGAGCCTTTCAGGGTCATAAAGGTATGAGAGAAGTTTATGGGCAGTTGGAGGGTAAGAGGGATATTCTGCTGTGTCCGTTCTCCAGCAGCTGTGAGTGCTGCAGGTGGACTGCAGGAGGTGGCCACGCAGGCATCCTTTCCATGGCCTCCCGTGGGGTCTCTGCTGTTGGAGATGTAATTAATTGGGCTGTTAGGCTGACCTAATGGGGACATTTTTATGTTCAGACTAGAGCATTCTCTCATCTTTCCTTGCTGGTAGTCCAAGAAACCACTGGGAGCAGTCTGTTGGTGCTCGAGACTTGTGCTCGTTACACAGTGTTGTGGAGCTGCAGGGCAGATGCCAGCTGCGCTACTTCAGCCACACAGGAGTGACCCCAGGCTTTGGATGGTGTTGCTGGTGCTCTGAGGGGTGGTCACTGTCTTGTCAGACTAGGAAAAGCTGCTGCGCTTCAGACAAAGCCAGTGAGGGCTGCTCTGTCACACCTGCAGTTTAGGATCACATATGCTGGCCATACCACTGAGTTTTCCCACCAGTCTGGCTGGCAGAAGTGTTGTAGGTGGGCTGTAGGGCAATGGAGCACAGAAGGAAGACCAGGAACATTGTAACCTCACACAGACCTTTCCTAGGGGGATGTCTGCAGCCAAATTTCTGAGTGTTCCCCACAGCTTTTCTGTGAAATGAGCTGATTTTTGCCAAATCAGAAAAGGCCACAAACCAAGTGCTTCAGCTCAGGCTCCAAGACTCAGGCTCACTCCTGCAGTCACCATGACCTGACACCTGAATCAGTTAAAGAAGTGATGGCCAGAGCAGCAGCTGGCCTTGGAACAAGCTTGTGGTTTGTTCTGGGCTTCGATGAGCAGTGCAGTCGGACCTGGCACTAGAGGGCAGCTGGGACACAGCTCCTTGAGAGAAGGCACCAGTGGCTTGTCCATTACCTGCTGCTGGCTGTGAGAGACTTATGTGTTCCAATGGGGCCAGCACTCCTGCAGTGCTGGGTGCTCTTGCTTGTGCTGTTGGATTTTGGCTGGTTTGAGTCTTCTTTTCACAGATCCTTACAAGAACTTTTTGCTATGCCTGCAAACAGAAATGGTAAAAGCAATTCTGCTCATGGCAGCTGATAGACACCATGCCCTCATGTCTGTTGCCCATGTGCCACCTCGGCTCCTGAAAAGGCTGAGCAGATGTTGTGAATCACAGGTGGATTTTGGACGTGTGTCCTAGATTGCAAAGGCAATGTGTATTCTATTTGCCACCTGTTAGAGGTCTGACAGTTATCTTTTGTTAATTGGGCAGTTCTCTTCATCTCTTCCACAAACCTCCTCCCTGATGGGGAGACATCAGCTGTTAATGGGCTATTGAATGTCACTGCATGACTGATAAAAATTACAGCGTCCCATTGTAAGATGCCCCGCCCAGACGGAGGAGCCAAGGATTCTTAACTGGATATAATCTGAGTTTTTGGGACACCAGATCACCCTTTCCACTGGATTCTCAGAGGAACAGCTGCCTTTTCCACTGGATCTCCAGAGGAAGACTACACTCTTCTACAGGATCACTGCTCCAACAGAACCACATTGCCACTCCAGGAACACTGCAGCCACCATTCCAATTGGACTGCTACCAACACCCTGACCAACAGGGTGTCAGGTTGTATTATGACTCTATCGGTGGTTTTCTTTTGTATACTGCGTGTTTTGTTTTGTTTTTTTCCCTTTTCCTAATTGTCATGGTTTGACACTGGCACAATGCCAATGCCCCATGAAAATATACTCTCCTGGTGTCTGCTGTGAGATGAGACCAGGAAATAAGCAAAGCAGGCCTCTACCTTAGGGGAAAAATTTATTAACTAAACTACAAAAAGAAAAAAAACCACACACACACACACACACACACACACACCTGGAAAATGAAAACTCCACAAAGAAACATTTCCTCCTCCCCCACCACATTTCCAATACATCTACCACACATCTTCCAAATTTCAAATCTCCATACTCAATTCCAGTCCATCAAGAGGAGAGGAGTCCTTCTTGGGGCCATGGTGACCTCTTCCTTGCATGCCCAGCGCTCTCACCGCTGGAACACAAACCAAAGAGCTGCTCGAGGGTTGTCTTTTTAAGGATACAACGTCCCACTCCAAAAAGGCACAGTCTCTCTCTCATCTCTTGGGACCTCTTGTCCCCCCCATACTTATTAACCCCCTGGGGCCGGGGGGTCTCCAAAATCCAAAACTGAACCCTCCTGGTTCTGAGGCCTGGCTTCCCCCTGGACGCAGTCTCTGTATCACAAGGAAACGTGGCTCTGTCCAATGGCTACCAAAAAGAGTCCAGCAATCAGCTACTCCATCATCTCCTTCTGGCCTCTTTCTTCACTCTCCCAGCCTCAACTCACTGCTCCGACTATCCACTTCATCATTCACTCCATCTCCCCTCCAGGAAAGGTCCAAATGCTCTGTGAAGTCTTCATTGTCCAGAAAGGGGTTAAAAAAAACTTCTGCAGGCGGCCAGGCTCCTTCCCTGCTGCACTCCCCCCCTTCCCCCTCCTTCTTCACAGCCGATATCGCTTCAAGGCCACGGGCCTGAACCAGCTTTCTCTCTCTCTCATCTTCTAACTGGGGGGGGGGGGGGGGGGGGGGGGGGGCTGCCCAAATCTTCTCAGGGTCTCTCTCTCTCTCTCATCTCTCTCCTGGGGGGGGCTGCCCAACGCCTCCTGGATGTCCGGACCACCCTTCCATCCTGAGGGGTCAAGCCTACCTCTGCCGGGCCGCAGGTCTTCCCCTCCCCCGCCCAGCTCAGAGCCGGGCAGGGGAGGCCTTGCCTCTTTGCTGGCCGGAAATCAAAAGAGAACGAGCCCAAGGGAGTGCTCTGCTTCTAACCCCTGTGTTCTCAGAGGCGCATCCACCCTTCAGTGGCCAAACCTGCTGTCAATTTAAGATCTGAACACCTATTGGCCTCTGGCCACTCCATTCCCAGAAAACCTACTTCCTATAAACCCACGACACTAATAAATTGTATTTCTGACTTGGAGTCTCTCACTGGTTTTGCTTTCAAACCAGAACAACCTGTCTGTCGGTTCAGCTGGAGGTGGAGAAAGGGCTTAGAGAAAGGGCAGCTTTGGAAGCTGCCTGATGTTTTACAGGACAGGGCAACCACAAAGCTAGTAGAGAAGTTCCCCGCTGTCTTTCCTTCCATTGAAAATGTGAAGGGTCTCCCTGCCCTTGTCCACCAGAGATGCACAGAAGTTCTGCCACCTCCTCAAAGCTCCGGGGTAATGAGAGGCCAGTTTTTAGTATAGTTCTCATGTAGGTTTTTAGTCCAATCCTTACATGGAGCTTTGCACTAAATCAGCCCTGTGGGAATATAGAGACCAGAGGAACGGGCAGGTCTGCTTCAGGAGCCCTGCAGCACTGGCAGGAGGCCGAGATGGGAGGCTCCCTGTCCTTATGCTGTCCCAGTGCTGGTTTGATGTGGGTGCAGCACAGCACTGGCAGATTGAGCAGAACTGGCCTGTGGAGACAGTGCCAAGCTGGGGTTGTGTGGAGCAGGGCTCTGGCTCTGCCACACCCATGGACTGTCTGCGGGACACCCAAAAAAAATGAGATAGGAAAAGTTGAATTAGTTGCTGAGGTTACTGCTTTTAGAGGTCCTGTTGTCCTACCCCATTTGTCAGCCATGGTGGACAGTGGCAAGAGCTGGTTGTGGGTGCAGTGGGCTGGGGAAACCAGCTCAGGCATTCATCATCCCATGACAAGGGAACAGGAAGGAGCCATGGGTGTTCTGAGTGAGGTGGACCACATAGGGACCTGACCAGAGTGGAGTGCTTACAGGTAGCCATGCAGGAAAGCTTTTGGGACATATGGAGTCACTCATCAGCTTGACTATTCCTTGCAAAGCAGGGGACACTGTGACCGTGGTCACCAGGGTTGTCAGGATGAGAGAGAGATGGGGATGTTGACTCCATGATTAGAAGGCTTGATTTATTATTTTATGATATATATATTTTACATTATGACTATATTAAAAAAGAAATAGAAAAGAAAAGGCTTCTTCAGAAGCTGGCTAAGCTAAGAATAGAATAGAAAGAATGAATAACAAAGGAGCTGGCTCCGACAGAGAGTGAGAGCCAGCTCTGCAGTGACTGGTCAGTAAATCCAAACATCCACAGGAGACCAATCACAGGTGGACCTGTTGCATTCCACAGCAGCAGATAATAATTGTTTACATTTGTTGCTGAAACTTTTCAGCTCCAGTAGGAAAAATCCTAAGAAAGGATTTTTCACAAAAGGTGTCTGCGACAGGACACCAGCTGAGGACTCTGTCCAGGCCACAAGGATTTGAACCTGCATATCCTACCCCAGCCTCTGCCTGGACCTTCCTCTGTCTCACCATGTAAACTATCCATTTTGTCTGAAGTGCTTAGTGTTTACAGGTACCATAAAGGGAGTTTGTGTCTGAGGACTGGAGGACTGTGTTACCTCTGCTGTCAGGGCTGGATGCTGGCAGAGATCGAGGCCTGAAGTCATGAAGGTGTTAGGAAGGTCAAGGCTCTTAAAAGCTGCAGCTTCTCCCAAAGGAGAACTAGTGGGTTCCATCAGTTCATCTCTGCTCACAGACACATTTCTTCCATCTCGTCTGTGCCCCGTCTGGTCTTTTGTTCAGATTACAAGTGAGGTGGGAGACCAGGTGGTCTGTGAGGGATGTAGAGGGTGTGGAATGGAGGAGGGAGTGGGGCCCTTCCTTTTCAGTGAGCTGCTGGATTGCCTCAGCTGCCTTGAAACAGGCTTGAAGAATGGAAGATAGGACGTGTAACACGAGGGAAAATGCCCAGAGACAGTATGGTCTAGCTAAAGAAAGCACAAAGAAGGCCTTGGAAATAAACTCTTTATTGCCACCACAAGGAAGTGGTCTGTGTTTACTGTCTGAGGGCTCTTCAGCTCTCCAGTCACACACCTCACTTGCATCAGATGAGCTTTGGGCGCTCTGCTTTGTGCCGTGCTCTGGCCTGGACTGGAGGGATGGGCTGTTGGGAAGGCGATGGGTCCACGGTAGAGAGAATGTCCTCAGTGGCACAGCTCTCCGTTCCACCTTGGGATGTGGGTGGGTTGGCAACAGGCCCTTGAAAGTTCTTGTTGAGGGCTGGTGCAGGCCCAGGTTGACTGATCCGCTCTAATACTGAGTCAGCAATCCGATTTGACATGGTCCTTATATCCAAAGTGTTGGCTAAGGCTGTTGACTTCAGGCTCCTTTTTCTTTCCAAGTTCTCCTTCACCATTGCACAATCTTCAGGCTCCATGGTTTTGGCACACCCGGCCCCTTCTGCAGGGGCAGGCCACATTGCTTTCAGGCTCTGCTGTTCAGATGCTCTGGGGAATCCTTGTCCAGTTTCCATGCCCTGCCTTGGACATGTTTGGGATGACTGCACTTGTCTGTTGGAGACATTTCCCCCAGGAAGCTCCAGGATTTCAGTGTACTCACAGCCAGTGTCTTGTTCAAACTGAGAAGTTACAGAGGATTCCAAGGTGTAGTGAACACTCTCAACAACTTCTCTGGTGAGTGTGTCAAGGAAGGTCTTTGAAAGTGCTCTGTCTGCAGTGTCCTTGGATTTGTCTGCTTGGGTGGCTCTTCCAGCCAGAGGCAGGTCCTCCCACTTGGCTGCCACCCCTGCCTCAGCAGCTTTGGTTGTGCTGGATGCCAGACGGTCCCCCAAGATCTCCAACACTGTTGCTACAAGCTCTTTTGCCATCACTTCCATTTTCTGTCGGTGATCTAGAGAAGTATCCAAAAGTTCTACTCTCATGCAGCCTAAAAGTCTTCCTCTGATTTCCCAGGCAACCCTCTGTAAAAAGCTGACATGCTGATTCCTAGGAATCTTCAACCTCTCCAACACTCTGTACACCACAGTCTCAACCAGCTCTTCAAGCTTCTTGGCTTCTGCTGCAGTTAGTTGCTCAAACACAGCATTCAAGAGGCCATTGTCAGTGCCTTCTGGCTTCCTCTGCAAGTCAGCAGCAGTGCTGGTATCCTTCTGGGCCAGCTTAGCTCTGGAGTGAGTTTGGCCCTTGTTCAGAGCAGCTCTCCCTTTTCTGCATCCCCCGGATTTTTGGCTCTTGGGTAGGCTGGAAGGCTTTTGAGGCTGCAGCTTCCCCTGACAGGAAGTGTTGGTGATTGTTGGCAGGTTGGGGCCATGTTTTAATTGGGCCCAGGATGGCAGAACGAAAGTAAAAGTGAAAAGTGAAAAAAAAAAATGACACCTTCCTGAAAAGTGAAACCAGGTTGTGGGTCATGTTGCTCACCCCTGCATGCTGAGGACTCCTGAGGGCCCAGGCCAGCACTCTGCTTCAGACGGGCCACAAGGGCAGGGGAGAAGGGCTTCTCTCAGCACGGTGTGTGCCTGCACATGGCCCTGCTGCCCGTGCCCAGCTCAGTGCCCTGTGCTGCCTCAGCTCCCAGCCCTGTAGTCCTTTCCCCGCCACAGCACCCGGCCCAGCAGCACCGCCCTGCACAGTCCCATGCCCCTGAACACAAGGCTTTGCCTACTTCTTGCTGCCCCAAGATCTGCTCTGACTGTAGCTTGATCCTGGTCAGGTACTGCCTGTACTCGTTGAACTCCTTCACAGTGCAAATCACCTATGGAGGGATGAGGGCAGAATCCCCCAAGAACTGTCAAGCCTTGCAGTCAGCCTTCCCCAAAACAGCCCGAGCCCAGTGGGAGAGGAGCTGCCCCCAAGCCCTCCCCCCCATACCCTGGTGTTGGGGCCACTGCTGTCCCCCCATCCAGGGCTGAACAGGCAGCGTGGGGCAGGCTGAGAAGGGCAGGTCTGGGGCTTGCCAGGGGGATGTTGGTGCTGCTTCTGCTCCCAGGGACACCAATGCACAGCTCTGTCCTCTGGCAGCAGCAGCAGCTGCAGCAAGGGCTGTGGGAGCCCTGCTTGAAGAGGGCTGTTCTTGATCAGCCTGATGTCCAAACCTACCTTGTTTTCTCTGGTGACAAATCCCTGTTTCTTCAGCAAACGCAGCACATCCTTACGCTTGTGGTAGTCCTGAAGGACAGGGTCATGCAGGCAGTTGTATGCTGGGCTGAGGTGGTGGCAGTAGGGATCATCCAGAGTGAAATAAGGAAACGGCCGGTGGAGCTGTAAGAGAGAGTTTCCAGAGTATGAAGGATGCAGGAGAGTGGAGCGAAGAGGTACCACATGGTACCTGTGAAAAGGTAAAAAAACCTTCTGTAGGCACAGAGACCTGCACAGACAGACTACAGGGCTGGGCTGTGATGGGTTAAGGCAGAAAAGACAAACTCCACAGCAACCCCACCAGCAAATAGGTATCCTAGGCCACCAGGAAGAACTGCAGACTCATCCACAAATGAACCTTCAAAGATTCAAATGCAGCCAGTGGAGAGTGGATGAAGCCAGTCTCCTTGGGTTAGGCAGGCCCAAGGGCTGTGTTGGCCACCTCCACCTCCAGAAAATCTCTATCTTGGGAAGCTGCAGCACAAACTGGAGGACAACAGTGTGTGTATACCCCAGGCAGGGAAGCCCAAGTTATTCCAAAGGTGCCAAGAGGGCAAGCAGAAGGTTGGAATCCCCCTCACAAGTGCCCCAGGGCCTGGCACGACATTGTAGGATGAGCCGGAGGAATGAGATGCCATGGCTCCCAGACACACACAGCTGCCTGCTGAAGGCAGGGGCCCAGCCACACACATGCACAGTGCCAGAAACCAGTGCAAAGATGGACAAGTGCTTTCTCCTCTGTATTCCAGGGAGCCTGGAGTTTCCCTTGCCCAGTCCTGTCCAGTTGAAGGGCTGCAGCTCCTTCAACTGGTGGCTGGTGGCCTCAAGAAAATCTTTGCATGATGGGGACTCTGTGAAAGAGATTTTCTACCCCTTTCTATTTCCTTTACCTTTTCACCCAGCTTTCCCCTGCAGAAGACAGGCTTGGATCCAGGTGCCACAGGGATCTTGACTGCGAGTGGGAGGTTCAGCAGTTCAGGGTCCATTTTCCTGATATTTCCTTCTCCCCGGTGTGGTCTTCTGGGGCTGAGATAGGAAGACACATACACTCAGGTGTTGTCCAACAAGCCTTCTGCATGGCAGTCCTGAAGCCCTAGAGCATCACCCCATGTCCCAGGCTCCCCAGCAGAGCCCTCTGTATTGGTCCAGTGGTCTCCTCCCCCCTGATTCCCAGTGTACTCAGCAGTGCCTCTGCCTTTCGGCAGGACACCAGCAAAGGGACGGTGCTCCACAGCTCTTGCCAAGACCTCTCATGGTGTTGTGATCCCACTCTTACTCTTGCTCCAGAGACATAGCAGCTGTCTCCTTGCTAAATATAGCCAGGGGCATTGTTACATCATGGTGATGTCACATCAGTGCATTGTCACATCACTGTGCTGACATTGTGTCACACGGAAGCTGTCTACCACACCTGGGGGGAGGTTGGTGCGCCCGGAGGCTCCTTTGGACAGCCCTGTGGGCCACCCCCTCCGTCTGACCCAGCTGTGAGAGCTCCTGTCCACAGGCCCCTTCCCCCCTCCCCTGTCGTGTCATTCTGTGTGGCAAAGCTTCCTCACGAACAGGAAGGGATGGGAGAAATTGCCACACCAAAGGTGTGCAGTTTGGGTTCTGCTTTTCCCCTCTTTCCCTTTTTAGGGCTTCTTCCCTGTCATGGCCAAGCAGACACAACTGGGGGAGTTGCAGTAAACTGGATATTTGGCCCATTCCTGGAAACATCTACTTCCTGGTTCACATCTTGACAAACAGTCGAGAAAGAGAGGCTGAGGGAGAGCCCTCTCCTTCTCTTTCGTCAGGCTCCCATTCAGCCCAGACACCTTTCTGCCACGGTCCCGCCACCTTCCCAGTCTCTTCTGCCCTGGTTTCTGCCGTCCCTGTTTGCTCTCACTTCCTACCCCTTCTTGGCTGGATTTGGTGAGGTCTCTGGTACCCGTTCCTCCAACCTGTCTGGTTCCTTGGGGCAGCTTTTACACTGCAGAGCCCCGCCAGCCTCGCTCTTTGCACAAAGGCAGGAGATAGGCAGAGCAATCTGTTGGGGGTGCAGTGATTGATCATCACGGGGCTCTTGGGAAACAGCGAGGGGCACAGCCAGGGACGGTGTTCTGGGCTCCCAAAGCCGTTTCTGGCACACGCTCCAGCTGCAGGTCTTCTCCATCTTGGCCAGGGGAGGAGCAGCATCGGCTGTGCCCCAGCTTCCCTGTGCCCCAGGTCCTGCTCAGCCCCCAGGGCCATGAGCCCCATACCACATTCAACTGGCATTGACTGCGATGTTCCCAGCATGGTGACATCCCTGCAGAGAAATCCTCTGAAGTTCACAGTGCAAAACTGAAGCAGCTCAGCAAGGGTGGGAGCAAGGAGGTCTCTGCCTCAAGTCTTGGCCGGGTCTGATGAACAAAGGGAACAGAGGAAAGTAGTGCTGCCTGCCTCTGTTCTCACCAGTTTGGGCTCCTTCCTGGGCCACAAAGCTTAGTTTGTCCACATTTACTACTTTCCTCTATGTGAGGGGAAGCTCTGGACCCAAATTTATCCAACTGATCCAATCACGGTCTGTCTGCAACCTGCATCAGAGCAGGCAGAGACCAGCCAGGCCTGTGGAGGAGTTCCTGTTCCCTGGGAAGGGCTGCCGCTCCATGGCCAGCCACAGCAGGCAAGTTTGGCAAATGTCTGAGACTCATGATAATTTTAACCATGGTCACTAACATCAGAGAAGCTGGACCCCTAGACAGTGAAAAAGGAGAAATGTCACAAATTGGCACAGACACATCCCTGAACTATCAGGAGCCATGTGCTCTCAGTGGGAACAGCAAAGCAAAGGAGTCCAGTGGGATCTAGGAAGACCTATTTTGGAGGAGAAGGAAGTGGTTCTCAGGGCAGGTGTGCTATGAGTCTGTAGGTTTTTTTAAGTGATGAAACTCCAGAATGAAATACAGTGCTGTCAAAAAACCCATTACACAAACACTAATAAAATAATTTTCTATTTATTTCTAAACTTAAGGGTTATTTTCCAGTTCCTTTCTATTTTAATTCTTTCTGCAATTTTTTTTTCTCTTCTAGACACCTGCAATGTTAAGACCACTTCTGAAATACTCAGGTTAAAATACAAATCTGAAAACTGTATTTTCGACCTTTTTTTTTCTCCCTGTTGCAATACTTTTAGCAAGCCACTCTGCTACCACAGATTCCCAGCACACACAGTTCACAGGCTCTGTTAGAAAAGCACTAGCACCTAGTGGTGTACAGTGATGGGGACACTCTGCTTTAAACCATCCTTAGTGCTCCCTGGGTCCTGCCATACTTGTGGAACTGGGCTGAGGCTGATGTCAAAGAAGCAGCCTGATTTGTGTAGCAACAGCAGTTCCTGCAGCTGGAGGAGGAGGAAGACAGAAGGGAAAAGCCCTTGGGCCATGTTGTGTCTTCCTCTGAAGCCCAAAAGCAGCCGGTGCTATGTGGACACCTCAGCCACAGCACTTACTCTTTCAGTCACAAAATCTGACAGGCAGCAAACCCTCTGCTGGTCTGTGGCCTCTGAGCAGAAGTTCAAGGATTATCCCAGGAAACTGACCCAAAACAGGGAGAATTTATCCGCCCAATTCCAGCATACACAGATTTTTGCTCTTCTATGTCAATCTGGTTTGGCTTTAACCCAGCACAAAGCTACCAAAAAAAGAAAATGAAATTAATTTGCCCCTGAACAACTCTGTTATCTACAGCTGAACCCACAGTCTTCTAACTGTACCAGAGGGTGAGCACGGCTGAGGAGCAGTGACAATCCCCTCGGATTGGCACTACTCAGGCCCACCCGCTTCCCGGCACATGGGGCAGCAGCGAGGGCACCGAGCCGAGCCGGCGGTGGCTGCGACAGCCACGGGCGGTTGTGGGCACGAGCGCCCACATCCCGACGTCCGCCTCAAGGAAGGCTCAAAGGAGCAGGCCGCCAACTCTCCCCGGTATTTCACTGCCGTGCCACCCCAGCGCTCACGCTCCCAGCAGGGCACGGCGGCTGCGACCCGCAGCGGGCCGAACTCGCACCGCCGGCTCCGGGGCCCCGCCGGGCCCCGCCTTCTGCGCGCGCCCTCCGGCCGGAGTGGGCGGGCCTTCCGCGCCCCCCCCCCAGCGGCGCCGCATCGCGGCGGCCATTTTGTGCTGCTGCGGTCGGCGCGCCGCGGGCCCGGTGGGGGTGGCTCTGTTCTAACTCTTTTTCCTGTACAGATCCCTCGGTAAGAGCGCGGCGGCGCTCGGGCAGGCGGCCTGCCTGCCCGATCCGGCGCTGTGGGCCCGCGGCGCGGCGGGAGACGCGGGGAGGGAGGCCGGGCGGGCGCGTCCCCGCGCACAAAGGGCCGGGCCGGGCCGGGCCGGGCGGCGCCTCCCGCGTGCGGCCCCGGGGAGCCGAGCGGGGCCGCTCCCGCCTCGCCGCATCCCGGCGCGCTGAGGCCCGCGGCTCGGGCCGGCCCCGGCCGCTCCCCCGTCCCTGACTCCCTGTCGCCGCCCGCGCACGCCGGCCCGCGGAGCTGCGCGGGCAGGTGAGTCTGTGCGGGCCGAACGCAGGCGCCGCGGGCCTATCCGGCGGGGGCGGCCGAGTGACCTTGCGGCGGCGCCGGGGCCCGAGCCGGGGCACGGGCCGCATGGCGGGGGCTGTGCCGGAGCCCGAGCTGGGGATTTGACGGGTCCGGAGCGGCGCCCGGCGGGCCGGGTGCGGCGGGAAGCGAGACGTGCAGGGCCCGGCGGCTCTGGATTCCGGAGGCTCTCGGCGGGGCGGCTGTACGTCACCCGGACACGGGAGTGGGAAACCCGCGCTGAGTAGATACTTGCCCTGCCAGATGTTCAGCGCGGCAAGGGGAGGCTTCCGTTCCTTTCCTGTCTAGAGCATTTCTTTATCGCGCTACACTCTGTCCCTTGAAACAATTTTAAAAGAACAGAAATTACAGATTTTTGCTCTGGTGAATATTTTCGCTAACACCAAAGTTTCCCTATGTCTTACCTATGTAATGCGTACGGTTTGGAGGCACTGGGGTGTTCTTCCTGGCAGGTCTGTGTTCAGATACGGCTTATTGCCAGCAAAGTGGATTTTTGCACCACTTGGTAATCTATAGCCATTCCTGGGTTTGGTTAATCTAAACAGGTACGGTTTCGGGAAACCGTTTTATCTTCTTTACTGACTTAAAATCTGGGTACCAGAGATGTTTCTGTGGTCCCAGGCTGTTGTTTCTAGCCTAAATACTTAAAAATAAACCAGGAGGGATATCTGAAAGTTGATGAGTCCAAGTTAAGTGAACTAAATGTCACTAGGCTACAGAATTTTTTGTGTTGTATGCAGTAGAGAATTAAATAAAATGTTAAAGCAATGGTAGTGACTTGAAATAACCTTTTGTAAGTAAGTGTACAGCACTTAGTAATGGAGCATCTCTGTAACTAATGCTTTTGACCTGGGTTCATTTAGTTTTCTATAATGTGTTATGAATCCTTTTGCAGAACCAGTTTCGAAAAAAAAGGTCAAGCAAGTAGGCTTAAGCAAAGATTAGTCCTATCATAATTCTCTGTTTTAATTTTTGTGACTTCTAAACTTTCATAGTAATAAAGGGAGGTGACTTAGATGAATGCATGTTATTTGAATGCATGCTAAGTCAGCTTGTGGAAGAGTTCGGTGGTTTACGTTCTTGCTGATCACTTCCTGGATGTCTCCCAATGGAAATAAAATTTTACTTGAGCAGGCTGAGAGTAAAATCTGTCTGCCTGTAATTTTAAGGTCAAGTTAGGATTGAGGCTAGAGTATTAACTGTTCATAACAGTACTGCCTTGACTGAAATGTAAGAAGCATGTAATTTATTCTTACCTTTAATTGGCAAAGCTCTCTATGGCGCTTGCTTTTGCTCCTGCAGTTCCTGCATGACCTAGGCAATGATAATGACTTAAATTCTCCCTCTTGGCCAGGAAAGAAGAGCGCAACCCCTATTTTAATAGTAGGGGATGATAAATTCTCTCTAACTGCACATTTTATTTATAACTGCATCTGCAGAAGATGGGTATTGTCTGTAGCTGTGATTTGTGAACTGACAGGCTGATACTAGCTCTCTTGCCTGTGTGACCGTTGTCCTGTGCACGTGTGAACACTTGCATTGTGAGCTGAGCTAAAGAATGTACATGGGACAGGGGAAGGATTTATTGCTCAGCCCTACAAGTGGTGTTGTGAGTATTTAAACTGCACTCTTGATGTTTGTCTAGTTGCATGGTTACAGTGGGGTCTTTTTAAAAAAAGAGCAGTCCTTTGGACTGGTGCATCATACTGAGAAGTGTTGTGAAGTGCTAATGAGTTCATTGTATGTTTAAGTAAGTCATCCTTTTTTTTGCTTCAATTAATTCCTTGTCTTCATACTTCGTACTTCTGTTCCTTGCTTGCCTACAGGTTTGTTTTGACTGCTTGTACTTCCTGCAGGAAAATACTTACTTCAGGTGAAAAATGGTGGTTTGGAACTCTTGGTTTGTCTTTGCTGTCCATATACCAATAGCTACATGGCCTGTATATTTCTAAAGACCTCTCAGAACTACTGGCATTCCAATATTTTTATGACTGCAAACACCAGGCTTGAATGATGATGAATGCATGGGTGTATACTGTGTCTGTGGTGACTAGCTGCAGATAATAATATTGGAATATAAACACTCCTTTTGGAGGCATGTTAGTTTGTTGACATGCTTGTGTGTCTTTTTACTGGGCTTGAGAACTTTCAACCAGCCTTATTTAAGTGTAGGCAGCTATGGTCTGCCTTATTTTTTCATAAATCTACCTGAAATGGAGTTCTTAGGATTGGTTAAACAGAAATTGATTAGAAAGGAAAACATGTCTTCAGCTTGGTTGCCTGTATTAATGAAAAGAGAGGAAGCACTGTTGCTTATTGTGTGGGGGTTTTGTTTTGTGGGCTTGATTGTTTTTGTTTGTTTTGGATTTTTTAATATGAAGTTAGCATCAAAGAGCTTTTCTGATCTGGTTGCTAATGTTAAAATACTAGTTTCAGAATTTACTCACATTTCTGCGGCTTAAAATCAGCACTTCTTTCCCAAGGAATTGGAGAATATCCTCTTGTTCCACAAAGTTGTTGAGCACGGAAACTATGTTCAACACCTCTGTGCTCCAGATGCAGAGCTGAGCATCCTTACCCTAGACCTGTGCATCAGCGATGCAGAGTGCTATTGGTAGGGTTGGAGTTAGAATTTTAGTTAGTTTTAAAAGCATGTGTTGGTATAGCAGAGGTTGTGAGTACACCAGGCTGGAATTGCTTCTTCCCTATACCGTTGTTTGCTAATGGCTTTTTTTGTTCCAAGATCTCGTGTATTTGTATCAGTCATTTCCCTATGCTGCAACTGTCTTTTGTTCCTGTTACCAGGCTTACAGAGATAGGCACAGGTTTTTTTGTTTTCCTGATGTCTTTTCATCTCTCAGCTGGGAGACAAGTCTGCAAGCAGCCTTGAAATGCACCCCTTTCTTTTCTTTTAAAACAAATAGGCAAGTTGCATCCTTCTTACAGGGTGACATGTGCACAGATGATCTGTCTGCTTAATTAATTATCTTAAATAAAGACACAATTTTTTATCAGTACTTTTGGCAGTATAACTTGGAAAATTTTCCTTTATTTGGATGTCTTGAAGATATCCTCTTCTTTATCAACAGGTAGGGTAGATTTGGTTCTGTCAAGGCAAGAAGCAATGAAACAGAGTACTGTGTCTAGGAGTCAGGATAAAGACTGAAGGAAGCAGTGACCTCCGGGATTTTCATTAGCCAGTGTTGCAGGTGCTGCAAATTATCTGTGAAAAATGTTTCTCAGACTTCTTTTTAATGGATATTTTTACAGGTAGATTTCTTCTAGGAGTCAAAAGTCCCAAGTCCAGTTACTGCTGCAGGTACTGTAACCGGATAATTTTTGTGCTTTCTGATTTGCTCCTTCCATTTTCGGTCATAATTTTTTCATCTGATAGCTAAAATTCATGTTGATGCTTGGTAATAAAATCTTAGGTTCAGCATCCTGCTGGAAGTGTATACTGTGCTGCTGGAACACCCAGAGCAACCTCCGAGCTGGGATATCGCAGCTGATGGGTGCGGTGCTGGGTGGTAATTTAGCCAAGTAACTGTGATCCCTGTCCTGTGATGCAGGCATTGACTGAGAGATCAGGAAGAGGACAAACATTTAGCCTCTGGAGGCAACTCCTGTCAAGTGTGAGGGAAAGGTACTCTCTCAAGGATGATGTAATAGTGCAAGAAGGTGGACCCCCATAGAGGAAAGTATCCACTACCCAAGAGAATCAGCTGTGCTGGGGGTAATCTATAGGGATTCAAATAATGAGCAAACCCCTGTCGATCCAGATGAGGTCCAGAGTACATAAATGTTGAGCCACTGGGCTCACTTGGCAAGTTTCTTTAAAGAAGGTACTACCTTTCCCTGAGGTGGGCGCACAAGAGAAATGCTGAAACATTCTTAGGAGGGTAAAAAACCAAATCTAAATCGCAAACTTTAGCAGAGCAGGAATTTAGCAAAATTTAAAACAAAACCCTCAGTTGGAATAAAGCATTTCATTTAGCAAATTCCACCCATCCAACCTTATATTACCCATGTTCCAAGAAAGGGAATCTTTGATCCAAGTGCAATCTCAGCTATCATAAACTCTAAGGATGATAGGAAAGTTACCACATGCATCTTAAAGCAGTGGGTTTTACCTGCTCTGGTCTCCTGGGGCTATGCTTCCCAGGTGGGACTTCTGGTTATCTCTGGAGCTAGACTGAGGCTGCAGGCATGGGGTGTGGGGCATTCCTTTTAGTGTGACAGTGCCTGATAATCATTCTGGGCAGGACTAGAGATTCCTGGCAGTGGGGTTGTGGAATGGAACAGTGCACCTCCCACTTTCCACAGAACTGCCCCCTCCCATTCAGTTGATTTGAGCCAGTAATAATTTTCTCTAGTTTTTCACAACAATCCATATGGCAGAAGTTTGGATGGAGTGTGCCATTGTCATACACCAGGGCATTGACATTGATGTCAATGAAAGAAGGAGGACAAGAAGTGCTCTGGGTGACTACCTGATTCAGGTAATTTGAGATCATCTTTTTTCCTCCTGACTGACCTGTGGCTGTGAACTGTCCAAGACTCTGGACAGACTTGAAAGACTCGAGCAATTAGGATTGTAGTCCTAATTGGCCAGTGCATGGGCACAATGGAGAGTGGACACTGACAGTGAAGTATTTTGGGCTCAATGAAGTCACGCCATCATCGCACCATCACGGAGTGCTGCTGTGCCAGACATACTGGGACTTCAGTATGACCTGAAGTCCAGGGCAGCAAAGTGATGCCACCATTGAGATTACCAGTGTGTTTTTCTCCATTCCTTTAGCAGCAGAGTACAGGCCACTGTTAGTTTTTACCTGGAGTGGCATCCAGTACACCTAGAAGCGGCTGCCCCAGTGGTGGAAGCACAGTCTTAGCATTTGCCATGGACTGATGTAGGCTGCACTGGAAAAGGGTGAGGTTCCAGAATACTTGCAGTACATTGATGACATCATTGTATGGGGGCAACACTGCAGAGGAGGCTTTTCAGAAAGGGGAGAAAATAATCCAAATCCTCCCAAAGGCTTTTTTTGCCATGATCAAGGACTTGCCCAGAAAATTCAGTTCCTATGAGTAAAATGGCAGGATGGATGTTATGAGAGTCCAGTGGATGTGGTCATCAAAGTAGTGTGTCCAGACAGCAAAAAGGAAATACAGACTTTCTTAGGAACTGTGAGTTTTTGCATATCCATATCTTATTCCATAAGATAGTCAAGATTGTAAGCTCTCTCTGTCATGTGACACGGGAGAGCAACAATTTTAGTTGGGATTCTAAACAACGACAAGTTTTGGACAAACTCAACAGAAGATTGTGCAGCAGCCTTTGGGCCACTCAGGACAGGGTAAAGTGTGAAAAATGTGCTCTACGTTGCAACTGGGAATCATGGTCCTTCCTGGAGTCTCTGACAGAAAGTACCCATGGAGACTTGAAGACAACCCCTGAGGTTCTGGATTTGCTGATAACGAGGATCTGAGGCCTGTTACACCCCAACTGAAGAAGAGATCTTGACAGGTTATGAAGGGGTTGGCACCGCCTCAGAAGTGATTGACACTGAAGCACAGCACTTTCTGGCACTCGGACTGGCAGTGCTGGACTGGATGTCCAAGGGAAATTCCCTTCTAAACATCATGCCACTGACACCACATGGAATAAGTGAATGGCTCTGACCATGCAGTGGGCTCAAATAGGAAACCCCAATCACCCAGGGATCTTGGAAATAATCACAGTGGCACGAAGGCAAAAATATCCATACCCTCAGAAGAGGAGGAGGAAGAGATGCCACCGTGCTAAGGAGACTCCACCATATAATCAACTACTAGAAAATGAAAAGTGATGCTCTCTTCACTGCTGCTTCCTGTCATACCATAGGGACAAATTTGAGATGGAAAGCTGCCATTTGGAGTCTTACACAGGGAGTTGCAGAAGCTGTTGAAGTACAAGGTGGTCCTTGCAGAGCTGAAAGCCATCCAGCTGTCCTCAAGTATTGCTGAATGAGAGAAATGGCCAATATCCTACCTCTGCATTGGTTTGTGGATGGTGGCAAATGCTGGGGGGAGTGGGGCTGGACCATTGAAAGAAGACCAATTGGCAGTGCAGAGGGAAACCCATCTGGGCTGCTGAAGTGTGGCTGCCTGGGTAGAGAAATTGACTGTAAAAGTATGTTGTGGAGATGCACACATACCCAAGAGTTGGGCTACTGAAGAGTATTGCAAGAATGAACAAGTGGATCAGGCTGCCAAGGTTAAATTGCCTCAGGTGAATTATTTCTGGCTTGGTGGGCGGCCTGTGACACCCTATGTCATCTGGAAAGAGATGCAACAATACAGATGGGCTTCTTACTGTGAGGTGGACTTAACCATGAATACCATCTCCAGATTATCCATGACTGTGAAATGTGTACTGCAATCAGGCTGGGCCAAGTGGGTAAAACCCCTGTGGAATGGGGGGGCTAATGGTCAAAATATAAATGTGGCGAGGCCTGGCAGATTAATTACATCACAATCCTGCAGACCCACCGTGGCAAATGGTACATGCTGACAGTGGTGGAAGGCACCACTGGATGGTTGGGCCTACCCCATGCCTCACAGCACTGCCCAGAACACCATCTGGATCTTGAAAAACAAATCCCCTGTCAGGATGGCACTCCAGAAAGAATTGAGTCAGAAAACAGCCTCATAGACATCTGAGCCAGATACTGTGAGATTGAGTGGGTGTATCATATTCCTTAACATGCACCAGTCTCTGGAAAAATTGAACAGCGTCATGGACTGTTAACAGCCATATTGAAAGTAATGGGTGGGGAACCATCAGACATTGACATCTACACATAGGAAAAGCCACCTGGTTAGTTAACACTTGAGGCTACACCAGTCAAGCTGGCCCTTCACAATCAAAACCTCCACATTCTGTAGAATGGGGTATGGTCTCCATGAGGGATAGATTATGAGGAATATATTAGGGAAGACAGTTTGGGTTAGTCCTACCTCAGACAAAGGCAAGCACATCTGGCGGATTGGTTTTGCTCAAGGACGTGGGTGCTCTTTGTGGGTAATGCAGAGGGACAAGGGAACATGATGCGTACCTCAAAGGGATTTGATTTTTGGGTGAGAAGAGTCTGTAATGTTGAATTGTATAATATTGGTTGGTGAATTATAGTGCCACTGCGTGCTATAACTGCAATTGACTGCTCCAGATATACCAGTTGTGAATTCCTGATGCAGTTTTGCCACCAGCCCTCATGCCCTAGAAGACCTCTATGATGGATGGAATCCACAGTCTTGGACTAAATGAACTCAACAGACATCTTGGAGGGACAGCCATTAATGATGGGAAATGATACCTATGCTTTTGTAGATACCTATGTCTGTATGTATATATATTTATATATGTGTGTATGTGTATAGTTGGAAACGGGTAGGATTTGGACATGATGTATGTGGTACAGAATAAGGGGTGAATAATGTCCTAATAGCCAGAAGAGGATGTGGCTAGAATCTGATGTGGATATGCGGAAGGGTGTCGTCTGTGTGTTTGTAAGGATCTCTTAAGCATCTTTCTAGTTTGGATTACAGCAGCCTGCTGACCTGTACTGAAATTCTGTGCCACCTCACATCATTTTCTGGGGACTGGGGAAAGGGGTCCCTTCCAGGTTGGGGTGGTTTAGGTGTGGTCAGGTTAAGTCAGGCTCTGCACTGAGCATTCACATGTGTATTGGTTGCCTCTCTTGCACGCTTCTTAATACCATTACTTTTACAGTTCATTTTCTTATCTCATTGCTGCTTTCAGTAAACTGTTCTTAGCTCAACCAATGATCTTTACCTTTTGTGCCTCTAATTCTCCTTTCAGTGGGAACACTTGATGGAGGAGTACTATTCCTAAACCACAATAGGTTCTATGCAGCTTCAGTTCAGGTAGAAACTGGGAACAGTGTCATTACAATGCCAAATCTGCAGTCTAAATTGGGCTTCTGGGAACAATTCAAAGTCTTTCCCACTTCTGCAGTGTGAGGAAGCCTACATGTATTGGCAAGAATTGGATTTGTGGATGAAGAAGCAATTCTGAGAAACTCTTGTAGTTTGTTCTTGTATTAGCAAAACACAGCTCCTTCTGCCATTTGGTGAATGTAGATTATCCAATGGAGTATGTCTTCATTGACAGGAGCAGACTGCTTACTTAGTGTGTAGTTAGTTAATACTGCAGTACCTGCTGCACTGAAGTAGGAGTAATGATAAAGTTACTGGTGACTTTTAGTTGACAACAGATAAATAAATGTTGGAGAAATATGATGTGGATATGCAGAGAGAATGTCTGTGTGTCAGGGTTTCTTAAGAGTCTCTCTAATTTCATCAGGATCGCAGCAGCCTACTGACCTGTACTGAAATATTTTCAGATTAAATTTTTGTTCTAGAGGTGTTATTCTATTATGCAGCTGCTGTTGACTGTAGAGAGAATATTTTTCTGAACTCTGAACTACTTTTAGTCTCAGAATTCACATGTTTTTGTTTTTCCTTTCCTGTAGTTACACAGCACTGGTTGGGATGTTTGCAGCAACATAAACAAGTTTCTTGGTGAGTATAAGCATAGATCCTTTTTTTAATTGTGACTTTTCCTTAAGCTTTTGCATTTTTCTTTAAAATTCAGGTTTTACTTAAATACTGTCACAGAGCTTCTGGAAGACTTATCTGCATTGAATTCTTGTATTCTTAAAGGCTGCCATTTTTTCCTTTAACTGAAAATAAACAGCCTCCTTAAAGTAGGTTTTCATTAATATTGCTTTATTTAGGAAAAACTTGATTTATTTTATGTGACTTAAACCTTTTTCCAATTTCTTCCTGTTTGTTCAGTGCTTAGGTGCTTGTTTTTTATCTTTAGTGTTTACAGGAAAAGAATCCAGAACATAGGACACGATCAGATTACTGAAAATAATTGTTTTCAGTAATGACTATTTATTTCTTTAATTGCACTTGGTAATTCAAATATATTTCATTATTGGAATTTTTTTTTCTGTTGAATTGCTTATATTCCCAATATCTGCGTCCATGTTGGTCTATCCTGGTCTCAGCACCAGTTGAAACTGACAGCACAGTTACATGAGGTGTTGCTGAGGGGGTGAAAGTGATGTTCTCCAGGCTCTGTAATCTCAGGAAGTGAAGATCTTGTTCAGAGGCTCAATTATGTAACGCCTTTTCAGTTTTGTCACTGAGTACTTTGGGATGGTCTTGGTTCTGCCTGAGGAGAAGAGCAACTGTAGATTTTTAATGGTCAGTTCTCCTAATCTACTTGTATAAACTAGAGAAAAAGTAGGAGACTGAAATCAAGTACTCAAGTCTTTGGTTTGAGGGAATGTCAGTGATGAGGAATAAGCCGTTCAGCATTCTTGTTACAGAGATGATAAGTATGAGTTCAGGATCCAGTTTGTGTTTTGTGTGGCTCAGAGTTCTCCTGTGTAGTTGTTAATTGAATCTGGGAAGCTTTTAAACCAAGTAAGTGCTGGTGAATATGTAGTTGAGGGTGTTACATTGTGCAAACAAGAACTGCATATAGTCCTGTGTCTTGTTTGAAATGTGTCTTTTGGATAGAAAAAGGGGGGTGATGCAGTATTCCTTGAAATTTGTTGCAGTGTCAGGTCTTCTGTCTAGTTTAAATCTTTCTTGTTTCTGTTCCTTAAAAAAAACCCCAAACCCAGAAACTTGCCTGAAGATCTAAACTCTGTGGTTTGAAACACTGCTGTGAAGGACATAATCTGAAACTTATGGTCACATCCAAAAAACAGTAACCTACCTGTGAAATGATACACAAAACCACCATGAGGCAGGAGCAGACATCCTTGGATGAACAGAGGCTGTTCTTGGGTTAACATGTGTGGCAGGTATAGGAGTTTTTGATCTGCTTTTATGTGTAGGGCAAAACACAGTAAGGCATGGTAGCACTGCTGCTGTAGTCAAAACTTGCCAGGCAGAGGGTGTTTTGTCTGCAGGCAATAAAAGTCTATTGTAATCAGCTGACCAGTGCCAATAGAGTTTTTGCTTATGAGAGTTCCACTTAGTCTTCATAAGATGCCATTAGGATTGTATAGTATAAATGGTGTCTGTAAATACTGTTTTGCAGTCTGATATCATACCTTTTCTCATCTGCAGGTGTGTGGTTTCAGCACAGCATGGCTGTGGTCATCCACTTGCAAGTTGTTCCGATTGTGGTGGGGACCATGAACTTCTCTGGACTGACCATTCCTGATGGGGGCGTGCATATTGTAGGGGGTGAGCTGGGTGAGGCTTTCATCATTTTTGCCACTGATGGAGACGTGAGGCTGGTGTCATGGGTGCAGATGATAAAAGGTCAAAACTAACTACATTGATTAGTAAGAAAAACCTGATGTACAAAATGTGAATGGGCTTTGTCCTTGGCAGTTCCATACGTAGATGTGCAAGCAGATTTGGAGCAGTGGTGCTGGAGAGGATGGCAGAGTCAGACTTAGCCTTAGGCTTTGTGGAGTCAATTTTGTCCTAGAAGGAAACAAAACAGGCTTGTGTTGCTTGTCTAGGAGTGGCAGTGCTGCCTGCAGTGCCCCAGGTCAGCAATATCTGTGCTGCATCTCCAGGGAATACAAGACAATCTCTGGCTAGTTGCTTTTACTTCCTGGTTTTGCCAGTGCTTTTTATTACCTGTGTTACCCTGTAGTCCTGAAGAATCACCACCAAGGTACTGAGTACTTCCTAGGGGCTGGGACAGCAAGCTTTCCATCCAGAATAAAATATAAATTCTCAGTGCAAAGTAGGATTATATTTATGCAGGGTGTCCAAGTTGATTATCCTTCTTTATCAGGTCAGAGAACTGTGGTTTTCTTTTCATGGTGTTCCTCTTTTTTTCTTCATTGTATCCTTATGGCAGAGGGAGGGAAATCCTTGGGTTTGGCATGGATGCGCAAAAGAATGAAGGAAATGGGCTGAGTTGTAGAAGTGAGTTGCATTTCTTCTGAACTGCTTATGAAAGAGCACTGAGACAGAATTAAGTTTGAAAGTGGGGCTGATTTTAAGGAAAGAGTTTTGGTGTGACACTTTAAAGGAATGGTTTAATCATGGGGATTTGGGAAATAGTTTTGTCAGGGTAGGTGTGGTCTGGAAAAGGCTGCAGTGATTTTGCAGTTTCCCACAGAGGAAACAGGAGAGGCTGTTATTAGTGAAAGTTTGCCGTAACTGCCTGGGTTTGCTCTGTCTGATAATATGAAGCAGATTTTGAGTTGCCAGAGGAGCCCACTTCTGTTAGAACTTGGTGATATGCCAGGTTTGGGTCTCTGGAGAGAGTAAGAACAGCTACAGGTGAAAGTGTACAGGACATGCACTGTTAGCAGAGCAGAAAGCTTGTTTTAGGAGTCAAAAACTCTGATCCCTGAAGGGATCAGTATTAATGTATTTTCCTCTGCATTGCCCTGAGATAAGTGTGCCTTTGTCACTGATATCTGTCACTAATTAGTTGAATAGTCTTTAAAAGTTAGATTACCTTATGATGACTTTGATGGAGAAGAAAAGACTGTGTCTTTTAAATAACATGTATTTCAGTAATACAGACTTAGAAACATTTTGTTTTGGAAGTAGTGACTTACCTAAATCCTGAAATACTTGGTCCTGAAACAGACCTGATCTTCATAGAGAAGTAAGACATTATTTTCTGGTGAAGAAAATTTTAGGAGAGATATTCTGGCAAAATATTCTTATTTCCAAGTTGTAGCTATGAATGTCTCATCAGCCTGGGGTTGTTTGTTGACGAGCTGTTTTAATGTAGTTCAAGGTTTTTAAGCAATATTTGCTGGAGAGGACAGGACCAGAAACATAAAACCTCAAAGCAGGCAAGCCCCTGTGTTCAGTGCTTGCTTTCTGAGAAATGAAGTTTTCAGTATGGTCATGATCATGCTGGTGAAGCATATTTTGGCACTGCCTCTTGGCCTAGTTTGCGCAGAGCCATGTCATGGTTCTCAGTAAAAGTTGTGTCATGGTTTCAGTCTCACTCTAAGGCTGTATATTTTGGGGTAAAGTGGTTGAGACCCTCAGCTGAGTAATTTATCTCATGTAATGTTCTGCCAAGTATACATCTGCTTGAGGAAACCGTTCCTGAAATTGGCTGTAAATGGAAAAGCCAGCCTGCTTTCATGGTCTGAGGAGCAGGACCACAGTGCAAGCCAGTGGTAGGATGTGAGAGAGAACCCAAAGTAGCCCAAGTTTTGTAACTTCAGAAGGGAGAGAAATGAAGACTTGGGGAGGAGGGGCCAATGATATGAGATTTTTGCTCACAAAATTTTTTCTCTCTTTCAATTTTGTGACCTACTGCCTTCTAACAAGCTTAGCCGAGTTAGTGAAGTGCAGTGTGTGTGTGCTTTAACTAATGTTGGTGTTAGCTGACTATGACTAGCTGCGTTCAGATTTTCATGGAATGTGCTGCCTCTCTAACTGATTAAATGGCTCTGGCTGTTTTCTTCACATTTCCTATTAGCTGTGATACTCATATTTTAAGAATATTTTAATAAAACCATAGTAAGACCTTCTGTGTCAAAATAAATGTGTTTATGGAAGCCCTAATATGTGTGATCCTGTTACTGAAGTCAGCAGATGTGTATGTCCCTCTCCAGCCCCATGGAGGTGAGCTGAGATTGAATCCCTTTCATCCAGATGGCAGCTCTTACTGAGGAGAACCACTGTGGGAAGGTGAAATAATGCACTCAGAGTGCCTCTGGGTTGGCTTTGCATGTCCCTCCTTAGAGAAAAGGAAAAATAAGCATACTAGGGAAAGAATCACCTTGCAGATACAATTTCTTCAAGTGTTAAGCAAAATGTATGTCTGCTCAGTGTTTGGAGGCATGAAATGCCCTTGCTGGAGTGAGAAAGGGATATTTTAGTAATGTAAATCTGCAAAGAAAATAGTGGCTATTTGAGGTGTCAGTGGATAAACCTCTTAAAGTATAGCTTTGCATTTGCTGCCTTTTTCTTTTTTTCAAATTCTACGTTCTGATGCAACATAAACTGTAAAACTCCATCCATCTTAAGTTTTTCTTAATTTCATTCCCCAGTTAAAAGTTATGGACTCCCCCCCAACCATTAGAAGACTGGGCTGGTTCAGATCCAGTGTGATACTGTGAGAGCTCAGTCTGCTATCAGATATTACTCTAGGAAATTAATTTTTTTCAGTTCCTAGGTGGCTAGAATACTTTGTCTTTTGCTGTGAATGAGACTTACAGGCAATAGTATTTTTCCCCTATACCCTTGCAGGCTGCTTTAATAGAGGTGAGGATCAGTCTAAAAGCACTGTTTTAGAGGAAGGCAGCAGATGAACTTTTGGTAGAGAGCTTTTTTTGCAGTGTAGTGATTGAATGGAGCTGGTTGGCCTGTCTCTGTGGTCAGCCCTTGGCAAATGGCCTGACCTAAAAAGTGTGGTGAAGGAGTAGCTTTTCCCTCTCGTAAAAGCTCTACGATATTCCTAAAGATCTTTGATTTCTGAACCACGCTTGAAATTAGAGGAACTCTTCACTGTGTTAATTATTTTGTAGATGCAGCTTAGTTGACACCATTGCTATTTATGCCTTACATGAACGAAAATGCTAGTGCTTATTTCTGTGCATGTCTCCTTGTTCATGTAGTGTAAGACTAGGTTTTTTATTTTAACTCAAATCAGTTTTGTCCACCTCTAACTAATTGTTCAAGATACAACCTTACTGTAAGGACAGTGATGTTGAGTAAGACCTGTTTGTGTTTTTGGATCTTGTGCCCTTCAAGACTACAGGAATCGATCATAATTTGTGTCTTAAAATTGCTGGAAAGAACTGACAAAAAAATCAGGAAAAATAGCTGTTGATCAGGCTTTTACACTATATGTACCTTGAGATAAACTACTAGAGCAAGATTTCTTAAATTTTATACTATCTATTGGAAAGAAATATTAATGAAGACTTTTTTTATATTCTGGTTAAAGCAGTGGAGAAGTTGGACAAAAACAATGCAAATATGCAAGGAGTATAGAGAGTCTTCTAAAATTTGGTTTAAAAACTACATATTTCTAATGTCTTTGAACTTTATTGCACTTCTAGTGATGAGGTGACATAGTGTTCCAGAGTGTTGCTAATGTGGTAGCTGTTGAAAGATTGTCATTGTGTTTGTTTTGCCCACTTCCTGTTTACTGGATTCCTTGTTTTCATCAAAATGGAGAGGAGGGCAGAAAATACTACGAAACTTCTGTCTCATTTATGAATAAACCCTGGGTTGTGTGGTTCTTAATAGACCTGGAACTTGGACCAATGGACAGAGGCTGAGCTTCACTCTTTCATGGTCCAGTAGCTGCCATTTTGAACATACTTTTGGAACCCTTCTGCAGACTGTCACTTGGGAACCCTTGTTTAAAAGATAATTGCCCTCTTACTTTCTGCAAACCAAAATTACAGCAGTTCCTTAACATCTGGCTTCTGGGAATTATAGTGCATAAGCTTATTTTGTGTATGTCTTGATTAGTGATTGATATTTAATTGCATTTTTCAGGGGAATAAAATCAGCAGTGTTGATATTACAAAATGACAAAACATCCTCCGAATAGAAGAGGGATCAACTTTGAGGTGGGAGCCCAGTTGGAAGCCCGTGACAGATTAAAAAACTGGTATATTTTTAAACCCATTCATCTTATATTAATTTTAAGTCTTTACTATCTATAACATTTTGTATTGGTTCAATATTTAGAGTCATAGTCATTGGTTTGTAGGAAAGTAGTTAATTTATAAAAGTTTATATACCAGTGATTGAGATGGGCAATAGATGCTGGTATGTTGTGCTGGCCCTCCAGAAGTGTACTGGTGTTGTGTCTGGGAATAGGACTACTCCTAAATCTAGTTGGACTTCAGGCTCTCATTCTCCTGAATTCACCCTTTAAGTTCTGTGCTATACTTAATATTGCAGAGCAGATATTATGGAAGAGTAAATTCTTTGCGGTACAGAATATCCTTTTTGCTTCCTTTCCCAGTGCTGTTGTGAATTCATAGGCTCTAAAATCTGATTGAGTTTGTTAGGCCTGTACTCATATGATGGTGGTCAGCTTTAGAATTAAAGAATTGTGTGGAGAAACGTGTTCCATGCTAACAAGTCTGGTCTGTTGCCTGTCTTGCAGTTCTCAGCTGTGAGGAAGAACATTTTTCTTCATGAACCACTGCATTAGGATGATGAAAAAGAGCCTATGAATTACTTAGGCTAACTTTGAGTTTTCTAATTCTGTACGTTTCAAGTAGTCAGCTCAAAACTTAGCATTTAATAATTCTCAGTGAATGAGAGGTAAAATGAAAATTACCAAAGCCTTCTTAAATACAGGAATTAATTTGGTTTTGTTAGCTCGTGTAGATAACTTCTCTTTCCAGAAGTCATCTGTAGCTGATTTTTATTACGAGGTCTCTGTGGGTTAGATATGATTGTACTTAAAGCTCTGGAATCTGCCAGCAGGTGACGTGTGCAAAGTCAGTATTGAAAACTGGGCATCTCAGGAGGACGGTGCACTGCCTTAGACACAGGGGATTTATTCCAAAAGGTCTTGGTTGCATGCGGAGCATGTTCTCTCCCGGTGCAAGGGCATTGGAATTGTGAAAATGAGAAAACATAGCTCTTTCCATAAAGAATGTAAAATATGAACATTAAATCCTATTCACACATTAATTTGGCTTAGCTGTGTATCCAAGACTTGTGTAGGTAAGCAAAGATCAGAACCTACCTCCATTTTTTATATTCTTGAGTTTTGTTAGTACAGCAAAAAAAATTAGTCAGGCTTACAAAAATAAGATCTCTTAGCCTGTGTGTAATGTAGGCTTCTTAAAGATGCAGTTTTGTGTAGCTGCTGTTTGAGTAAGGTTAATAACTTGTGTCCATGACTCTTATCCTTCTGATGTTTGCTTGACAACAATGTTTGAGTGTACGTAACTCTTGCACGGGAAAACTTTTCTGGGGGGGAGTTGAACAACCTGCTTTACTTTCTGCGTATCCCTTGGCTTAAATTTGAATTTTGGGTGTGCTATTTGTTCCATGTTCTTTGGTTTTTGGAAACATTTGGATCTTAAATTACCTGTCCTACACACAGTGCTTTGCAACTCCGGTCTCACAACTTGGTTATGAACTCTCCAGTTCTGAAATCTTTTGTTTCCTTGTTAAGCTTTGAACTCTGTGTGCATTGTGTGCATTCGCATTTTTAGGGTTTCTCAATCAAAATTTTTAAGAGCTGGGGGCTTAGCAAAACTGTCGGTGCTGACACAGCTCACTGGGTGTGGATTTGTAGAGGTCAGCAGACTGTTTTTTTTCTCTGCTGCTTACATCTGCCCCTGTGCATCTGCCCCAGGACCACTCTGTGGTGTGGTTACCGTGCGCTCCTCTAGGGGCACAAGGTTTTCTGTTTGCTCACACTTGCTTTTCCCTTTGGAGGTGCAGACTTTTCTTGTGTGTAGTTTTGTTGCTGTATTGTTGCTAAAACATAGTCACGAGTTTCGTATTTAGTTAAAGTGCTGGCTTTGATTTCTGTTCTCAGTACCAAATACATCAGTCAATTCATGGCCCACTATTACCAGTCTGTTGGCAGTGATGCTTTGGAAAATATTTCATGTCAGAGTGCCATATACCTCTCTTTCATGTCAATGGCTTGTGCTCCAAATTGCTAGCTAGGGACTTCCAAGTGTTTGGATGTGTTGTCAACCCTAGTGAAGAAAAAACACTTTATGCCAGCAGAGTAGTCAGTGTGGAGCCTGCTCCCTGTCAAAGTGCAAAGTCAATTTTGCATCTTTACTGCTCATTCCAGAGGTTGCTTTGTTGTATTTGGAATCATAGCATATTGGCAATGCACTGCAGTTCCCGGTGCAGTTGTCTGTTACGTCCTATACTTGAACTCCAGTGAGCACAGTGAGTACTTTTGGTGTTTCACTTTAGGTTCTTAGGGCTTGGGTTGATGCCTCAAAACTGTCATGAATGATTTGTCTTTTGCCTTCAGGTTGCCGTAGGGAGAGAACCTCTGTGGATGCTGAGAGGTCTCATAGTGCTGGAGTTCAGAGGACGAAGGAGAGACTGCTGCACTAGGGCAGTCCTGAGTGGAGGGATCCCAGAGGGGATGCTGTAGCCATGGACATGGGCACACTGTTGCAGCTGAATTGACTTTTTGAAACCTTTTGCATTGAATCATTTAAACTGATTGAGTGGTGTCTAGCTACATCCTCTTTTACTGAAAAGAGGATGACTGCTCTGGATGCCTGCAATAGGCAAATGATGTTACCTTTTGTTACCTTGTTGTAATGATATATCCAAGTTTTTCTGTCTATTGTCTGAGTAAAATGGATGTGAGGGGGCTTTTGATTATGATTAGAGCTCTTGAGTAATATTGAGTATGGTGCTACCCTGTTAAGATTCAGATTGTCAGTTCCATGAGTTCAGTTGTTCATGCTGTCAGGAATTGGTCTCTAAGTATTAAAAAGATGAACCACTGTAGCTGTTGTCCTTTATGGTGCTGGTTCTCCTGAATGCTTCCTTTCCTCTCTGCATTGCTTTGACTGCACTAAACTTGTCCCTTCCTAGTTCCAAGGGAGTGGGGGTTTATAGCAATTCTGATTTCGTATGTAAGAAAAGAGAAGGGAAACAGACCTAGTCCAGGGAATTTCCAGATATTTACCTCTTCCCAGAAGAGGATAGTTTTGCCCCTCCTGTATGTTGCAAGATGTTGTCTCCAATTTCACAATGTTTCAGATAAATACTTAAATCAGTACCATTTGGGGTTTTCTTACCCAGGATCCGTTTAGCTGTCTTGAATATCCATTGAGTCAGCTGAATACTTCCGTTGTGGTTTGGGCGAGGATGTATTGGGCCACCCTGGGCATATCTTAGTTGTTCTCTAGGGCCTTATCCAGGCTTCAGCTATTGGCCTTTCACTTAGTGTATCCTCTCATAGTATTTTTTTTTAATAAACAAGTCTGAATTTCTTTGAAGTTACCTCTCCCCTATGTATGTTCTTTGGAGGAAATGTATGGGTAATGTTCTGTTACTCTTCTGTATAGGTCTGTGAGCACTTGCACCTCCTGCTGTGGTGTGCTTACTCAGTTCTACAAAAGGTGCGGGAGGAAGGAACCTTGGCCTGTCAGTGCGTGGTGCTCAGGGCTGTTGAGAACCTAGGAACCTTTCTGTGACCCTTTCTGCTTTGTTTAGTGGCTGCCAGTGCTCTCATCCGAAAGAAAAGTAGTGTCCTGGTGTCAAGGTCTGTCAGAGTTCATGGATAGGTCTAGCACAGCTTGTAATAGGTTTACTGCTTCAGTCAAGAGCACTGAGTGTATGTTAACTGATGTTTTATTGCTTCAGAAAGAGAAGATGTTGAGGCTTTGCAGCATGTTCTCCAAGAACTGAAAGCTCTAGCTCAATCACATTCAGGTAGACTGAAATTTGGTTTCATTGTGAGATACTTTTTTTGTTAATGATCTTAACTTCCATTAATGAAGTGGGATAGGTGCAGATGATACTGATATATGATTCTGGGATGACAGTTCTGGTGGAGAAAGTTCCTTCTCTTGCTGGATGTGAAGCAGAGAACAGTCTTGCATCGTTGAATTAGCTGGCTGTTGTAACTTGGGCTTGTCTCATCTCAGTGATAGAAAGTGGATTGTGCTTCCTAGAGGTGGCTATCTGTTTGGACAGGATTGTTAGCTTCATACTGAGTCAGCACTCTGCCCTTTTTATTAGCTTCCCTCTTCATTATTGAAAAATCTAAACGAGTCCTAGGCGTACTGCAGTCCCAATGGCAAGAGCACCCTTCTGGCTGCTCTCTTGCTGAGACTATATGGGATTTCTTACCTGGTTTTGCAGCTCTCAGGTTGTAGGGAATGGGATGCTGATTTTTGTAATTATCTGTACTTAGTGATATCCAAAAATAATGTTTAGGTTGTGACTGTAACTACTGCCCCCTCAAGAGCTTGTGGAGGTCAGTACTTGAGTTACATAAATACAAAGTATATTGACTGTAACAGGAAGAAAGTTGGGGTTTTTTTTTCCATGAAGTTGGTAGCCAGTTACAGATGTCCCTGCCATAAATGTCTCCCATTGGAATTCCTCTCCTCCACTGCCTTTGCTGCATACATTTTGGTAGTACATGGCGATGAATTTATGGCATAGCTTGACATGTGTGGCAGCAAGTATCCTTAGTCTGTAGTTGCAATGTAAGTCTCTAGTGTGGCCTATTCATAGCTCTTTGTGAGGTCATGACTGGACGTGACTTCGATCTGCTGAAGGATTTCAGTTGTAGGTAGATTTGTTTTCTCTTTGTGTAGGATTGTAGAACAGTAGCCTGGGTTGCATTTGAGTCTTAATTCTTACATGTCTAAGCATTACTGTTAGTATCATGCTCTGTCTTTTTGAGATGCCACTTCTTTCTGCTGCTTGTTCTATCTTTCAAGTGTGGTTTACCAGATAAAGAATACTTGTGGATTGGAGTTTTGCCTTCAGCCCTTTGTTCAAGAATTCACTGAGGCCTTGTCTTTCTTCCAGAATACTGAAAACACCGACAAATGGAAATTTTCTCTTGATGTTACTATTGTGGAAGGGAAAGCTTTGTACTTGGAATGTTACCTTTAGTTGTGATAGTGAAATAGCTGTGATTCTGAAATCTGTACTGAAGTTACAAATTACCAATGCAATTTAAAGAAATACAGAGTTTGCAAGGTCTTCCTGATCAGAAACATTTCAATTTGACTCATCTCAGATTCCCCTACTACTAATGTACTAAGAAGTTTATATTTAAAAATCCTAGGATTTTGCAGATGAAATTTAGCTTTGAGATTCTAAAACTTAAATTACGTTTAGTATGCCTGGTGGAATTTTGGTGTTACATTGGCTTATGATGCCTGGTGATGAGTATCTTAGAGAAGTGAGTGTATTGGCACCCAAGTGTTAGTCTTGGTAAGAGTGAGCTGAAGGTATTGATTTTGTAAAATGTGATATGTCTAGATGTAGGGAAGATCTTTCTGACTTCTGAATCTGTAGTTAAATTTTTTTTCCACACCAGAATAAGAACTCCTTAGTTGTCTTCTCTTGCTGCAGCCAATGTTTGCATTTCATGTTCAGTTTTGGGTTTTCTTATGTACTTTGCTCTGTCATTATGTAGCATCTTTATTGTTTATACAAGTGGTACATCAAATTAAAATGATTGGAGGAGCTAAACTGAGGTTAATTTGTATAAAGTGTCTAAGACAACTTGCCTTTTTCATAATTAAAATATTTTAATCTGTATTTTAATCTATGTTTGACTAGGTATCCAGCACACATTCAAGAAATCGATTATGAAGAGGGCAAAGTACTTATCCATTTCAAGCGCTGGAACCATAGATATGATGAATGGTTTTGTTGGGACAGTCCTTATTTGCGCCCCCTAGAGAAAATACAGTTAAGAAAAGAAGGATTGCATGAGGAAGAAGGTTGTGCAGTAAGTGGAAATTTGAGAATATTTGTAACAGTTTAGTGTGCGTTTGTAGGAATGATGACCTTTAAAATGCTTCACTGTTGCTGTGTTACCCGCTTTGTAAATTTTATGATTTCTTCTAAACATTAGAAAACTAGTAATTGAAATGTTTTAATGAAGTTGTATGTTTCAGTAATTCTCAGAAAAAGGCACTTTTAACTACTGTTTTGTAGGTATTTCATATCAATGATCGGGTATTGGCATGCTGGTCTGACTGTCGCTTCTATCCAGCCAAAGTTACTTCTGTTAACAAAGATGGTAAGGATTCCTGGTTTTGTCACACTTAGTAGTTATGTATTTCTAATTGTGCTGCAAACTCATTTGGGGGAGAGATACTACAGCAGATGAAAAACAACTTTGAAAATGCAATTTGGTGTTTTAGATGTGTTTTGGTCTGTCATTAACTTTTTTAACCTCTTACCTTTTTTTATGAGAAAAAAACTTGCTGCTCGCCTATCCAGTCACTACTTGCTTTAAGTACTTATGTGAGAAAAGTTGTTTCTTAAATTTGTTTTTATTTCCTATAAACTGCAGTAAAACCTATTGTCAGAGCTGCAAAATCCCCTTAAAAATCAGAATGGGAGGGGGGACTGTGAATGATTTGTTTTAATGCTGGGCTTGCTTTAGATTGTCTGTGTAGTAAGATCAAGGAGAAGAGAACTGTGTGATTATATGTTGCAATTATCCACCAAAAATATTTTGGGGTTTTGTGAGTAAGGTGCATCTGGGGAGCAATTCTAAGATGAGACACGCACCTTTATTTTGACCAGAATTGTTTTGGATCATTTTGCTGTGTCTCCCTGGCCTGTGATAGGAGCTCTGTGTTGAGGATTCTGACAACACAGGTAAAGCAGATTTTGTCTAGGGCTAATTGTGCAGCTGAAGTGTTGGAGCTATTAGCTGGTGCTGTGTTAAATACCTTCTGATCTTTGAACTCTTACACTTTGTTTTCGTATTTTAGGTACCTACACTGTGAAATTTTATGATGGTGTAGTTCAGACAGTCAAAAACATTCATGTCAAAGCTTTTTCCAAAGATCAGGTAAGTATGGTGCTTGTGCAGCTAGTGTATTCTTAAATGAGCAGTTTTCAGGTGGCTAGATTTGGTGAATTATATAATGGTGAAATTAATGAAAAACCTTTACTGCTAAAATACAGTATGTCTGAAATAAAGTCCCTTAAAATGAAAAAGGGTGATGAATATCCCAGCAAAGGGAAAAGGAGACTTCATTTCTCCCTCATTAATGGGAATCCCTTAAAATGAAATGTGAATCTTTGTGCTGTGATTTGCAAAGCTCTCAGGTTCTTCAAATGCACCTCTTGAACTAAAGAAGTCGTAGATATATAAGTAAAACAGTTTTCTAAAAGTCATTGGAAAATTCAGAATGTACATACTAAAGCTAGTGGTAAGGTTTTGAATCACACTGTGATTGTTTTACCTGTTTGCAATTACTTTAAATATATATATAAATATATATACATCTGTCCACACATATATATTTAAAAATAAAGGAGTGACTGCTACGGAGTGGGCAGAAACTGTTCTTTTCCAAAGTAACTGCTTAATATTCATGAGGCACTTAAGGAGCATGGCTATTAATATTTCACCTCACAGCTTTGAGAAGGTCAGCTTTTTTTAACTATTCCTTGTTTCTTTTCTGTGATTTGGCTTTTTTACCAACCCTTCACTTGCTCAGTGCAGTGGGTTCAACCTTCATCTCATGATAGAAAGTAGTAGTGAGCCATCACATTTTAAAAAACTAAATTCTCCTGCTGATGGTGAGGAGGAAGAAGTGCTGCTCTATACTTTGATTTTCATGTACAGGCATGTAGGAAAGGCTGGTCAAGTTCTGGTCTTGAGTAACTTGGTTAAAACTTCTGAAATAACTGCTTCAGAATAATTTTCATTACTGACAGGGTTTAAAGTTTGATCTCCTGCCACACATATTCCTGTGTAGTAACTGTAGTATGTGGGTTTTTTGGTCATACTCTCTGCCTTTAGTTTTCTGAAACTTTAAGTTTGAGCAAAGAGATTGAATCTGTCCCCCCAGTACATGTCTTAAACACGAATTCCAGTAATGAATGTCAGTGGTACAATTTATATTTGTCACTGTTGTGGAGAGGTATGGCAGTCCTCCAGATTTCTGTATCTGCCAGGCTGGATTGCAACACTGTTTCACGTTTGCCAAAGGTGCCCTTAATAGCTTTTAAATGGTTGTCATTGTGTGTGGTGGAAAGTTGACTAATACTCACAAGTGAACTACTGCAGAATCTTCATTTCCATGAGAAGTGTTTTTATGATATTTAGCGTTAAATAAATGAAGTTGAACAATCTGAAGAAATACTCTGCATAAGTAAACAAAAATATTTTGTCTCTCTTTTAGGAAGTTTCATGATACTGCATAGCTTTGGAAAGTTTTGAAAGGAGATGGAAAGGGGTTTTTAGTTGGTTCTTTCTGTTTTCTCCTTTTATCCTTTGTCCAAGAAGATTTCTCTCAGCCCAAGAGCATCTCATTAGTTATGCTAGAACATTTTTTTTGTCCTTTAGCATAAAAAAGCATAAAATGAGAATTTCCTAGTGAGCTCTACTTATACAACCAGAAGTAAAGTTAAAAAAAAAAATACTTGAGCCACCAGAGAGCTCAAGAATCAGAAAAAGGCAGGTACAGCAGTAGTGTAGCAGCATGTCGGAGGTGGAGGGGAGGTGTCTTGTTCCTGTTTTTCAGGAGGAAAGAGTGTAGTCATGAAGGCAGACATGGCTCAAATCTTAGTACTTGTTAAGGAAAAAAAAAAGTGCTCCAGACCATACAATTCCTGAAGGGAGCAACATAAGCAGGTTTTTTACAGTACTAATCTGTCCCTGTGTAGTGTAAGTGGCTGTGTTTAACAGTGATGGTAAAATGCTAATGACTGGTAACTGTAACAGTGTGCCCTTTGCAAGGACACACAACTTTTAAGAGTTCAGGAACACCAAGAGGTGATTCAGACATACTGTATTCATGATTCCGTTTCTTGAGAATATTTTGACTGGGATGGCTTAGGAATGTTCCAGTACCACATATTTGATTCAAATCAGATGGTTTTCTAAGCATGGGAAGTGTTGAAATGTAGTTGCCTGAGGGTTGTTTCTTGAGGTGGTAGGTGTTCATTTGTTTGTTTACGTGAGTTTTTTGTTTTGTTTGTTTTCCCCTGATGTTTGAGTTGCTGCTCCCCTGAAGCTTCTCCCATAAGGAATTTACAGAATACAGACTTCTAGGATGTGTGGAAAAAGGAGTGCTCAGACACGTGGAAGACTTCCTTCCCATTTACCTGTCTGTTTTCATGGAATATACAGAAATTTCATTTCACGCTTTTAAACAGTGACTTTTTTTTAAATCACTTCTGTACCAAGTATGGTTGAAATAATATTATCAAGGATGGAGCAGATTGCATGTTCACCATTTTAATGCAGCAGTGTTATTTCTTAAGGCTACAGTCTGAAAATACCTTAAAAGGTATCACTTCATGTAAGCCACAGATAGACAGGGATATTGGAGTGGTATAAGGCAAGATGTAGTGCAGTACAAGGAAATAGTCAGTCTTAGGTCGATTCTCAGAATTTCATATGGCTTGAATCACGTGTTCCACTTCCTTTCCCTAAGAAGGTGTTGAGGTATTTAGCCTTTCCTGTCCTCTGATCCTGGGTCAAAGTTCAAGATTGTTGGGCCCTATAGAACTGTGTCTGGGAAGGAGCATGGTTGCTCCTTAGTGCTTCAATTAGGCTACAGGAAGAGAGAAGTTAGTTGAACTAAAGGCAGTGTTGATGCATGACCAATGTAAATTTTTAATCCATGTGCAAAGGTAGAAGATTTCTATTCATCTAGGACAGCCTGTAGCAAGATCACTGGAAGGGGGAAAAACCATAATCAGCATGTATCATCCTCCCTGCCTCTTCCCAGTGGTGTAAAGCCTGATCACAAAAGGGGAAGGACATGGATTACCCTTAGCAATATTAGCAGCAATGATTAGTGCAAGCAAACTGCGTGTCTGTTTTGAATGAGACTCTTCTGTGAAAGGAAGAGAGTTTGCACATGCAAGTGACTGACCTGTCTGCCATTTTCTCTGCTCCTGACTCCCGCTCTTTCTGCAGTGTCCCAAGTAGGTTTTATGCAGTACTGCACAAGCTAGTAGGGACCCAGCCTACTTCTGGGAGCAAAGGAACAGCAAATGTCTTCTGCCATTGTGTGGTGAAGAAGGATTTTCTTGCCCTGTCCTGTTCACATTGCACAGGTCCTTCACCAGTTCAGGTGCCTCTAAGTTTTGATCTGTGGGTTGCAATAGAGTGTGTACTTTTATCACTTGAAAAACTGGACAAAGATGCAGGTCTGCTAAATACAGAGGGGAGGGGTGGCTTTTAGACTACAGTGAGTTGATTTTCCTGTCATTCTCTTTATTCTAGAATATTGTGGGTGATGCTAAGCCTAAGGAAAGAGGTAATGAAATTCCATCATCTCCTGAAAAACAGAAGTTTAAAGAGCAGAGGAAAGCAACAGGTAATGCAAAGAAAGACGAAGATGAAAAGACATTAAAGACTGAGAAACGAGTTAAACAACCCGATAAAGAGGGAAAGTTTGTAGTCATCTCGGAAAAAGGCAAGATCTCAGAAAAGAATATATCTAAGAATGGAAAAGAAGATAAAGAGAATATATCAGAGAATGATATGGAATATTCAGTAGATACACAAATTGAGAAGAAGCCTGAGAATGACAAGGTAAAGAGTCCACAGGAAAATGCGAAAGAAACTAAGCGAAAGCGTGGCAGACCACCAATAACACCTCCCACGGGTATGTAGCCAAGCTTAAATGTTTAGGCATGTACCAGAATACTTTTAAACTTACTTAAAGGAATAAGCAGTGTCTTGCTCTTTCACAGCCTGAATCTCTGGAAACTTAAAAAACTTTAAGTTCATCTTTGTTCAGGACAGTCAGGAACATGCTGAAATTTGGAGCCTTGGTGGTTTGGTCAGAGATTGGATGTAGGCAAGTGACCATCACGTAATATAAAGCATACCTGTCACAGGGTTAAATACTACTGTATGGGTTTCAGAAGCCATATGAAGCTGTATTTATAGAAGTGCAGTATTTTAGATTGTGAGGCTTGGGAATTTGTGTTGAAGTGTTTCACAGCTTTGTATTCAATCAGTTTTTCTTCTGTTATGTAAATATGTAGAGCCAAGTTCTCAGACACTGCAGCCCATAACTTTGGAGTTAAGACGTCGGAAAATACCTAAAGGATGTGATGTCCCATTGAAGCGTCCCAGGATTGAAAAAACATTGTGTGAGTTTTTTGATATTCAGCTCTCACACTGTGTGTATGTGTGTGTGTGTATAAATATAAAAATTCTTCAGGCTTAATGGGTGGGGGAGGGATAAAACAGCTCTGGTGTTAATCTTGAACTGTGATAAATGCATTGACTGAAATGCAGCACCTGTTTTTCATAAATTTACCATTCATATGTGGCATCATCATGCTGGAATTCCCCCTTAAATCTTGGAAATTGGTTTTGGATAAAGGAGGCATAAGTTGTGAGCCTCGATGCAAAAGTTCATAGATGTATGGGTGGCAGTGATTATATTGCCTCCAATATATAGAAGGTATAGAAGCCTTAGAAGTTGTAGAAAGTCTTCAGTTACTAGATGAAGGATTAAAGCAAGGGCACTTTAATACTATGTAAATATTCATGCCACTGCAGTTGAAGAGCTTTTACTTTGTGTGCTTTGTGTGGAGGCTGAAGAACTTGAGTGTGTTGATGGGGAAAGAAGATTATATTCTCGTGTCTTGGCCAAGGAGATGAAGATCTAAAGAAAACTCTTTCCTTAATACCACAGTCTTAAACTTCAGTGTGTGTCATGACAACCAGTGTGTGTAGGTTATCCAGCTCAGTCACTGCTTTTGATGTGTCTGAATTGTCTCATTTAACTCCTGATATTATTTATGTCCGTGGAACAGTTTGTTTAGACCAGCTCCACTATAAGGTGATGAACACACCCCCACTGCTCTGCAGTATGCTTCTCTGTGCATTTCAGTGGAATTTTTTTTTCTTAGTAAGAAACTAGTAAGATACTGATCTGTATTCGTACTTCAAATCTGTTACTAGAAGAAAAAAGTTGAGAGCTTTTGCTGTATTTTTATGCTTATTTGTAGCTCATTGTAGCTCTTACAGAGGCCTAATTTTCCAGGCTTTTTAGCTTTTGGTGTGAGCCTTAATCCTTAAAAAACACACTTTGAAGGGAGTCACCGGGAGGGAAGAACTTGAAAGTTTGCTTGTGATCTGTTTGTACTCCTGTAACTGCATAGTACCATTAAATACAACTGTTCCAGCTCAGGAAAAACTTAAGAGCTCTTCAGATAATGCTGAGAGAGACCAGATCAGGAGGCGATCTTCAAGACTCTCATCCAGTATTAGCCATGAGATTTTAAATACAGATCTTGTCACAACTTCCACGGAAATTCAGACTTGGAAAGATGCAGTACCTAACCAAAATGAATCTGAGAAGGGTAAGTGCCTTCACAGTGTACCTCAGATTTTTGTGACGAGGTGATCATGTAGTTGTTGCAAACTCTATATTTTCAGTTACTTAACCTGCAGGCTCCATATCTACCATTGAAACCTGTTTGCATCAGCAGTGCAGAGGAAACTCATGGAAAGTTTCTATTGCTCTGCTGCCCTGATTGCTTTTGGCTTTTGATTCCCGTTCTGTCAGTAACCTCAGCATTTCTCTCGGGTGATGGGAGCTTTTCCAGCAAAGGAGAGCTCCATAGGCTAGAACTTTCCAAGGAAATAGTTGGTTTGAGTTTTTTTGATTGGTTAGTTTTCTTTTGTAGGGAATGCAGGTTCTGATTGTGAAAATGAGGTAATTTCAAAGTTCTAACACTTTCAGATTGTAGAAGTAACAGCCCTAGTACTGAAGTCTTACAGTTCTTACAGATTAATCCTATTGTTGAACACTAAAAGCATCAAACAGGCTACTTATATGCTTAAACAGGGTTGAGATAGCACTCCCTTTTCGACCCTGTGCTTCACTGCCTTTCCCTTTTGAGGGAGCTCTTGTAGTGGTACGAGATCCATCCTATTCTGGGCTAGAAACAGTCAGCTTGTATGTTTCTAAGCAACTGTAAATTCAGACAGGTACTACAAGTTAGTTGTGTCACAAAAATTTTGTGTGACCAAGAGCAAGCAGTCAAGAGCATGGAGGGGTATTTTTCTCCATTATAATGTGATGAGGATTCCCCCTCTTTCCCCCCCCCCCCTCCAATGTTCTGAAGTATGCTTTTGTATGCCTTTTACTCAGAGGAAATTTTTTTCTCATTCTAGTCCAGTTAGAAATTCCTGTTGAATCTGACCAAAGTTTTGGTGAACAAGGATCACATGGAAACACATTGCATAGCACAGCACTCAGCACAGATGCCAGTTTGCAGGAAGAAAAAGCTGAAGACACTGAGTCTTCCTCTGTTCCTGTCAGAACTCAAGAACCTTCTGCTGCTACAGGTTCAGGTTTTTCATACTTAATGTTGATGCATTTCTTAAGGCAACTGACACCAGGTGTTTTGTACTTGTGCAGATGTTAAAACTGTGCATTTTTGCAATGTTAACTTTGGTAAAAAAAATGCATATTTTTATTCTTTGTGGACTCAGTTTTAATCTTGTGCTTTCAAGTTGGACAGCAATCTTAAAAGTGGAAATTGTAATTTTTAAATGAATGTTTGTCATTTTTGAAAACTTCTTGTTTTCAGTGTTTGGAATTCTGGATTAAATTGAACTTAACACCATAAAAGGTCAGGTTCTTTTGTCCTTAATGTGCTGCAAGTATGTGGTAATATTACTGTTTCTGCTGTTTGGAAATCTTGATTGTGCATTTTTATATCCTTTTGTTTAGACTTGGAGACTTTAGTACAGATTTATTGAATAGTTCAAACATTTCAGTTTGAACTGTCTTAATATATTTACTCTATTTTCTTTAACTGAGGAGTGTTCTTACCTTGCCTTTTCAAATTAAAATTTCCTGTGCAGATAGTAGACTGTCAGAATATGGTGCTGTCCTGTGATTATTTCTCATAACTTTCTTCTTTGGATCTACAGCTAACTGGGGAAATGTGAAGTACATATTTTCTAGTTTGTGCTCTATTTAACAAGTTTAAGTGTAACAGAGCACTTGGAGAGATTTGCGGTTTCTCAGCATTGCTGGAGTAAACTGTGTGTTGTTTGTTGGTTATTTTAAATTTACCTTTTGCTTGCACTTTTCTTCTCTCACTCACCTGGGTGTAGCTGTTCAAGTCACTTGTCCTCTCCCTTTCCACTAATGGGTACCCTCAGTTCTGGAAGGAACTGACCTCTTCACTTCGGTTGGATGTGTAAATGAAAATGTATGCATTTACACTATTTAGAAATACGAGCTCTTTTGATGTTGGTCTCCTTCTGCTGTTGCTGAGCATTTGTAATTTGGGTTTAAACTCAGGAGAATTCCAACTGAATGTTTAATATTTGTGTGTGTAGTGTCATTCACATTGATGGAATGTGTGGGATGTGGCCTGAGCTTGCTTCAGTGGATCCAAGCAGCAAAGCTGTGGGAGCAGGGCTTGGCTAACACCTGCCCAAAGGCTCTGATAGGATTTGTGCACTCTTGTTCCTGGCTCTTTTGTCAGGACTTGAGCAAACTAGATTATAGTTAATTTGGGAATATTCATTCGCATTGCATTCTGACCTGAAGTACAACACTGTTTTTTATGTAAAAATATGCACTTCTGAGTCTGGATTTTATTTAATTGAAAATTGTTTCAGTTAGCATTAGAAATCAGACATGCACCTCAGTGGACATCCAGATGTGGCAAGCAGGTGTTTTTATTGTAAAGGATTGGTGATAAAAACTATGCAGGGTCTTGGTGGAAATACTGTCACCTGAAATCCAACTGCAAAAATCTACATTTCCATACTTAACCAACATTAAAAATGTTATTAACAAGCAGTTTTAGAAAATTCATATATTCTGTCACAGATAAATCCTTTGTAGTTAAAAGTGGATCTGTGTTTTCTTCTCTGTGCTCTGTTTTGGTTGTGGGATTGTACTGGTACACCGCAGTGCTGATGAGTTGCTTGATGGGGGAACAGCAGGGCTTGGTATTTTACCTGGTGGTGGTGCACGTGTAGCAGCATGACAATGACAGGCACCTCTAGGTGGGATCTGAAAATACCTCTGAAAATCTCCAGTGGGTGCTCCTCTTATGGAGGGGTAGATATGTTGCAGAGCCCAGGCATGCGGTCCTAAAAATAGCTGGTGTTGGAGTCTGGGAGCTGAATCAAATAATTTATGGATGATTATCAAGGGAAGAGATAGGCTTCAGATAGAATGAGTGTGTGTCAGTTATGTTCATTAGTCTGCCATGTGTTTGAAAGAGATTTGGGTCTTGGGCAGGGGGCAAAGTACATTGTTGGGGAGTAGGTGGTCTGTGTGGGACAAGAGGGTGTCTGTTGCATGTCAGATTCCCATGATGTACAGCATGGTAGTCATTGGTAGCTTTGCATATGTAGAACAAAGGCAGTATTGTAACCCAGTATTACCATTATTATTTGTCTGTAGACTTCAAATCTAGTGACTTAGTGAGAATGAATTATCCTCTTGTAGGAGAATACTGTAAAACCTGTGTTTCCCTAGTGTGATTTGTTAGTGTCATTTTGGCATTGTTGAGTAATACATTCTGGTAGTCCAAATTTTATGTTGCATGATCCTAAGGAAGAACGTTATTTTTATAGCATTTGAATATCAGGAATTTTTAAGGACACAAGCATTCCTTTTAAAGGATGTTTTTCTAGTCACTGGTTGGTAGATGATTCAAGATTAATAGTGATTGCCGGCATTTATAACAGCAAACACAGTCTGGTGTCTTCCTATGACTGAGATGTCTTAAAATGTAACATGTTCTGGAAGGGCAATATAGCGCTGTTTGTCAAAAATTAAGTTCCTTTTTAAAAAGCTTCACCAAAATTCTGAATAGTTACATGTGCTGAAAGATTAGAATAATGTTCTCCTGGCTTTTGGCACCTGTGATGACAAGGGACTGGAAGTGGTGATCAGAATTTAGCTAAATCAAGCTGTCTTTCCAAAAAATATGTGACAGTCAGTTGGCAAATTTTTGCAGCCAGTTAAAGGTCTGCATATATCTGAAAACAAGCATTTCTTAGCTGTTCATATGAGTTTACTCTTAAAAATTCCTTTAAATTTAAAGGTGAGCTGCCTTTGCTTTGCACACATGCACTATCCTGTTTGTAGTTGTATTTGCTAGCACTCTTGAAATTACTTATTTATTTGCATAGACATGCATCAGGGATTCTATCTGCCTTATACTTGCACCTGCTTTTCTGATTTTGTTCTGTTAGCTTTGGGTTTCAGTTAAGGAGAAGCATAAGCCCTTTTCATCAATTTGAAAGAGCTGCTGTTTCTCCTGCAGCTCACCTCAGTAGGTTTTAATCTCTTCATGATAGTGTGAAAGTTGTATTTTTGAGCCTAACAAGATATGGTAGGTAAGTAAGTGCATCCTGCCTTGCTCACCTAAAGCTCCCTAGGGTGGGACACCTCAGTCTGATTGCAGTGTTTCAGTTACAGGTCAAAGTACAGGTAAAGCCTTCACATCCCCCCCACCTGGCCCTCCAGAGGTAAGTTGAGGTGTGAGTGGTGCACTCAAGGCTTACGTACTTTACTACCCTGTACAGGCTGCTTTTATTGGTACCAATTTGTTTCTGGCACAGGGGGAAACTGGTGAATGGAGTGCCATAAGAAATACTGTCTTGAGTAGTTCTTGCAATGCCAGGTAATGTTACTGCTCACAACTCCATAAGTTTATAAACACGTAATGATCAGTGATTATTGATGCTGTTATGTATTTCTTACACCAGGCATCTGCTTCTGTGGATTCTGGATGCACTGGAAATTCTTGGATGCTGTCCTTACCTAAATTAGCTTGAGAAGAGCAATTAAGCAAGATGGTTTTTGTTTCACAACTGAGATATTGTGAGGGTTTTTGAAAATAAAGAAAGAAATGTAATTTGAGAGCTGAAATGATGAAACACTTGGTGAGCTCAGGAAAAAACAGCGCAAGATTTCAGAAGAAATAAGTTGAATGAAATAAGTAATTAGTGAGGACACTGCCCAGTGGTGTGAAGTGGTCCAAAGCACAGTGTGAAAACTGTCAGCTCAAGCACGTTTGTTACTATGACCTATCATGAAGATAATGATGATGTCATGTCAAAGAACATGAGTTTTAGAGTTTCAATGTGTTAAATTAAACAGCAAGAGAAGAAATAATTTGATCTTCACTTAGTATTTCTTTGGAGACCAGGAAATAGAAAGTGAAGGTCTCCTCATTTTAGCCAGCAGCTGTGTGTAGAAGTCTAATGGCTTGAAACTGCAGTAAAGCCATCTTTAAGTGGGGGAAGATGGGAAGAGTTCTGTGCACTGCTGGCTTCTTGGATTGTTTCCCAGGGTGTTGCAGGAGATGCTACAGGATGACAGTCCTTCAGTCCAAGTACAATGCTGCTGCCAAATATTCCTGTCCCAGCGGGAGTTGTGTCAAAGAGAGAATTGGTAATGGTGTAAAAACACCTCTGGTGGACTTGGAAACTTCACACTGTGCATTTTACAGTGAACTTACTGCTGAACATGGTCATAGCTTGACCCTTGGATAATTCAACCCAGTGAAAAGTGAGAATGGTTGCATATGGGAGAACTGAAGGAATGTATTGCTCTGTAGTGAAGCTTAAAGGACACAGTGATGTTTGACCATGAGTGTCTGTGCTTAATGTTGTAATGGCTGACTGAAAAGCAGATGAAGAGTTTGAATTTTGATTATAATCATGGGAGAAATAGCAGGTGTCAATTTACCATTCATTTTCCTCTGTACTCATAGAAAATACCCACCAAGCTCCTCTGTAAAGGCAGTTGCCTGAAAATCTGAAGACAATACACCAAACTTTTTTCTCTAGAAACCAATTCTAGTGTCATAGGTTGTGAGCAAAAATTCTGTGTGTAAGGATGGTAGCTGCCCCTTTAGATGTTGGTGTAGGATGTTATTTTCAGAGTGTCTGGAGCAAGGACTCTCCAGAGGCTACCCTGGGTGGCAGGGTTGGTTGTCGATTTCCTACTGTGCCTGGGTGACAGGGAGTTCTATTGTGCTACTTGTAAAGAAGGAAAATGTAGTCATGGGAATGATTGAAGCTTTGTTTCGAATTTTGTGGGATCATCTGTATTTTTATTACTCTGAATACATTTCTTTTGCACATTGCAGTAAGTTTTTTGTCTGCTTCCTTTCCCTTTGCCCCATGTCTTTGTTATCCCTATTTCTAACTTTAGCTAATGCAATCCTTTCCTTTTCTAACTTGTAGCCAATCAGTTAGAAGCCATTCCCTATTATCTTCTCCAGAATCTGTCCAGCTCAGTGGAGGGGAAGTGCTCTGAGCTTGAATGCAGGGCCTCATCCTGACAGTTGTGTGATCGTGTAATAGTTTCCCTTGTCATCTTTGTAATGTTTTTTGTTAGGTCTTTGGACCCCATTACTCCCTTCTACTGCAGTTGTTTCAGTTGTTTTCCAGATTCATGCTGGTTATTAAGTAATAACAAGTTCTCAGCATCTGTAGTCCCAAATGCTGGTTTTTTTCCTTTAGAGTCAAGAGAACCTTTCTGTGTTTGCTTTCACTAAACCCACAGGCCATTGCACTGAGCCTTCCTGAAATACTTTTTCATTCTTCCTGAATGCAGCTTTTGATGGTCTGCAGTATATCTTGATTTTGGTGTTGGCAAGCTTCATCATTCTGCGAGTGTGAGTCTGGCTTTGCTGCAGTCTTATTGATATTCCTGTCAGTATGTTCTTAACGTGGCTATGCCAAAGTGTCTTCTCCTGGTCATTACCACTGTGAAACTCCCAAAACTAGTGTCTTTCTTTGTACTATTTTGTTCTCCAATTTCATTGCATATTCTTTCTTTTAACCAGCTTGGTGTTGCATATGACTTAATCTTTCCCTATGCATTCGGATACAACTACTTGTGTTTTCTCTGTGTTAAAGATTTGTTTGTACACAGTACTTACAGGCTGGATGTGCCTCAGAATATAGATGTTTCAGATGCTTCTCTGCACTGTGACAACATTTAAGTCTGCTGCTCAGTAACAACATTTTTGTTACTGCATGCTAAAAACTTGGAAACAAGCTGTACTGTGTTTTTACTCCAGGATTGTGTTGACACTGCCTTTAACACTCTTTCTGTTCAAAGCCTTACTGCACTTACAGAAAATCTTGTTCATAATGTTTCTCGGTACTTTTGTCTCCTGCTTTTACAGCTACTTCTAATACAGTGTCTTAATTTTCACTTGTGTGCTGCATCCCTTCACTTTTAGTCATGATTGCTAGGTTTGGGTCTTGCAGTTAAACACTGCTTTCTTAATCCTGAAATTTGAAAACTCTTGAAAAGATGGAAATAACACTTTAGTGCTGGCAAAACAAATTGAAAAACTGTATTTGGAAGCTGGGATTTTTTAAAATGATGCCTCCTTTCCATTGTCTTCTAGCTGGACAGGGATTTTTGGATGCTGTGTGTGTTTTAGTGATGGATAATTGCATAGATCTGTTTAGATCTGTTTCCTCATATTTACCTCTCATGTGTTGTATTGAGTACAGATACTGGTGACAGCAATGTGCTTTAGCTCAAAATGTTTATTTTGTGTGTTTCTTAGAAAAAGTATGAACTAAAAGTTCCTGAAATTCATGACAGGTACCGCCCTGGGTTGCAGAGTAGTAGTGCTCTTTGGAATAGGTGCCATAAAATGTTCTTACATTTCAATCTTTAGACTTTCCTTACTTTTTTGAGAAACTAAGTAAGTATAGCTCATAGGGAACATTTCATAACAGATGCAAGCAATTTTGTTTCATTGCTACTTAAAAATTGAAATAAATTTCAATTTTACTTTTGAAATGTTCTAATATATAACTTCTGTTGTCTTTGGAAATAACTGGGCTTTGGTGGCAAAACTGTGCACCCAGAAAGCAGGTAGCAAAATAATTGCAAGCAGAGAAGCAGAACTGTTTTCTTGCTTTCACCAGAGATGTGAATAGTTTTGAACAAATAATCTTGAGTGTTCGGACATAGGGATGTAATCTCTGTGTGATTCAGTCTTTTATCTTCAGGAGCACTATACAGTGAGATCACCTGTTGGGCAAGGACTCAGGGAATCAAAATATTCTAACTTATTCATAAAAACAGTGGTGTCATGACAACCAGATTTATGAGCAGTGTAGGCTAGAGTTTTCCCTTTAAAGTTACTAATCTTAAAGGTAGATAAGGCATTAACATTTTATTTCTAGCATTTCATAGCTAATGTGTGTGAATGCATGCTTCTTTTTGCTGTTGAAGCTTAGGAAACCATTCGGTAAATATAGCATATGCATGGGGCAATTTATCTGTTTTGTTCTTACAGTAACAAAACCTTGTAGGAGAACAGATTTTCTTGCATCAAAAAAAGCTGCAACTGTTGACCAAGATCACAAGTTTAGATGCAAGTTCTTGGACTGTTCAAAATCCTTCCGCAAAGCCAAGTTATTGCATTATCACATGAAATACTTTCATGGAGTGGAGAAGGCTGCAGAATCACAGCAGAACCCTGTAAAAAGAAATATTCAAACCAGAGCTTCTTTGGCTTCTGAAAAAGCTAATCAAGAAAGGTCAAAAAGAGGACGGACCACAGCTGGTTCACTGTGTAAGTATGGTATTGATCTCTTTATTTTTTTAAACAGCAGCAGTCAGGACAGACAGAAAATACCAGAAATCAATTTTCTTTTGGGCTGAAGTAGTCTCTTTCAGGGCTGAGTCTTAGCATGTTTCTGTGTGGCGAAGAAGCATAATATGTGTGCACATCATGTTGTAGAAAGATATGAAGATGTTTCTTCTAGAATTCAAGATCACATTTGCTGGTAAAGATCCCACTGTGCAGCTTCTCTTATTTTTCTGTAGCAGCTCACTTGCATATTAAACCTCTGTTCCCTTTTAAAAACCCCATTTCCCTGAGTTTCTGACTTGATTTTTATTTTTCTCCTGGCTTATAAATAGTATTGCTTGGAGACCTCTGTCCTTTTCTGTATTAGGGAACAGTTTGGGTACCTCCAGTTCTCTCCTATTTCTTCCTTATCTTTAGACTCTGACTTAACTTACCTGTACTTTGCTGCCTTCAAGCACATACCCGGCTGGAAATCCAGTATGAGTATCTGCAGTATTTACTGTTCTATATAATGAAAAATCATAGTATTTACAGGTGCAGTTGTTTCAGCTGTGCTTGAAAAAGATCTTCACACAACAGATGGTCAGTGGAAAGGGATAAAAACTTACTGGTTAGCAAAAAAAAAAAAAAGTAAGTTTTAACTGCTTTGCGGTCTGTAAAATCACATTCACTTTTGCTTCACCCTCATTCTCTGAAGCGCTCTCTGCCTGGCATGGCACCAGAGTGACAGTCTAGGTCTAGTGTGAACTGCAGTAGTTGTTGATAACCTGTCCAGAATTGGCACTCGTGGACTGATGTTGCTGTGTACTTCAAGTCCGTTAAACTAGTCATGTCTTCTGTCTTCTCATTGAGCCTTTTTTATAAAATCCATCTTTCTCCTTGCTGAACTCCCTAACATCTTTTGTCTTTGCCGTTGATCTTTTGTTAATACATTGATTAAGAGCTACAAAGTATTGCAAGTTGCTCACAGAACTCCAGCTCACTACAGCAGGATATATCCTGCCTTGCTTTGCTTCGTGGCTGCTTTTCTTAAGAGTCTAGAAAATGAGTTTTCATTTGGGGCGCTACTGCTTGTTCCTAACAAGATAAGTGTGACTTTACCTACTGTAACTACATATGAACCCCAAATATTTCTTATCTTTAAATAATGCAAAGGCATAGTCTTGGATTAGGTAGGAATACATTAGGATGTAATGATTTGTACGTATTGTACTCTGTATGCAGCTTAATTGAACTCAAGTGTTACCTGGAGAAACATACCTGAGATAGGCATGGTGTGAAGACTGGCTGCTGACAGCTGCAAATTGATCACAGCAGGCTTTGTGCATGTCATGGACTTTTCAATAACCAGACTTCTATTTGGCTCTTTTGAACTGTGTAATTCTTTTTGATTTGAGAAGTTGTTTTGATGTGATTGTCTTGAATGTGCTGACTAGTGATTCATGATCTTGACCCTTCCATTTATCCTTTCCTCCAAGTTCATACAGTCAGATGCACCATCATCACTTGCAATTCCTTGTGGAGCTGAGATGTAACTGTATTTGCTTTTTTTAAGCCTCCACCCCTCTAATTCCCCATTTGTGGATGGATACTTTTCACTTGGATCATTTCCTTGATGTACTCCTTAGCAGCTGTCTGCACAGAGTGCCTGGGGTGTGCTCACAGCAGTTGAACATTGCGTCAAGGTGATGGGGGGTTGCAGGTGGGCTGTAAAGGTCTCAGGTCACCTTCACAGTTGAAGCCTGCTGTTGTGGAGCTATAGTACATTTCTTCTTGACGAGGAAAGACAACGTCATTATATATTAGTTACATGTCTGATACTAAGTGCCATTGTTTTCCAACTCAGTGTGTTCTTTATGACTCTAATTTTTGTTTGGTGGTGCTACACAGTTGAAAGCAGAGTTCATGAGATTGATGAGCTCTTACTTTGAAGTTGTATTTGAAGTTCTGTTCTTCTGTCTTAATGGCATGTATGGAAAGCCTGTCTTCTAGGCAAGACCTTCTGTCTACTGAGCACTGATGCCACCTTTTCAAAAGGCTTTTCAGGAGGTACTCCTTAGAGTGAAAGCTTTTGAATCCATAATTCAGTCTGGTATGGGGTGGGTATATTTTCATCTTTACTATCCTTTCGTGAGCAAAAAAATCTCCTGTTTAAAAAGAATTTATTTAAATCATTTTACCTTTTAGTACAAATGCACTTTTCTTGTACTTCACTATATTAGGTCGATTTTAGTGCTTAAGAAAAGATAGCAATTTCTAACAGATAATAATTTCAGCAATCATTATTTTTGTTATTCTATAAAATTTTAAATGCTCTTGCTTTAGGAGCTTTGTTACACTTGTGAGACAAGTTTTATTTTAGACCTCTAGAACTCCTTACTCTTTATGCTACACATTACATAAATGGTGGGGGTTGTCTAGTGCTGGATTTAAAGTGAAAATACTTACTGCTTCTAAAGTTGTAGGAGAACGTGTAAAATTGAGAACAGTTGCAAAACCTTTTCTTTGCAGTGCTTAAAATTAAAATTTTAACACACAGAAAAGAAGATGGATGTAAGTGGTCTTCAGTGACCGTGTTGTTAATTTTGAGAAAGAACAATTCAAATATAGTTGCTTTGCACTGGAGTGGAGACTCCAAAATTAAAATTTCCTGTATGTAAGTTGTTTACTTCCCATTGGAATCAAAGTTTGAGTGAGCTGGAAAGGTTAGTGTGGGACTGATTTGAGCTGTCTCCCCCTCTTTCCAAAGAGGGATTTTGCCTTTGCAGTAGCAAAATTGGCCAATAGGTCTCTAAATTCTGTAGTTGGTTTGAACAGAGGGGAGGGTACTGCCATTGCTTGCAGCTTGTATTTTACATATGCCTTACAGAATATGCCTAAACAGAATGACTAGGATTTCATGGCTACTGGATATGTTCAGGCAATACCTTTCTTAAATTTATCAGAAAGTAGTATGAGATCATTATGATGAAACAGCTCTTGCCCCAAGTGCATGTTACAGTACTTACCTCCTTGAGTTGTTGCTGCTTTGGTCTTCAGGAAAGAATTGTCCTTACATAGAAGAAGGCAGTTGATGTTATGTCCCCCTGGGCTAGAGGAGATGCAGGTATACCTGCCCTCAGCCCTCAGACTGCATTATACCTCAGGTGCATTGCAGAGCCACCTGCAGGCCTCTGTTAAGAGAATTGAGATCTGTAGAAAATGTGTGTGTGTGGATGTTTAGGCCTAAAAGAGGCTTTTTGAGTCTGGGCTGCAGATCACTTCAGTGTTGGTCTTAGATGAAAGAGTTGCTTAGATTTTGTGCTAGCTCAAGGCGAGATGCTCTGTCAGAATAATTGCTTGGAAATTAAATGTGGTACAGTATCTGTGACAATTTATGTCAGCTGCTTATTGATCGTTCTGTGCATCTGTACTCCATTTTTTTATTACAGCATTCTTAGTTGGAAGGGACCCACAAGGATCATCAAGTCCAACTCTTAAGTAAAACTGGATTCTGTGCCCAAATACATTAACCTTAAGACAGGTTTCTTTCTTTGTGGTCCCTTCTCTTTTGCTGCAGAACCCCTTAGTTTACTGTTAAAGTACATCATCCCATACTGTGACTTGTGCCCTGCAGACACTGTAAGCAATTTTCTCTGGAGGTACCAGTTGTCTCTTTCAGATATGTCTGTCTGTCCATCCATGTTATTTTGTATCAAGTGCTTGCAAAAGATTTTTCTTAATAAAGATTGTTGTTTCCTGACGTATAAAAATGGTTTTTTCCTGACCTAGACCACTCCAAGGGCATGAGGCGTAGAATAGTTTCATTTCTTTGTTACCTGCAAGTCACAATTTTGACATCTTGGCTTGGAGTTTTTCGATGTTGGTGACTTTCATTTTTTTAGTGAAACCTGTCCATTTGGAGATTTGCTAACATGTAGTTAATGCCTTTGGGCTGAACATACGTTCTGAAATCCAACAGTCAAGACTTGAGTGCTTGTACAGCTGAAGTGTCCCCATGTCATATTATGGTGAAGCTCTGTACTTGCTGGATGCTGAAGATTTCTCAGGAGACACAAACCTCATGAACAAGTAGGGGAGTTGGTAGTGGAAGTGCCATCTGAGGTGATTTGTGTGCTCTTAATAACTACTTAGTACTGGTGTCAGCACAATTGTACTGACAGCGATCTCATGAGTTGATACCCATTGACTCCTAGGACACAGTTTAGCCCCTCTCAGGAGTTTTGGTAATAATGGAGCCAAAGTCAGTTTTGGAACTTCAAAAGCACTGTACAGTTTTAGGCTTCGATTTGGAGAGTGGGTGTAGTACAGTAGCCTCAGTCTGGCAAGTTGCTGCCACTCTTGGCTCTCCTGTGTTCCTTGCCATGGGGAAGAAACTAAAGGAAGAGACCTGTAATTTTTAGTTTGCCTACTGTAAAAAATCTGTCCTTACTGTGGAGTCCATATAAATCACTTAAAGAAGGAAAACGTTTTGTCAGTAGATGTACATTTTTTTCTCATAACCTCATTTTTAGAAAATTCTGCCTGCTCAGAGTTAATTACAGTATGTCTTGTTAGTGTATAAATGACTCCATCCATGAATTCTTTACATGAGTAAAAAAGATAGGTATTTTGTCCTTACTCGTGTTACTCATGAGAACTGAATTGTGTGTGAGTGGAGTTGGCAAACTTGTTTTGACATCTTAAAATATCTCCGGCATCTGGTTGTCTCTAACAGCTGTTCACAGACAAACCTCTGGCCTGTTGTGTAGCGGTTGTAAGATTAATTCTTTGGGAAATTTTCCTGTATCCTCTTGATTCTGGCTGATGCCCGTTTGCTAGGCTGTGGATGTGCATGGTGATCTACAAATGTGGGCTTTTTCCTTGGAGCCAGGGAAGATCTGCATAAACACTCTCTGTGTTTGCAGAGTTGTTGGTTGTATTTGGCTTATCAAGACAGTACTGCATTTGGTTTCTGGGGAGTGACTGTAAGTGGGGATGAAACATGGTCTTTCAATTCTTGAAAATACCACTGGAAGTTCCCAGCAAATGATCTCACAGCTGTGGATGGTACCTTTGTCTGATTCACATACTTGGGAATGCAGTCTCTGCTGCCTGTGAATGCTGAGTTGTCTTACCTGGGGTCCTACATCAGGGTTCCAGGGTATAGAAAGCTACTGCCTTGTCTGTCACTGAACCTCAATGTGTTTAGTAGTAAGTTTTCTAAAGCTCTGTGTGTGTGGTTTCTGCATGGTTGAGGTAATTTCATATTTCGGGTTTGTATGTGTTTCTAAGATCCTTCACAGCTTCTGGGTCAGCTCTTGGTACGACAGAGGATACTTCTTCCAGGCTTAGGAGAGAGAGGTCTGAAAGAACTCCATGGAAGAAGGCTGGAGGCAGTCAATCAGCAATCCCGTTCATCTCCAGTATCTTGTGAACATACTTCCTGTTCCTGTTAGTGGTATTCAGGGTCATCTGAGCTGGAAATGAATCTGCTCTGATGTTTAATCACAACATTACTGTTCAGTGACAATGAAAGTGGCATCATCCAGGGTGTCAGGAGGCTTTTTGTGCTTTTTGTGGTTTCCCTGAGGTGGGACACAGGTGTTGTATGTGTCTTCTTGGGGCCTTCTAGGAAACACGTAGGGATCCCCTGTGTACTCCTCATAAGAATCTCTCTAAGCGTGGTTCTGCTGTCACTGCAGCCTCACAGCCCAATGCTCTGTTGCTGGGTATGAAGGCAGAGGAGTAGGAAACCACCTGCAGGGTTAAGATTGACTTGGGGAGACCAGAGAGTGGAAACAGGTGGCACAACTCTGCAGGTGGTGGTACTAATGCAGAAAATCCAAATGTGAGAAATGTGCAAGTTTTAAAGCCACATGCCTAAACATAAGGTCTTAGTTGTGTTTGTTATGAATAATTGTTCTTTGTTCTTTAGGGAATGATTTTATGAACTGACCTGAGTTATACTACCAAATGAAGAGGAAGAAGAATGCTTGTAAGCTTGCATCTCCATGGCATCAGTTGTAATATTTGCTATCTCGAAAGTTTAGGATGAATTTCCAGGTTTTTAATCTCATCATCTCAAATTTATTCACAACTTCTAAAATGTATTCAGAGTGCTCAGAGATCTTGTAGACCCTCTGAACTTTCTTTTCAATGGAACAAAGATGTTTCAAAACCTAGCATCTTTGTGTCTGTTACTGGGGGAAAAAAAAAAAGAAAAGCATCCAGTGTATGATAGAGTACCATGATCCCTCCCCCAGGACAATGTTACAGCTTGCTGAGAAATCTTACAGAAATAGATTAACCTGTGTGTCATAAAAGACAGGATGTATTCTTGGCAAAAATCTCCTTGAAATTAAATCTCACAAAGCTACAAAAACCCAGTGGACATGAAATACGATTTTGCTCCACCAAGATCCTGTGTGCATCTGCGTCAGCCCACAGGAAGCTAAGAGGCCTTGTGCTGTTCCAGACTGCTAGGATCAAAGTGGCTGTGGTGTTCTAAAATGTTAATTCATGAGATTGAGTTGAGCTGTTGGGAGAAGGGAAAGTTAGGAGGCCTAAATGAAGGCTGTAAGGTGTGTATGGATTTTTGTACTGTAATTTTTAGTTTCACTGATGTGGTGTTCTGTATATATTTTGGAAAATTATTGCAGAGTAGACGGTTAGGAAAGCTGCAGAAAATATTGTTTGTGTGACTTTTCACCGTGTACTGAAATACACTGTTTGCATTTCATAAACTTTATTAGGGTACTGGTGTTCCCAAACAGACTATGTAGTACCTGAATCTTATTTCTCAGCTACTGTGTACCATGGAAAAGGTTTTCACTGAAACTTTTCTTCCTTTGTTTTTGTCATCTGAACTGATGATACCTTGACCCCTAGTCATGGGAGTCCTCAGAGGAGCAGGAAGTAAATATAGACTTGACTTAAAAACAAACAAGTAAATAAAGACAGCACCAAAAAACCCAACCAAACAAAAAATTACCAAAAAAACTGCCTGTCTGGACAAAAGGCATCTTTTAGAGGGTCTTGTGTGGTAATTGGATTTTAGTTTAATTTCTGTCTTTTGTGGTTGCTGTAGATCACTAGGGCAGTTGACTAGAAGATAAGTTTGGTTTTGGAAGTAGTTACAAGCGGCTTTTCTTTTTTTCTTGGGAATTTTTTTTTCCTTTCAGTTCCAACTTCCTAGAGAGAGAGGACCAGGGTAAATGTCATCAGATTTCTGCATCTTGGAGTTCCTTTTGCTTGAAGAGGTCCATGTGATTCTGAAAGCTCTAACAGTGACATCTTTTAATGTGCCTTGTTATTTCTTCAGCTTGAAGTGTTGATCAGGGCAGGGTGCTTGATCTAGTTTCTTCTCCTAAGTGTGCCCTCTGGGACTCTATCCCTTTTCAGTCACTCTCAGGTTCTGCTCAGAATTGTTTTATTAAAGGTATCTAAGTATGGCATGTTAATCTTCAGATGAGAAACAAGTTGCCTTTCTTATCCTCTGAACTTTTGACATGCATATGATGATAGAACTGGATGTTTCTGATAAATGTCAGCATCCTGCCACCTTGGCTACTGGGTCTCATTGACCAGGGTACTTCATGTAATACTCCAAAACAAAATGGCAACTGCTCTTGTTCAGTCCGCTGTCCTATCTGCCATGCAGCTTTAGCTTTTATCACCTTCACTGCTCTCTTTCTGTGTCCAGGAGTCTTTTCAGGAGGAGTTGCTACTTGCAGTTAGGAGGATGAAACAGTTTGACTTAATGTAAATAAAATTGTAATCTCATATGAAGCCATGTCTGCGGCTTAAGTTTTTTATGAATTTTAGGTAGGGGTTCTGAATTCTTGCATCTCACTCTTGATTGAAACACTGTTGTTTCAGCGCTACGTATTTAAAAACTGTTCTTCCTTATATGTGCAGAGCTGCTTTATGCCACTTCTGTGTAAGTTACAAAGCACACTTAGGAGAACTGGCTGTGGTTCCTCTAATTAAACCAACTGGGCACTTTTTCTCTTGGAGGAGCTAATAAAAATGACCCAACCTGTGTCTCTGCTGAACTGAACTGTTTCTCTTTTCATCTTTTCTCAATAAAAAAAAGGTCACAGTTTTTCTGGAAGAATAGAGATTTGGGAGTGCGTGGACATCCCCTGTTTATTCTTGAAAGAAAAGCTCATCAGCAAATCCAGCAAAAACATTGGAGGTCTTAGCATTTTAGGGCTAGGACTGAGTTGAGCAATGTCTGGTCAGAAACATTCCACATGGTCTGTCAGAGCTGCTGCTGCTGAAATAGACTGACTTTGGAAAGTATTTAAAGCTTGGACTTGGTCTTTGTTCTGTTTGTAGATGCTCCTCTACACATAACCCTCAGGCGTACCCCATATAGAGATGAAAAAGTAGAAAAGAGAAGAACTTCAGCTCCTGTAAGTGCACTAAATAGTCACCGACATTCTGTTAGAGACCAAACCAGGAACCACATAGCAAGAGCGCTGCGGAGACCTCGGGAAAGAGAAAGAGTTCAACATGGTACGGCTTTTGGTTTAACATGGAAAGTTAAACATGGAAAGCTAACATGGAAAGGAAAAGTCTTGAGAAAGTTATAAACATTGTAAGGAACTGATAATATTCTGTATACCTTTTTTATAGATGAGTAAATGGTTGGTTCTCACAATTAAGGGGTAAACATTATATATATGATAAAAGAAGTTTTATAAATAAAGTATAGTTATGTGACTGCAGTGTGCTCCCCCCAGTATGTGTTATCACTGGATGGTCTTGGTAATCCAGGGATTTGGGAAGGTTGGCTTGTTACTATGGCAGCACTTGACCTCCAATCAGAATGTAAGAAAGTGACTTCCACCACTGGATAGTAAGGAAGGAGTTGACTGACAAGGCTCTAGGAGAGGCTAGAGATATAAAAGCCAAAGCATCCACCTTGAAGATGAGCCAACCATGTGGTGGGCAGCCACGAGGGCAGTTCCCAGGCCTGCTTTTCCTTACTAGTCATTGTTGTATTTTTGTTAAGGTTTAATAAACCCTTTAAATTTTTTTAAGTGAGCAGGAGTTTCTCACACCTTCATTTAGAGAGAGTAGTTTTGTATAAATGTATGGCATAAAATGTAAACAGTGTTTTTTCAATGTAATTTTGTAAGTTGTCATGCTCTCTGCACTGGGGTTTATTCTGCCCAGTCAGTTGGTAATATTTATAGGATGTAAAAAGTACTAAAGTATTAAAGGTCATTAAAAGGTTGTAGGTCTTAATTCTGTTAAACTCCTGGCTGCCCAAATCATGAAATATTTTAAGTAATCTTGTACTTACTGAGATACCTAAACTTAAAAGAGGTGGATGGGGATGGGCATGAGGCACAATGACCTAGGGTGATACATTTTGTACGGGATTATTTTCAATAGTACTTGACCACTTCTTGTAGTCAGCAATTGCTGCTAGACTTCTCTGAAGAACTTCACGACTTTTACTGTTCAGTGGTGTCTTGTAAACTCTGTTTATACTGAAATCTGCTGTGGTATCGGTGGGTAACAGCCAGATGGGATGGGGGGATGTATGTATACACACACATACGTTCATGGAAACAATACATTTTAATAATAATAGTTTGTATGTATATAAATAATATATCATTCCCAACATACTTCTAGATTACTGTATCACCACTTTCTTTCAGTAAGGAAGAACTTGAGTCACAGTGATGAGGAAAACACAAAATCTGAGGTTAGACTGCTGTATCTATGACAGATGCTCTGTGTCCTGGGGATCGCCTCCTTAGCTGCCTGTGTCTGTGTTGTTCTGTTGATCATAGCAGACAAACAGTATCTTGTTTATTCTTGTGTGTCCCTCACTGCCCTTTCTTGTAGAAAGGTCTGAATGAGGCCCATCAGTATCTCCTCACTGTTCCTCCCTCAGTGGGATGTGTCCTATGTGTAAGTGTGGCCTTTAGAGATTATAATGAACTTTCACAGCGGTGATGTGATGGAGGATGGTGAGCACTCATCCCAGTTCTTATGAGCTCTGCCATTCAAGGAAGTTGAAATCCTTTGTCTTTTCAAAAAAAATCCAAACCATTAAAAATGTAGTTGTTTTGTGCTTAATTTCTAGGATTATGTTTCTCAGTTTATCTTTCTGTTTGATTATGTGAATCTGTGAGGATGCTCATAACCTAGATAAGTCTCTCTATCTGGTCTTATGTCAGTGAAAATTCATTACACTTCAGAGCACTCAGAAGAAACAGCTTTAAACAACGAGATTGTTTAGTACCTGATTTTGGAAGATTCTAGTATAATACTCGAATACTTGTTCTTTGAAGATATTTTTTTTTCATGGACACGTGCATTAACTGCTGTGCATTTCAGAAGATAGCTCCACAAAGAAGTTTGCAAGTATTTAGATTTTTTTCAGACTTTAAGACACATGGGGAAGCTTACGGGGACAAGGTGCATAAAGTGACAATTTCTTTCATATTTATCTTGGATATTTTAATAGTGGTTGAGGAAGCTTCCCATGTGCCCTTGGATATCTTCAGACAAATCCAGTAATCTGATCATGTGAATTTGAATTTTCAAATGAAAATAAGGAAAATTTTCCTACCTCTGTTGAGCTCAGATATTCTCTCTTCCCTTCTGGAAGAATAAAATGGTAGAACTTTCTTGCATCCCTGTGAGCAAAGAGAAGGGAGTGGTACCAAGAGGATCCTGACCATTGGAAGTACAAGACATGAGAACAGATGAAGTAAGAAGGAAGTTGGAAGCACTGTGTTTGACGCTTGAATATGCACCTTTTCCTGTTTTTTGGTTTGGCTTTTTTAATTTCCCTCAACACTGAGAGGTGGAGCAAGGTGACTTTTGTGCTGCCAGTCCTGCTGCCTTTGAAGCCCACGTGCCTGGTGTGGCTTTGTGGGTGAGCACACTGAGGTGCCTTTGCTAACCTCATGCTAAGACAGGCACAGAAATAGCAAAGTAGCAGGAAATCTTTGAGGACTCAGAGGGATGGGGACATGCAGAGCTAAAGAGTCTCCTGGGGACAAGCTATTAAGCTTGTCCTGCCTCCTTACCAGAGCAGATTAAATGTGACTGCCATTTGCAGTTTCTCAGTGAACTGTTTGTGCCATAAATACTTAGCCAATGAATTGGGGACTTTACTGTTGATGTGTGTGAAAGGGGTTGACATGATATGCTGGTATTGCTGGTTTACTTTATAAATAATTACAGACAATCTAGGGTTCTCAAATGGTTTGTGCAAGTGAAGATTTCTTGCAGTATACACTGTCTTCAAGTGCCTATTCAGATCTCTATCATCTGACATTAAAATAGGTTTCTAAATGGGATGGTGAGTAGCTAATCAGCCAAGCCATTTTGAGATACAAGACATCCTTCCATAATAGGCATTGATTGCATCTCTGAGTCAGGATAATTTACATAAGGATAATTTGCATAAGTATGTAGAAATTGTGTGCTGGGACCTAAATCTGAAAGATAGGGTGTAACCAAACAATGGGGTCTGGAAAGCAGGGATTTGTGTACATGCCCTTGCAATAGGCTTATACTGAGTTGTGCATGCTCTGGAAGCATGCTTTGAGGATAGACTTAATTGGCAGCTGTCAATCATTCATAATTTTGGTGTGGTTTTCATCCCATAAAAATAGAATGGAGAATGGATGTTGAGAGAGTAGTTAAAGCCAACTGAACCATTTACTCGGTTTTCAATATAAATAAAATATTTGACTGGAAAACTGAACTGAAGTTTAGGGTTTTTTTCTGTTACAATGCTAGTGAAATGTCCAGTCATAATAATTTAGAAAGTGGACATAACAAATCCCTCAGTCTTTTTCATGATCTCTGAAGCATGTAAATAATAAGTGGGCACTGCTGTACATTTCATTTCTCCTACATGATGCTTATATTTTGTTATGGGACAGTCAAATTAGGACTTAAAATAGATTATTCCAGTTGAGAGCTTGGGAATTCTTAAAAGTAAGTTTTCTTCTTGGATTTATTGTTTTGTTTTGTCTTTTTCAGGGAACTGGCCTTCATTGTCCAAAACAATGGGACACTTTTAAGAACATTATGAAGTAGAATAAATGTATATATTTATTTAAACTAATTTGGAATTTTGTCTAATTTCAGCTGTTAAAGGACATGAGAAGAACAAAGAAAAAAAATCCAAAGAATATGAAAGATCCAAGTCAAAGAAAAAGAAAAAAAAGAAAAAGAGATCTAAGCCTGGTAAAGTTCATTTTTCTTCTGTAGATGAAACTGGCTTCATTCTTTTGTTTTATTATCTCCAAAAAATCACTTCAGATCACTTAAGATCAGGCATTGCATCAGGCATCTTAAGTTTCAGCCTTTTTCTTCGCTTAGCTTTTATTTTATTAAATAATTGATTTTAAATTGTGATTGACAAGATAATCTATTTCCTGGTTAAGCTTCCTCAGTAATGCTGGACAGTGGCTTGTAGTAGTGCTTGTAATGGCACAGAATAAATGTCAGTCCTAAATGAATGTCAGTGTATAAGTCAGGCTTTTCCTTAATAAGTGTGCTTCTGTGCAAGCTTTGCCCAGTGAACAGAGTGCAGGTGCCCTTTGTACAGGCTGTTTTCAGGTATTTACTTCTGGGACTGCTTTATGAATGCTGGAGTTTGCAAATTTGAGTCCTTTTTTTCTGCTGTTAACCTTACTTATACTTTCGCTTTGAGGGGGAGTGGGCTGTAACAATGAGCCCAATTAAACCTGTCACAGCCTTAATTCCTTTCTTAAAGAAATTAATCTTTTTTCTGTAGAGATTTATAAAAGCCCAATTTAAAGTCTAAACTCCAGCTGTGTCCCTGTTTTGTGTCTCATAACATGCTGTTGCACTACATTAAAATGGCTGTAGTAGCAACATCTGTTCTTGGTTTCATCTGTGGAGGTTTGGGAATGCTTTCCTGGGGCCACTTCAAGCTTTGAACTTGAGGCAGAGGCCCGGGTGTTAGACGTAATGGATTCTTCACTACTGAAAACACAGCCGAGTCTGGAAAATCTGTTTGAAACGTTTAAGGATCAAGTGTGACAACATCCTCTGTTACTGATGGAGATGCAGCATGCTTCAATCTGCTAGGCATCATTTGTGAAACTAGATCTCCCTAAGGAGGAGTTTCTGAGATAGAAAATTCTCTGATTGCTGCCATGAATAGGGCCAGCTATCAAGAGAGTGGATTGGAAGAAACATATGCCAAGTCACTTAGAATTGTACTGCAACAAATAATTTTAATGAATTTCTGATTGTATGGTGCTCACAATTATAATGATAAAGTGCAAAATATAATTTGTAGATTTATGCACCAAGTCCCCACCTGACAGCCACCTGTCAGCCTGTCATTCGGTTTTAAGATGTTGCATGCCTTTTTTGGATGTTGACCTTATGGTAATTCAGTCCAGAACTGTGAAGATTTTTTCCAGGTAACTGGAGAATGCTACTTGTAAGTTCAGCCAGCCTTGATTTATATCCAGTGTAGGCCTCCCAGGGGAACTATTCAAGGTGTTTTCTTCACACACTCTTAATCTGGGCTTGGTGCATTCTGTTCCATACATAGACTAGGAAAACAAGTGCTTTCTATCCACTTTAAAGTCTGTGAGATTAGGGAATGTGTATAACCTCATGTGAGTAAGAGTGAAATGTGAGGGGGAAGTCTCCAGCTAGTAGTGCTTGTGTGAAAGTGGCTGTAAAGCAAAGGTATTTGTACACCTACTCAGTCTGAAAAATAGTTGGCCTGGAAAAGCTGGTCACTTAGACCTTTGTCACTTCTGACAGCAGTAAACAGTGACTGAGCGGCATAAAATTGTCTGGTTCAGAAAATACCTTCTTGCCCCTAGAAAGCTTGCACATCTTGGAGCAGTATCATGCAGTCCCAGAGCTCCAGCATACTGGGAACTGGCTCAGTCAGTTACACATTTCTGCTCTGGGCATGCATGGTGCTGTTTCTTCTGTCAACTTTTTTTGACCATAGATTTTTAATGATTTACTACAATTTTACAGGGTATTCAGGCACTGGGGAGAACACAGATATCTCACAAGAGCTTTCACCTGAAAAATCAGTTGTCACAAAATCTAATTCTTCAAATAAATCATTTGCTCACCCAAGCACCTTGCTTCACTGCACTGATTCTGGACAGCATAAGGGAAGATCAAAAGCAAATGGTGAGATGACTCTCCTCTATGGCTTTCTAGTTCTGTCTTTCATTACCAGTAAATACATGAGCAGCACTAACATATTTGAAAACTGGTTCTTATTGTATAAATTTGGCTATTCTTACTCAGGGCTGTGCGTATTTCTTTCCCCCTGCTTCACAAGGCTGGACCCAGTTCGTTTGCCTGAGCTTGATGTTGCTGCCTTTTACTTTAGCTTTACTTTCATATACACTTCAAGACTGTTGCCCTTACCTCAGAAATCAAACTCATTTTGCAGAGGTTTTTTTCAATGCCTTACTAATTCCTAAAATAACTATGTTACAACTTAATAATTTTTTCATATTTCCAAAAGTTTCTACAATGTAAGAACTCCTTCAGAGTTAAAAATGGGTGCTTTGCGAGCTTGCTGTGTTCAAGAGACCATTGGGTGTGGTGATGTGTAGTTGTATTGATACAGAATGAATATGCTTATAATGACTTTGAGCTTCATATGAGAAACTCTTTGAGTATTGTTTATTGATATCTTCTTCGTAGTACTTCATACACACAACCCATAAAAATCTGGCTGCTGTGTACCAGCTTTCATAATTCTAAATGTCTTGCTCCATGTTACTACTTACTGATACAGACTGGTACAATAAAAAAGATAAATGTTTGATTTTTCTCAAAAGTCACAGATTTAAAGGAAATAGAAAATATATGACAGCTTGATTCTGTACAAGAATGTTAAATTCTTTTTGGTACAGATACACTGTTGAGAACCGTTTGAGCTTGTTTTGGGTGGTTTTGTTTGGGGTTTTTTGGTTTTGTTGTTAGTTTTTTGTTGTTTTGCTTAACTTTCTTTGTTATAAGACAAAAGTAAATTTTCGCTTCAGTTAAAATTCCCCTTTTTAGGTGAAACGGGAAACATTAAAAACTACTGAAGTGCAGATAGTGGTAATGTCCTGAAACACGTTTTGCAATCTGAGCAGTTGTGTCTCTGGAGTATATCAGCCGTAGGACATACAATTTAGTAGCTTGGTCATCAGTTGCTCAGACTTCTTTTGATGAGTTGATAGATATTGAAAGTGGTGAAAAATTATTTTATTTTATGCTTTTTAAATTGTTTTGTTGCTTTTTGCATCTGCAGAACTTGTGCCTAGATAAACAAGATCTGGTATAAATGAAAGTGAAACTTCTGTGTAATGTGGAAGTGCAGTGTGCCCATCCCGTCACTTCCACTGTACTTTAGGAAAGACTGTCCTAGTTCAGAGGTGGAATAGAGCTTTTAAACATGGAAATAAACTATTGTGTTGGGTTCTCACCCTTTGACAACCAGTATCTCACCCTTTGACAAACTGTATCTTCCCCAAAAGATACAGTTTATGCCACAGACTAGTAGTTCTGTTTTTGCGTTCTATGAGCTAAATGATGAAAGTATTTACACTCACTGTAGGTGAGACCCCACCATTGTACTTAAGACTAAAATTTTTACCTTCCATTCCCCTCTAACTCATTAAATTATTTTCAAATAATTAAAGTACCTCATCTTCTTCCTCTGACCCTCCCATTCTATCCCCAAGGAAGATGCAGACATTGATTTAATATTATTGAGGTAAGATTCTCATTTCAGCATGCTGTTCAGTTAAAATTTTCTTGGCAGTTTTATTCAATCTAAGATGCACTAATGCTTCAGCTAAGTAGTGTGGGTGCATTCTGGAAGAATACCTTGTGCAGTACACTGCCTGTGAGTTTATAAATGCATCCTAAACAGAAGATTAAATGAAAATAATAATTTCTGAAGCAGGATTAAATTCTGTGTTGGACCCAGTATTTCTGTCATGAAAACATCACTTTGTGAGATTGAATGGTTCATAAAACAGAACCCTCTTGTCTCTTTTTGAGAGCTCTACACTAGAAGTGCCAAGTCACAATTCTGTACCAATTTGCAGCAGCTAGCATGAGTCCTATTTGAATGTACAAGCCTGGTTTTGTTGTTTATAGTTTTGTCTGAAGAGACTTCATGCCTTGGTTTGAGACGCTCTATGCTGACAGTACAGTTTTAATGACAAAAGCTGTTAAGATGGATATTTTGAGAGAGCCATTAATGAGACTATAAAACTTCATTATGTAGTAACCTTCAATAAACAGTTAAAATTGTGGTATTCCCTAAATTACACTGTGAACTCATGCTTTTTGGAATGGATATTTGCATACTTGGGATGAGATTTTGAGGGACCTTTTTTTATAATTACTCAGGATTTTTTGTAAATACTTCTTGTACAGAGGATGACACCCTGAGTGAGTCATCTATGGATAGCTTGCCTTGGAGTGACGATGACTGCAGTCAGGAAGTTGATGTAACCACCAACCCTGATGAAGAAGTTGGAGAGAGTGATTTTGAGATTGTTCGGTGTGTTTGCGAAGTAAGAGAAGAAAATGACTTCATGATTCAGGTATGAAAGGGAGGGTAAATGCACATTTTAGTGAATGCAGTGGAAGGTGTCAGTAAAGAAACTTTTGTACCTGAAATAATAAACTATTGTTGTCTTCCAAAAGCATAACATTTTTTGAGGTAATCTGTAAGGGTGACTGCTACGATAGTTAACTTCTGCTTCATAGTACAGTTTAGGATTTTTAATTGAAAGAAAGAGGGAACATTCACTCCAAGTCAAAAATGGTTGGTTTGTCATTTGGGAATTTTTCTAAACATAAAAGACTTTCTTGATTCTATGAATGCATATTTGAAATCAGTGATTTTCTTTTTTTGGTTCCCTCCAGTTTAGAACCTGTTCAGAGCATTGTAATGAGATAGTACTGTACTTCCCATTCCTCTGCCCTGGTAAGAAGCTTGACTTACACATACCATTCTCCAGACAGGCTGGGAAAAAAAAAAATTGAGAGTTTTCCTTTAAAGCAGAACTGCATTTATCCATTCTGCAGTAGTCTGCAAATTCAGAGATCCTAACCTGCCTAAGGTCATCTGTCCATTCCACATGTATCTGCTCTTTTTAAATCAGCTTCACTGAAAACTTTGAGAGGCTTCTATTGTCTCTCCTGCTTAAAACTGTTGATAAAAACCTCCTTAGAAGTTACTTGCCTATTTACTTTGAGATGTTTGTAAATTATCAGGAAATCATGTCCCTACATAGCTGCTTTCACCATCCCACCCAGTTCCTATGGATTTCAAGAGGTGAAGTCAAAAAATCAATTAAATTTCTTCATTATTTTTTGCTCTAATTCATTTTCTTTGAGTTTCCATGCTGTTTCATGGAGCCTTGCTGTGGAAGGTATGATGCTTTTTATCTTGGTGGTGAGTTCACTTCAAACAACTTCACACAACTTTGTTTTAGTGTTGGGTCCTGACAATGCAGGGCAAAAAGTAACTTATGAATTAGTAAGGAAGGCTGGAGTGATGGGCAGTGGTCAAGTGTAAGTAAATAGCACCAGACTGTGCACAAAGAAAAAGGAGTCCAGCAGTGGTGACTAAAGGGGAGTAGATAGGCTTACGGACATGGCTTACGGAAAATCACAAAGAAGTAGCCTGGGAGTATAACTGCCAGAAGTAAGTTCAATACTAGGTTAGGATTGCAGAATGTAGGGAGCTGTCAGCTGGCTCTGGATGCAGCCTATGTATACCTTTCCTTTAGAGTTTCGTGGGCTGCTTCTGAGATTACCTTGCTAGGTTGAACTAGTTTGGGTGGGCTTTTTTAGCATATTGCAAGCTTTTAAACATCTGAATTGATTTGTGAAAGAATTGCTCTCTGGAAGAGAGATGCAGATAAGCAGTATTGTGAGTATCTGCATTCTTGGTGGGGATTGAGGTAATAGGAAATATGCTGGCACCTGGGATACCTGCTTGGGTTTGCTGCGTACCTGTCTTGATAGCAGAATGAGGAGCCAGGGCAGTTTCTTCATGGATCTGGCTGGAGGTTCATTGCTCCCAATATACATGGATCCCCTCCTCTCTTACAAGAGGGAGAATGCTAAGCGTTCTCTTTCAGCTGTGTTCAGTGCTGTGTTCATTCATCGTTATATTGTGCCAAATATAGAAATAATGCAGGAAAATGTTAATTTTAAACACATTAGCACCTTGTCCGTGAAAGACTGGGGAACATTAAAGTTTAATGAAACTTATACACAGTTAAAATGGGAGTTCCTTTAGGTATTTAAACTAATAATTTGCCTCCACATTCAAAAGATTTTATAAAAAGTTTTCTTTGACCCGTACTTGCCTTAAATTAATTGTCTTGAGCAATTTGTGCATTAAGGATGTCATTCATTGCACTGGGATGCAGAAATCTCGATTTGCATTTATAGAAGTATCTGCTTCAGTTAGTAGAAATTAAATCTGGAAAAAGAAGTACAGAAAAATAGTGTATTGTTGGTTAGTGCTGTTTTGTTCCAGTCTCCGTAACTCTACAGGGAGGTTACTAGATTTCATTTATGGAGCTGGTGTAAAGCAGCAGTGTAGCATTGCCCTGTGTTCCTTCTGGAGGCACAGCACTCCGATTTGTGGTGAGGCCCAAAGAAATCCAGACTGTTGTTGCCTCATCTTTTTATTTTTTATATTGAAACACTGGTGAATTTGTGTATGATGCAGAAAATTCTGGGGCTGAATTTGATGGCCTCAGAGGTGATGGATGTAAACAGACTTGAGATATTTTTGTTCTGGAAGGTGAAAAGCTGCTTTAAATACACATCTTTTGTGTTTGTTTATTTACTTTGTGACTTGAATTTCAATTTAAATATTTTTTGCACAGTGCTGTATGTTTTTCTCTTCTAAATCTTCTGCTTGGCATGCTTTGAAACTCCCTACTACCACCTGGGCAGGGAGTAGTTTCCCAGTAGCATGTGCCAGAGCAGTAACCTGTAGCCTAGCAGCCGCAGTGTGCAGTAGAACCTGCAAGTTAAAGAATGCACCTGTACCCTGAAGGGGTGATTATTTAAATATCAGTTGAGTGAAATTTTAAAAAGTTGGGATGCTTGTGCTGGTTTGAAAGTAAACCAACAGGAGAAATGAACCCCACAGAAATACCGTGAGAGAGGTTTCAGGTCAGAGTTACAATGTCATTAGGAAGATTACAGTAAATGCAACAATACAAAAAACTGGCTTAAAGTCAGACTACAGCCTGGTGTTCTGTTGGTCAGGGTGGTGGTCTCAGTCCTATCAAATAGTGACAGTAGTCCTGTGAAATGATGGTTGAAGTTGAGAGCAATGGTCCTCTGGGAGGTCTGGTCCTCCTGTGGAAGTTAGGTCTTCCTCTGGATCTGTCCAGTAGTCATGGTGTCCTAAATTCCTAAAGCACCCAGATTATTTATGGTCAGATATGGGCAAGATGCTCAGTACCTCCCCCAGGGCAGGGATTTTCACAGTGGAATGATGTAATCCTATGAGTCATGGGATGTTTTGGGGATCCTTGATGGCCTAGGTCCTTACAGCTGCCCATTGGGGCATTAAGGCCCGATGGCAGAGATGACCCCCCTTAGGCTGGATGTAGTTATCACAGTTAAGTCAGTTTATGAAGACAGGAAAAACTACCCTGATGTACCTGGTTTGGGAGTGGTTGGCCTCTTGTCTAACACTTGCAGCCTGCCAGCTGGTGTGCACTGGGCAGCTCTTGCAAACGACCCATCATTTACAGTTCATCAAGAATAATGTAGATTGCCTGGAAAAACACTGAGTGCAGCTCTGTACAATATGGCATGATCCATAGGATGCAGGTTTAACTAGATCCAGGAGCTCCCTTCTTATTTTTAGCGCAGTCTGTTTATCTTAATCTGTTTTCTTTGTTTTAGAACAACTTTTTCTGGCTCTAATTTGTGAAAGAATTGTCTGCCTTTCCTGAAAACGTCTCCTAACTGCATTAGGGCTATTTACCCATTTTGGAAGGCAAAATATTGTTGGTTCCATCCTTCAGAAACCTGATTCTCTCTAACCTTTTACATTCTCCAATCCCAGAGCTCCCGTCTCCTGCACACCTAGACTGCTCATTTAATGCGGTGAGGTATTCAAAGTCTGGTTGTCCTTTTCTGTCCCTCCTAGCTTGAGGAAGGGCAAGAGATAAGAGAATTAATTAAAGCGATGTTGAACGCAGATGAAATGTTTAGCAAGTTCGCATCTTTGTAGGTCAATGAAGAGCAATGTGAGATTCCTTGCAGTTGCTGTTAGGGTTTGGTTTAGCTCATGCTGCAGTCCTCTATATTGACAACATTCCTCTTTTTGCTTTATACTCTTGAGAAATAAAGGGTATATAATTTCTTGTCTCGCTGCTTGGGAAAATAGTAACTTTTAACTGACATCACAGTTTCCAATCAAAATAGACTTAATATTCTTATGTGGAGTTTTGTTCCATGTTTCAGTGGTCTGTAGTCTACAATCACAATTTTGTCTCGTTAAAATACTGATGGGGAAAAAATGACAAAATGTGAATAGTTTTTTCCCTGCTCTAGAACAGCATGGCTTTAAGAACAGTGACTGCATTTTCAATAGTGTAACTGTGCTAAAGAGATCCAAATTATATTCAGTCGTTGCCAGCATGATTGTCCTGCCTTGGAAAGATGTTGGATGGTCCTAAAGCTGGTGCAGCTGATCTGCACTGCAGGTTTGGTTAGTAGAGCTGCCTTTGAAGTGGATAAAATGTTGGAGGTACAAGAAACATTAAGGCATAATATTGCCTATTCCTGAAATAAACAGGGCAGGAGACTTTTTCTCCTTTTAATGCCTTTATTAAAAGTGATCAGCTCAAGGTTGGGAGGCTCGACGGGTCCGCAGTCATCACTCCCAGGGTGACTCGGAGGAGGAGGAACGTGCAGCTTTGTCCTCTAATGGTCAGAGTTGGGGGTCCCGTGCTCACGAGAGCTGTGGATGTAGCTCCACGTTATCTGACTTTTGAGTTTTCCAGGCTCGGGTCTTGGTTCCAGCTGAAGTCTTTGCTCAGGGCGAGGGGCAACAAAGGTTTTCAGCATCTTTGCAGGTTCGGTATTTTGTTCCTCACGTTCAGACATCACTCTAATCTCTTAATTCTGTATTGGCTCCTTGTTTTCGGGGTCTTTTCGGTAAGCTTGGTGGAGTTGCTTCCCATGGCATGCTGGTCTCGAGCCTATTTTGCATTCTCTCTGATGCCCCGTCGTTGTCCGTCCGTCCCCGTGTCCCGTCCCCCCGTCCCCCCCCCCCCCCCCCCCCCCCCCCCCCCCCCCGCCACCCCGGCCCCTCCTCTCACCGTCTGGGGAGAAGGACAGCTGAGCTTTAGGTAGGGCCATACCGATACAAAAGGAGCAATTAACGAGAACAACTGGTGATTACAATAACAAACAGGTAGAACTTCACCTTGGCAGCAACTGGTTTAACTGGTTCTGCAACCCTTTTTTTCCCCCCAAAAAAAAGGCAGATTTTTTATTTATAACACTCCTGTGTGGCATAAATATTTCTGGGATTTGATAACTAAATGTGGATTACTGTTTGAGGGTGTCAGGAAAATTAATCCACAAACATCAGAGGTTTATGTCCAAAAAGGAGACAGAGGAGTCCTTTTCTTTCTTTGAATAAAGGGAGAGGCCATCGGGCATTCTCCAGGGATCCCTCAAATTTTTGGAGGAAATTTTTTGACACTGGCCTTTTTGTCCCAATTTTCCGGCTGCATTTCCCCTCTCTCTATCCCTTGTGCCTGAGGTACTTGAGAGGTACGGACTTCCCGGAACGCCTGATACCAAAGATTGCTCTCTAATGTATGGCCCCTCCTTTTTAGTTTTTAGTTCTTATGGAATTGAGGGGTTTCCCCATTGTGTCTTTCATCTTTCAATATCCAGTTTCATTTATCAGTAAACCTACAGTTTGTTTGTAAAGGCAAATATCTTCTTCTGTTCATCAATCAGTGGAATCCTTCCCGTTGTTTCTTTTATCTCTCAGTGCTAGTTTTATCTACCAGCAGACCCACAGTTTTGTTTGTAAAGACAAACCTGTCATTCCTCCTAAGGGGAAAGCTTTTGAATGCAGAAAAATTGATCTGTTTTGGTGGAGAAAACTTGATTGCTCTGTTGGCTATCTGGCTATGTGCACATGCATCTCATGAATGATTTTTGTTATAAATTATCAAATCGATAGCCGAATTTATAAAAAAATTTAACAACAATTTATTGGGTCAATTACAAAAAAATGGAATTTCGAGCAACCACCACAGTCAAGACAGTGTCTGCCCCGTACAGAGGCGCTGGGTGAACTCGGGTCCACTGACAAAGTGACAGCGTTTCCCCAGGAGTTCACCCGGAGTGTTTCCAGCAGCCAGCTTATATACAGTTTATTCTGCCTGGGGCAGAAATGACCATAGTTCTTTTGTGTCCCTTTGCATGTAAAGTTCTATCCATACATGTGTAGAAACAGACAAAGAACTGTCCACAGCCTAGACGAATGTCTAATTGCTCAGGAAGAGAAGTCTTTCACACGTAGTAGATAATGCAATCTTCTGATTGTCCAATATTTGATCAGTCCAGGTGCCTGATCTCAAGAGCTGCTTGGTGATGTCCCGGTGGTCATCCCTCAGGAAATTCCTGATGGTATCTCACAGGTGCGGGTGTCAGAGGAAACCCCCCTCTGATGGCTCCAGCCTGTCTCCTTGTTATGATAACAGGTCCTGGTATTGTCTCAGCACTGGTCCGGGAATTAGTTACAATATGAATACCCCTGTTCCCAACCAGAGCAATCACAGACATCCTGGCTCAGGCTGCTTCATTCACACAAAGAAAAGGTCTGATTTTATCTTAATGCTGTCCAGGAATTACTTATAACATGAATAAAACTGTCTTCCAGGCCAGGGTGGTTTTACAAGCATGGGTTTAAATTCTACTAATATTTTATACATACATGTATCTATCTCTACAGCATGAATTATCTCTCCTACATATAACAATTTTCATTTCCAAAGGAAGTATTTTTGTACCTTTCAGAATCTCTGCTTGTACTTTTTAATTGTTGTTTTACAGAAACACACATGAAAAATGTGGAGGGCTCACATTTTATTATAGTCTGTTTCTTTAATCTATCTGTTTGTAAGTGGAAGGTGGGGTGTGTATATTAATAGACCTTTTTGTCTTAAAATATGTAGATCCTGTGTTTCTTAATTGACATAATGGTATTGAGCTCCTCTAGCCTTGATTTCTATTAATGTGCACTTCTTGACTTTGAACAGTGTGAAGAGTGTCTGTGCTGGCAGCATGGAGTCTGTATGGGCTTACTGGAAGATAATATACCTGAGAAATATACCTGCTATATTTGCCAAGATCCTCCAGGTACAGAAATTTAAGATTACAGACCCTTTTTATATATGTAGTAAATCTACTAGTTCATCTATATCTAATCTATCTATATCTTATCTCTCTGGAAAACTATGCTATTTTCCCCCCACCTGTGTCTGTCACTGTAGGTAAGTTTCAGTTTCAGAAAATTTAATTTATGTGAATGTCCATGAGTCAATATTATGGAATTACAAAAGGATAGGAATGGAAAAGACTATTTTCACTGTGATGACCATCTGGCACATATTCCTATAATAAGGATTGTACTGTCTGGGTATGGCAAATGAATGTAGAAAACAGGAAGCTCAAGCAAAGACTCCCCATGGGTACATCTTAGGGGATGTGGCTGCAGCTCTCCCCCAACAAATTAGGCTGATGCATTCTTTTAAATAAGTCCACAAAAGGCTTCTGGCTCTCCTCAGCAGTGGCTCTTGTCATTTGTCTGCATTACCTGCTGTTCTGGTGTGATGCTGGCCCAATGGCAGCCACCCACAGAAGCCACTTGCTCACCCTCTTCTGCTTCAGCTGGGCAGAAGAGAGAAAAATTTAACAAAGAGTTCAGGAGTTGAGACCAGGAGAAAACACTCCAAGGGCAAAACAGGCTTCACTTAGAGATAAAAGGTGAGTTTATTACCAACAGAATCAGAGTAGGATAATGAGAAATAAAATGAGCCTTTAAAAACACCTTTTCTTCCCCCAGCCCCTCCCTCCTTCCCACCAACAGTGCAGGGAAACAGCGTGTGGGGGTTTGGTCAGTTCATCACTCAAGGTTTTCTTCTACTGCTCCGGGAGAGAAGATGCTCCCGTGTGACACCGTGGGGTCCCTCCCACAGGAGACAGTTCTCTGTGAGCTTCTCCAGCGTGGCTTACCAATCTCAGGAGCAGCAGTCTGCCCAAAACTGCTGCAACGTGAGCCCCTCCCACGGGCACACAGTCCTCCCAACACTGCTGCAGCGTGGATCACTCGTCCACGGGGTGCAGTCCTCCAAGGACAGGCTGCTCCAGCCTGGAAGCAGGGGCCCTCTCTCTCCACCGGGTCTCCCACTGGGTCACAGCCTCCTCCAGGCATCCACCGGCTCCAGTGTGAGCATCTCCCCCATGGGCTGCGGCTGCATCTCTGCATCCCCTGGGAATCCCTGTGGGCTACAGGGGCACAGCTGCTTCACCGTGGTCCTCACCACAGCCTGCAGAGGAACCTTGGCTCTGGCACCTGGAGCACCTCCTCCCCCTCCTTCTCCACTGACCTTGGTGTCACCCGTGTTATGTCCCTCACATGTTCTCACCTCTTCCTCTTCTGGGACTGAAAGAAAAAACTGCATCTTGGTTTTGATTTTCTTCTTAAATCTGTTATCACAGAGGCATTAGCAACCTCTCAGATTAGGCCAGCTTTGGCCAGCAGCATGTCCATCTTCAGAGTCACCAGGGACTGGCTCTGCCAGACATGGTGGAAGCCTCCAGCAGCTTCTCACAGAAGCCACCTCTGTGGCCACCGAGCCCTTCCCCCTCCCCCCACTACCAAAACCAGGCTGGGCAAAACCAACACACCTGCAATAACCTATATATTGGTATTTACCTGAGGTAACACAGTCAGAGTTGATTAAGCATTATGTTCTCTCCTCCTTAGCAGATATTTTGAAATGTCTTAGTGTTGGAAAATCCCAGCTCTACAGAGATGGGGCAACTGAGAGGCAATTTAAAGATTTTATTCCATTATCAGTCTCGTAGAAGGGTGAGACATAAGAGCTGTAAAACTCAGTGCCATTCCATCAGAAGCCAACCTGTTTCCTGGTTACAGTATCTTATAAATGTTTTTCAGCCTATTAGCTTTTACCACACAATGGTGCTCATACTTCTAACACCAATCACCTATTACTTTATCCCATATGGTCTTCCTACAATGCATCTTTCACAGTTCTAATTCTCAAAAATATCAGGTCTTTTTACATCGTTTGGAACTTGTTTCTAGTTCAATCTCTCTCTCAACAATGTCATCTCTATTCAACGGCCTTCCTAAGTCAGCGCACCTTATCTCAGAGTTTGCATACAGATGTACAAGACTGTGTGAGCTTTCAGTCAGGTTTTGAGAATCCTTTGCAAATCCATTTCTCACATCTTAGTACATCTTAACACAGCAGGTAAAATTACATTAAGCAAATATTTTCTGACTTTCTACTGTATTTATTCCAAGGACTTTCTGAAAGTGAAAAGAATGAGGTTTGGACTTGGGGCCATGGTTATAAATGGCAAGAAAATGGATCTCTTTTCACCTGATTAAAAGACTTTTTTGGTTTATATACATATTTGGATTGTGATCCAAGGCTTTTTTGGCTGTTGAAAGCTACCAACTCTTTTGTACTTTAACTCATAGATTTGTGTAGTATGTTTACTGCTGTTGCTTGTACTCTCAGCAATGAAGGCATGCTACACCTAAATATTAAACCTTTACTACAGAGACAGCAATATATTTAAGGTTTCTTTAGAATATCTTGCTTCTAGAATTTTAACTTTCTATTGAAGATATTTTGCTTTATGCCAGTTGAAGGTAGTTTTAAAGGGATTAAAATGCCCTTGCAAACTGAAGTTGTGTCATCACACTTGAATGAGTGTTTCTGTGCAGGTGATTACAGCTTCATTTGTTGAATTCATCATTAACTATTATTTTCAGGATTCTGAAATTTACATTGGAGGGGACTTAATTTTTACCTTTTAGCTCAGTTTTAATTTTACTGCTGTTGTGAAAAGGAAAACTTGTCCAACTTTTTGACTGCAAAGATGGCTTTTCAGTGACTGTGTTTGGCTTGAAGTGAGCTGATAGGCTGTATGAATCTACAAAGAAGTGGCTTTTAAGGCTGAACATGGCTATTCAGCAGATTCTCACTTAGGAGCTTTCCCCTGTCTATACTGCTGGGACTTGTTACAGCACCATTCATTCTATTAGAAGTAAAAAGCAAATTTAGTGCAATTTTGTCTAAAAACTGTACTGACTTCTGTTTTACTCAGATCTTTTTGAATCAGGTAGGATTTTTAAGAGATTTGTTAACATTTACACTTGCTTAAACATGATCAAGATGATTATGTAGCACAATTGCTTGTGGGCATAGTCTGGTGTCTCCTTTTCAGGTTATATACTTCAAAAGGGAGCTCTTTTTTTCTCAGGGTGCACATCACCTCAGTTGTTCAGGTGACCATGAAGTTCTCAAAGTCACTGTTTTACTCTTGTGGACTGAAGTGTACTTTCTGTCTCAGATGTCAGCTTCTTTAATGCAGAAATTAATGAGGGAGGGCGAATGCAGGTGGCCAGGAGTGTCTCCAGTGTGGTTCTGACCATATCAAAAATTCTGCTTGCCTTCCTGCTTGATACAGTGTGTCTGCCTGGAAGGTTGAGCTGATACACCTTTCAAAATTCTTTTTTACCCTGTCATGATTTCTGATGCCACCTAATACCCATTCTAGGTAGTGCTAGGCTCAGTCTCACTCTGCTGCCTAGTAACTCCCTTTTTCTTTTAGCTTCTCCTCTAGTCAACGTTAACCTGCTTATATTGGAGACCTTTTTGCAGTTATGGTTCCCAGTCTGTGTTCCAGTTTTGTCTCTGGTTTTGTGGGCTTGCTGCCTGGGCTGTACGTAGGCAGTGACTGATGCGGTTGTTTCTCTGGGTGCTGAGCTGTCCACTGAGAATATCTGTAGTAAATGTACATTTTGCAGGATGTGGGGGAGCTTTTGTTAGGTATTTACTGTGAAGGGCTTTTGTGTGTGTTTGCAATTTAGTAAGCACCTTTCCTTGTAATACCATTTGTTTAGCAGTTTACCTTACTTCTATTGAGACATCTTTCACATTCAGCACTGTTTCATTTCAGCTGTTGCTGATATTCAATATCAAGAGATAACATTGATATCTCTTAAGATAGAATTATCATTATTAATAGCTTGACTTAGGCATGTTTTCTGTTGGAACCTTAGCCTTCATTCCTTCAAAATCTATTTTTGCACAGCTGTACTAGTACATATTGATGTTAAAAACAAGATCACTGGGAAGCTGATTGCCTTTTTCTGCATTTTACTGTCTGCAGAGAGCTGCAGTCAGACTGTAACTTCTGTCATAACCATGCTTAGACTAGACAGTGTGATACTCTGCTAAAAATACACCTTTCTCAGCCTCATCGGTGACTGTCTGTTGTGGATGTCCTCTGGTGGAAGTTGGTGTCAGAATGTGTTTACAGTTGGGCAGAGGTTTTTGGCTTCCTACCTTTACAAGTTCTTAATTTCTTCATTGGTCTGCTTTTACAGTTCTATTGATAAGAACAAATAAGCTGTTGCAGTACCTAGAGATAATCAGAATTACTACCAGCAATGTCAACATTTCATTTTAACTCACTCATTACTGTCACTTCAGGTCAGAGGTCCAGCTTAAAGTACTGGTATGAAAAGGACTGGTTAAGTAATGGTCACATGCATGGCTTAGCGTTTTTAGAAGAAAATTACTCCCACCAGAATGCCAAGAAGATAGTGGCCACTCACCAGCTGCTTGGTGATGTACAGCGAGTGATCGAAGTCCTGCACGGGCTGCAGCTGAAGATGAGCATATTACAGTAAGCAGCATTTAAGTATCAGCCGGCACGTTCTCGTCGGGAATTAGACTGCAAATGTAAAAACAACCAGAAATTCAGACTTGAATTTGTGCTGTGTGGATTTAAAACGTAGTTTGAATTGCTGATGTGAGCTTGGGAAGGACTTGGCTATTTGAAAACTGTTTAAGTGGGATGAGTGTAAATGGACAATGGGTATAGAAAGGGTTAAACTAATAAAACTAATGACAGTTTTTCCTAAATCACCCAAATGGATTTTAAGTAAGAACAGGATAGACTTTGAACTCATGGCGCCGTTTTTGCAGCACTTGCTTTCTCCATTCCAGGAAATCTGGTCATAGCTTCTCCAAGAGGAATCAGATCTTTTTGTTTGGTACACTATCTTGTTTTGGTGCAGTGGGAGAGTGGTCAAACTCTCAGCAACCTGCAGTGCTTCATTTCTGAAATGTTATTTCAGCTATATCTACAGAAAATAACAGTTATTTACATAAAAGATTTTTTCCTATCAATTCAAATTTTTTGTGTATTTTCCTATTTAAAGTCAACCTTGGGTTCTGATGACTGAAAAAAAAATTAAATCTAGCAGTTTTAAATTTAGATTAATTTCTGCTGCTAATAAATTGCAAATATTGAAACAAAATGTTCCATGAAGGGCCAGCATTGGTGAGAAGTCGTATGTGTATGTTTGTATTCTTCAAGTTTTTTCTTAATGCAAACCTTGGCTTTTTTTTTTCCCCTTAATTATTCTTACTTAACTTCTTTGTGCAAGAGGATAGTTTGCTTAGTCACTTTGGCATTTAAATTCGATGGTTTACTTTTTTATGTTTGAACAGAAATAAAGAACACCCTGACTTAAAGCTTTGGTGTCATCCATGGAAGCACATCACGGTGGATGAAAAAATCCATACAAAACACATCATTCACTTTGAGGAAAACTGTTGCAAAGAGGAGACAGCAAGTTACAGAACTTGGAATGGGACAGTTGAGAAACCCTCAACAATTCCTTCTGTGGAGGAATCTTACATTACGAGTGAACACTGTTACCAGAAGCCTCGGGCCTACTACCCTGCCATAGAGCAGAGGCTGGTTGTGGAAACGAGAGGTTCAGCCATGGATGATGGAGTAAACAGAATAAGGGAGAATGGGGATGATACCTTCTCAGAGAGGTTTGGCTGGAATCTGGACCAAGAAATATGCAAGATGGAAAATGATTCTAAACACAATTACTCTAAGGTATTTTTATTAAAATAGCCTTCTCTAGCAAAGAGCATGTATTTTCCTGGCAACCTGCAAACCTCAGCCTTTTAAAATACTTTTTGGTCTGTTTGTGTTTATTTTTTTGTTAGACTGTTAAATTTAAGTTGCCAGTAACAACTAAAATGATAAATGTGATCAACTCCTTCATTTTATATTATAATTTAGAACTCTTAAGTTGATTTCTGGACCCCAAGTTGTTTGAAGAGTGTGGACCATGTATTATGGTCCACTGGTAGCTCATTGCTGCTTACTTATGTGTACTTTTAAATGCAACATAAACACTAACAGAGAGAGAACAGGCCAAGCATGTATGGTATTACCAAATACACTGATAGGCCAGCTTCTAACTATGTCCATCCTGTTTCCATATTCTTTCTAATAGCTAAATTAATTTTGGGTTCTTCAGGCAGCATTTCAAGATTGGGAAAAAAAGGTATCAGCCTGAAATTTTTTTTTTTAAAGACTGTTTTTCTTTTTTTAAAGACTGGTTTTTTTTAAAGACCGTGGAATAGTCCTGTATCTTCTTCCTACTGTAGCCCTTCAGGTCTGGCTTTTCAATGCTTGGTTCTCATTGTCATCTCTTGTCAGCCTAGTAGAGGGCTTTCTGCTCTCCAGTGCAAAAATTTTACTTCTTTTAGTACCAATTCCTATGAAATGTGGGATGAGAAATATTGAAAACCCTCTGGGAAATGAGTGAAGCCCCTCTGCTCTGGAGCCAGGCTAGGGGAGCTATGGGTGTTCACCTAGAGAAGGATCCAGGGAGACCTGAGAGCCCCTTCCAGTGCCTAAAGGGCTCCTGGAGAACTGGACTTGGGACAAGGGATGGAGGGACAGGACAAGAGGGAATGGCCTTAAGATGAAGGAGTCTAGATTTTAGATGGGATATTAGGAAGAAATTCTTCCCTGTGAGGGTGGTGAGCACCTGGCAAAAGTTGTCCAGAGAAGCTGTGGCTGCCCCTGGATTCCTGGAAGTGTCCAAGGCCAGGTTGGATGGGGCTTGGAGCAACTTGAGGTAGCGGAAGGTTTTGGAACTTCTTTTGGAACCTCTTCCAACCCAAACTACGGTACAATTTTATGATTCCATTAAATACTGAGCTCCCTTTTTTTAGATTAAAGGTTAGGATAGCTCTTGCTTCATCCATATGTAAGTTGTAATTTGCTACTTTTAACTTCTCTGTCAGTCTGTTGAGATTGTGTTTTGTTTCCTAGAAAGGAAAATACTTTGGTTCTTGAATCTTAAAGAGCCTTTTTCTAAAGGATCATATTTCAGCAGAAGGATGAGAAAAGTAGGGGAATAGAATGAGCACTGCTGATGTTGTAGTCAGGTTTTGTAAGGAGTGGTAATGCTTGTTTGGAGATGGTTCAACAAAAGTTTTAGTAGAATATTGATTAGATTGCTTAAGGAAAAATCCCTTTTCACTCCTGAATTTTTGTTTGCTCTTTAGTTGATTTAGTTGATTATTGTAAGGTGCATTGTACTGTATTGTCAGGTTCTAGGAACTGCTTCAGCATTCTCTGAGATGCACAGATTAAGTGCAGGATCTTCCAGATGAACAGCGGCAGGGAGAGAACCACACATGTGTATGTTACCTTCAGAAAACCAGATGTTACTAAAGTACAAATAATTTTTAGCAAAATACCCATAAAAATATGTTTATATTTAGATCATCTTGCCCAAACTAGGTTGGTGTCTGTTTGTGGTCTGTGTCTCTATCACTCACTGGCCTATGATGAGTTCGGCAATTATAGGGGACTGGGAGGACTCAAGCAGTTTGGCTCCCCAATTCTCTTTCACTGTAACAAATACTTAATGTGTCTTTTTCTGCTAGGTGAGAGAGTCTGCCTCTAAGAAAGTCTCTCCAGAGGAAGCTATTGAAATGAAATTGCTGGAAAAAGACAAAGAAGGAGTAGTGAACTCACAGCTGCAGTGGCAGCTCAATCTTTTAGCTCACGTGGAATCTTTACAAGACGAAGTCATACACAGAATGGATTTCATTGAGAAGGAGCTAGATGGTAAGTAGTGTTATTCTAGTTTAAAAAACTAATTTTTTTAATTGACCTACCTGTTCAAAACATGTTAACCAGAATTTTACTTCTTCAGACCTACAAAGAGATTAATGTTCCATTATCACATTCTCTAAATAGAAAATAGACAGGCTGCTGATGTGGGGGGTGAATTTTAAAACAAAGACCAGAATTTCACAGAAGGAGTTCTAGTTAGGTCATCTCTAAATAGTTGCATCAGCTGTTGTACTGGAACATCTTTGTGTCTTTTTGGGTTTAGTCTTTTGTCATTTTCCAAAACTTTTCTATGTGTCTGCATTTCTCTGTTCTTCAGGGACTTGCTGGCTATGTTAGCCCGTTCTGAGTAGCCTCTGCAGTGCACGAGGCTCTTACCCTTTCCTGTCTTTTCCAAATTCTTCATCTAAATATATTCTAAGATTTTTGTTGTAATGGAAAACTTCTAAATCCTTTGTGTTGCATTGAATGATCCGGGATAGTTCTTCTTTACATTGTTAAGTCTGACCATTGGTTGTGTAGTGGTTGTAACAGTAGCTTTACTTGCAGGGGAATCCAACTTCTGCCCAAGTAAGAGCCGTCTTTGTAAGTAAGGTACTGAAAAGTTGGACAGCTAAGGGGCTATTTCAGGTAAAGAAGATCAGTCAGGGCTGTGCTGCCTAAAAAGCTCTGGTTCCAAAAAGTTGGAATTTTTGTACCTGCTGCTGAGCAGAGGTCTATGCAGTGTGTTGCTGCTTTGAGCGGGAACTTTCTTACTCCAAGGTGGGATGTGTCAGTAACGAGTGATGGCTGCTGGTTCTGCAGCAGGTGCTGCCCATAGGTGAAATTTACCTGTTGATCTGGTTGGTGGCAAGGCTGCTCTTGGTAAAGGTATTTATTCTGTCTTCAAGGTTTCAGTCTCCATCTGCAGTACTATCAACATCCCCAGAACTCAGTCTAACCTGACCATCTTCCTTGTGAGCATGTTACGTTGTCACTTGACTTGTCTTCTGCTGGGGGGGCGGGGAGGTGTGGATTTCTTGTTTCTCACAGAGAAGCTTTTTAAAGCAGAAGTTTATTTTCTTTATGGAGCATTCTGCTGCTTTGTGCTTTTGATCTTCATCCCCATTTTGTGTTACCCAGTTCTGACTTGGTCACTTGTGTTCTGTATTGATGACAGATCTCTTTCATTCTGATAGTCCCATTTTTGATGGTGTAAACTCCCTGTACCACAGTTTCTTTGCGTGAAATTGACACAGATCAGAAGAAGTTTAGCATGAGGTTTCACAATGTCTGGTCCAGAGTTTTCCTTTCCTGCTTTTTCTTAGGAGCAGCATCTTCTCCCTCCATCCCCATGTGAATTATTTGGTAATGTGTCAAAAGTTACTTGCAGAGATTGGTGTGAGGTGTTCGGTTCTATGATTTCTCAAATAACTGTTAAAAATATTGCCCACTGCCTTCTCAAGATTTACAAGATATTTAAAGAAAAGTTCTTGTTTTGTGACTTCAGATGAGCTGTTTGCTGGGAACTGCAGTAGTGATGAATTTTGCTTTCTTTGCAGTTCTGGAGAGTTGGCTGGATTACACAGGAGAGCTGCAACCCCCAGAACCACTGGCTCGACTGCCCCAGCTCAAACATTGCATAAAGCAGCTGATAACAGACTTGGGCAAAGTGCAGCAGATCGCGCTGTGCTGCTCCATGTGAGCCTGGAGAGCTCTGGGCTGGGACTGCCTGCAAAGCTGCAGTACCTGATGGGAGCACATCTGAATCTGTAAATTAAGCTAGCATGATGCTTGCATGGGATGCAGATTGACATCAGGGACTTGTGAAGAAGTGTTGTTCAAAGAAGAGCAAAAAGGTTATTTCAGGTCTATTAGACAATTACAATGCTGTGGAAAAGGTCATACTCTTGTCTCCTGTTGCCTGTTGGTTGATAAGTTAGGCTAAAATTTTCACTCCCTACAAGTTGTTCATCAAAATGGTAGACTTCTTCATCATTAAATTGACTAAAAATTGTGCCACTGAAAAACAGAGTTCTAAGAGCCAAAAAAGTTTGGTTGACAGGGGTTGTAAATAACTTTGTGTAGTTTAAGTGACTCATGTCATGTTTTATTTCTTCTGGTTTATGCATACTAGCACTCAGTATTTAATCATTAGGAGATGTTATAACAGTTTCAGACTTAGTAAGTATGAATGTCCAGCTCTTGACTATAAGTGTTATGTGGAGGTTTTCAAGTAACAGTGGCCTGCCCCACACTTCTGTTACAGTAAATAACGTAGCAGGAGGTCACAGGTGGATTGCACTTGCTTTCCATATCTATCCTCTCACTGTCACATGACCTGGTACTACCCATGAAGGTGGTGTTTGTGTGTATTCTTGAGCTCTTCAATCCGGCCATCCTGTGCCTCCTGCAGCAGTTGCTGGGGGATCCCCTCGTTGCAGTAGTATGGAATGCAGCCAGGAAAGGACTGGAGCCACGCTCTGAGTTCAGACCGCAGCATGGTCTGTCATGGATGTGATATATTTTCTACCCATTTGTTAATAATTGCCATTCCGGTTATATTTGGAAATCTAGATTTTTTTTTTTTTCAATACTCTGGATGTGTTCATTGTAAAGACTTGCTATGAATATGTGGTTTTGGGAATCAGTTTTTGTGTAAATAAAGCCTCGAGATCTATGCATGAGGTGCTGTCCTTGCAGACAGTGAATGGGTTATTATCTTAAATGCTCTTGTGTTCACAAAGTCCCTTTTTATACCTTAAGTTTTAGTTTTTAGTTTATATTTACTTTGTGATGTAGGTGACAAGGCTGCTGATGTTCAGTCAAGTTATACAGAACCTTTGGAACGTTGTGAGCATTTGAGAGGTTCAGAGCTCCACCACTGAGAGCTGCAGATCATCGCTCCTGAAATAATGGCTGTAACTTCAGTTTTCCTTCACGGACATTGCTGAGTTCAGTTCCCTATGGAACACAGTGAGCTGGTTTTGCAGTGAGAGGGTGTCCTTAAAAAGCTGGATTTGTTACTCTTATTTTATTGTGTGCAGTGGTACTGCCAAAGGGTAACATTGAAACAGAGTTGTAATGGAAAGGCCCATACCTGTACAAATTACTAATTTGGAATATATATCTGTAATGTTTTTATTCTGCAAAGAATAATGAAAACTTGAAATATCCAGTATTATTGTAGGAGCTACAGTCTCTACATGGTGAATATTTTCTTTCCTTCAGAAAACAAAATAATTAGGCTGCTCTAGCTAGTAACTATGACTTTTATGCCAAGATTCAGTTCAGGCAATAATTTGTCTCACAGTTGTATAGTACTATATTGGTATATAGTGAATACAACGTACAGACAGCAGAAAAACAAACTTTCTTTTCTGTAACACAATTGGAATAAAGCTTACATTGTATTTTAAGGATCACTTGGCTCTCTGAAGATGAGACCAGTGCTTATACCTTGGCTCATTCCTGTCAGGTACCTGAGCTCATGTAGCTCAGAACAGCATCAGAGGAGCCTCCCAGGCAGCTGGTGATGTTCAGGTGGAATAGAGCAGAAAAGGCATTCCCTGGTTCCAGCCTGTAAAGCAGGACGCGCTGTGTGGGAACAGCTTGGTTGTGCTCCCAGTCTGAGGGCATTCAAGCACTCAGTCCCTCAGCTGGCTTCTTGCTCCTAAGGGGGATTTCTTCTCAAGCAGTGGTTTTTGTGTGCTCATTGTGTATTTTCACTTGTCAGTTTGTTTTTGCTCAGGGCAGTATTGGAGGTTTGGAAGAAAAGGCATTTCCTATGGGTAGATCAAGTTGCAGACCCTGGAGACTTGCATCCCTTCAGTAGTGCTGGGGAAGCCCTTGCAGATAAAGACTGAAAATATTTATTTAAAATAGAGTAGTACTTCTCGTATTCAGGGAAGATTCTTCATTGTGCTCTGCCTGGATTCATTTCTGTCCCTTTTTTTGCAAGTTTTCTCATTGTTATTTTTAGTCTGGACCAGCTGTTCAGACTGACAGGTCACTTTCTTGTTTCTTTAAATCACTGGTAAGTGAATGCAACGTGGAGCCTTGATGAACTGAGCAAACATTGCACTGTGGGTACACGTGTTTGTTGATGCACTATTAGAACCAAG